>JAJHZJ010000243.1:115000-1315000 GCA_023548195.1 Bettongia penicillata ogilbyi | reverse complement strand
TGCCAGACTGCTTTCTGCTCTTCCTAGCAGTTTTTTTTTTTGCCAAATAAGGAGTTGCTTCTTGAGAAATTTATGTTTTCCACTACATCAAACACTGACTCTAAGTTCTCTTGTTTCTGATTGTCACTTGTTTAATTTGTTCCATTGATGTAGCTTTGTATTTTAAAATCACTACCAAATTGTTTTGATGATTATTGTTTTATAAAATAGTTTGAGGTCTGGGAGTACAATTTCCCCTTTAACATTATCTCTTTTCATAATTTCCCTTGATATTCTGGATCTTTTATTTTTCAAATTAATTTTATTGATTGATTTGGTTAGAAGTTGTGTTCATCCTTCATTGTTGAAGGAAGACCATGCCATCAGAGAAGTGAAGACATGACTTGCACTTGACTTTGTTTGAGTGAAGGAGGGCAATGCAGGTCACCAGCCTCACTTCTCCTCCCAGGGGAAATGGGATAGAGAATCAGTCAAACAATTCTAAAAATTTGGCCATGATGGCCCAGTAAAGATGTTATGAATTTTCTTAAGCAATAAATCTTTTATTTTTTAACCATTTATTTAAAAATTTTTAGTTACAAATTATGCTAAGATCTAGGAATACAAAGGCAAAGGAATTCTAGCCTCCAAGGGGCTTATATTCTCATGGGGGAGATGATATATACACACATATGTTTGTACATATGGTATACATGTATGTTTCTGTGTGCATATATGCATACAGATACACGTTCATTAGTTACAAAATTTCATTCTCTGAAATTTTTTCTAAAAATGATTTTCTTTCCTCATTGTCTTCTTTATCTTTCCTATTTTAGACAATTTTCTTTGATTTATGGCCCTTATACTTATTTATTCCTTCTTTATTCTCTGAATTCCTCATGACATTAAACCTTTTGAAGTACTTATATTGGATGTGCATTTCTGGCATATTTCTGTATGTCCTTAGCCCCGCTTTTCTTGTCTTGCTTCGCTCTTAGAAATACCAATTTCTGCAGGCAACAGAGAGGATATTGCTCCGTGCTAGAAATCTTGTCCATGATTGTGCAGTTTGTTATTTGCCTTTGCCCTCAGCTTGGTAACTTTTCCCCCCATTTGCCTTGAGATCTCCTCTCTGGGTTAATGCCCTCCTGCTCTTCTAGGTGTCAGTTCCTCTCAGGAACTCTGATTTCCTTTCTCCTGAGGTAGGGTGATTGGTTTCTCTGAGCACTCAATCATTGTAAGGTCTTTAGTTCCTTTTCTGGGCTATTTTCTCCACAGGAGCCTTCATCAGGTACCCTCTCCCACCCGTGAAACAAGGTTTTCCCTTCTCCCCTCATCTTTTCCAATACTTCCCTTTTCTTTGCCCATTCCCCTGTAGCCTCTATTCCTTTTGAGAGACGACCGGAGTTATTTTCCCTTCATTGTTAGCCTTTGGTTCACATATTCCTCTCTTTTCTTCCTCCCCTATTTTGTTTTCCTTCCCGTTCTGTAATTTCATGCCCCTTCCACACCAAAAAAAAAAAAATACCCAACAATGACAGAAAAATATTGATTTGCTTATAGACAAGGTGTTGCGAGGGTCAGTCCATAATGTTTTAGGCCCATTTCCCCACCATCCACTTTTTAAAATAATTAGTTAATTTTATTTTTCGTTTTCAGCATTCACTTCCATAAGATTTTGAATTTTGAATTTTCTCTCCAATCCTTTCCTCTCACCTCCCTAAGATATCATGCAGTCTGATATAGGCTCTACTTAAACATTCGTATGAAACATATTTTCACATTAGTCATGATGTAAAGAAGAATTAGAACTAATGGCAGGAACCATTAGAAAGAAGAAACAAAACAAAACAAATGAAAAAGAGAGCAAATAGTATGTGTGCTTCCATCTGCATTGAAACTCTCAAGTTCTTTCTCTGGATGTAGGTAGCATTTTCCATTGTGAGTCTTTTGACGTTGTCTTCAATTCTTGCGTTGCTAAGAAGAGTTAAACCTATTGAGGTCAGTCAGCACATAATGTGGCTGTTACTGTGTACAGTGTTCTCCTAGTTCTGCTCATGTCACTCCTACAAGTCTTTCCAGGTTTCTATGAAGTCCACCTGCCCATCATTTCTTATAGCACAGTAGTATTTACATTCACATACCACAACTTGTTCTGCCATTCCCCAACTGATGGGTGTCCCCTCAATTTCCAATTCTTTGCCACCACAAAAAGAGCTGCTATAAATATTTTTGTACATCTTTTTCCATTTGTATGATCTTCTTGAGATACAGACCTCGACATAGTATTGCTGGGTCAAAGGGTATATACAATTCTCTAGCCCTTTAGGCATAGTTCGAAACTGTTCTCCAGAGTGGCATCAGTTCATAACTCCACCAACAATGCATTAGTGTTCCAATTTTACCATATCTTCTCCAGCATTCGCCATTTTCCTCATGTTTTGTCATGCTCGCCAGTTTGATAGATGTGATGTGATACCTCAGTCATTTTGATTTGCCTTTCTCTAATCAGTCATCCCTTTTTGACTGTTGCCTTCCCTCTTCTCCATTGTGTACTTAGACAAAGGGATTTCTTGATGGTTTCTGTTATTATTTCGTTGTTGTTATTGTCCTTGGTTATATTCATTTACCTTTCTTGTATTTCTCTTATGTGGAATGTTTGAGAAGCAAATAATTTCTAAAGGTCTAGTTTTTAGGAATATTATGACAACCTCCTGGGGTTTCTGTTGGTTGCATAATTGTCTTGTGTTATTTAAACTTCCTTTCCTTTATATTTGAAGGTCTTTATCCTAGCTAGGAACTTGGAAAATTTGTTGTCAAACTCCACTATGTCTTGGAGTTTTTCATTTGTTCATTTGTTTTGTTTTTTTCTAGGGGCAGTCTATGAATTTTTTTGATTTAACACCTTGTCTTCTATGTTCAGAAGTTCTAGGCAGATTTCTTGTATTATTTCTTGCATAATGTTGTCAAAGTTTTTAGACTTATGTTCTTCTGGGAGAAATTTAATCCTTAAGTTGTCTCTGTACATCCTGCCTTCAAGATTGATATGTTTTGCTCGCATGGAGATCATGCTTTCTTTTAATTTTATTGCTTTCTTACTTCTCTTTTCCAGATTGTTCTTCACTTTCATGTATCTGCATCCCTAATCATAATTATTTACTTTTTTATTTCTTTAATGACTCTTACTACCATGGATTCAAGTTTTTCTATTCCCGACCTTTATTTCTCTTGTGCAGGCTATAAATTCTGCTCTTATAATTCTTATCTCTCTTTTAAACCATTTAGCTTGTCATTTCATGTTCTCAGGGAAATCCTCAGGGTCCTCTGCCTTATCAGATATTGATTATTTTCCTTTGTCTTGTAATACTTATTCATAGATGCCTGAATTTTTTTCCCTGATTATTATTAATATATTTCTTGTTAGTTTATCTGTTTATGCGTGAAGTCTTGAACTGAGTTTTATTTCTCCCAAGACCTTTGGCAATTTCGGCTTTTCCTCCTTTCCCCTGCTTTTCCTCAGTTCCTTATTTTCTAACTCCCTTCCCTTTGATGGCAGTTTTCTCAGGAGCTATATCTCAAAGCTGTCTCAGCCTTCTCTCATACTGGAAAATTTATAGTTCTCTAACCTCAGTTTCTTCCCCAGGTGAGTTCTGAGAGGATAGAATTAACCCTAGTTGGATTCTAGGATTTGATTCTAGGATTTCCCGTCAGCTTAGTAGAGTGTCACACAACCCCCTACATGTGCCCCGTTCCCCCTGTTCCTCGGTTGTCTGGCCCAGACAATGTGGCACACTCTAATGTGGCACAGAGTAGTACCAGTTCTTGCTACTGTCTTGTTCCTTACTTCTTTCCCAGTTTTAGGTTTTGCAAGCTTGTGCATCCCTGCTGGTGGGAGTATGATAGATGGTGGTGAGGGAGGGGCTATTGAATTATTGATTAGGCTTTTTTGCTTTTGGTTCATTAAATTTTTCCTCTGCGTGGGTTCTTGATGTTCTTAATGGTGGAGACAGATGAAATTGTTCTATCTCCTATTTTCAAGAGGTTTGATGAGTTGTAAGGTTCAGAAAACGTATCAAGTCGTCATTCTTGTTGGTCATATGATTCCAAACTTGGGGAGTAATGAGAATTTTCAATTCATGAGTCTGACTTCAAAAAAGTAATTTATTCAGAAATGGAACTGCTATGGTTTATTATTAATATTGTGTTATTCTGGTCTTTGAGTCAAGCAACTGATTTATTGAAAGAGTCATAAGAAAACATTTTGAGTTAGTGGTAGAATTAGGGTTTTTTGTTTTTGCCAAGTACAAGAGTAGTAAGACCTGTGACCTTGAGAATCACTTTTGTCCTCAAATAATTGGGGTTTTTGGGAACTCAGGGTTCAAAGAAATATTTGCCTTTTTCCCAGCATTGGCAACAAGTACATTAATGTTTACTCACTGAGCTCCTTGATCTGGGAAAGAAAAGCTTTAGTGAAAGTGAGCCATTCCTATACCTCCTCACATGTATGAACAAGGTCATTTAGATCTATATAAATAAAAGTCATTTAGGCCTTAGTTTGGAAGGGTGTCAGGGAAAGAAAGTGGATCAGATGAGTGGTAATTAGAATGATAGAACTAGGGAAGCATAAGAAAGCACTTACTATAAAGACCTTCCCACTGCCTTACAAAGTAGGAAAGTTGTAGCAATTTACGGGACATCGTATGGGACCTTTGGCACAGCGTGATCAAATTCTGCTTGAATTTGCAGGGCAGCTTTTAATATTTGTGTGTTTGCTCCCATCTGCTTTCTAAAACCCTAAGAGTTTTTAAAAATTAACCTTGGTTCTAGATTGAATTAAGCTTTGTAAATTGCAATTAGAGGTCCTCAGAATAAGTGATAAAAATTTCCCTAAGTGAACATTTCTGAGCATACTTGATATTGCAGAGTGAAATAGCGTGAGTTAAAAAAACATTTTACCCTCCACAAGTTACACAATTAAATGGATCACTGAATATTCAAGTTCTCCCTCAGACCCAAGTGAGGTAAGTATTCAGTATATGTTGCAATATATTTATGGAATTTAATAGATGGTGGCAGGCTTACTTCTCTAAGAATTGTTGCCAAAGACTAAAATTACTTACATATGTGGTAGTGTTTAACCTTGTGGTTCTGAGATTATACTGTGAAAAGCAAATGTTAATGATATTTTGGTTTAAGATTAAAAAAAAAAGCTTGACCTGCTTCAGTTTAGAAGAAATCTGAATTTAAGACTAAACTCTGCCTCTTAGCTAGCTCCTGAATGACTTTGAGTAAGTTGCTTCCCAACTCAGTCTCTATTTCCTCATATAGAGGATGAAGGGGTTGGACTAAAATATAATTTTTATGGTCTAGCTAAAGAGATCTTATTTTTCTTGACATATGACATTCCTTTGCACTATTTGGTTTCCATGCGTGGAAGTGCATTCCCTTTTCTCCTCTACCTTAGAGAATTCCTTGTTTCAAAATTCAGTCACAGTAGCAAAAATTAAACTTTCATGATTCCCCCTCTCTGTTTTTATTTCTTCAGCTTCCTCTATGTTATTTTTCTATACTTTTACAGATACAGTTCATCTCCCTATTAAATAGAATGTAAGAGACAGTTTCATTTTTTGTCTCTGTATTGTTAGATACTCATTTGTCAGATATGTTTATGGTAGATTCCTTTAGGTTATGACTTCAAATCAATGACTGCTGAAGCACATTCCAGCTCTCAAATAATGTAATTCTTAGGAATTTCAAAAATATTTTTAGTAGCAACAATATTATTATAAAAATACAACTTCTTAAAGTGACTATTTTGAAGAGGGCAACTCTCTCAAATTGGTTATTACTAGTATATTTGTTTAAAAAGTCAGTCATATTTCAACGTGAAAATACATTTAATATAATTTCACATGTATAGCCCATATCAGATTGCCTTGCATCTTGGAGGAAGGAGGGAGAAAAAAATGCGGAACTCAAAATCTTATAAAAGTGAATGTTGAAAACTATCTTTACATGTAATTGGAAAAACATAAAAAGTGGAAAAAAATAGTCATTACTTTTATAATCAAACCTTGCATAATTGTATGCAATACAATCTTATTTTTCAACTAATTTTTTTGATTGTCAAACATTTATTTCTTTCTCTTCACATCTCCACCGTGGGGAAAAAAAGAAAAGCAAATACTTGTAATAAATAAGTATAATCAAGCAAAACAAGCTCCTATATTGGCCATATCCCAAAATGGTTGTCATTATGCATATTATTTTATCTCTTCATTCTTCATCATTGATCTTCTGAAAACATGGTTGATCACTGAGGTGATTAAAGTTCTTAAGTCTTTCAGAATTGATTGTTTTTATATTGGCATTATGTCATAAATGTATTCCCAGACTTTTCTGAGATATTCTCTTGTATCATTTCTTACAATGCAGTTCCATTATGTTCATATGCCATAATTTATTGTCATTCGTGAACTAATGGGTACCCACTTAGTTTCCAGTTCTTTGACGCTATAAAAAGAGTTACTGTCAATGTCTTTGTACATATAGGAACTTTTACTCTTTTATCTTTTTGAGGGTAAGGACATGACATAATCTTCTGTTTATTCCTGTTACTATGTCAATTTGATTATATCATGAATAAAACGTTATTTGGGATGTAGAAAAAGTCTCACATATAATTGGCCTGCAACATAGATATTAATCCTGACCATTAATGGTAGTTAAAATGGCTTCCATTTTATTTGAAAATCATTAATTTTAATGGCCTTCTCTTGGCTAAAGAATATACATTTCTTTAGTAATTAACATTTGCTTTTATGACTTTACACAGTTATGATTATCTTCTGAATCTTTTCTAAATTTAGTGCACCCCTCTTCCACGGTAGAGTCGGAAGTAAAGTCCTATATTAAACCAAGTAGAATTGAAAGATTATCTAATATCGAGTTGAAGTTTTAAGGATTAGTATAATGTCCAATTTTACTGAGCAATAGAAGACTGAGAAAAACCATTTAACCATTTGATATTTGGTCTCCTTAAATCCTGAACCACAGTCTTTAAATTGTATTTATAGTTTATTTTGTTAGTAGAAATTACAATGAAGTTTTATCTTATGCCTTTATGAGGAAGGCAGTTTCATATTTTGTTTTTCTAGCCTCAGTATTTAGCTTAAGTGCTTAATAGTAAAATAAAATTTTTTAAAAATTAAAATTAAATTAATCAAGTAACTGCCAAAGGTGTTTTGAGTTTGTTTGTTTGTTTCTGTAAATGAAAGATTGACCATGTTACTCCACATCTCAGTAAACTCTCGGCTCTCTTTTACTTCTAGGATCAAGTATACCCTTCTCTGTTCAGCATTTAAAGCTTTTTATAACTCTGGCCCTTTCCTACTTTTTTACTCTTTTTTACATATTTCTCCATGCATGTGTTCTCTGATCCTGCCAAACTGGGATACTTGCAGTTACCCACATACTCTATCCATGTCTATATTACATGACCAGTCAACTCCTTCCTTTTCTTGGCATCCATGTCCTTCAGCAGGACGAAATTCTGGCTTAGAGACTCTTTTACAACAAAGAATCTCCCATCCACATATCAAGATCATTCAAGATTTCTTGGAAGATAAGACAACAGAGATAATACTGTTTAATGACTTTTTGATGGTAAATATCAGGTGAAAGAAACAGGGAACTCTATGCTTGCCAAAGATATCTGCCACTATGATTAAGGAAAACCAGCAGAATACAAGTTGAGAAGAGATCCCCTGTGGAAAGTGAATTCCTCTTCACCTGTTTGTGAATGATATTAAGCTGATTGCATCAAGCTAGAACATTGCAGAGACTTCTCAAAAAGATTATTCAAAAGAGTTTGGTTTGTCCTTTCACGTAGAAAGGACCAAGTGGATGAAGAATATCTGTTACCCAGATTTCAACATATATTTGTATGAACACCCTATAGAGGTTGTCTAACTGCATATCTAGGAAAGACAGTATAGTGGACAACAGGCTGGGCCCAGAGCTAGAAAGGAAGAAGATAGCAGGTAGGATTGCTTTCAGGAAATCACCAAGATCTTTAATTGACCCCAAGCTTCCCATAAAAGCAAAGGCTCATCTTTTTAATACTGATATCTTACTAGTATTGCTATATGGCAGCACAATGTGGAATGTCATTTCCTCAGAGGTACTAAAGATGACTTTCACACAGAAGGAAATGGAGAGGTGTATGGTAGGTATGAGTAGACTGCAATATATCATCAACAAGGAATTCCAAAGAGGAAAAGGAATAAAAAATATAGTGAAGAATGTGTACGAGAGAAAAAGTATGGAATGGTCATGTGGTGAGGGATGTCAGGTACATAGCCAGAGCACTCCAGTGGTACCCTCCCAATGGAAGTGAAAAGAATTCCGCCTATGTGGGGTGACTAACTATTGAGAAAACATGGACAAAGATGGGTAGCTATGGAGAGAGATCTGTGTTGTTGAAAGGAACTCTTGAATCAGTGAAATCCATTAGAGTACTCATGCACAAATCATTGTTGGTAATATTCTGAAGATTCCTTACATCTGGCATTTATCTTTCCATGGCTTTTGGCATTGCTTATCATTTTGATTATTTGTTCTGTCATCGCCAACCATATAAGATTATTGATAAAATATTGATGTTAAAAGAGAGCAGCAAGCAATTTGGGATTGTTGTGGCATTTTAATTTCCCAAGTATATGTCAGCATGCTTTCCTGTTCCTACTATTTAGTTTTTGTTGTTCAGCCATATTTCAGCCATGTCTGACTTTTCATGACCCCATCTGGGATTTTCTTGGCTAAGATACTAGAGTGGTTTTCCATTTCCTTCTTCACTAAACAGAGTTAAGTGACTTGCCCAGGTTCACACAACTAATATGTATCAGATTTGAACTCAGGAAAATGAGTCTTTCCTACTCAATCCACTGTGCTACCTAGCTGCCCTGCTTAGTCTAGAGCTTATCAGTTGTTTTAGTGCAGTACCTGTTTGTGAGTTATAAGGAAATTTGTGTCAATATCTTTTTCCCTATCTGTATCTTCATCTGAATCATATTTACTAACCATAGTTATCCTCTCAGGCTCTGCCCTAAGCCTTCTTCAGTTTTCCTATTAACTTTTTTACTGAGTGATCTCACCAGCTCCCATGGATTTAATTATCTCTATGCAGATAATTCTCAAATCTGCTTACCTAGCCTCTCTGTTGATCACAAGTCTTACATCTTGAACTCCAGATATCCTATAGACATCTTAAACTTCTTCTGAGATTCTTTGGTCCTGTTTATTTTTCAATTATGGATGTTTAGAGGTATCCCTTCCACATTCCTGTGTATGTTCATAGAGCAGGCTTGTTAGTATTCCAGGACTGGATGTAGTTGGTACAGTGGCACCAGTGAATAGGAGAATTTGTAGATTCTAAACATTAATAGGAATTGTTTCTTTTATTTCGTTTTTCAATCCTAAGATTTAAAAAAAAAAAAAGGTTACTATAACATAGTAACAGTATGTTATCTCTGGACCTAATCTTGTAAGTTCAGCTGAAAGAATGAATATTTTTGGAGAAAATTAACAATAAGTAATAATATTGAAGATTATTTGAGCAGCATTACTAAGGAAAATATGGACTGATGGACTAATTAGAATAAAAAAATCTGTAAACTTTCCCATTTTATCAGTTGGAAGTATCTATTAACTCCAGATGTTCTCTGAAACAATTTGAGAAATTCTGTCTTATTGTATTATAATTCTTTCAGAATTAATAATCTAAGTATGGTATATCTTTTAACTCAGTTAATCAGGAATATTCAATTAATCCTTCTGTAAACACTTATAAAGCATCTGTTTTTTGTGCCAAGCACCATGCTAAGTACTGAGGATATAAAAAGAGACAGGAAAACTGTCCCCCTCCTCAAGCACTTCATTCTCCAGGTGTACTAGGCAGGAGTAACTGAAATGTACTTCTGCCCCAGTTATTCCTCCCACCCCAACTTTATGCTTTAAACCTTCAGTTAAAGATGTATCTTTGAGGAGTTTCTGTCAAGGTTCTCAGATTCTTCTTTCCCTCCTTTCTTCCCCCTCCCCCACTAGAGATCTGGAATTAACTGCTTCTTACCTTCCGAGTGTTGTTGGTTTCAGTATACTGTCATTTCTATGACGACACCACTTTTTGATCCAGAACTTCTTAAGTCCATGTCATCCGAGCTTTGATTTCTGGGTCCATTTCCATTCCCCTTTCTTTGCTACCTTTTCAAATCATGAGTGAGAAACTGTTGCTCAAGGCTTTGAGGAGTGAAAAAGCCACAGTTGTTGTGCTTCGTGGGAAGAACCTTACCACTGTGCCTTCGTTGGTGAGAAAACTGTATCACCTCCAGACTTTGGACCTCATGTCCAATAAGATCTCCAAACTGTGCCCAGAATTTTTCAGCTTGACTAAGGTGAGGTACAGAGCATGTTTCTGGGTTGCAGAATAGGAGAAGAAAGCGAAAGGACAGTAAGAGTGAAGAATTGTCCCTGCTACTTAGCTCCCTGGAGATTCCTGTGGAGGGAGGTGGGAAGGTGACTTTTCTCCCACTGGACTTGAATTCTGGTAGAGAATGAGGATCTTTTAGCTCCATTTCTGTTTCTTGGCTGACATTTGAAGGATGGGAGGGTTCCTAGGAAGCACTCATCTTCCAGAGGAAAGCATTTGGAAAAGGGCTGGAAGTTTCAGATCTGCTTATCTCCCGTGGAGGCTTACATCTGGAAGTATGTAGGAGTATACGAGGGATGCCTTTTTCCTTGGGGAATATCCTGAATGCCTTCCATCTGGAAGGAAAAGAAACTTTCCAGGGGAGAGATGAAGTGGAGTTTTTTCTTTGTTTTGTTTTTTTCCCCAGCTTTCTACAGTAGACTAGTACTTGAGATGGAGTTTTGAGAGGGGAGATTGAAGGAATATTCATTTATTTTGAAATATTATTTTTAAAAAGTTAATATTTAAATAAAGACTAACCTTCATAAAGAACATCATTTGACATGAATGGATCCCAGAAGCTTATTCTAAACATTTATTTACTCTCAATTGTAAGATGCTCCAGCTACTAAAAATCTTGAGGTTGGTGAAAAGAATACAGGGATATTAACTTAGGAATACTTAATTGTTCAATTCTAAAATCTTTTCAGCACCAGAAAGATCTACAATGCCATTCTCAGTTCATTGTAATATATTGGTTTTAATTGCTTGGTAATTTAATTTTAAAGTAATTCCATAGTGATTTAATTCCATTATAAGTATTTCTTGTTTGGCCGTAGCTATCTAAAATTTTCCCTATATTGTGTATGCCTATTTTGATATTGACTTCATTAATGAATACTTTGGGAATCAAGATTCTCTGTAGTGATGTAAATTCTTTCAAAAAAAAGGAACATCTTCATAAATCATGTGAAAAACACTGTTGGTGTATATCCTTATGGTCTAGCAGTGATGTTTTCTGTAAGCTCTGCAAATGCTTAAATATCATGAGTCCACGAGGAGTAATTTTTAGGTGCAAACTGCACTTTTGATCACTACCCTTTAATAGGAAAAGAGGGTCCCAACCTATGAATCTAAGACTTGACTCCCTTCCCACCAAGTGTCAGTCCAGCAATGAACACACATAGAAAATAGCAATAAACCTGTTTATCCAAATTGCTCAGCCTCTCAACAACTTTGTGTAGGGTTAGGTTTCTGTCAGCTAGTTTGTGAGTCACTTGTTTCCCACTGTGGAGAGAGAAGGTGAGATGACTGCATTCTCAGGGAGAGGGAGAATATTTGAGCTCCATTCCTGAATTTCTAAGGTCATACCCTGATCTCTTATATCTCTAAATCTCTTTCCCATTTCCTGTCTTTTAATGAAAATGATGGCTTTCACCTTCAGTTACCACAATGATGATCCCTCTACCTACTTTAAGTACTCAATTTGGTTTCACTTTCTAGTCCTCTCTTCCTAGTGAAAACAGGAAATAATATAAAATCCTTGTAGTTTTTTAATATATTCTGCCATAACATAAATATGTTTATTAATTATTGGAAATCTAGATTGGCAGAGTTTCAAGAGTTAGGTTGTCAGTGGACAATTCTGGATGATGACTCATTCTTATATGCAAAGAGGTGACACAATAGATTGAGCACTGGACCTGGAGTCAGGAAAACCTGAGTTCAAATATAGCCTCAGACATTTACTAGCTGTGTGACTCTGAACAAGTTACTTAATCCCTGTCTGCCTCAGTATCCACATCTGTAAAACGGCTTGCTACCAAAGCAGGAGCAACCATTTCAGGATCACATTTTACTAACCTATATTCAGAAAAAGAGACACAATGCCACCCACATTCATAAGCAAGTGAATGAATGAGAAAGCCTTTATTAAAGTATTACCATGTGACAAAGCAACGTGCTAAACGATGAACACATAGATACAAAAATCAAGTCTATCCCTGCCCTGTCTTGGTCAGGAATGTAGATAAAGATATAAATATAGATATCTTGGTATAAAAGCAAGCAGCCTGACATACATAGGAGGGCCTGCTATCACAGGTTATTAGACCTGCTTTTCTAAAAGAAAAGGCAACTTTTGGGGGGGGTCAACAATCACTTTAATCAAACATGTGTATCATTCACTTAGTTCAGGGGGAAAAAGCACCCTGAACTTAAGAGAAAATACAAAGAAATCAAAATCAACAGACAGGACTTCCAGCTGCCTGACAGTTGCAATACATGTATCACAAATCAACGACAGATAACTGTCTGATCATACATATATGGTTACCAGAGAGAGAAGCACCAACATCTGGGTTTTCAAAGCTGGAGGTTGCTTAGTTGCTTTCCAGAGTCTCATCTGGCACTCCAACCTTCCAAAAACTAAGCCCCAAAGTAAAACCTCACCTCAGAGTACTTATACATTTTTCAGAGCCAGAGGGCTTAAGAACCATTAGAAAATTAACCAAAGGTACTTGAGGCCTATTAATGGGTGGGAAGATCTTTAACTCTTCCCTCTACCCACCATTAACCTGAAATTACCACTACACTTGTTCTGTAATGAAGGTATAGGATGATTGCCTTATAGCTTCCATGAATGATACTATCAATTTAATTACTGTTTCCAGAGTATAGGTGAAAAACAGCATGAGGGAGGAGGCTGTGGGAAAAGGGTCAGACAAGCTGTGTGAGGTCAGGACTAAATGAGTAGAACTTTCACTCATCTGGATTTCAGGGTACCAGAGCAGGAACTAGAATGCTGGTCAAGTGGGGCTGGGGGCCTGGCATGAATGTGGCTGGAGAACAGTGTAGTGGGCTAGGTCTAGGCTAGATATAGAGAGCTCGCAACAATCAGGAGCCCAGGTCCCAGGCTAGGAGATGGAATCTCATATTGGAAACAGAGGTTGGAGCCTGAGGAAATAACAAGATGGCCGGAGTGCTCTAGCTGTCAATCCTGGCAATCTTCATTTTTGTTAGAGGTAAGAGAGAGGGTAGGGACAGCTAGGTGGACCAGTGGTTAGAGTGCCAGACCTGGCATCAGGAAGGTAAGGATTCAAATCCAACTTCAGACACTTATTAGCTATACAACTCTTGAGCAAATAATTTAACCCTGTTTTCCTCAGTTTCATCATCTGTAAAATGAGTTTGATGTGGATAGAAACAGTGCTCCTAGGGCACTGTTTCTATCAAGATGAAGAAGGAATTGGCAAACCACTCCAGTATCCTTGACAGGAAATCCCCACATGGGGCCTGAAGAGTCGGACTGCACTAAAACAACAACCGCAAAGAGAGGGTGCCCAAGGGCCTGCTCAGCTAAGAGCCCTTCCCTGCCCTTCCCATGACGTCCCAGAGAGGGATTTTCATGCCTAACATCTGGAGCAAGAGCAGGAGCTATTTCTCCTTTTAAAATGACACAGCTTTCTGTAATCGACAAGTCAACTGGAGAGCATTTGGCACCTATGTCCCTATCCCAAATTCTGGAAAATTGTTTGCGGTCCTAAAGGAGGTTCACACTTTGTAATTTCAAACTCCACCCCTGTACCTTGCCCTGAGGATCATCAAGGAAGTACACATGGCAAGATTCATTCTGCACTGTTCTGAGACAATCTCAAAATCAACCATCTTCAGGGTGGGCCTAAATATACCACAGCTGGTGGGCCTATAGATCATTATCATCTCCAAACAGAAAGTTATGTAAATATGACAAATGGCATTTTTAAACATTTATCATCTTTGGGGGATGGTCCTTAAAAACTTAAAGTACATTGACATCTGTCTCTAGTTGCTGAATATGCAACCGCAGCTGGCTTTCTAAATAATAGTCCAGTTGGGGTCCCAGCGGAAAATAGATACGCAATGAAAAGAAGCAATAGAGCTGGATTCAGAGGACCTGCATTCAAATCCCAGCTTTCTCACTCTTTGTGTGACCTGGGATAAATCACCCTCTTTGATTTCCTAGTCCGTAAAACTAGAGGATTGGGCCCAATTGAACTCTGAGGTCCATTGCAGCTTTAAATATAGGCTCTTATGATCCTACAACTCATGATAAACAACTAGAAGCACAGTGACCTCAGGGTACAAGACTCTCATGTCAGAGTGTCCAATTGTCTGAAGATCTTTTTCCTCAGTATTGGTACTCTCTTACTTTAGCCACAAGACCATTTTGATTCAGTCTGCCAACTGTGCCAAATATGCTGGGCCAGGCCTAACTCAGGCTGGTCTGTGTTCAGCCTCAGAGATGGACTGAAATGTGATACTTGCAAACTATATACTACATTCAGGGGTGGGGAACCTGCAGCCTCGAGGCTTTGCTCCGTAGGTAACTTGCTTTTGTCTGGTAACTGCTTCCATCTTCTGGCTCTCACTGAGACTTAGCTCTCTCCTGATGACACAGCTTCCCTAGCAAGCCTTTGCAGCACTGGTTTCACTTTCTTTGCTATCTGAGACGCACTGGTGATTGTGATGGAGGATTTGGAATAATCCTTTTTCTCTATTAGCCACTTCCAGGCTCTCTCCTACCACCACTACTCAGTAGCCTCTCTTCCTTTGAGGTTTGTTTATTCAATTCCTATTTATCACCTAATCAAGATTCTGCTGCCTTATATCTGCTAACCTCCAGGTCAGTCTCCTTTCCTCAGCCAGATCATTTTCTCTCACAAAGTCCTAGATCTGGAGTCAATAAGTTCAAATGTGTCCCACAATACTTACTAGCTCTGTGATTCTAGGCAAGTCACTTACCCTCTGTTTGCCTCAGTTTCCTGATGTGAGAATCAAAGGAAATAATATCTGTAAAACATTTTGCACATAGTAGGCACTTGATAAATACATGTTTCCTCCCTACTTTCCCTCCAGGTGACACTCTTGTCCATTCACAATACTAGAAGAGATGGCTTTGTGTAATGACAAGTAAAATAGGACTTTTTGCTGTTTTTGTTTTAATATAATCAAGAAATATAATGCCTCTATTTGAATATGACTAAGGAGGATCTTTCCTACCCATTGTTGGGCCTGGGAAGATTTGTAAGAAGGTCCATGCCCTTTGTTAATGAGATGCTGGTTCTCAAGGGATGTGATGCCCTCTGGCTCTAAAAAGTGTATAAAGACTCTGAGGGTGAAGTTTTATTTTGGAGCTTTGTAATAACGTTTGAGTGCCAGATGAGGATTCTGGGAAGTCGATAAAGGAACCCCCAGCTTTGAGAGCCCAGATGTCGTGCTTCCCTCTCTGGTAACTATGGTCAGATGTTTTGGATCTAATTGTCTGTTGAATTCAGGCAGAGAAAACGATGTCTGTTGACTTTTTGATATCTTTATATTTTCTTTGGTGATTGATACATGTGCTTGGTTAAAGGAATGATACATGTGCTTGATTAAAGTGATTGTTAACCTCTCAAGAGTTGCCTTTCCTTTTATGAATTCAGATCTAAGAACCTGTGATAGCAGACTCCCTCTGTATGTTGGGAAGTTTGCTGATACACTTTGCTCTATAACAAAAGTCAGAATCCCAAACAAGTCTATAGTTTTGAAATTCACCTTTCCCCCTTAAAATAAAAATTGTGAAAATTCTTTGCCTATCTCTTGTCTCCTGGTACTTTTCTAATTTTCCATGATTTTTCAAAAATTACTGAGAATACTTCTATGATTATTTCTATTAGCTCTAGGCTAAGTGAACATGAATAAATGGACTCACATGAAATGGCTTTGTTGTTATTCAGTTGCATCTGATTTGATTTTCCCCATTTGGGGTTTTCTTGGCAAAGACAGTGGAGTGATTTGCCATTTGAAATGGCTAGGTCTGTCTTTGATCTCTTCTCTCATACTTAGACTCCAATTCCCCCTTTAAATCCAGAATGATGTCATTATTATTAGACATATGTTCTTCTTTACATTCAATTTTGTATTCATAGTCCTTTTAAGTCTCACCAATGTCACCTTAGGCAACAGTGTTGACTTTCTTCTCCCTTTTTCTTTGGGCTTAGTCATGATTATATATGTAGAATTTCATTTCTAGAACTTCCCATTCCTCATGAAGCACATTCTCTTGTAGACCTTCCTTGTTCTAATAGTAGCCTACCAAGTACCCTATCCTTAATTGTTCTGAGTGTCTTTTTCTCTAGAGAACTATACATTCATTGACCATGGACTAGAAGGTTGTCCTCATCTCTAGTCATAGAATGTTAGGAGTCTTCTCATTTTATAAACAAGGAAAGTGACAGAGATATGAAGCAATTTACCTGGGTCAATCCAGCTAGTAAGAGGTTTAGACAAAATTTGAAATCCATTATTTTATCCACCATAATGCTGTAATCATTGTATTTGATAATGCGAACATGTGATCAAAGGATTCCCAGTGATCATGTTTAAAATGTGGCACCCAGAAATAAACATAATATTTTAGATGTCAACAAATAAGGACAGAATTACAGTAGGGCTATCATTTCATTTCAGAAAATGAATACAGGCTAGAGTTTTGTTAACATATTTGACTGCCATTTACTGTTGACACATTTTGAGTATTGCAGTCCATGAAAATCTTCATTTCTTTGGCACAAAAACTATTATTTTTTTATTTATTTTTCAATTAATAAGCATTTATTTTTTCTCCTTCCCTCCCTCCAACCCCTGCCATTTAAAAGAAAAATTAAATCTTTGGAACAAATATATGTAGTCAAATAAAACAAAGTCCCATAAAATTATGTCTGATGGTCATCTCTCTGTTGGGAGATGGGAAGAATAGTTCACATCAGACCTCCACAGTACCATTTGTCTGTGAGACCTCTTTGATTAAAGGGTGGAGGGAGAGCTTCTCTAAAAATCTCCTTTGAAGGAGGGCACCTAGGCCAGCCATTTCATTTCCCAACTGGCTGCATACCTTTGGATTTTTCCTTTACCTCTCCTTTCTCCCCATACTGGTACCTTCTCTCACCCAACCTTCCATTTCCTTTTCTGCTTTTTTTTTTTTTTTTTAATGTGTCATCACCACCTAGATTGTAAACTCCTTGAGGACAGGAGCTGATCTTTATGAATTTTTATTCCCAATGCTTATCCCAGTCCCTGGAACACAGTAGGCACTTAATAAATGTTTATTGACAATCCCTGAGGTACTTTGTTTATTCTTCTCACATGTTTGTTATTTTCAAACACTGAAAAAACAGTTTCAGTTATTTTCATAGATTTATCCCTCCAGTAGACCATAATAACAGTAAGAACAAGAATCATGAGTTATCTTTGTATACTTTCCAGTACCTAGCATAATGTCTACACAAAGTAGGTGCTTAATGAATATTTGTTAAAGTTACCACATGCTAGGATGGATTTTGATAAGCTGGAGCATGTCCAGAGAAGGGTGACAACGATGGTGAAAGTCTTAGTAATGGTCATCACTGGCATTCATCCCTCATTCTTACTCTTTTGCCAGTTTTTTTTTTTTTAACCTTCATAACATCTGTCATATACTTCCCATTCTCTCCACTCACAGTTACTTCACTAGTTTAGGCTCTCATGTCTTGCCTTGAGTTACAGTAATAGTCTTCTAACTGATCTTCCTTACTCAAATCTTACCCCATTCCAATCCACCCTCCATTTAACTGCCAAAGTGATTTTACTAAAGCCAAGGTCTAGCCATGTCATTGTCCTCCTCAATAAACTCCAATGGCTTCTTAGATCAAAGATAAAGTACTCTGGTATTTAAGGCTTTTCATAACTGGTCTCCTTCCAGTGTTCACCTTTTACTCCCCTCTATGCGTTCTAAGATCCCCTTCATTTTTTGACCATGACACTCCATCTCCTGTATTCATATGTTGCCACATGCCTAAAATACCTTCCTAGAATATCTTCTCACCTTGGCTTCCCTGGCTTCCTTCAAGACTCAAATCCCATTTTTTGCAGTTCTTTTCTGGTCCTCACAGTTGCTAATAGTGTCTTCCTGTCTCAGATTATCATTTGTCTACCCTGGCTCTGGATTCACTCTCACAACTTCTACTAACACTTTTGAGTCAATTCCACAGAGTCTGGGTAGGCTACATCTTCCTTCAGACTTCTACAGGTAATCCTGAGGCATTGGAGTAGTTTCTCTAGTGGTACTGCTCATATGTTCACCATCCAGTATGTTCCTCCAATTAACATCTCCCTAATATAATTTAGTTCTCAGTATCAATCTCCCAATATCATTTAGCTCTCGGTGTCCCAGTATTGGCTTAATGATCAACAGTTGATCATTCCTCATTATCTATTAACAAATTACCATCAATTAGCTTTACAAAGGGATATTAACTGAATAGATATAGGAAGAACAGAGCCACAATATCCTCTGAAGCTAGAAGCATATCATCTGCCTGTGAAATAAATACTGTCTCTGTGTGAAGAAGTGTACTATCTCAGACTTGAAGTGGTAACTACAGAAATTCCCTGCATCTACTCACACTTACCAGAAATTGTCAAAAATTACCAATCATGTCTCAACTTACGGTTTAGTTGTCTAGACTTAAGAAAGTAATGGAGAAAATGTTAATAATATAGTTTCAGTTATACATACTAAAAGTGTATGTTATATCCGTTTTCTTTTTGGTTGTTAAACATTTGCCAGAATAATAGTATTTTAAATGTATTGGGGGTGTCTTCCAGTTGTAGCATAGAGTTGTCATTTTGTGGCTTAAAGGGATTTAGAAACTCTTGCCTTTCTTTTCTTCACTCTTTCTCCAAGGGAGACCAATTTGTACCAGGGGAGGAAGTAGGAAGTTGGGGCTAGAGGCTAATCACTCTGCTCTCCATAGAGAGACTGAGTAGTGAACTAGAATTATATCTATCTGTTCACTTAAATATTAATTATCTAGAGGATGTGATTTTAGGTTCAAACTAACTTCTGACTGCTGTTCTATTAATGGGGGAAACAAGATCTCAAACTTTATATTCAAGGTGTGTCCCCTTTCCCAATATATATCATGGCTGGTTGTCTGTCATGCACAAAAAGGACCAAAATGACATCACTATGTTGGGGTCAAGATACAGTGTGTTTGACTGTGGCTGATCAGACCAATATGAACTCAGAAGGTTCTACCACAGGTTGGACACAAGTAGTCCATATGAATATTTTGAGTTGAGATGTTGAAATTTGCATATTTCACGTTTCTTTGAGCTACTGCAATTCTGCTTTGCTCTTAAAGTACAGCACCTTCTTTGATGCTGTTATGCTATGCTGGAGGCTCTATGGCAATATTTCCCACGTCTCACAATCAATTCCAAGTTCTTCAGAGAGACTTTGACAATGTCCATGTATCACTTCTTCTGACCTGTCTATATTTGCCTTGTGTTTTTAGGTAAATGTACTTTTGGCATTTGAACAATCTGACTAGCCCATCAGAGTTGTACTCTCTGCAGTAGAATTTGAATATTTCGAAGTTCGGCTTGAGAAAGGAACTCAGTGTTCAGTACCTTATCTTGGCAGTTGATCTTCGGAATCTTCTTAAGACATTTAAAATGGAATCAATTCAATTTCCTGGTATGGCACTGGTATACTATCCAGGTTTTCCAGGCATGCAAAATGAGGTCATTACAATGCCTCTATAGACCTTTGGTGTGTTAGGCAATCTAATACCTCTTTTCTCCCACACTTTCCTTTGGAGCCTCTCAAACACAGAGCTTCTTCTGGCAATGCACGTGTTAATTTTATCATCCATGTGTACATCTCTGTAAAGTGTACTGCGAAGGTTAGTGAACTTATCTGCAACATTCCTTCATTTACTGTAATCAATGGCTCCATGTATGGATGATGTGGTGCTGGCTGGTGTCAAACCCCTATTTTGTTAGGTCAAAATTAGCACAAGTAGCAGAGAATCAATGCATGCTTTATTGCATCTCAGTTTCAGAAACTGCACTGAATGCATAATCATTTGTGAACAAAAAAAGTCACATACCAACTCTCCCTTCACTTTAGCCTTGGCTTGTAGCCTTCTCAAGTTAAATAATTTACAGTCAGTGCAGTAGGTAACCTTGATGCCATTTTCATCCTTGTCAAAGGCATCTAACAACATTGCAGAAAATATGTCAAAAAGCAGAGGACCAAGGACAAAACCCTGCTTTGCTCTGTTAGTGACTAGGAAAGCATGAGAGCATTGTCCATCATCCAGAACTTGGGCAAGCATGCCCTCATAAAACTGATATACTATCCTGATGACCTTCTCTGGGCAACCAAATTTTGCCATAATTTCCCACAAGCACTCATGACTGAAAGCATCAATGGCCTTGGTTAGAACAACAAATACGTACAGACCTCTGTTCTGGTCCTAGAATTTCTCTCAGAGTTGTTGGACAGCATTCACCATATTGATTGTTCCTTGGCCCTTTCTGAAGTTTTATTGGCTCTTGGGTAGATGAATATCTTCCAGGAGGAGGGTTAGCCAATTAAGGAGGATACTTACATGAATCTTGCAAGCCATGAGAAAGACTCCCATCCTTTCTCCTATGATTGTCACAGGACAACCTATTTCCCTTTCCTTTATAGAGTTGGGCAGTGGAGGCATCGTTGAACTCCTGGGGAATAGCATCCTCTTGCCATATACCCTGGAAAATTAGGTACTTAAGTGTGGCCTTTTGAGTGAATCCACACTTAAGGATGTAGAAGGCCATATGTGGTCTTAATGACACAGGTTCTCCACCCCTGAGCTAATCTGTATTACCTGTCATTTTTATATATGATATTTCATTTCCCAATTATGTTTCTTCACATTCCCCTTGTGTGAAGAATGTTCTCTTTCCTTTCCTCTGCTTCTCCAATGCTTAACTCTCATCAGGACCTAGCTCACATAACACAGTCCACACGAGGTCTGTCTGGATTCTCCCAACTCTTTGAGGGAAGGGATTGCTTTAATTTTTGTCTTTGTGTTCCCAGCATATAGCACATGTTGCTAGCACACAGTGGAAGGTTACTATAAATTATGATGAATTATAAAATTGAATTAAATTTGTAAGAGGTAGTCAATGAAAAGTGTCAACTGAACAGCAAAAAAGCACTTAATATATACAAAGCATTGTGCCAAACAGTAAGGGCACAGATAAAAAAATAAGATGATCTCTGCTCTCAGTGAACTCACCTTTTAACAAGGAGAAAAAACACACATTGTAAGGTTCAGCTGTGGTGAGGAAGGAACGGTCCAAATGTTCATCTCAACAGGACAGAGGGTAAGGTTCTGTGGTCTTGATATATGAGAGATGTGGTTATGGCCTTCATTGAGGGGCTTGGCTCTAGAAAACTTAAGTAGGAACAGCAGGGAAAATTTCCTGATACAGTTGTCCGAAAGTGGAAGAACTGGCTGTTACACTGACCTTTTGCCATGTTGCTAAAGGGATTCCTAGGTTCAGGTTGCATGTGATGGGCTCTGAGGTCTCTCCAAGTTCTGATATTCTATGAGTTTCAATAGTCTTTCACTACTGTCAGTGTCATTACTTGAATAAAGCCTGAACATCTTCCTCAGAAAGAGAACCCCTTCTTCTGCAGATGTCTCTGACTTGAGGATAACATTTATCTATAAAATACAAGTTCTTTAGGTTTTGGTTCTTTTGTTTCCTTTAGTCTCCATTCAGTCACCAAAGTGATTTTCCTAACGCACAAGAGTGACCATGTCAGCACCTCCCCCTTCCTGATCATGAACCCCAGTGGCTCCCTATTGCCTCCAAGGCCAAATTCAAAATCATCTGTTTAGTATTTAAAGATCTTCATAACTTGTCTTCTTTATCCCTTACCAGTCTGCTTATACCTAATCCTTAACATGTGCTCTTTGATTTATTGACACTGGCTTCTTGGCAGTTCCAGGAACAAGATACTACATTTCTTGGTTCTAGATATTTTCACTGGCATTTTCC
This sequence comes from Bettongia penicillata ogilbyi, assembly GCA_023548195.1. NCBI lineage: Eukaryota > Metazoa > Chordata > Mammalia > Diprotodontia > Potoroidae > Bettongia > Bettongia penicillata. The sequence continues at coordinate 1,292,655 of JAJHZJ010000243.1, read as the reverse complement.
CCATGTCTGGAATGGTCCCCCTCCTCAATTCCACCTTCTGACTGACCTCCTTGATTTCTTTCAGGTCTCAACCAAAATCCTATCATATCCAGAAAACCTTTCTCAACCCCTCTGAATTTTACTTTCTTCCTTCTTTAATTATTTCCTACTTATCTCGTATAAAGCTTGTTCTTATAGATTTGTTTACTTGTTGTCCCTATTGTACAGCTCTCTAAATTATGTCTTTCAGAGAAGGTGCTGACATGCTTTGGTGGAGGGAATTTCTTCTCCCAGAGTTCCCTGTACAAATGAAATCACACATCCAGTCCCTGTCCCTATTAGCTACTCAAATGATTCCCATGGGTGGGATGGTGAAATCATTCACTTGCTGCTCTTAATTTAAAACATTTTAACTTTCAAACACATTCAGTTTACCAGATCTAGTATGACTCACTGGGGCCCCTCATGAATTTCACTGGACCACCATCACTGGATGACAGCTATGCATTTATCACTACATCTAGATGAGGGAAAGGAAGATACCTCCCACTATGAAGAAAGAATCATAGAAATCACTGACCCTGGATTATCTCTCTTCGTAGGGAATGACAACATATAATTTTTTAAACTTGGTCTTTATAATAGAAGCAAGACCCTCCAGGATGGTAGGAATTACTGTACTTTGTTCAGATTCACAGAAATTCTTAGAAAAAAGAGCATATAACCTTCACCAATAGTGTTAAGAAAAGAAATATAGCAGTCCCTATTGTAAAAATGTGCCTATTATTTTATATGAGTTTTAATCCATTTATCTGTTACTAATAAAAGTCAGGGTGGGTGGCATTTAAAATTTTAATCCCAAATTGCTTAAACAATTAGATTTAGAGCTAGAAGGGACCTTAGAGGTTATCCAACTAATCTTTTATTATTTTTCAGATGAGGGAACAGAAACCCCTCCTTTAACCTGAGTAGTTAGGTGACTAACCTAAGGTCACATAGTAAGTGGCAGAGCCAAGATTTGAACCTAGGTCCTCTGACTCCAAATTCAGTATTCTTTCCATTGCACCACACTTCACACTGCAATCATTTTGTTTTATTTTTTCATTCAAATAAATTTACTGGACAGCCCCCCATCCTCAAATACTTCTAAGTATGGAATTAGTAATAAATACAAAATACTAATTTGACTTTAGGGGTTCAATTCAACTGAACAAACTTTTCTTAAGCATTTACTATGGACCACAGACTTCCTGTAGGAAAAAAAGGAAAGTCTTTGCCCTCTGAGATGGTTAGATGATACAAGTGGGTAGAACCTTGGGACTATAGCCTGGAAGACCTGAGTTCAAATCCAGCCTCAGACACTTATTATGTGACTCTGGGCAAATCTCTGTCTGCCTCAGTTTCCTGAACTGTAAAATGAGGATAATAACACTTACATCACAGGTTACTTGTGAGAATCAAAAGAGATATAATAACAACTAACATTTATATAATGCTTGCTATGTGCCGGGCACTATGCTAAGCACTTTACAATTATTATTTCATTTGAGATATTTATTTAAAAAAAAGCACTTAACACAGTACTGGGCATGTAATAGGTGCTATATAAATGTTTATCCCTATCAAGGGAATTAATGAAAAGAAATTCAAGATAAGGTATTCTAGTCATACCAGACCTACAACAATAAAGTAGCAATCATCAAAAATACTTGCTACTGGCTAAGAAATAAAGTGGTGGATCAGTGGAATACATTATGTACACAAAAGAGCAGTTAATGAATACAGTAATCTACTATTTGATAAACTGAAAAGACTCCAACATCTGAGATAAGAACTCATTATTTGATAAAAACTGCTGAGAAAACAGCATGATAGAAACGACCAAGAAAAGGTCAAAAATGGGTACACAATTTAGACATGAAGGGTAAAACTACAGGCAAATTAGAAGAGCAAATAATAATTTAGCTGTCAGATCTATGGAGAAGGGAAAATTTGTGACCAAATGAGACAGAGAACATTAAGAAAGGCAAAATGGATAATTTTGATTACTTAAATTAGAAAGGTTTTGCTCAAAATCAATGCAGCCAAGATTAGAAGGGAAGCAGAAAGCTGGGAAACAATTTTCTACAACCAGTGTGCCTGATAAAGGCCTCTTTTGTAAAATATTTACAAATCTATAAGCCATTCCCCAATTGATAAATGGTCAAAGGATATGAAAAGGCAGTTTTCAGAGGAAGAAATTAAAGCTATCTATAGTCATATGAAAAAATGTTCTAAATCACTGTTGATTAAAGAAATGTAAATTAAAACAACTCTTTGCTACCACAACACCTATCAGATTGGCTAACATGACAAAACAGGAAAATGATAAATGTCAGAGAAGATGTGGGAAAATTGAAACGCTAATGCATTATTGGTGGAATTGTGAACTGATCCAACCATTGGAGAGCAATTTGGAACTATGAGCAAAGTGCTATAAAGCTCTGCATACCCTTTGATCCAGCAATACTACTGATAGGTCTGTCTCCCTAAGAGATCACGAGGAAGGTAAAAGAACCCCCATGTACAAAAATATTTATAGCAGCTCTTTTTGTAGTGCTCAAGAATCGGAAATTGAGTGAATACCTCAGTTGGGGAATGGCTGAACAAGTTGTGGTATATGAATGTGATGGAATAATATTGTTCTGTAAAAAATGATAAGCAGGCTGATTTCAGAAAAATCTGGAAAGACTTAGATGAACTGATGCTGAGTGAAGTGAGCAGAACCAGGAGAACACTGTACACAGTAACAGCAACATTGTGTGACAACTGACTTTGATACATGTATCTCTTCCAGCAATGCAGTGATGACAATTCCGAAAGAGTCATGATGGAAAAATGCTATCCACAAACAGAGAAAGAATTAAGGAGTCTGAATGCACATTGAAGCATACTATTTTCTCTTTTTTTTTCTTTCTCATTGTTTTTTTTCCTTTTGTTCTGATTTTTATTTTACAACATGACTAATGTAGAAATATGTTTAATATGATCAGACATGTATAACCTATATCAGTTTGTACACCATCTTGGGAGAGGAGGCATAAAGGGAGAGGGATTTAGAACTCAAAATCTTATAAAAGTGAATGTTGGAAACTAAAAATTAATTAATTAAAAAAAATACAACCAAAAATATTTATTCCCCTCCTTAGAGCACATGTGATAGAGTGGTGTGCAATCAGCATACTAAGATGATTTGGAGCCAGTTTGTGAAAGACTTTAAAATATCAATGAAAGGCATTTATATTTTATTCAGAGGCAATAGGGAATTACTGAAATTTCTTAAGTAGGGAAGGATCTTAATACTAATAGGTAATATTTACATAACTTTTTAAGGTTTTCAAAGCACTTTACAAGAAGCATGCCCAATGTCACACAGTTAATTGTGTCTAAGGCTGAATTCATATTTAAGTCTTCCCAACTCTAGGTCCAGTGCTCTGTCCACCACATCAAGCTGCGTCATGTTTAGAAGTTTGCTTTCGGAATATCAGTTTGGCAGCTGGGCAGTGGAGAATGGAGAGAGTGGATAGAGGAAAACAAACTAGTAGATTCAGTGATCCAGGTGTGAGGCCTGAACTTAGGGTAGTGGCCCTGTGAGTGCAGGGAAAGAGATAATGTCACAGATGTGGAGGTAAACTTGGTAAGACTTGGTTTGTTGTTTCCTCTGATAAAATGTAAAGCCCCTTGAGGACAGAAGTGGTTGCACTTTTGTCATTTTATCCTGAGCACCTGGTTACATAGAAGGCACTTAATAAATTCATCTTAGTTGGCAATACCACCTTCCTAGTCACCCAGGCTCAAGACCCTTAAGTCAACTTTTAGTCTCTCTCTTATCCCTTATGCCATACCCCTCCTCAATACCTAAGTTTTTTTCTATCTTAGCATATCTTTCACACTCATTCCCTTCTTTCCATTTGTACTTCCATTTCCTACTTCAGGCCTGTAATCTGTCACCTGGATTACTGCAATAACTAATCTGCTTTCCTTCAATTTCCTTTCCAATTCATTCTATACATTATTTGCTGACTATAATGTATTCCATTATATACATTGTCTTTCCCTATTAGAATATAAGCTTCTTGTGGATCGGAAGTATTTTGTTTGTTGTCAGTGCTATAATGCTTAGCACAATGATTGGCCTAGACTAGCACTTAAATGATTATTTACTTGATTTCTTAAAACTTAATGAATGCACATTCACTCATTTATCTTCCTAAAATACAAATACAATTGCTTCATCCCCTGGTATAAAAATTTTCAGTAGTTTACCATCACTTGCTGAAATACATTCAAATTCCTTTAACGAGGCATGTAGGGCCCTTTCTAACTTGAATCCAACCCAACTTTTCAGTTACATATCTTACTATTCCACTCTATGCTCCAACTAGGCATGAATATTTGCTCTTCCTGAAACATTTTCTGTAATTCCCATCCTTAAGCTATGCTCACACTTCTTTATAGCCCTCCATAACTTTTCACCACCTTCAAAACCAAGATCAAATGTGACACTTTCTCCCTGATATTTTATAACCCTTTCACTCCCATGTTATTTCTCTCTCTTCTTAATTGACATATTCACATCATATCTTAGAGATATTCATCAAAGTTGGGTTATAGTACATCCTCATGGAAGGGTTAGCCTGTGCCTTAACCACTTCCAAAGAAATATCTCAGTGGACAAGGACTTGCGTGCTTTGGACTGGTGAAATCATTCCCTTATTAGCCAATAAGCAGGAAGAGCTACAACTTGATGGGATCTTTAAAAGGGAATGAACCACCCTTATCTCTTCCATCTCTTTCCATCTACTGATCATACCAAGGCTATTGAAGCCTATCTCTGAGGGGAGGTGTTTGATGGAGAGGGCTGAAAAGGGTGCACTTCTACTCTGGAAGTAATGGCATACTACAAGCCCAAAGCAGACAAAACACATGTGAGCTTAGGCAAGTGGAGGCCTAGGCTTTGGGTTTGGGGAGTGTCTTCTGTTTTCTTTCTTTCCTAAGTAGAGGTTACAGAACAGTAATCCTGAGATAGCATTTCCAGCTTTATTTTTTTTGCCAGGAGAGACAATTCTATTTGTCAGAAATCGTCTTTGGATACCAACCAAACCACTGGGGTCTTTGTTTCAGTTTTGGTTTTTTGTACTTTTTTTTGGTATTTTAAACTTAAATACAAAATGAGAAAAGAAAAAAAAACGTTCCCATATACACAGCAGACCATAAAGAGAAGATTCAATATAAAACAATAAATTTCCATTTCAAGAAAACCTATATAATAAATACTTCCCGTTGTTTTTAAAGCTGCCTAGCTTTTCTTTGCTTCTTTCCTGGTTTTCTTTGTTCTCTGCTGTGCATTTTTTACTTTATTTTTTCCCTTTCCTCCACCCACCACCCAAAGAAGGTGATAATTAAGTGTGGAAAAAAAAATATATATATATATGTATATATATACATAGGTAGTGGTAAATATATACATATATGCACTCATACACATATATGTAAGACTGTAATATGCCTATTTTCTTCTATCATCTTCCCTCATAAGTCCAAGTCAACCAGCTCATCATTCCTACACCACTGTGATATTCCAACCCAGTCACATCTTATCTGAGAGATTATGAGTTTTTTTCTCCCATTTTCTGCATTCCTTCTATTCTTGGCCATTTAGGCTTTATTTACGCAAGAAAATTTTAATTTGAAATAAAATTATTCTTTTAATACTTCAACAATGCTCTCATCTTTTAATATAGTTTGAGGTCAGATACTGCTGAATTTACTTCCTTTACATCTTTTTTTCCATGAACTTTTGTTCTTCCAGATGAACTTTGTTTTTTTTTCCTAACTCAGTAAAATAATTTTTTAGTAATTTAATTGGGATGACATTGAATAAGTAGATTAGTTAGGTAAAACTGTCATTTGAAATGTTATATTGGCTTTACCTACCCATGAACAATAAATATTACTTCAATTATTTAGATTTGAATTTATTTATATAAAAAGTATTTTATGCTTATGTTCCTACAGTTTGGCAGGTATATAGTCAGGTATTTTATACTGTCTAAGCAATATTGAATAGCATTGGTGACAAATAGTGTAACTTCTCTGTTTTTCACTTTTGATTAAATCTATTTTAACTTCCACTTTGTCTGAGGTCATGGTTACTATTCCCGCTTTTTTTACATACTAAATTCTACTCCAGCCCCTTATTTTATCTTTCGATGTATCTCTCATTTTTATAATGTTTCCTGAAAGCAGCATATTGTTGAATTAAAATTTTTAATCTGCTATCTGTTTGCATTTTATGGTTATATTCATCCCATTAATGTTCTAACCTACCATTACTTGTGTATTTTCCTCCTTCCTATTTTTCGTCACTATCCTTCTCACCCTATTTATCCTATCCCTCCTCACTTCTCTGCTTTACTTCTAGCCACTCCCTTGCCTTCCTATTCCTTAACCTCCACCCCTATCCCCCAAGAATCCCTCTCTTATCCTCCCCTCATCCCCTTGCCCTCTGGAATTTTTTGGACGGTGCCGAGCTGAGGTGAAATGTAAAGTGCTCATTTAGCACTCCTAAAAATTGTTTTATATCTTGGTGGTTTTAAGTCTCAAGTTCCCAGGGGAGTATAACAGTAGTTATTATTTAACATATCCTGTGCATTTACTTTATGTTGGGTAAGTAATTATCTCATATTTAATTCATGATGTATATTGAGAACCTTTTTATTTTCCCCATTAGGGTCCTATTTCTACAAGCTTTATTTTGTCCACTAGACTTTTAAGTTCCTTGATTATAGAGACTTTTGTATTATTATTTTTATGTCTCTTCTGGGTTAGCAGAGTGGCTTGCACATAAGCACTCAATAAATATCTGTTCTGCTGAATTGTTTTACCTAAGGACTGAAACAGAAACATTTGCTTATTAAGTAACACAGGTAATCCACAGAAGTTTACTTGAGTGCAATCTTGCCTGAAGATCTCAATAACCCTGGTTTATTTCCCTAATTTCAATAACTTAAATCTCTTGCTCAAGGTTCTAATAGTATTATAGTTGTGGATCTTTATATCATAAGAAGCTTGGCTAGCTTAAGTCAGCTATGAATGGTTTACTTCCAAAAGTCCTTGGAATTAGTGGTTTATTACTTTATCTTAATGAAGCTTATTTCTTAATGAAAGAATTTAATGGAATTTTAATTGACATGAAGTTTTTAAAATAAAATTCAAATATATTTTTCTATGAAGATAATTAGAAAAGCATGTGAAATTATGATTTATAGTTGTTATTTTTTTCCACAGAGAATTCAGAATTCTGAGAGTGAAAATGGAAATACTCAGCTATAATATTAAACAAAGTTAATTTATATCTAATTGTTTTTTTTATTCTAAGATAGATACCATGAGAGTGCACTAAAATCTCTACCTATTTTTAGTTGAAAAAACTAAATTTGGGAAACAATAGACTGGAAGAAGTGCCAGAAGAAATGATGTACCTTGAAAACCTGGAAATTCTCCATTTATTTGGAAATTTAATAAAGTCATTTGCACCTAAATCACTTGGTAAGTTAGTGTCAAAAACTTTAAAAAATATTTAGCTTAACCATTAAAATTTAAGAGTAGTACCAAAGGCACTGTATTTGAAATTTTTTTCAGTTTTCATTTTTTTATTCAAATGTTTATTTATTGAGTTTTGTGAATATTTTATTTTTGTTTTTTGGGAGGCTCCTTTATTGTTCTGTTGTGTATTTCTGAATACCTATTTCGAACAATATCAAACAATTAGTAAATTTCCATTGCAGAAACTCTAATCTTCAATATAAGTTAGGAGAATGTCTACCTCAAGCATGAGAAGACTTGCCCTGGTGGAATGGGCAAATGAAGACAATTTATTCTTAAGGCTGTGGAAGTATAGGAAGCAAGTTCTGTGGAGCACTTAGAGCTTGGTCAGAGCTCAGATGCTGCACTTCATCCTGGTGCATTGACTGTCATCTTGACTTTTGCTCTGCTACCTGGATTTTGATGGTTCAGGAAGAGATGACTTTGCACAACTCTGCTTCATTTCAATTCAATTAATGGACAAGTTAAGACATCACCCATCATCCACTATTTTCCAACATCATGATGTCCCAGATATAAAAACTAGCAGATACTATAGTGGATACTACAGGGTGTCCATCCAAATCCATATTAAAATCTAGGCAACTGATATTTTTCATCTACTTGGCTTTTCCTTGAGGAGGGACAGCCTGGAAACTTCTCTAAGTTATTATGATCTTTTCCAAGATAATCTGAGGCTTAATGTAATCAGTATAATGTTATCCACAAACGGCAGTATCTAGAGGACTGTACTATTAATGAGGAATCCTTCTTTGATTTAGACTCTGCTTTGGATTTCTTTGATTGCTGTGATGAATACCTTTGATAGGCATAGAGTTCCCTGTTTTATGTCTCACATGATTATTATCAGAAAGTTACTGAAAAGAAATTTCTTTTTTTTAATTTTTTAAAATTAATTTATTTTTCAAAAATTTTACAAATTAATTTATTCATTTTCAGTTTTCTACAAGCATTTCCATAAGTCTTAGATTATCTCCTCCTTCCTCCTCACCCCATCCCTGAGATGGTATGCAATCTTATGTGGGTTCTATACATACATTCTTATTAACCACATTTTCACATTAGTCATGTTTCATAGAAGAATAAAATGAATGGGAGAAACCATGAGGAAAAACAAACCAAAACAAAACATAACACAAGAGGAAATATTCTGCTTCATTCTGCATTCCAGTTCCATAATTCTTTCTTTGGATGTGGATGGCATTTTGCTTCAAGAGTCCTTTGGGAATGTTTTAGGTCCTTGCATTGCTATGAAGGGCTAGGTCTACCAGAAACCGTCCTCGCACACTGTGGTTGTTATCATGTACAGTGTTCTACTGGTTCTGCTCCTTTCACTCAGCATCAGTTCATATAAGTCCTTCCAGGCCTCTCTGAAGTCCTCCTGTTCATCATTTCTTATAGCACAATAGTATTTCATTATATTGACAACTATATTAATTGTTCAACCATTCTCCAGTTGATGGGCATCCCCTTGGTATCCAGTTTTTGGCCACCACAAAGAGAGCTGCTATGAATATTTTTGTACATGTGAGAGTTTTTCCCATTTTTATGATTTCTTTGGGATACAGTCCTAGAAGTGTTACCTCTAGGTCAAAGGGTATGCACATTTTTGTAGCCCTTTGGGCATAGCTCCAAATTGCTCTCTGGACAGAAATTTCTGTTGTTATAGCTTCCAAGAAATCACAAAGGATTTTGATATATGTATGGAGATATCTCTTTGTAAAGGAATCTATAACAGGGAATTTTAAGAGTCTGTAAGGGAATGGACAATAAGCACAATAAGATCTTGTATTCTATATGTCTTTCAGTTGTCAGACATTAAATAGGCATTGAATATCACCTGTGAAAGTCTGTTTATTTCTTTTTAATATTCTAATTAAGGATGCTATCAATCTGTGTATAGATGACTCATAAAGATTCTATATAGATGGCAGAGTTGACCCAGAGATTGGCAGTTATCAGTGTTCTTTTGGTCACCTTTTCTCATTATCAGTAAGGACTGATTTCTTTTTCTGCTACCAGGATCATTCTCTCCTTCAGATTCCTTGTGTATCAGTCCCCCAAGACTAACAAATGTGTTGCCTGCAGCATCAAGCTCACATCCTCTTCTCTATATATGCTTAATTTGATATGTCTGCTTTTTCTGTTCTCCTGCCATTACTACTTCCTCTGTAAGCATATCTAAAACTGTGATGTTGTTGTTCAAGTGTGGTGAGTCTACTGCCATTGACAGAGGGACAGCTTGCTACAATGATTTTTGCAAATCTTTTCCATTTTTCTTCTATTTATAGCTGTTCCTTTTTCATCCTTGAATGCCTTTGAGATGCTTTTGCTTAACTTGGATAGCTTTCCAAGATTTCTTTAAATTGATTTTGCTTGCCATTGGCTTCTCTGCCCTTTAGAAGCATCATCTAAAAATTTGAAAGAGTTATATTCTAATTCAGTGTTGACTTTAAAAGTTTACATTCTAATTTGGTGATGCCTTTGGCAGCCATTTGCAAGAGATTCAAATCTTTTATCACTAAATGATATTCTGGATTCTGTTAGTCTCCTTGTTGGAACAATTGATTTATGGTTAAACTTTTGGAAAAATTAATCTAGTTGTCAGTATAATTTCTATTTTTTGATTTTTATTTATTTGTTTAAACAATTCAAGGTTATGTTACTTCAGTTGTATAGCATATATTTTTCTCTTTGCTTTATTTTTAAACTAATTCTGATCTTGGCTTTGAGGAGTGTTCACAGATAACTGATGGTAAGTTTCTCAAGTCTTAATAGACTACAACTCTTAGTAGGCTTGTTATTTATCATTTACCATTTGCAATTAAGAACATTTGGAAACCTATTCATGGGAATCTTTATTCCATTTAGACTCTTTGTAAGACGGTCTCTATAACATCAGCAAACATTTTAAGTATGTTTTCCTGTCTAGATTCATCATCATTTGATGTTTATGTTCAATGGAATGTTGAATAATGTAATCTCTGTGGTTTTATCACAGAGACTTCTACTGTTTTAACATGTATTTGAAGAAAAATCCTTTAAATGTAGATCCTTAAAATAGCATTTTATCTTATTGAGTCAGACTTAAATACTGAGGTGGATCTGTAGTCTTATAAATGTGGATGTTTCCTCCAACAATGCAGATTGCCACCTATATATCCCTAACCATCCTGGGTGTCTCATACACATCCTCCCATAAGTTCATGAAAGATGGTCCATCCAAAGTGCTGACGACTTTTTCTTTTGACATTGTGATGATACCAGTGGAATAAATAGGCTGTCCATCAGTTATACCTTGCTCACCAGTCTCTTATCTTTTTTGATCAAATATTTAAGAACATATTTTAATTACAAATAACTCATTGGTAATGCTTCAGCCTGATCACACCAACCAAGCACTTCTTTATTGCTCTCTAGGTAATAGACATTTTCAAATCCTTGAGGAGACTCATGTTCTATGACGTGAAGCCATACAATCTGGTCGAATATTAATATGAAGAAATGGGCCTTTTTAGGGAGAAGTTTTTCATTAAAACCTTGCAATTTTTCAAAAACTTTTGCAAATAACTCAGCTACCACTCTCTTATTTAATTCCATTTATAATGTGTCGATATATGTATATGTGTTTATGTGAATCTATTTCTACATTCATTAATAAGCTTTATAAGTATTCTAGATAGCTTTTCATAATAGTCTGCATAGCACTTAGTTGTTTTTTTTCTTATGTGGATGGTTAGACCAAACTGTTTTGAATGATTATGAATGCTCTGCAGTGTTTAGGACTCAATCAGCTTATACGATGTTATCAGCAATTTGAATTCTGTACCAGATCTCCTTCATAACAATGGTGAACACATTTGTCAAGGATCCATCTCCTCATTTGGTGTCTTGCCTGATATTAATAACTAGAGAGTTATCAATCAAGGTTATCAGCATTATATATTTTACAGAATTTTGTAAAGTTTTGATATGTTGATGGGAGAAAAATCTTGTTTCAGGAAACTCTTTAAGGTGGTATTTTATCAAATTTTATTTTTAACTAAAGGGGCAGGTAGGTGGTACAGTGGATAGAGCACCAGTGCAGGAGTCAGGAGGATCTGAGTTCAAATATCACCTCAGACACTTGACACTCACTAGCTGTGTGACCTAACCCCAACTGCCTCATTCTGGGTCATCTCCAGTCATCCTGAGGAATATCTGGTCACTGGATTCAATGGCTCTGGAGGAGAAGTGAGGCTGGTGACCTGCGCAGCCCTCCCTCACTCAGAACAAAGTCAAGTGCAAGTCCTGTCATCATCTCTCTGATGGCATGGTCTTCTTTGGCCACGAAGGATGAACACACATTTTTAACTAACAAATAATAACGATAGTGGAATGCTTCAGTCAATTGGTTATAAAGATGAAGACTGTTACCCTCCAAAGACAACCTCTTCCTTTCGAATAAACTCATCAAGAATATTCTCAATATGAGGATGTATTATTTATCCTCATAAAAATTTAATTTAGATTTGGAAAATAATCATATAGGAATATTTTCTTAGTCTCTTTTATTTTTGTAGTAATGAGATCTGAGGTTTTTTCCATACCTCTGGCATCTTTTCCTTCTTCAGATATTTTGAGAAATGATCATTAAATACTCTCACAGTTGTCTTGAATATGGATCCTCTCTGCATGGATATGGTATAGTCCAGCTGTTTTTTCTTCAGTATAGAGATTTTTTTCTACAATTACATCTTAGACTGTGATGTTGCAGTTTTAAATGTGGTCCTCCATTGTCCTTGAGAGTGAGAAGAATTTGTGATAGTTATTAATCTTTTTCATGTTTGTTTTTCTTTTTTTTAACTTTTATTGATGTCTTCTGTGTTTTTTTGTTACATCAATGTGCTTTCCTCCAGTATTCTTCTTCCCAGAAAGCCATCCTATATAACAAATAAAATTTTTAAAGATAAAAACGATGAAAAAATTAGCACAACAAATCAACATATAGAAAAAGTTTAAAATATGTGCAACACTAATGGATCTTCCACTTCAAAGGGAGTGAAGTATCTTCTCATATCTCTTCTTCTGAGTTGTCTTGGTTGATTGTCATTTTGTAACATTCACTTTTTTTGTTCTTTCCACTTACATTATTATAGTTATTGTGCATCTTGTTTTCTTGACTCTACTTTCCTAACTGCATCTATTCATATAGATCTTTACAAATTTCTCTGTATTCATCTCCTTTCATTTTCATTTTTAAGGATGAATAAACCATACTGTATGCCATATGCTAAATGTTACACATGGAAATATGAAGAAAAAGAAATTCTCTATCCTCAAGGAGCTTACAGTCTATTGAGGAAAGACAAATTGCAAAGCCAGAATTCAACCCCCAAGGTTTTATGACTTTAAATATGGAGCTCTTCTACTCTACCACTGACGATGGTTTACATACTAGGACTTCATTATTCTAGTACAAGTTAATTCCTGTAATATCAGGCATACCCTTATTTAAGCATAAGTTCAAAAGAACAAAACCAAATATTAATTGATTTTCATTATTCATTATTTTGTATCATCTGCTCTGACATGCTCTCAGTGTAAATAATGCTCAACATAGTCAAGCTCTGCTTAAACATATGTCTATTGAATGAAGTTCTAATACTTTTAAAATAACTAATTTATTAAAATACTAATAAAATAACTAAAATAATTAAAATATAAATAATAATTTTAATATATTACCAGGCACCTGAATGGTGCAGTGCATAGAGTGCTGGACCTGGAGTCAAGAAGATCTGAGTTCAAATGCAGCCTTAGAAACTTACTGGCTATGTGACCCTGGGCAAGTCACTTAGCCCTGTTTGCCTCAATTTCCTCATCTGTAAAATGAATTGGAGAAGGAAATGTCAAACTACTCCAGTATCTTCTCCAAGAAAATCCCAAATAGGGTCATAAAGAGATAAACATGATGGAATGAACTGAAAAATAGCAACATAATACGTTATAGGCAATTCTTTATCTTATTTCAACAATGAGGCTCAATGAGAGCCCACTTGTTATGAAGAGCTATATAACTTGCGGGACAGCAGATATATATGGGGTTTTTTTATTGTTATTATCCAAGGTGGTAGAAAAGGGATAATGATATATCTTTAAGAAGTTCACTACCACGTGTTCTAAGAGAAAGAAAAAGGAAAATAAAAGAACAAACATGGTTACTTTATTAAACTTATAGAAAATAAATTTTGTGTCTCCTTAATTTGCTAAAGATTCACTTTTCTCAACAGATGGCTTAGAGAATTTGAACATTTTGAATATGAACCACAATAAACTTAAAAAGATTCCTCCAGAAATAAGCAGGTAATTTTGTTTATAATACAATTGGCCAGTCCCCTTTTCACTTCCTTGCCTCTAATTTTCTGTTGCAATTAATACTTGTGGGTAATATACACATACAAAGATCTGAAGAATTGAGACATCATTAGTTAGAAGAATGAGAAGCTACATGACTTCATGTCCTAATGACAAAATTGGGCCTTTGAAATTTCTGGTTCTGTGGCTGATGGTGTCCAGTTCACTGATGCATGCTCAATCTCTGTAGCTTCATGTTAGTTTACTACAAAGTAGTGATACTAACACTTCTCTCACATGATTGTCATAAAAATGAGTAGTTTAAAGTATTGAGCTTGTTAGAAAAGATAACCTGTTTCAAGAACTAGAGCATTTTTTAAACCCCAAATTAAAAAAAAAAGATTGTTCTCCTTAAATTATACATGTGTACAAGTCAGGCCGTCACTCCAGAATCTTTCTCCAAACTATCTGAGAGATTCCTCCTTCTGAAGGCCAAGCTCCCTCTTGGACTTCTTCACTGAAAGATGGAGAGAGAGCCTTGTTTGGGGTTTACTTTGGAGATTATTTTTGTTGCCTTCTGAATAAAAACAGATGTATCACTAAGTAAGAAGAACCAGATTTTTTTTTTAAGAGTAGAAGAAAATATGAACAGCCAAACAGCACAGGACATTCTCCAGTACACTTAATCCATTCAGATAGCTTGCTTACACCTCTTGTCAATATATTTTGTTTTTCCCAACTATGTTGTTTTTTTCTTCTGGAGGGGGAAATAATCACATTTTGGTCAAATGTTACATGTAAGGAATTGAATACAGTTAAGATCAACATTATCTGTGCAGAAATAAAGAATGTTAATGAAAATGTTTGTAGTCAGTTTATACACTTTTTCAACTTCTTTTCCTAATCAACATATTTATGCATTAATGATGGCATCCTAGGTTTCTCATCGTACATTTTTAATCTTCAACAGTTAGTCAAGAAATATTTATTAAGTGCTTACTGTGTGCTAGACATTGTGCTGAGGGCTGGGGAAGCGAAAAGAACTTATGTTGTAGTGGGTGGAAAGACAACTTATTTATACAGGGGAGTTGGAAAGTAGGAGGAAGGGGAAGGACCTGGTGAGGGAGGGAGGAAGATGGCGGTGAGGTATGGAGAGTCAGAAGCAGATTCAGGAGAGGAATGAAAACAGGAAGGAACCAAGGGTGGCTTGGGTTCCTCCCAAAATGGAAGCCCTGAGAGGAAACCACAAATGGAAGAAGAGGCAACAAGTGGTGGAAGGGGTGTTCCAGGATAAGAAGGTAGTCAGGGAAGTCAAAAATAGAACCAGGAAGAAGACTGGGGAATAAGCATTTATTAAGTGCCTATTAAGCACTTATAAATTTTGAGATGCCAGGAGCACTGATATTCCACAATGTGACATCAGAAGAGGACTTTAGTAAAGAGACCCACTTATTAAAGACATAAAAGCACTACATTCAAGTAATACCATTTATCTTATAAACCAGAAGAAATCCTTAATCTTTTGGTGTCATGGATCACTTCTGGTGATCACGTCTGCTTGCAAGAGGTCCCATCACAGATTAGACTAGAGACAGACTGATGCTGGTTGGTTGCCCTGGGCCTAGTGATACATCACATCTGGTGAAGCCTATGGACTTGTTAGAATATTGTGTTTTTACATAAAATGCATAAGATTACAAAGGTAATTAGTAATACTGAAATAAGGGTATAGTTTTTCCCACCCAGGTTTACCTCAGGTTAAGAACCCCTGTTATAAACTGAGTAAGGCACATTTAGTAGGTGTGAAAATTTGATTTAATAGTTTTAAAAGGGGTATGAAGCAATTCCCTTCTAATAGAAAGCAAATATCTGTAAATTGGATTTTCTTTTTTTCCTAGTGGGGGGCATGTGTGAGGGAGAAAAAAAGAAATGTTTAATGATGGGTAAACATCAATAAAAAAAGCAAACTAAGCAAGCCAACCTACGTATGATTTCCTAAAAGAGGTATTGGTAGAAAAGAGTTCAGTGCCAAACTTCATTCCTGTACTTTAATTTTTAGATTGCAGAATCTTAAAAGCTTGAGTTTAAACAATAATCAGCTAACTGATATTCCTAAGGAACTTTGTTCTCTGGCTTACCTTTCTGAAATTCACCTCAACTACAATCAGCTTGTTTCCATCCCTGAAGAGTTTAAAACTATGAAGAATCTCCGGAAGCTGTCCTTGGCAAGAAACCTCATGGACGTGTTCCCAGTGGTAAGCAAAGTGTCAAAGCCAAGCTTTCCTTCTTTGGTGAAGCAGAAGTTTAGAAAAACATCTCTCACCTGCTTTAGTGATGATAGAGAGCATTTATATAGACCTGTAAGGTTTGCAAAGCACTTGAAAAATGTTATCTCATTTTATTTTCCTAACAACTCCAGGAGATAGGTGTTATTATTAGCCCTATTTTATAGATGAGAACACTGAGGTTGAGAGGTTAAATGCTTTTCCCAGGATCGCATAGGTAATAACTCATTGATGTTAGATATGAACTGAGGTTTTCCTGACTGCAGGTCCACTGAGTGAGAAAAAGTTATCCAAGATTCCACTGATTAGGCACTGTGGCCAATCACTGACGTAATGATGCAGAGGTCATTACTGTATCTACAATGTTATATTGCACTTGAAACAAAGTCACAGAATGCAGAGCATCAGTTTTAGCAGTCATACATAGACTATGAATACATGAACAGCATAGAAAAATGGAATGTTACAGAAAGCAAGAGGGGAAGATAAGGGAATATGTCTGAAACATGGAACAAAAGGGGGAAGATAAGAACATCTTCTAGCAGGTCAAAGTAGGAGTTATGACTTATTTCTCAGCCTTGATTCCTCAGGTGTTAGGACCTTTGAACTTCCAGGAACAATGTCTGGAAGCTCAAAATTAAGCACTGAGGAAACATCATCCTCTTAACACAGAGGCAGCAAGAAGCCTGAGCCAGTTTTTTCTTGTCAGTCTTTCTCTTATCAAAAAATTTGAGCCAAAAATTTTCATGTTACAGCCCTAGCATCCCACTGCTTAGCTGTTTTGAATGAGTTTTAGTAAGCAGAATTTATTTTAGATGTACCAACTGCATGCTGAATTCTATGTATGACTTACTTGTATGATCCTAAGCAAGTCATCATATCCCCTTTGGCATATTAATTTCTTATTATAGTGTGTATAATCAATTCTCAACCAACTCTACCAGTGGAAGATACTTATATTGAGGACAATCCCAATATTTTATAATAATTTTATATATCCTATATAATTTATATATCCCATAATAATTTATATGTCTGCATAATAAATACATATACAGCATGCTCCAATAGTATTAGAACAATTTTAAACTTTAATAATTTTGAATGGTTAAATGCTAATTGTTTACAAAAATACGATTTGAAAGCTTACTTGAATTTCTTTTGTAATTATTTAGTTTTGTGAATTTTGAATTATACATTTTAATTTTACCAGAATGGGGCACCCTGTTACCATGCGTTGCATGTGTGACAGTTTCTAGATGACACTTTCTCAGACCAGTAGACCAGTAGGGGAGGTCTTCTAGTTTGGCCACCATGGTCATCTGATCTATCTTCATTAATTTTTTTCTTTTTTATTTGGGATCTTCTACGCATCAAAGCTTCATTCTTTGGATTAAATTAAAGGCTAGAATTACAAATTTTCCATTTTTCTTTCGGTCTCTGAGAAGCAGCTGATAAAAGTTTTTCTGAAGTCTTAAAACTGACTACAGTGATATCTAGGACAAGATGCTACTTATAAGAAACATCAATATTTAAAATTTTTAAATAACCTGCTGAATTTTTTTTTTTTTTTTTTTTTTTTGTAGCTTAGTAGAATAAATGCTTTCTGTTGCCATTAAAGCTAAAATCTGCACTGGAACTTTTGGGGACACCATGCATATTTGGTTTTGGAGTACACTGTAGAACTCTGGTGGGATGAGGGCTGCCAAAGAAGAGGTTTAGCATAAGAATGGAGGGCTGGACCTGTGGTTTCACTGGAGTAAGGAACTTCCAGGTGGGAAAATTCCTTCAACAATGGCAGGTAGCCCTCTTCTCTGCAATTTTAAGAACTACCTAGTGCAGTTCGTCATTGGACTTCTGGCGGCCTGTGGAAAAAATGTAGGGTTGCTACTGCGCATGCTTCTATTTGTCATGTGACCCACGACAACCAATCTGCAACGGCTCTTCCCCCGGCTAGCCTGTCATGTGACCCGCGGTAACCAATCATCATCGATCTGTCTCTACTCTTTCTATCTCTGGCTGGAGAAGTTTACAAGTAGTACCGGTGTGGCTGGATCATGGCCAAGTGAAATGACTTCCCTTTGGCCTATAGTTGGTATGCGTCTGAGGTGAGATTTAGTCAGGTTTTACTGGCTCTGGGCCCAGCTGTGGTCTCAAACTCAAGTAGAAATGGGCCTTCAGGCTCCATATTGGCATTTTGTTGTTCAGTCACATCTGGTGCTTCCATGACTCCATGGAGTATCTCACACCAGAACTGCCTGTGGGGATTTTCTTGGCAGAGATTTCCTTCACAGTGGATGAAGACAAACAGTCACACGGGTAGTGAGTGTCTGAGGCTGGCCCAGTGCTCTCTCCATTGAGCCACCCAGCTGTCTCTTTGATTTAATATTATATATACTGTATTGTATTTTTATATATTTTGTTAAACATTTCCCCATTGTATTTTAATGAGGTTCCCAATGGTATAAGTTTGACGTCTCTCCACTACAGTGGTGCCGTCCCAAGCAGGGGAAGATAAATTAAGGTACAAAAATTTTGGTAGCAAATGAACAAAGGAAAAAAAAAATATTCATGTGGACAAGTGATTGACTACAAATACAACAGACATTTTAAAATGCCTTTATCTTTATTGTTTATTATTTAATTTTTCATCGTCATACCGGTCACCCAGGTTTGTAAACTTGGTTTAGGAGCAGCTAGGTGGTGCAGTGGATAAAGCACCAGTGTAGGACAGAGGAGGACCTGAGTTCAAATGTCACCTCAGACACTTGACACTCACTAGCTGTGTGACCTTGGGCAAGTCAGTTAACTGAAATTGCCTCATCCTGGGCCATCTCCAGTCATCCTGATGAATATCTGGTCACTGGATTCAGATGGCTCTGGAGGAGAAGTGAGGCTGGTGACCTGCGCAGCCCTCCCTCACTCAAAACAAAGTTAAGTGCAAGTCATGTCATTGTTTCTCTGATGGCATGGTCTTCTTCGGCAACATAGGACAAACACACCAACGCACAAACTTGGTTTAGTTCTTGGTTCCTCTTTCTCCATCATCTCACATACCTAATTAGTTTCTAAATCTTGCTGCTCAGATCTGCACGATTTCTTTCATATCTGTGCCCTTCTCTCGTCACAGATCACCGTCATGAGGGTTCAGAAGAGAGGAGAGTACAGACGCTCATCAACTATTGTTTATACGTTGTGTTAGGCTTTTCACTGGTCCTCCTACTTGAAATCTCCTACTGCTTTAATCCATCCTCTCCACAGCTGTCAAGTGATGTTCCTAAAGTGCAGGGACCATGTACGTCTGCTTGTACAGCAACTCTTCACAGCCTGAGCCCCACCTACCCTTCCACACTTATTAAGTATTACTTCCCCTCCTGCACTCTGTGGTGCAGCCAAATAGATTGTCTTGCAGTGCCTTACTCCCCTCTACTCTATTTGTTCGTGCCACCCTCTCCTCATGCCTAGAATGAATTTCTTCCTCCTCACTGCCTCTTACATTCACCTGAGCCATCAGATCTTTGCTCAAGTGATACTTTCTACACAAAGCCTTTCCTGATTCCCCCAGCTGCTAGTGCCCTCCCCATGCAAAAATCACCTTGTATCTATTTTGCATGTATACATATATATCTATGTATGTACTTTAGATGCATGTAGTCTCCTTGCAAAAAATGGAAGATCTTTGAGGACAAGAACTTTGTTTTTGTTTGTCTATTTCTAATGTCTGGTACTTGGTAGGTACTTAAATTTACATTTACTGGTTATCCCTTTACACATTTCTCTTTAGAAAATTTAGTATTGTAATTTACTTTTAACACTGTCAGGAGACATTTATGTACACACATATGTGTATATATATGTGTGTGTGTGTGTGTGTGTGTGTACATGGCTATAATAGCTAACATTTATATACCACTTATTATGTGCTTTACAATTATTATCTCATTTAATCCTCACAATAATTCTGAAGGTAGGTGCTACGATTATCCCCATTTTACAGATGAGGAAACTGAATCAGAGGTTAAATGACTCACAGCTAGTAAATGTCTGAAGTTGAATTTGAACTTACGTCTTCCTGATTCCAGGCCCAGGACTCTATTCACTGTGCCACTTAGTTGCCCCATTAAAAGGGGACAGCTTTTAACATCTTAACACGTGACACTTAAAAAGTCCCAGAGGCCATGCATGGATAGCAAAGATATTCAAATGACAGCATATCTCCCATTGCAATGCTACTGTTGAGGGACAAAGGTGACAGCCAAGGGATTCAAAAATCTTACACACATAAGGGTCTTTTATTCATCGAGTTGACGATTTCTTAAAGAATTGTACAAAGGTTCAATTATGATTATTTCACAACCTTTCTGGTATTCCTAAACTGTAATATGATGAGTGAATACTTGTATTATTCGACTTACAGCATTGTGAGAAAGATACTCTGTAAATTTTAAAGCACTAAATTAGTCATTCAGCAAGCATTAATTGCTTCCTATATGCCAGGTATTATGCTAAGTACTGGTGATACAAAGGCAAAAACATGGTCCTTGCCTTTAAGAAGCGCACATTCAGGTAGAAGAGAGAACAAAGAAATAACCTGAGTCCATATAATCTATTATCCACCTACTTATCTCTCTGTATCTATATCTGTATGCACTCACATATATGTAGATATATAGACATATTTTTACACACACAAAAGGTAACTGATTTCATAGGAAAAGCACTAGCAACAAGGGAGGGGGAATCAGAGAAGGCCACCTGTAGAAGGTGGGATTCGAGCTCTCTTGAAGAAAGCCTGGGAAACCAGGAGGAAAGATCAAGGAGGGAGAGCCTTCCAGGTATGGGGGGCAACCGATCGGGAGACAGATTGACATGAGACACGAAGAGCAAGAAGTCCAGTGTCCCTGGATCATGGAGTTGAGTAAGATTGGAAAGGTACAGAAGAGTCATGTTATGATGGGCTTTAGCGTTTGATCTTGGAGTTAATGGGGACCCACTGGAGTTTATTGAGCAGGGAAGTGACATGGTCGATCCATACTTTAGAAAAATCATTTTGGCTTCTGAGTGGAATATGGGTTGTTGTAGGGAGGGATTTGAGGTTGGGAGAACAACCAGTGGGCTTGTGTACGGTAGAGTACAGGCATGAGGTGATGAGAGCCAGCACTAGATCTGTATGAAATGAAAGCTCTAATCTTAGAGCTGACTCACTTTATGTAGGGGTTCTAACAGCATTCTGATTTGATGCTTATTTAATGCTTGCCTAGGTGCTGACATTTTAGAAACACATTTCTTTGTATATTTGTATAACAAATAAGGATGTAAGTAGATGAACCGTAGTAAACAGTATTATCAGAGACTGAAAAATAGAGGCTGATTATGTGGAAAGGGTAAGAGATAGCCAGTGAGCCGTACTTGTGGTCTTTTGAGAAAACAAGAAATGTCACCGGGATGACCAGAGGTTGAAACTCCCTCCTTCTCTTCCCTCTCACTCCTGGTTTTCCCCGGTGATAAATTTTATGGGAGGACATGGACAAAGCTGCACAGAATGGACATTGAATGGATATTGAAATCTGCTCACAGGTAAGGAAAGGGACATACATAATGAAGGATTTACAGGTTCGTTTGAGTATTTTATGTAAAAAGATGTAGAAAATTTATGGTTTTATGTCTGTGGGAATTTGATAAGTATGACGTTATCCTGAATTTCAGGCAAAGCATATGCTTTTCTAAACATGAGGTTATAGCACTTTACCACCATCTGATGCCAGTGATAATTTTTTGAGGGATGAATAATACAAGAATAATGTGAATTATTTTTTGAGGGGTGAATAATCCACTAGACTTTTTCCACCTTCCTCCTAGTGAGGACAGAGAGCCTAGATGCCATGGAAATATAGGAAGATATTTAGAGATTAATGGCATGAAGATACAAGCTTTGAATGGATACTTGGATTTTTAGCTTTAGATTGGGTTTCGTTTCCTTTTGTATCCTTGTATATTTTTGTTTCTTGTGTTTGCTGTGTGTCATATACTTTTGTCTTTTTCTGTTTTCCCCCTTATTTCTCCAGTGGTGACATTGAGCTTAGTGGTCAAGGAATTACAGAAGATATTTGAAAATTGGAGGCAAGGAGAAACAGGCTGGATAGGATTAATTAGATCATTAGATATCTGTGGATTAGCCTCTGTTTGCTTTTATTAGTACTGGGGCAAAGGAGGATTGCATTAATTCCCTATTAAAAATAGCTAAGTAGGTTATAGCATCCTATTACCAGAAAAGATGAGAAGCCCAACTTAAATAAATTTAGATTACTGAGGAGTCTCCAGTAAGAGAGCCCTCAGAGCAGTGAACAGGAGGTGCAAATAGACAGTTTGGCACAGCAGTTAACTCAGTGTTCAAGATAGTTATCAAAAAGAAGACAAAGCTCTGTGACTGTTGCTTCAAGCAAGTATGGCACAGGTATGGCTAAAATGTTCACCTGATTTTCCATTCTAATAGCATGTGAAAAGGAGAAATGAGGTTAGTTTGGCAGGAGTTGTTCTTGATGAACCTACATTAGTTCTTAGCAGTCAGCTCCTTTTTTTCCCCCTTAATTTTTCACAAATGAATCCTTAAATAATCAGTCCTAGGATTTTGGCCTGGAATTGATTTCAAGCTCCATAGCCTACAATTTGAACTCTCTGCTGTTTCCCCATTTACAAAAAGAGGTAGAGCATTTGCTTGTCTCTAGGCCCTTGATATTTCATATTTGTCATAATCAAAACCAGTAAACTAAGTCATTCTGTATTGTTTAGGAATCAGATCTATTAGAAAAAGAGATTTGATAATTTATCAAGCAGTTGCTAGGAGGACTATGGACTGGAATGAAATTTTCTTTACTAGCTAATAATATACTCAACAAAGGAAGTTTGAGGGTTTATTTACCTTATCAAGGAGCTTCTAGAGAATTCTAAGCAGTTGTGTACAAAACTTGCATTATAGTTAAAACAAAAGAACAGTATTTAGCCAAAAGGAAAAAACAAGCCAAAGGTATATCTGAGATGTTAGATCATGACATAGAGCTTCAAGGACTCCAGGATGAGATAACGGTGTTTCAAATTACAATAGCAGAGACACAAACAATAGTAAAAAAAATATTAGAACAGTAGGCCTTTTATCTGTAATATTACTATAATATTTAAGGTGTCCTTGTCAATTGGCATATAGGCAAGTAATTGTCATTTTATAACTGAAGTTAATGACCCTAGTTATTTTTTTTAACAATCTCATTAAGGCTCTTTAATTCAGCTTTGCATATTCGAAAAAAAAAATCTTTTCAAATATTCAGATCATTCACCTTGGTAGAAAAAATGAGAAAAATAAGTCCTGAGTAGTTCTGCCTCCTTTCTCATTTGTTATCTATTCATTCATCATAATCAGAAGACCTATCGCTTCATTGACTTTCTTCATGGTGCCTACCTAACTATTAAATCACTTTTTAAAAGGATTTTTTGTAAACCTCAGGTCATATTTGGCTTTAGCTTCCTTGGCCTTGCTTTTAGGGAACTTGACAGTTTCTTATTCACCTTCAGTTACCTGCCTTAGCTTCCATCTCTTTTATATATCTCTCTCTATGTATATCCTTTCAAAATGTGAATCCTTGAATTTCTTATGTTCTTTCCCTTTTCTTCCTCATTTGACTTATTTAAGAACACATTGCCAAAATTTTGTTCTTGAATGCCTATTGAACTGATTTCTTTTTCTCAAAAATCAGGCCATTGGTTACTACAGATCCTGTTTCTAAAATCTTTGAAATTTACTTTCCTAAAATCTGACATAAATGGCTGTATGTCATGCATTCCTTATATATTAAAGACTCTGAGATAGCATAGTCTCTGCCTCCTAAGGTTCTCATTATTTCTCTTTTTGCCAGCTAGTTTCTTCTTATTAGTGAGAAGCAGGTACATATAATAGCAGTACTTACCTTCTGAAATAAGGAATGATCATTAATACAAATCAAGAATTTAAAAACCTCTCTACTTTTAGCAGAGACTATTGACAGCTATCTAGAGGTTATGATATGACAGCCATCACTTTGCCTCTGTAGTTAACGAAGGTGAACGAATAAGAACTTTGGTCCTGAAACGGGCCAAAAGTATTATCTCCCAGAGCTGAGCCAAACAATGAACACTAAGGACAAGCCATGATTTATTTAAGTAATTTTTTAAAAAGTTATTTATTTTTAGTTTTCAACATTCACTTCCATGAGATTTTGAGTTCCAATTTTCTCCTCATTTCTCCCTTCCCCCCCACCCCAATACAGGGTGTAATTTGATATAGAGTCTACATATACATTCATATTGAACCTATTTTCACATTAGTCATGTTGTAAAGAAGAATTAGAACCAATGGGAGAAGCCATGAGAAAGAAGAAACAAACAAACGAGAAAAAAAGAGCAAATAGTATGCTTCAATCTGCATTCAGAATCCATACTTCTTTTTGTGGATGTGGATAGTATTTTCCATCATGAGTCCTTTGGAGTTGTCTTTGATTCTTGCATTGCTAAGAAGAGATATGTTTATTAAAGTTAGTCAGTGCACATTGTGGCTGTTACTGTGTACTCTGTACTATTCACTTCACTAAGTGTCAGTTCATTCACATCTTTCCAGGTTTTTCTGAAGTCTTCCTGCTCTTGATTTCTTATAGCACAACAGTAGTTCACTACATTCATATACCACAATTTGTTCAGCCATTCCCCAGATGATGGTCATCTCCTCAATTTCCAATTCTTTGCCACCACAAAAAGAACTGCTATAAATATTTTTGTATATATGGGTCCTTTTCTCATTTGTATGATCTCTTTGGGATACCGTCCTAGAAATGGTATTGCTGGGTCAAAGGATGTGCACATTTTTATAACCCTTTGTTCACAGTTTCAAATTGCTCTCCAGAATGATTGGATCAGTTCACAACTCCACCAACTCATTAGTGTTCCAATTTTCCCATTATCTTCTCCAGCACTTATAATTTTCCTGTTTTGTCATGTTAGCCAATCTGATAGGTACGATGTGGTATCTCAGAGTTGTTTTGATTTGCATTTGCTGTCTTAGAGCCTATAGATAGTTTTATTTAATTTTTTTAAGGAAAAGTTGGAACTAAAAGGAAGATGAAAGAAGAGATAGGCCTGTTGCTAGGAATGAATGACATGATAGTAATGAATGACAGAAAGAAGAATTATTCAACTTTTATATTTTTCTGCTTTTTCTACCAAGGAGAATAATCTTCATTAGGAAGGAAGAAACAAAAATGGTTAAAAAGAAATTGAAAGCTAAAATAAATCAGATGCTTAGAGAGTACCTAGTTGCTCTCACTGTATTCAAGTCACCAGATTCAGACACAATACATTGTAGGGTGCTGCAAGAACTGGCAGATGTAATTACTGACATGCTATTGATGATTTATGAAATGCTATGGGAGAGATTTTCAAAAAAGATAAGAGGGTAGATAGTTCAAATTTTAGACTAGTCAATAATACCTAGAAAAAATGATGGAATATATTATTGAACGGAGCCAGAATAGATGATGTGAAACTAATATGATTTTTTTGTTGATTTATTAGATTAATACTTCAAGGGAATTCTATAGACATACAATACCTTAATTTTGACAAGTTATTTGACAAAACCTTTAATAGAATCCTTATGGACAACGTGAAAAATGTGAGAATCAAGCTAGATGGATTTGGGAATAATTGGATGTCTGGGCCGATAGAAACAATTAAGAGATTGATGTTGACCTGAAGAGAGTTCTCTATTGAGAGAACTTGATTCATCGAATGTGTCTGGACTTATGCTATTCAGCATTTTTATCAATGCTGTAGATGGCTTGCATTAAGGCATTGAACTGATAAAGATTTGCAGGTGGTGAAAAGCTGGGAGGAGTGGCTAAACTCTTGCATGACTGCATCGGGATCCAAGAAGATCTCCTGAGTCAAGAATGATAGGTCCAATTAATTATCAAGTTTCTATTAATCATCTATTGTGTGCCATGCACTGTGCTAACCATTGGGGATACAAATACAAAGAATTAAACTCACTACTTTCAAAGCACCTCCTTTCTAAGAGGGGATGCACAACAACATATGTAAATATATACTATATAAACATAAAATGAGTAAATATATACAAAATAGTTAAATATAGGAAAGTTTGGGAGGGAGGGTACCAGCAATTGGGAGAATCAGGAATCAGGAAAGGCTTCATGCAGATAATAGGGCTAGAACTTTGTCAGAAGAAAGAGGGAGGGACTTGACAAAGTGCAGATAAGAAGAGAGAGCATTTCAGACTTGTGGAATGGCCAGGGCAAAAGCACGGAGATGGGAGTTGCAGTGATGAAATTTGATAAAATTAAATTCTATTAAAAATTGGCTATCTTATTAAATAAATAATTTTGATAAGTAAATATAAAGGGATAGATTTACAAATAAATGTAAGGGAGTTAATTTAAAGTGTTACATTTGAGTTTGAAAGTCAGCTTTCCAGGTGCTAGATGGTGAAGAGACATGTGGAAAAACAGATGGTCATGTGGAGAAAGTCCTGAAAGTTTTAGTGAACACTCAGCTCAGTATGAGTTAATAAGGTGGAATAGTAGGCAAAAATCTAACGTGATCTGAAGCTGTGTTAATAAAAATCTCCAGGATTACATTGTTCATAGTAACATCAGTGTTGGACAATGATCAGCTGTGAGTGACTTAGTTATTCTCAGCAATACAAAGCACAGTTCTGAAGGACTTAGGATGAAAAATGCTGTCCATCTCCAGACCAAGAAGTGGATGCAAATGGAAGTATACTTTTTTGCTTTCTTCATTTTTCTTTTTTTGTCTGTTTCCTTTCACAGTATGAAATGTTTTTCATGACTGCACATGTATAACATGTCAAATTGCTTGTCTTCTCAACGGGGAGGGAGGAGAAGAATTTGGAACTAAAAATTTAAAAAGAATGTAAATAATTGTTTTTTTATATCTCATTGGGAAAAAATAAAATATTAAATAAACCTCCAGCATGAAGGAAGTGAGGGTTTTGTTTAGCACTCTGAACTGTTCAGACCACATCTTAATATTATTTGAGATGCTACATTTCTGAAGAGCACTGAGATACAGAAGTTTACGTGGTGAGAGGACAAGAGGTTCTATCATACAAAGGACTGATCAAGAAATTGAAGATGTTTAGCTAGGAAAGACTTCCAAGCAGTCATGTGGAAGAGAGTTTAAGCTTGTCCTTCTTGTTCCTAGGGAAGGAAACTTGGAACAATGTATGTAGAACAACAGAGAGGCAAATTTTGACTTGGAAAGGGGAAAACAGACCAAACTTCTTATCAATGAGTGCTGTAGAATGACTTGAATCACGACTTGACTTCCCAGCCCTTCGCACAGTACCTAGTACAGGGCAGGTCCTTAATAAATGCTTGTTGCTGACTTCACTTCCTCTTCCTGAAAGTCTTCAAGTAATTGAAATGTTTTAGGTGGTGGTTGTTCAGTTGTTTCAGTCATGTTCAACTCTTCATGACTGCGTTTGAGGTTTTCTTTGCAAAAACACTGGTGTGCTGTGCCATTGCCTTCTCCAGCTTATTTTACAGGTGACGAAACTGTGGATAACAATGCTAAGTGACTTGTCCAGAGTCACATGACTAGTAAGTGTCTAAAGCTGCATTTGAACTCAGGTCTTTCCGACTCCAGCCTGGTATATTATCTGTTGTGCCACTTAGATGCTCTGTTTTAGGGGACACTGAAAGGGTATTCCTGTTGCAGATTGAACTAGTTGATCTAAAAGGTCCCTTCCAACTCTGAGAGATCTGATTTTGTGAAATGCAGTTATCTTGTCTTTCATTAGAAATATTTTTCAGGTGGGGTAGTTTTCAGGAGCCTCTTTGTAACATCCCAAATGTGTACTCTGGAAAGATAGGACACTTCAGATAATTTGTTTTTGGTTGACTTTTGTACTTCTGTGCCTCTTGGTAGGGATCTTTTTACTGTCATGAATCATCTCTCCTCTACCAGTAAGTGATAGGTTCCCTGATTCTTGGTCCTTTTATCTGTGAATAATTCTTCTCCTTAGTGCAGGAGTTTTTTGTTCCTCATTCCAGATTCATCTTCTGTTGGAAGAATCTCAAACTTCTTAAAGGACTCCTGCCCCACTCCACCCCTCCTCTTAAAAAAATAAAAAAAATTGCACTGGATCCCCACTTATTTATTTACAGTTTTATTCTTTGTTTTTCTTCTGGGTCATTTCCTTCATCCTGCTGGGGAATACTTCATTTGTCCTGATAGGGTGAAAAGTAGAGAAGTGATACTTGAGCCTTTTAACTTTTCTTCTTATGAAGAGAGCAGCAATCTGCATTTAATGTTCATATATGTTAGAAATGCCAATATGGTACATTCTCTTTGTGCCACTAGAACAGTTGACCTTCTTAGATATTAATATTGAGATCTTCTATTATCTGTGGTTTCTCCAGTTGTGCCTCATTGCCCTAACCACTGCAAAATGGTAGAACATAGTTTCCTGGTCATTCATAGCCTGTCTGAGGAAATTAGGGGTCCTGAATACTTAATCTCCTAGTCTCCCTTATTTGATTAAGCTGTTTCATATCCACACGAATTGTTCTCAAGACACTTCTAGTTTTGTGACCCTGTACAAGTCACTTAACCTCTGTTTGCCTGTTTCCTCAGCTGTAAAATGGGAATGATGAAAGCACCTACCTTGCAGGGTTGTTATAAAGACCAAATGATATAATATTTGTAAAAGCACTTAGCACAGTGACTGGCACATAGTAGGTGCTTAAGAAATGCTCTTCTCCTTTCCCTTTTAAAAGATCTGCCAGAAAAAAGATTCAAGCTTCTTTCCAACCTCCCATTGTGCATTCTTTTCTGCTTTTTGATGGATACAGTTTTCAGTATATCTGTGTCCTGTCAAGCAGAGATGATCTTGGATATTGCTGAAGGTGAAGAGACTTCCCATACGATGCATTTCCATTAAGAAAATCGTACAATCATCAACTCTTCATTGGGTCATGGGACACATCACTAGAAAAATATTTTGAAGCAATCATTTCTTTTTTCTTCATAATGATTTTTATTTACTAATTTGAATAGCCACATTCTTTATTAAGTTTGACCTAAAAATTATCTTTATATTTAAATTCTTAATGATATTTTAAAATTTCACTTTATCTCTTTTTATTTGTCCCTCAGGTGCTCTGCTCATTGAGCAACTTAAGAACACTAGACATTGCTGGAAACCTTATTCAGATACTTCCAAGAAAAGTAAGTACCATAGCTTTTTTTCCATATTTACATAGTCAAAAAGCCTCTGCACTTTTGTTAATGGGAAAATTGGGAGAGTTAGTTTAATTTGAAGAAATTAAAGTAATGGATCTGATCTGTTTTATGACTCCTATTTAGGTTCTCCTCATTCCCTTCTATGTTTTTCCCTTTCTTTTTTCCCCCACTGTCCTCAGTGAACTTGAATTAAGTGAACTATGATTGCTGCAATAAATATTTAAAACATAAGCTTTAATCAAAATGGTTTCTGACATTATACCCTTTTAAAAATCACTTTATGCTTCCCAAAATATTCCTTACTGAAGTGAAAATGTGTACCCTTTGTAGTAGGACAAAGGTGACAGACACTTCAGGAAAAGCCATCTAGTAGGATTTAAGCCATAAATTATAGAAATTCATTTTCCCCCCATTGGAATATTTTGATCTTGTTTCATTTCAAGGAACTGAAAAGCAGTTACTTGGAAACTTTTAAATATTGAGAAAGAATTGGCCCTTTTTTACTTTAAATTTTTAATATTTAAGAAAACTATTCATGTTCCGTAATAATCAGAAGTAACGAGTAGGTATTCTGTCAACCAGTTCACAGATTTTTCTGCATTTATGTTATGTACGTATATATTTACTAGACAACAAGCTATCATCCTCCTCAGGGCAATGGTAAGAATTTGTTATTTTAGTTGGCTTATGTTCGACCTTGTCAGTTTGGGTTTTTTGTACAAGTAATCATTAACACTAAAATGACAAAAGCACTTGTCACTTTCTTTTCTTATGACTTTCTCTCTTTTTGTCTCTCATGTTGGATTTGGGTATGCACAGTGAGGAACACACATAGGGTTGAAACTGGAGGTTTAAATACAGTTGGCCGAAGCTGTGCTAAGATACCATGTTTTGATTGATTGATATATCTAAAAGATGTTGGACACCCTAAGTAAAGTAGCTGTGCTTTAAAAAATATAATGGATCATGTTTTTTCCCTAGGGAAAATCCTCTGGGTCTCCCATGTGTGACTAACGGATCATGTTGCTACCCTATAGATGAATCAATCCTCTTGGTCCTCTCAACAGTTTTATTGGCTTCCCATTTGATTAAAGACTGATCATTGACTCCCGTACAGGATTTGGACACCTCTTTGGCTTACTGTCTGCTTAAGAATAGACATCTCATCTTGTCTTCACTCTAGGGCATCTTATTTAGTATTGGACAGCTCTCTTTCTGAACACTTCTATGGCCTTTTCTTAACTTTTTTTTTCAATTTTTGCAAAAGCATTTATTAAGCACTTAACCATGTGCTAAGAACTGAGGATATAAAGAAAGGCAAAAATAGCCAATTCTCTCCAGAAGCTAATATTCGAATTAGATAAATAACATGCAAATAAGGATGTATGTACAAGATAGACAGTATATAGAGTAAATTAAAGGTAATCTTTGAGGGAAGAGCCTAGCAGGAGGAAGCACCAGGAAACATAGGAGATTTGAGGTAGCATTTTGGACTCAATGGTCTCTGAAGTCTCTCTCAGTTTAAGTCTATAAGGGACATCCTCCACATCATTTTTAAATGCTTTGAGTATGTCTCCTTGTTTTATGCTTTATATACTTTATTTAGGTATTACTTACACTTTAATATTGAAAGAGGATTGTTGAATAAAGTTATCTCTGAGCTTACATCTATCAAGTAATCTATTATGATTTTATATTCAATCAGGAAGACCTTTATCCAGTCAAAACACATTTATTTGTAGCACTTTCTAAATTTGTTTTTGTTTCCTTGTATTTAATTTTAATGTCCTATTACTGTCCTCTTCTTTTGTATTTGTATCATTATGACTAAATATTAACTCATATCCCCAAATAAATCTGAACTACTTTTTGTAATATATAAATGTAACTTAATTTGTTACAAGGAAAGTGATATCTCTACTTTCCATCAGCAGCTCTACTTCCCTTTGGATTCCACAGAATATCATTCCCACAGGGATAAGCTGAAATCTCATCATCGTGCTCATTGACTCAGTTTCTGATACTCTTTCTCAACCCTTCTGTGGCCTTTCCCCTATGATGGAGGTTGGAGCATGGAGCACTAAAGTCACCCAAAGCTTTTCTCTGTAGAGGTCTGGGAGCTGAAGTAACTCTTCTTCCCATCAGCAACTCTGTTTGGCTTGGACTCCACAACTCTGTGTCTCTCAGTGTTCCTTTTGTGTGTTATCTTCTTCCATTAGATTGTAAGCTTCGTGAGGGCAGAGGCTGTCTCTTCTTGTTTTTGTTTCCGTCCACATAATAAACGTTTATTAAATTGAATTGAAATGTAGTCAAGAAAAATACACCAACTCATCTGCTGTGTCTGAAAGTGTCCCATTTTGCACTTTAAGCCCATCACCTCTGCCAAGAAGCAAGAGCCATCATTTATCCTCTGTCTTTTTGACTTCAGAGTCCTGAAGTCTTTCAAAGTTGTTTTTTGTTATATTGTTGTACTCCCTGTGTAAACTGTTCTCTTAAATGAAGCCTTGTTTTTCAGGACAGGAAACTGAGGTCTAGAGAGTGGAAGTGGCTTGTCTAAATTCATACAGCCAGCAAGTATCCGAGTGGGCCCTTCATCCTATTGAATCCATTGATTCCAAAGGCAGAGTACTCTCTCTTCCACACCCTTCTACCTCACATGTCCTACTACATCAAGAATAGATACCACCTGGAAAAATTACAGTGGCTTGCTTGTGGGTCTGCCTGCCTCAAGTCTCTCCTTCCATCTTCCATTCAGTCACTCCTTTTCTTAACATTTTAACCATTTCGTGGGGGATCCAAAATTCTATGAGAGTAAGACAAAAGAAAGAGTACAAGAGGTCAGGATGTTAGAGCACTGGCCTAAAGTCAAGAAAACTGGATTCAAATCCTTCCTTAGACTAACTGTGTGATCCTGAGCAAGTCATTTAACCTTCTGGTGTATGCCTCAGTTTCCTCATCTGTAAAATGAGGGTGACCTTTAAGTTTCCTTTCTAGTCCCAACTTTTGATTCTATGATCCTCAGAAAAGATTTAAGACAAAAGATTTGGTAATGGTAGAATGACAATTCCAAAGAGCACAATGGAAGGAAAGAATGGGGTGGAGTGGGGGGCTGCAGGAAGGGCAGTCCTCAGATTGGGATGAGAGAAGAAGAAGTGGAAGTAGTGGAGGTGACTTTTTACTTGGGCAGCCTGCAATTCTGAATTCCAGGAATAAGGAGAAAAGGAGCTAGCTATAGGATGGGAAATCAGCATTTGACTGAGGATCTCACCCACAAAGTCCCTGGTATGGTGAATGATAGAAGATGCCTTGGTGTGTTCTCTCCTTTCCCTTTCTGCCTACAAACATACTTAAGTTTTCTCTGTCATAGAAGCCAACCAGAAAAAAATCTCAGAAACAAAGTCCTCAGAGCTTTTTCTTTAACCTTACTACTCTCTCCAACCACTATCCCATCTCTCTTTTCTCCTTTTATTAATAAGTGAAAGTATAGAAGTGATTATCAACAGTATTTGCTATCAGATTATTTTTAAAAAAATAGAATTGCTATTTTTTCTTCCTCCTCTTTTTTTTTAAACATAAAGAATCTTTATTACAAAGCAGATAAGGATATACTTGAGATTGACCTTCTGGTCCAGTTGCAAGGAATAAAATTCTGCAAGGAATAAAATTCTTAACACCAATAGGAGAAGCCCCCACAGCAGGGGTGGAGTTGGAGAACCTTAGTGAACACAGCATCTGCACCTTGTCATGCCCTACCTGTCCTTCCTTCTCAGGAGGAGCCTCACCCTGACTTTGCTTGCCAGGGCTGTTTCCACCTCATTAGTGGACCCATTTGCTTTGGCCACTCCTAGAGACATAGACTGCTAGGTGTTTGGATGTCTCTCCTCCTCCCTCTGCATCTGGCCCCCCTCCCACTCCCAACTGTTGCTGCTGTCTTCCAATCAGAGCCTGTGCTTGGATCTCATGGCATCATGGGAAAGTGAGTCTTTGCTCTCCTCCAATCAATGCCTGCTCTTAGGTCCAGGGGATTATGGGAAAGCAAGTCCTTTATCAGATAGGACAAGATCTGTACAGTACATTTGGGCTCAGTTCTCTGACCCCTTCTAGCTGTCTGAGAAGGAATAAATCTGATAAAATAATTGTGTAAAGAGTTTACTCCTAATTTCAGCTTAAGGTCTATTTCACTGATTTGCTTTTTTATGAAAAAAGTCTGGTACTAAAACTCTTCATAATCTTGATCCTAGCAGAATCTTTGGATTTTCTTATATTTGTTTTTAATTAAATATATCTATGTGTATATGTGCATACATATGTTTATGTTTTATATGTGTGCATACATGTGCATACATGTATAGGCTTGTGCGCACACATGTGCACAGTGCATGTTTGTGTGTGCATATATGCATGCATGTGTGTATGTACATGATATGTGCGCACATACATATATGTGTATACATACATATATGTGTATACATACATACATAGTAACCTATTTGACTTAAAATTTTAGGTTTCTAGAAGTATCATTATTGTTTGTTTTTGTTTTTGTTTTCCTGAAGAGGACCAATGTCATCACAGGGTGATGACTTGATTCATGGATAAATTGGATATAAAGGAGTCAGAGTTGCACAAAGTTGTGAGCCTCATTCTCCCTTCCAGGGTCATTAAAGTCCAGTGGCAAGACAAAAGTCAGTATGACTGGTGATAGCCCGGGATATAGTGGATAACTTTGGCATCTTCAATGTCTGACCAAGCTCTAAGCACTCCACAACACCTGTTAAGGTGCCTTGGCTGTTGGAACAGATTTTTCTCATTTGTTCATTCCATGGGGTAAATCTTCACATGCTTGGGGTAGACACCTTCCTAACTCAGTTCTGCTCAACTTGGTTTAGTCTGTCCGTCGAGACAGTTTACCAGAGTGTGGCTGCTGCTCATGCCAGAGCCTCTTGAAACCAATGGTAGATGATCTGCCCTGAAAAGGACTTGGCCTCACAACAGAAGTACTAGTCCTCCTTGAATACTCATACACCCCAGGGAATTTCATTTTTGTCTTTGTATCAACAGTACCTCCTATAGTGTTTTGCAGTAGTAAGAACTTGAGAAATGCTTGGTGATTGAATAGTTGAGTACCACCTAAGACTGATCAACCAGGTGATGAAATTCATTACTGATAGCAGCTCATTAAGATGAGCTACAAAGATGTGGAATGTTAGGATCTCTGGAGGTGGTACTTGTACCAATGGCAACGTGGGTCTTTTAAAATACCAAAATGATTATTTCTTCAGAGTCTTTCAGATTTGTTTTTCTTCTTCATTCCATTACCACCATTCTTGCTGAGGCCCTTATCATCTTATTCTTGGACTAATGGTCTCTTACCTTGTTTTTCTGCTTTTGTTTTCATCCCATTGCAGTCTATTTTAACTATAATTACTTATTTATTTTTACAGGAAACATTTTTTTTTTGTGGTCAGTCAACAAGTGTTTATTTTTTTCTTTTTTAATTTATTTATTTTAGTTTTCATCATTCATTTCCACAAGATTTTGAGTTCCAAATTTTCTCCACATATCTCCCCTCCCTCCACCCCAAGACACCGTGCATTCTGAATACCTTTTCCTCCAATCTGCCCTCCTTTCTTTCACACCACTACCTTCCCTTATTCCCATTTTCTCTCTTTTCTGGTAGGGCAAGATAGATTTCTATACGCCATTACCTGTATTTCTTATTTTCCGGTTGCATGCAAAAACAATTCTCAACATTTGTTCCTAAAACTTTGAGTTCCATCTTCTTTCCTTTCCTCTCTCCCTACACATCCCATTGTGAAGGTAAGCAATTCCATGTAGGCTATACATATGCAGTTATGCAAAAGACTTCCATAATAGTCATGTTGTGAAAGACTAACTATATTTCCTTTCATCCTATCCCATTTATTCTATTCTCTCTTTTGACCTTGTCCCTCCCCAAAAGTGTTTACTTCTAATTATTCCCTCCTCCCATTTGCCCTCCCTTCTATCATCCTTCCTATACCCCACTTATTTCCTTCTCCCCTGCTTTCCTGTAGTGTAAGATAGATTTTCATACCAAATTGAGTGTGTATGTTATTCCCCCATTAAACCAAATGTGATGAGAGTAAGCTTCATTTTTTTCCTCTCACCACCCCACTTTTCCCCTCCATTGAAAAAGCTTTTTCTTAACACTTTTATGAGAGAAAATTTTCCCCATTCTATTTCTCTCACCCTTTAATTTTATCTTTTTAGATATCATCCCTTCCTATTCAATTCACCCTGTGCCCTCTATCTATATGTATATAATCCCTCCAACTACCCAAATACTGAGAAAATTCTCAAGAGTTACTAATATTACCTTTCCATGTAGGAATGTAAACAGTTCAACTTTAGTAAGGCCCTTATGATTTCTCTTTCCTGTTTTATCTTTTCATGCTTTTCTTGATTCTTGTGTTTGAAAGGCAAATTTTCTATTCAGCTCTGGTCTTTTCATCAAGAATACTTGAAAGTCCTCTATTTCATTGTATGACCATTTTTTCCCCTGAAGTGGTATACTCAGTTTTGCTGGGTAGATTGGTTTTAATCCTAGTTCCTTTGACTTCTGGAATATCATATTTTAAGCCCTTTGGTCCCTTAATATAGAAGCTGTTAGATGTTATGTTATTCTGATTGTATTTCCACAATACTGGAATTGTTTCTGACTGTTTGCAATATTTTCTCCTTGACCTGGGAATTCTGGAATCTGGCTGCAATATTCCGAGGAGTTTTTCTTTTCAGATCTCTTTCAGGAGGTGATTGGTGGATTCTTTCAATATTTATTTTACCCTGTGGTTCTAGAATATCAGGGCAGTTTGCCTTCATAGTTTCATAAAAGATGATGTCTAGGCTCTTCTTTTGATCATGGTTTTCAGGTAGTCCCATAATTTTCAAATTGTCTCTCCTGGATCTGTTTCTTAGGTCAATTGTTTTTCCAGTGAGATATTTCACAGTGTTTTCTATTTTTTCATTCTTTTGGTTTTGTTTGGTGATTTCTTGGTTTCTCATAAAGTCATCAGCTTCCATCTACTCCATTCTAATTTTTAAAGAACTATTTTCTTCAGTGAACTTTTGAACCTCCTTTTCCATTTGGCTAATTCTGCTTTTTAAAGCAGAATTTATCCTTGTTGGCTTTTTGTACCTCTTTTGCCATTTGGGTTAGTCTATTTTTAAAGGTGTTATTTTCTTCAGCATTGTTGGGGTCTCCTTTAGCAAGCTGTTGACGCGCTTTTCATTATTTTCTTGCTTCACTTTCATTTCTCTTCCCATTTTTCCTCCACCTCTCTTACTTGGTTTTCAAAATCTTTTTTGAACTCTTCCATGACCTGAAAACATTGCAAATTTTTTGGCTGAATAAGCCTTGACTTTGATGTCTTCCTCTAATGGTATGTTTTTTTTTTCCTCATCTGAAAGGATGGAGAAAAATACTTGTTCATGAAGAAAGTAACCTTTTTTGGTCTTATTTTTTTCCCTTTTTGGGGAATTTTCCCAGTCAGTTACTTGATTTTTGAGTTCTTTTGTCAAGTGGAGGGTATAGTCTAGAGACTTGTAAGTTCTCACTTCCTCCAGGGTGGCACAATCAAGGGAGAGGAGTTTACTTCTCTCCCGGCCTGTGCCCTGGTCTGGGGACAACCACAAATTTTTCTGCCCAGGATCTAATAGTAGAATCTCCTCTCCAGAGCTTCCACCAGTTTCACCAGGCCAGCACTCCTCCTCATCCCAGGATCACCACTCAGAACTGAGACCCAGATCAGCAGCTCAACTCCCCCAGGGTCTTTAGGTCAAGGGCTCCAAAAATGGACTCTGCTGCCACCTTGGGCTGGGGCTAGGGCAGGATCCTGCTCTCTTCTCACCCAAGTGAAAAAGCTTTCTCACAGAACTTTGAAGCTGTCTTTGGCATTTGGGGGTGAGAAATCTCAGAATTGCAGCTGCTGTCTGGGATTTTGCCTGCTCCAGTGCTTTCCCTGCTGCTCCTTGCAGCCATGGCTGTGCTGCACTCCGCTCTGAGCCCAGTGCAATAGACCTTTCCTCTCAGTCTTCCAGGCTGTCTTAGACTGGAAATCTCTTTCACTCTGTTCTTTTGTGGCTTCTGCTGCTCTAGAATTTGTTTAGAGTCATTTTTACAGGTATTTTATGTGCTGTAGGGGTAGAGCTTCTACAAGTCCATCCTTCTACTCTGCCATCTTGGTGCTGCCTTCCCTTTTATTTTTTTAAATGATACTTTTATTGTGTTTCTCTTTTGCTAAATAAATACAACTATTTCTTTTTTTTAATAAATTTATTTATTAAACTTTTTACATTAATTTTCACAAAATTTTGGGTTCCAAATTTTCTCCCCATTTGTCCACTCCCCCCACCCCAATACACCAAGCATTCTAATTTCCCCTATCACCAATCTGCCCTCTCTTCTATCATCCCTCCCTTCCCTTGACTCCATCTTGTCTTTTGTCCTGTAGGGCCAGATAATTTTCTAATCCCCATTACCTGTATTTCTTATTTCCTAGTAGCAAGAAAAATACTCAACAGCTGTTCCTAAAACTTTGAGTTCCAAATTCTCCCCATCCCTCCCCGCCCATTTCCTTTGGGAAGGCAGGCAATTCAATATAGGCCATATCTGTGTAGTTTTGCAAATGACTTCCATAATAGTTGAGTTGTGTAAGACTAACTATATTTCCCTCCATTCTATCCTGCCCCCCATTGTTTCTATTCTGTCTTTTGATCCTGTCCCTCCCCGAGTGTTGACTTCAAATTGCTTCCTCCTCCCATTGCCCTCCCTTCCATTGTCCCCCCTCCTTGCTTATCTTCTTCTCCCCCACTTTCCTGTATTATAAGATAGGTTTTCATACCAAAATGAATGTGCATTTTATTCATTCCTTTAGTTGAATATGATGAGAGTAAACTTCATGTATTTCTCTCAGCTCTCCTCTTTTTCCCTCCATTAAAAAGTCTCCTGCTTGCCTCTTCTATGAGAGATAATTTGCCCCATTCCATTTCACCCTCTGTCCTCCCAATATATTTCTCTCTCACGTTCTACCTTAATTTTTTTAAAGATATGATTCCCATCCTATTCGGTTCACTCTGTGCTCTCTGTCTCTGTGTGTGCATGCATGCGTGTATGTGTGTGTGTGTGTGTGTGTGTGTGTGTGTGTAATCCCACCAACTACCCAGATATTGAAAAGTTTCAAGTTACAAATATTGTCTTTCCATGTAGGAATGTAAAAAGTTCACCTTTGGTAAGTCCCTTATGACTTCTCTTTGCTGTTTACTTTTTCATGCTTCTTCTAATGTTTGTTTGTGTTTGAAAGTCAAATTTTCTTCTCAGCTCTGGTCTTTTCATCAAGAATGCTTGAAAGTCCTCTATTTCATTGAAAGACCATTTCCCCCCCTGATGTATTATACTCAGTTTTGCTGGGTAGGTGATTCTTGGTTTGAGTCCTAGTTCCTTTGACTTCTGGAATATCCTATTCCATACCCTTTGATCCCTTAATGTAGAAGCTGCTAGATCTTGTGTTATCCTGATTGTATTTCCACAATATTGGAATTGTTTCTTTCTAGCTGCTTGCAAGATTTTCTCCTTGACCTGGGAATTCTGGAATTTGGCCACAATGTTCCTAGGAGTTTCTCTTTTTGGATCTCTTTCAGGCGGTGATCGATGGATTCCTTCAATACTTATTTTACCCTCTGGTTCTAGAATATCAGTGCAGTTTTCCTTGATAATTTCATGAAAGATGATGTCTAGGCTCTTTTTTTGATCTTGGCTTTCAGGTAGTCCCATAATTTTTAAATTGTCTCTCCTGGATCTATTTTCCAGGTCAGTTGTTTTTCCAGTGAGATATTTCACATTATCTTCCATTTTTCATTCTTTTGGTTTTGTTTTATGATTTCTTGGTTTCTCATAAAGTCATTAGCCTCCATCTGTTCCATTCTAATTTTGAGAGAACTATTTTCTTCAGTGAGCTTTTGAACCTCTTTTTCCATTTGGCTTATTCTGCTTTTGAAAGCATTCTTCTCCTCGTTGGTTTTTTGAACTTCTTTTGCCAATTGAGTTAGCCTATTTTTCAAGGTGTTATTTTCTTCAGCATTTTTTTCGGTCTCCTTGAGGAAGGTATTGACCTGGTTTTCATGCTTTTCTTGCATCTCTCTCATTTCTCTTTCCAGCTTTTCCTCCACCTACCTAACTTGATTTTCAAAGTCCTTTTTGAGCTCCTCCATGGCCTGAGCCCATTGGATATCTATTTCAGATGTTTGGGATACAGAGGCCTTCACTTCTGTGTCTTTCCCTGATGGTAGCAGCCTCAGGGCTTTCAGTGCGGGGCGGGGCTGCTATTCAATGGGATTAAGTTCAGGTTCTCAGGTGGAGGCAGGGCCACCTCACAGGGCTCACTTCCCTCAGGGGGTTTATGTGGAGACCTTCAGTAGTGGCTCCTGGCTCCTTCCTGCTCTGGCTGCTGCTTCCCCCGCTGCTTCCTCCTGAGGGGGCTCCCCTCTCGGCTGACCAGATAGGGTCTCTCACTGACCTGTAATGCCTGTGAGTGGAGGGACCTTCTCGGCCACTGGAGATTCCATCCCTGAAGTCTGCTTGTTTCTACTCCTCTCGGGGCCTTGACCTATGCTGGGCTCTGCTCCATGTCCAGTGCGCACCGGACCTTTGTTGGCGGTTTTTCAGGGCTCTCTGGAAGAGAAATCTCCTCCACTCCGCTGCGCAGCTTCCACTGCTCCAGAACCCATTGGGAGTTCTTTTTATAGGTAATTTATGGGCTGTGGGTTCGGAGCCGGCATATGTGAATCTTTCTACTCTGCCATCTTGGCTCCTCCCCTGAACACAAACATCCTTTGAATTCTGTTCCCAGCCCTTGAATCTAGTGTTCTGAATGTTCATAATCTGCTTCTACCTTCCATATATAATTTAGCTCCCACTATTCTCCATCAGTAACTCTCTTCTCCATTCTGACTAGTATCCTTTATGTCCTCTGCTCTCCTACCCTATTCTTACTTCTTTCTAGATGCAACACAGTTATTACCATTTCAGAAATTCAGTTCAGAATCATAGAATCTCAGTCCTGAAAGATACCTCAGAGGCCATCTAGTGCAAATCATATCTTAACAAGAATACCCTTCTACCACATGCTCAATAGACAGTCATCTAGTCTTTAATTGAAAACTTTTGTAAAGGGGAGTCCAATTCCAAAAATCTAATGTTTTTTCTTCCACATCCTCATCTTTCTTGATGTCTATGCTACATTTGATACTGTTGACCATCATCTCCTCTGGGATGCTCTTTCTTCTTTGTTGTTTCATATCATAATTCTTCAGTGACCCTTTTCTTACCTATCTGGTTACTCCTCAGTCTACTTTGGTAGCTCATTGTCCATATTGCTTTCCCCTAGCTATTGGTGTTCACCAAAGCTCAGCCTTGGGCCATCATCTCTTCTAATCACTTTCCCTTGATAACCTCACAAATTTCCACAGATTTAATTGTCATGTCTACATGGATGACTCCCAGATCTATATACTCAATCCTAGCTTCTCTTTTGAGTTCTATTACATATCACCTACTATCTATAGGAAATTTCAAACTGAATTTCTTATAAACATCTCACACTCTGCACGTACAAAACAAAGCTCATTTACCCCTTCATCCATAATCCATCCCTCTTCCAAAATTTCCTGTTACAGTTGAAGGTACCATTATTCTTTCGGTCTCCCAGTGTAGTAATTTGGTGTTACTCTGTACTCCTCATGCTTCCTTACCCCTGTGCATTTAGTCACTTGACAAATAAGATCTTGTTTCTAAATCTATAAAATCTCTTTCATTTTATCCCTTTTTGTTCATATAGTTCTGGGATTTATCATCTTGGTCTCTCTGCTAAAAATCTCTCTCTCACTCCTCCAGTCCATCCTCTGCACAGCTTCCAAAATGATTTTCCTTAAGAACAAATCTGACTCTACCATCCCTCCTGCTCAGGAAGCTCCACTACAATAAAATATAAGCTCCCCTCGTTAGCTTTTATAGTCCTTCACAAACTGGCCCCAATCTATATTTCTATCCTCATTATACATTATGTCCCTTCCCATATTCCAGGCTAGGAAACTAATTAGAAAGCTTTTTCAAAAGTATAGACAATAAATGATAAGTGCGTGAATTAGTATAATTGTTGTGTAAGTAGGGAGAAGGTGAAGGAGGAAAGAGATGTTGAGGACTTAGGAGCAATAAGACCTGGCCAGTGATTGGGTAGAGGGAGTAAAGGAGGAAAGAGAAAAATTGAGGATGACTCAGGTTTTGAACCTGGATGACTGGAAGGTTAGTGGTACCTTAAATATAAAAAGGGAAGTTATTAGAATGAAGCTAATAAGGGGAGTTTGGGAGGAAATCTAAGCACTTTGATCTTGGAAATGTTGATTTTGAGGTATTCATGGAACATCATTATGCTTATAGTTTGGTATCAAAACACTGATATTATCTAATGAGGTAAACATCTCCCTGTATCAGCAAGGACCCCGGCATAACCAGGAGGACCTGCTGTATAGATTGTTAGATCTGTTTTTCTAAACTGAAAGCAACTTTTGAGGGGTCAACAGTCTACTTTAATCAAGCACATGTATCATTAACTTAGCACCCTGAACTTTAGAGAAAATACAAACTGAAGTTACGAGCAGAAATTGCAAACAGAAAGACCAACAGACAGGACTTCCAGTTGTCTAAACATAGACAATACATACATCATTATCAGAGACAGAAGCATCTGGGTCTTCAAAACTGGGGGACTCCTTAGAGACTACCCAGCACCTCATCTGACACACCAAACTTCTTCCAACAAATAAGCCCCAAAATGAAATCTCACCTCAGAGTATTTATACATTTTTCAGAGCTGGAGGGCACAACCCTCTGACCCAGTGCCTCAGTGGAAATTAACAAAAGGTATTGAGGCCTGTTAATTGGCAGGGAAGATCTTTAACTCTTCCCCTTACCCACCATTAACCTTACATTAATATTATACTCCCTGAATAGAAGAAGATACGAAGATGCAATTAATATGAGATGATGAAGGGTATGATGTATGTTTTGGGAAGGATGTACAAGTGATTTTTAAATGTCAATCCAAATACTGATTTTAAAAAAAAGCAATTTTTTTTGCTAAGAAGACTTTCTGAGTGTCACTACCACTCATGATGTGCCTTCATAGTTTTAAATTACTGGTTTTAGAGCTGAGGGTAATGGTAATATGAAGCACAGAGAACTCATGATGGCCTTCTCCCTACACTAAGTT
The DNA here is from genome assembly GCA_023548195.1 of Bettongia penicillata ogilbyi. Taxonomy (NCBI): domain Eukaryota; kingdom Metazoa; phylum Chordata; class Mammalia; order Diprotodontia; family Potoroidae; genus Bettongia; species Bettongia penicillata. Next base: position 1,249,796 of record JAJHZJ010000243.1, on the reverse strand, counting down.
TCAGGAGAATACAAGCTCAGAACTAGCAGCAAACTTTAGGAGAGAATACTGAGTTGGTGCTGCCTCAGAACACATAGAGTTTAGAAGAGGAAGCTACATTAGAAAAGAAGGGGAAGAACATCATCTTTTCCTTTTCGTTACTTTTGAGAGGGATTTCCTTCCCACCCTGTGCTGTGCAGGAAGCAAGAAGCTGACCTAGGCAGATTGAGACCAGGCTATGGTTTATTGTAACTTCAATGATCCAAGACTCCCTCTGCTCATGGTTGAGACACGATAAGGCAAAGCTGACACAGATCTTGACTTCCAAAGTCTATCATGCTCTAGTGCTGGAGGTGGAACTAAGTAGTGGGTCAGTCCAGGCCAGGAGAGTAAATGATTTGGGATGAAGGTGGAAAGAAGAGATCCAGCTGGTGGCCAGTTGGTGAGAAGGTTGTGAGATCAATCCATATTCCTATGCCCCATACAGAAAAGATTTCACAGTAATATTCCACACATAGACACCATTTTCCTTGATCTCTCCTTCAATCAGGGGAAAAAGTTTAGAATTTTGGGGACTAATTCTTTGGAATTCCTCTTCTGTGCATCTTGAAAGAAAACTATGAAGGCAAGAAGGAGGAGGCTTTCCAAGATAACTAGGCAGAGCACTCCATGGAGAAGTACTTAGCAATTTTCCTTGTACTTTAAATTCTTAAAAATAAACTATGCTGCTATAAATTGAGTGCCTGTGGCCTGTGGATGTGGTGGTTGATCTAGAGCAGAAAACTTTCTGAATGATGGGAACTCTAGAGCAATGGATTGTATATACATATGTACATGCACACACATATATACACACAGTATATGTATGTCTATTATGTATGTATGTCAGCACACATATAAGTACATATATTCCCCCCTCCCCACAGTAGTATTTCATTTTATTCCCTGGGTAATTCCGGACAGGGATAGTATGAGCATTTGCAGGCTGAGTACCCTCTAGTGGCTAGTAGGGATCCTACAGTCTTTCAGAAGTCTATCTATACATGGACCTGAGAGGATCTGAGCATGTTCCTAGGCTGATGGGTCAAGGAAATCACCACCTGGTGGGTACTCAGATATTTCATCCCTTCACTGGATGTTTAATAAATTCACATCCTGTTTACCTGTAGGTTTAAAAGACAACACACCAACCAGTAAGGGTTGTTTATACTACTTTAATGTCTCAAATGACTCATGGAGTGCTCCTGAGTGCACACACAGTGTATGCCTATGTCACATAAGTAATGAACATTCTGAGGTCCCATATTTGAATAACATTTATAAATCAGACTGATTTTAACTACAATTAATTTTAATTATTGGGGTTTTTTTCTTTAATCTTTTCTATAAAGGATAACTGATAAGTAAATAGTTTAATTGCCTTATTCCAGATGAGCTGACAAATAGGTGCCAAAGGAAAAGAGCTGTCTATATTATGGGTAGGGATTGTTTTTTAAACAGGGCTATGCTGCTTTTTATTTCTGTTTCATCTTAGTAGCAACAATTCACTTACTGATGGCATTTGTCCAATTAATAAAATATACCAGCCTTAAGATAGCACATTTTAAACACATGTATTTGAAACTATGTTTGGTAGAAATGTGTTAAAAGGCTTATTTTATTGCTACACAGTGTTGCTCTTTTTTATGACTGTTCATTTAAGAGTGCTCTGCCATTTTATAGCCTATAACTTGGTGTGATATTTGGAAAATACGATTATTTCATAGTGCAATTTTTATCGCATCAGCTTTCTGATGTTTGCCCAGTTAAGTTGAGCAAATTTTAGTTCAATCACAAAAGTAAAAGGATATCCCTTGAAAGATCATGAAACCATTAAAAGCATACTTCTCTGGTAAATGAAAATTTTTTCCATATTATTTTATAAATAATTCAAATAAGCATTTCATGAATTTATAGTGAATTAATTCATTAAACATTCTGTTTCTTTTGTTACCCATGTCGATCAGAACTCTGTTATAATCTTTGAGAATGACCTGAGGTTCAGATGGCTTAATTTGGTCAAGATCAAAAGGGAGTATCAGAGGTAGGATTAGAACTTATATCTTCATGACTCCAAGTCCATCACTCTGTCCACTATGCATATATCTCTTTGCCCATGCCAGTGCTTTGTGAAAAATCAAAATATTTTTCCTCTCCTTTCATTTAAAAATAAATTATTTCATAATTTAAAAAATCCTAGTAATCTACTTGTGTCTCTGCATTGGTCTTCATTTGGTTTTCTTTTTAACTTTTGCTTTAATTATTATTGTTATCATTTTGAGGAAAGTCAACCACCATTAAAACTCTATCAGATTCCCCTCCTTGCTTCATGGATTATTGCTTTCCCTAAACTATAAACCCTGAGTCTACAGCCCGGCTTTATTGTGTCTAAAAGCAAACAAGCCATTCAACCATCAAAATACTTCTTTTAATTGTTTACATTCCTATCAGAGATTCTGCCATTCTCTATGACTTCTAAAGAAACACTTCCTTTTCTTTTATCTTTCATATTTGATTACTAAATATACTCTATTAATTACTTCTACCTCCTCTAAATTACTACTCTAATTTAAAGGTGACCCTTCAATTTTGAATATTATTACAATATCATTGCAACATTTAACTTGTTTCATTAATAGCAGTAATTCACTTACTGATGGTGTTTGTTCAATTAATAAAATGCACCAGCCTTAAGACAACCCATTTTAAACATATGTATTTGAAATTACATTTAATAAAACGTTTTATTAAATTATATATGTACTGTGCTAATAGCTGGTACACCTTCTCTTAGATGCAGCCATGCTAGGTGATGTACCCCTCTCAGCTGATACTAACTAGGTTGGTCCTCAGGTCATGCAGAGGTTTCTTACAAGGTTGACAGTAGTCATTCTCAAAGACTGTTAAGTCAGAGAAGTATGGAGATTTTGCCAACTGGAGAGAATATGAGAATCATGACTTTGGGCTTCAGTTTCAGTGATGGATTTACAGGTCAGTCCCACAGAAGCAATCTCTGGTCATTCAATGTCTCATTTTCTCCATATAGAAGATAGCTATTATCCTGCTTAAAATCTAATTAATTTCTAAGAGATTTTAAGATGAAAGACTTTCATATTTTGCTATATGATAAGTTCTTTAGATGAACAGAGATCTGTTCAGATATGAACTCTTTAAGGATAAGAACCATGTTTTTGTCCTAAATACTTCTGGAATTTAGCACAGTGCCTGGCTTAATAAGTAAGTGCTCAATACATGTGCGTACTGGTGACAATTTATCTGTATGTTTTTTCTTTTCTAAAATAATGATTTCATAGCTCTGTTCTCAGCTTCATCAAGGAAACTGACTACTGACCTAACCAGCCTCAAACTGATTTAGGACACTTGCAAGTCAAACCCTTAGAGAATGAATGTTTTAGAAGAAGTAAAGAAAGAAATTTGAGATAGGGCTCAGTTAAAAGGACATTCAGAACTCTAGGTGTTTTGATGAATCTTAAACTAAAGATAATTAACTGGAGGATCTTTGGGATGACTTGCCAATCTCTGGGCCAGCAGAGAGTAGTGCCTGGGAGAAAGGGCATTCAGTTTTATGTTGAGAGTTAGGAAGGATACCAGGATTGGGATGAAGTTTCAGCCACTCCATCTGACAATAAGCATAAAGTAGAAGCCTACCTTTACAAGAGAAGGAAGTGAGGAGTCCAGAAGTCTCTCCCCTCAATTCCTGTGCCCCCACTCCAACTTCTTTAAGCAGCTGAGCTAGAAACAGAGGGAAAAGACCTCCAGGTAGGCTCCTTAATCTGGTACCTTTTTGCTGAAGTTACAAAGTAGACTGGAAGAGCTATCATTATTGACCAAATTTTTGTGAAGAAAAAAATAGCTAGATTGCTGAGGGAAAGGAGAATATTTGGGAGAGATTGTAGGGCTGAGCCATGGAGATCTATCAAAAGAAAATATAGCCAATAACACATCAGTGGAGAACAGTGAGCAAGACTATAGCATCCAGCACACAGCACATGAGTAGGGATTTTTGGTTTCTTCAGGGACTGTGAGGGACATTAGGTGTTACTAACTGTAGGATATTGAGAGACTGTTACTTTAATTTCCATATTCCCTACTATATGATGTTTGTTGATTTTTCTTTTCTTCGATTAAAACTGTCTGCTAATATATTTTGCCAGTGTGCTTACAAGTAGAAAGTTGGATGCCACCCAAGTAGTAGAGAGATTTTCCCATGTTTTGGGGTGGGATCTTGAGCCAATGGAAATAGTGTGGCCCATTGTTGTATGCTTTTGTTTCATCTCATTAGCTGGCATGTATTTATCTTTATATTGCATTTGCTTTTCCTTCTACTGTAATTTTCTTAGTTGCTGGGATTAAACCAGACAACAAAGAAAGGCATATTTGGCAGATTTACAGATGACACAAAGCTGGGGAGAAATAGCTAACAATTTAGATGCCAGAGCAAGGACCCCCATCCAGAACATTATTTCTTGGCCACCATTCCCTTGTTATATAGATGATGTTTTCTATTAGAATTTAAATTCCTTTTGGGGAGAGATTAATTTATTTGCTTGTATTTATATTCCCAGCACTCAGCATAGTGCCTGGCACATACTAAGTGCTTAATAAAAGTTTTTTTTTCATTCATTCCTCTTGACAGGCTAGAATATTATTGTGAATTAAGATGAAAGTTAACTGGAATAACTATAATATTCTACATTTGGGTTCAAAAAAATCAACTTTAGAGGTATAAGAGGAAATAGGCTTGGCTACACAACAGTTCATGGGGAAAATATCAAAGACTTCTAGAGACCTGAAGGTTCAAGATGAATCAGCAGTATTTCTAAGAAGAAAGCAAATTCAGCCTTGGGCAACATTAAGAGAGACCAGGTAAACATAATAAGAGAGTTCGGCTGTATTTTACCTTGATCATCACACTTTAGAAAGAGTGTGGATAAGCTGGAGCCCATCTGGAAGGGCATAGTTAGGATGGAGAGAAGACCAGTAACTGTCATACAAAGATCACCTTAAGGATCTAGCTTCAGATATTTAAAATGGAAACATAAGACTGGGTGTGAGTGGGATTATGTGGAAGACATCCTAGCAGTCTTTAAGTATTTGAAGAATTGTTCTGCAGAAGAGGAATTTGACCTGCATGGCTCTAAAGAGCTGAATTAGCATTCAGTGGTTGGAATTTGCAGAGGATGATTTAATTTGAATGTAAGGATCTACCTCCTAACAAAAAGTGGTACTGCGGGCCTTAGGAGGTCCTGGATTCCCCCTCCCGGGAGATCGTCCAGTTATATCACTTGTCCGCAAGTTTGCAGCAGGGATCCTTGTTCAAGCATAGTTTGTACTAATGGGCTTCTGAGGGCAAGTCTTAGATTTTGTGGTTCTAAACTAAGATCCTGAAGCAACAACCATCTGGTGGGGGCCTGATCTTGGACCTTTAGAAAGGAAGGAAACAAGCATTTATTAAGTGCCTACTGTGTGTCAGGCACTTTACAAACTTTTCGTTTGATCCTCACATCAACTCTAGGAGATGGGTGCTATTTTTACAGTTGAGGCAGACAGAAGTTAAGTGATTTTCTGGAGTATGGGGGGAGAAGTCACAGAACTATTACGTATTTGAGACTAGAATTGAACTTAAGTCTTCTTGACTCCAGGCCCTGTACTCCCTCCACTGTGCTTTCTAGCTGCCGCACTGCCTTACTGGGGACACTGCTTTTGCCTAAATCTAGTCTAGGATAATGACAGTATCACAAATATCCAGGAACCATGTATATTTGACCAGTCTACTATGCTCTGGGAGGAAGACAGTCTCTTCATGTAGTAAAAGTTTTGTCCTTAATTGGTATTCTACATGTTAGTCTAGGCTGGCATAACTTCTGTTAAGCACATTTTGTGTAGAGTTCTGGATTAGTAAGTCATTATGAAGGGAGACAGATGAGTGAAAGGTACGGTCTAGTCCCTGGAGGTATTTAAGATCTAACTGAGATTTAATTGAGACTCTTAGGTCCTATGAAGACAAGTTACAAACATAAAAAAGCATGTATGCCCACCTCCCTGGTCATATCTCTCTGATCATATTAAAAATCACCACTATTTCAAACAACTTTAGAATGTCAGATTCAAATAGAGAATGGAGGGTCCAGTACAGAGATAATTCTCTCACTTCCAGCTAAAGGCTATTGTGTGCCAGGTGAGTTATTCAATTCTTTTTTATAGACTTAGAATTTCAGTATTGGAAGGGTTCCAAAAGTCATCTAATCTAACCCATACCTGAAGAAATCTTCTTTACAATATTCTTGACAAATGGTCAACCATCCTTCCAGTGAAAAGCCACCATTGATTGGAAACTCATAATCCCTTACACCAACTAATTCCATTGGAATGGTTTCTTTATATTAAGCTAAAACTGATTTCTTTACATCTCTTGCTAATTCCTCCTGTGAGGAATGTCCTTTGAGACTAAGCAAAATTTCTCTTTCCTGTGATGGCTCTTCAGATGTTTGAAGACACTGTCATGTCTCATGACCTTCCTAAGTCTTCTCTCTTGTTTTTCTCTGCTTATGTAAGATATGACAACCTTTGAATCATTCTGAGCTCACTGGATTATTGTCATTTTGGATGGATCTATGATCTCTTTGATAATCGTCCTACTTCCAGCAATTCAGATTGTTTACCACCCGCCACCTCTGTGATTCTTGCTCAAGTTTACTTAAAAGTCTTCCATAAGGAGTCTACCCAATGCACTAGGGACATTCTTAAGGTTCTCTTAAGACAGAATCTGGTATTTAATAGACACTTAAAAGCAATAGGGGCAGCTAGGTGGCACAGTGGATAGAGCACAAGGCTTGGAACAGGAAGACTCATCTTCCTGAGTTCAAGTCTGGTCTCTGACATGTACTAGCTTCATGACCCTGGGCAAGTCACTTAACCTGCTTTGCTTCAGTTTCCTTATCTGTAAAGTGAACTAGAGATGGAAATGGAAAACCCCTCCAGTATCTTTGCCAAGAAATGTGGTCATGAAGAGTTGGACATAACTGAAGCAGAAACAACAACAAATAAAAAAAATAGGTGGTTGATTATTTGCATGGACACTAGTGGAGCACACAGGATATATCTTTCATTACCCCTGACTCCTAATATGGGACACATCCCAGCTTCATTTCTTGACATACATCTTTCTGAGGACAACCTTTATGTTGCTTCATTTATGCAGTTATTTATAATGTATTACTTATGTCCTGTTCTGTGATCACCATCTGCTTGCCAATTGCCTTTTGGGTGAATCTCAACTTTAATTCTTTGTCAACTGTGTTATTCTGTGACTTCCATTGGGTTATTATCACAATCAAATGAGATAATGTATGTAAAATTGTTTGGAAATTCTAATGATAAATCACTTATACATTATTAATATCATCACCATAGTGATCCATAATTGAATGTCATGGTTAGAATTTCCATTGTTATCCTTTTATTAATCTTAGTCTTTAATTAGTTCTGAGTTCTTTCTAATATTTTTCCAAGTATTGGGGGTATGACATACACTGACAGAGAGACAGAGACAAAGAGGGAGTGGTGGGGGGAGAAAGAGGGAGTGGTGGGGGGAGAAAGAGAGAGAAGAGGGACAGAGAGAGAAAGAAAGAGATTAAAGTTTTAAATATTTATTGATTCTGTATTTTAAGGTAATGGTAATTTTCCTGGAAGTCCTTCAGATGACATCTAAAATTTTCATCAGTAATTTTCATCAGAAATTTTTATCAGGAACTGGGGAGTATTCTCATCGCAGTGCACTAAACTAAAAAAAGTGGCTAGCAGCCTAGAAAGAAAGGATTGGAGTACAAGAAATGAACTTGACAAGTCAAATAAACAGTTAGTAATAAATAAAGGAAAGTTTAATGAGGAGCAGTATGGAAGAAAAACAAATTACATAACACAGGAAGAGAAGTGACTCTAGGCGCAAATACAACAGAAAAGGTGAGGGGGTCGTTGTAAAACACTAAGTATGAGTCAGAATTTTGGTGGTGTTAAAATGATACATTTGAAGAAGCAATTTAACATCCTCTCCCACTCCGTAATACTGTCTGTTCCTTTGACTTTTGGAGCACTACCCTCTTTGTTCCTTTCTTATTTCTTTATCATGTGTTTCCCTTTCTGGTGATTCTTCAGGTTTCCCCCTCCTCCCTGTTACCATAGGCATTTTCCACTTCTTTGTGCATAGACCTCTTTTATCTCTACATCCTTTCCCCTTGCTAAGATCTACTCTCATGGTTTCAATTGTCACCTCTTTGTAGATGATTCCTGAATCAATGTATCCAGCCAGAATTCTCTCCTGAGCTCCACACCTGAATTTCCAGTTACCTGTTGGCCTTCCTCACTTGGATATTCTACTGTCACCTTGAGTTCAACAAGTCCCAAATGAAATTCATCAACCTTTTCCCCAAACCTGCTCCTTTTCCTGGTTTCCTTTTATCTGTTAATAATAACAGCACCATGCTCAGTGCCTGTGTGATGGGTGGAGTTGGTAAGAGTTCGGAAGAAACACTTGGACAGAAGCTCATCTATGTTTATGGCAGTACCAGGTTTCCAATGACTCATGCTCATGTATGAAGCAATTTTTGACTTCACCAGTCTTCACTCTTGTCAAATCTCCACAATATTCACCTGCTTAATATTCTTACTAAAGTCTTCATTAATTCATGCTTCTTGTTGTGATCCCATGTACTGTCCATGGGGTTTTCTTAGCAAAGACACTAAAGTGGTTTGACATTTTCTTTTCCACTGTGTCCCCATTTTATAGCTGAGGAAGTGAGACAAATAGAACTTATGTGACTTGCCCAGGATCACATAACTAGTAACTGTCTGAACCTGGATTTGAATTTAAATCTTGATACCAGGCCTGGTACTCTATCATGCTAGGACTGTTCTAAAAGGTTACTCACTGATTTCCTTGATTCAGGAAGGAATCCTAAATTCCTGAGAAGAATTCTCCTCTTGTCCATCCTATTCTACATAATTCAAAATCTTTGGTGATTTCCCACTGCCTGCCAAATGTAGTCCAAATTCCTTGAACTGAATTCAAGACCTTCTCATCTGTTTTTCCAGCCCTAGTTCACACTTCTTCCCCATTATGTGTTCTACATTTCAGTCAACCTGGAAGACTAAACTGTTCTTTGAACACATCTCCTTTCTGCTTCTTTAACTTGGCTTATCTCATTCCCTGTAGCCTAATCTACCTAGCTCCACCTGCTAACATCCTACCCATTTTTCAAAGCCACAATGAAGTCATAGCTTATCCATTAAGGCGACCCTTACCTGCTCAGAAGTTAGGAGTGATTTCTTTTTCTTCTAGTCTCACAGAACATTGGAATTCTGTTACTAACTTTGAAGAGTCTGCTGTTTCATCACTGTGGTTAATTCCCTTCCTCCACACAGACTGTAATCCTATTTCATGAAGCCTAGGCTCTTATTTTATTTTTATATGTGCTTATCTAAATTATGAATTCTTTGAAGGTAGAGTTTGTCTTTATTTTTGTATATCCCTTTTGCATGGAGTACATTACCTTGCACATACTAGGTATTTATTGTTTAGTGAATGAACTAGTTACTTGCAAAGTGGTTGTAGCTGGCGCTGTTGTAATAAGGTCAGATCACTGTGAGAAAGTCCATAGAAAAGACTTACGGTAGAACCTTGGGGGATAAGCCTACATTTGACCAAGGGTGGGTGGGTTTATTGCTAGTGAGAAAAGGCAGTGAAAGAGACAGAGGAATGATTAGAGAAGTAAGAAAAAAGAAGGTTTTGGTATCACACAAGCCAGGTGGGGAGAGAATTTCAAGAATAATGTCATTTATGGCAGAGATATCAAAGATGAATAATGAAAAAATAATATTGGAAAAGAGAATATAGAAGGACATTGGTGATCTTTGAGATGATGGTTTCAGTAGAATTTGGATTAGTACTAAAGGCTAGAGTTCCAGGGGTGAGGAATGTGTGGTTGGTATTAAGGGAGGGGGCAAAGAGTGTAGACATTGAGTGACATTAATAGTAGTACTTACTATTTGGAGAAAGATGACTAGCTGTCTTTATCATCTTTGAAGATAGAATAAAAGGAAATTAACTGAATTTACAGTTAAAGATTGAGGCTAGATATTAGAAAGAATGTGTTATTAATTTCCATCTCATTTGATATTTACATTTTAATAATAGTGTCTAGCTATTAGAAAAATTAATCTCCATTCTAGTAGATACTGATATTTTAATGATGGGACATTTACTTTATCTCCTTGATTATTCAACTTCTGAAAGCTTAAAGTGTTCTTCATTAAAATGATACCTGAAGAATTTTCTTTTGTAAGTGTATACTTTACCTGCAGCATTCTTCTATCCAGATTGGACCTATTGCATATGTATGTGCTAAGCAGACATATCCTTGAAAATAAATAGGAAATGTTCTCAAACACATAAGAAAGTAGTAGCTTGATTTTTTTTGCCTCTCGAGAGGTGACCTGGTAGAGTGGAAAAAGTCTTAAGTCAGAATCCTTCTGCTGACACTTACTAGTTGCAGGACTTGGGCAAATGAAACTGATGAAAGCTAGTGGTTGGTTAAAACATATCTGTGAGTGCAGATAAGAGGACATATAATGTGACTCCTCTCCATTAAACTTTTCTCTCATGTATTACTTTTGAATGTATTATATATAGTTATGTTTGCAACATACGGTTGATACTGTAATTTCTATATACAGACTCTATTGGCACCCAGTGTTCTAAATCTTATACACTTCTCAAAGATTTATAGGCATGGTATGTTTCCATTGGAAAATAAAGCATAAGAGGAATAATGTTGGTGAAGGTTAACATTATGTGATGATATTGTCGCTAGAGAATTTGTATGTAAACTAATGAAATCTCCATGAATGCAACACCTACATTATTTCTACAGGGAGTTTTGCCAGAGTTTTTTGAAGCCCTTGGTATAGTCATTAATCTGTCAGTCGTCATCACAATTTACATTTAAGATAAGTGAAGTGCTTTCCCTTTTTGGTACCATGGGAAACAGTAGAACCAAGAATTTAAATAACTCACCATATAAGCTAATGGGGAAAAAAGTCCGAACTCTTAGAGTTAGTAATCGAGAGTCAAATCCATCAACGGGCATTTATTTATTAAGGACTGTGCTAGGCCCTGGTGATACAAATATAAATACAAAAACATGAACGGTGTTTGCTGTCAAGAAGCTTGCATTTTATTATGATGACTCAGAATGTTCCTAAGAAAAGTAAATAAAGAATACAAAATAGCTACAAAGTCATGGAGGGGAGAAGAGGACACCTAACAACTTGTAGAATCAAGAAAGGCTTGTGGAAGGAGGTTGCATTTGAACTGAGCTTGAAGACAAGTAAGGAAGCTAGGGAGTACAGTGGTTAGGGGGCTGTTCCTGAAGTTAAAAAGACAAGATTTCAAACCTGGCTTCAGATACTAGCTGTGTGAACTTGGGCAAGTCACTTAACCTCAGTTTCTTTGTCTGTAAAATTCAGATAATAACAGCACATGCTTCTCAGGGTTGTTGTGAGAGTCAAATGAGATAATATTTGTAAAGTGCCTAGCACATAGTAAGCACTATATAGAAACAGTAGCTCTTAGCTCTCCATTTTTTTAAAGAGAGAGGTAAGGGGCTCCAAGAGGCAGAGATGAGGTAAAAGTACCTTCCAGACATGGGAAGACAGATTGAGAAAATATAAAGATAGCATGTACAAGAATAGGCAAATGGGACCATTTATCAGAGTGTGGCATGCATGAGAAGGAGTCGTGTTCTGTGTTGTCAGTCTGGCAGCTTCCAGACTAGGAAGGGCTTTAAATGCCTAACGGAAAAGTATGTATTTTATCTTACAGGGAGCCATTGAAGCTTATTGAGCTTTAGTGTAATTGTCAGTCCTGTACTTAAAGAATATCAGTTTGATAGCCATGTGGAGGAGGGATTAGAACAGAGACAGACTTGGGGCAAGGAGAGCAATTAGGAGGCTATTTCAGTAGTCCAGGTGAGAGGTAATGAGGATCTGGTTATGAGATATGGTTATGGAACAGAGAGAAAGGAATGAATATGAGATAATGAAGAGGTGGGATTGACAGAACTTGGCAAGATGTAAAAATTCTTATATCCTGAAAACAAGATTAACCGATGTAGACATATATTTGTCTAAGTGATGCAGTAGGTAGAGCACTGGGCTTGAGTCAAGAAGATCTGAGTTCATATCTGGGCCTAAATATTTACTAGCTACGTGACCCTGGGAAAGTCACTTAACACCTATTTGTGTCAGTTCTTCATCAGTAAAATGGGGACATTGGAGAAGAAAATGCCAACCCACTTCAGTATCTTTGCCAAGGAAAGCCCGTGGACTAAATCCATATACTTTAAGGTACTCTGAGAAAAAAAATATAAATAGTGCATGTTTATATGGCCCTTTAAAGGTTCACAAAGTACTTTACATTCGTTTTCTCATTTGATCATCACTACCCCCACTACAGAAAGGTGCTAGTCTTATCTCCATTTGGCAGATGGGGAAACCAAGGCTGAGAGAGGTTAAGTGACTTGCCCACGGTAACATAACTAGTAAGACATGGTTTTAATTCAGGTATTTCTGACTCCAAGTTCAATTCCTTGCACCACTTAGCCATCACTTAGAAGTGAAAGAGTCCCTACCTCATCCTGTCTGTTTCTCTTTCCTTCCTCAGTTGGCATCCACACTGGTCCTACTCCATTATTGACTCTTTCATGGGAAAGAAAGGAATAAAAATAAGAGAGATGAGTTATCCAGTTGCCTTATTTGTTAAGATAAATTTCGTATGGATCTTCTTTGTTCCTGTTTACATACTTCTTCCTCCCTGCCTTCTTGGTTTCTGATTGCATACTAAAACCTCTTAGATCTCTGTCAACTATATACCTGGATATTGAACTTGACTGTCCATCCTGCTTTTTGAACTACATTTTGACTTTCTGACACGACTGTCTAACATACTATTGATGATGTGGGAAGATCATGTAGGAAAAATTGTGGCTAAATATACAGATCTGAAAGCCAGTCACAAAGGGATGACAATTGAATCCATGGGACCTAATAAAGTCAACAAGAGAGAGAAAAGAGGGTCCATGATAGTCTTTTGGTATATACCCAATTTGGGAACAGGACATAGATAATGACTTAGGAGGAGGGGTCAGACAGGCAAGAGAAAATCCAGAGAAAGCAATGTCACTGAAACCTAGAGAGCACTAACACTGGTTTCCTTGCTATTTCTTGCATAAGATACGCCATCCCTTGAAAGTGCATTTTCACTGTTCCCCATGCCTAGAGTTCTTTCCCTGTTCATCTTTACATTCTGGCTTCCCTCGCTTCCTTTAAATTTCAGCTAAAATCCTACTTCCACTGCCCAAATGCTAATATCTTCTTTCTGTTAATTATGTCCAACTTATCCTGGGTATTGTTTGTTTATAAATAGTTGTTTGCATTGTTCCCTCCGTTAGACTGTAAGTTCCTTGAGAGCAGGGACTATTTTTTTGCCTTTCCTTATATCTGGAAGTGGCATATAGTAGGAGCTTAATGAATGCTTGTTGACTGACTGGTCAACAGTATCATATTCTACAGAGAAGTGAAGAAGGTAAATAACAGCAACCTATGATATTTTTCTTTATTTGGACAAATCTGATCACTCCATGTACAGATAACCTCATCTATGTGAAGATGGGCTTCTGCACACTTACTGCTTAGTACATGTGGCATAATATTATTTATTTTTGGTCTCAGAGAAGCCACATGGAAAGGTGGAGGAGAGAGCTGGTTTCAGAGCCAAGAAGACCTGAGTTCAAGTGCTGCCTCTGATACATATTGTCTGTGTGATTCTGGGGAAGTTACTTGACCTCTCATTGCTCTGGGCAGTTCTCTAAGGCTATAGATTACAGAGAAGGAGTTTCCTTATTTGATAATTCCCTATATCAGTGAAATCACAGGTCCAATTCCTTTCCCCTAGGGAAATATTAGTTATCTTATTGGAATGCATTTTAATGACGATTTCATAGGATCATAGATATAGCACTGGAAGGAGTCTTAGAGGTTCAGCTCTAGTTTTAAGAGATGAAGAAACTGAGGTATAAAGCAGGTAAGTGATTTAGCCATGGTCATACAGGTATTGTGTGACAGAACTGGGATTCAAACCCTAGTCATTTAACTCCCAGACTAACTTATCCTTTCCATTGTACCATGCTACCTCTAGAAACTCAGTAGTTTCACACTCTTCTCTGATTGCTTATGAGAGAATGGATTTTAAATTTCAACATTCCCACGGTCAGTACTGTACTCAAGTGGTCTAAGAAATGCCACTCTATACTGTGGGAAAGTCAACTTGTTCTCTTTGACTTGTATCAAAACTCCTATCACAGATTTTGAAACTTTTTTTGAGCAGGCTAGAGAATAACATGAAGTTTGGAAATGTGAGCCAGAAAAAGATGCCCCAAATTATGATCAAGGGCATGCTGAAAGAAGCCACTTATCTGATAATATGCTTGGAAGTAGCCACTTTATTCAAATACACATGTGAATGCTGCTGAATCTGCTTCTTCTTATCCATCGTCCACCCTCTATGAAAGCAACAATCTGTATTCATCTTACAGTTGTTGCTAAAGCTAGGTTTATTTTCTTTACTGGTTGAATAACAGGTGATAATTTTGCCACTTTTTTCAAGTTCGTTAAATCTTTAAAAAATTTTAGGATGAAATTTGACCTTTAAGAATAATGTCTTTCTTCCCAAATTAAGAAATGCTTTTCTATATTGCCTTCAATGGTTCAGTTTTTTTAAGCAATGATAAACTTAAAATAACATTCAGAGACTTGTTTTTGTATGGAACACAGGCCAAATCTTCTCTAATGGAAACCCCTTGTGTGTGACTTGTTTCTTGTGAGTTCTGAGGTTTATATGTGAGTGATGTAAGCTTAGCTAGTATAGAATTTGTGAGTTCCAAACCTTATTTGAGTGCTGTTTTTATGAGAATGAGATCAGTTTTTGAAATTTTTTATATAAAGACAGAGGGGTGACTGTTTGATTACATATCAGTGCTGTTCCCATCCTAATTTAAGTATTAATCAGAATTAACTTTTTAAGGAATTCACAAAATTTTGCTACACATGAAATTAAAGAATATACATTTATTGTATACCCTGTAAAGACAGTGATTAATATTTATTCAGCTAGATCTGTGATTTGAGATGTGTTTATTTCATTCAGTGATACAGATCACAACTTATATATGCTTTCCCACATTGTGCAATTAATGTCCATGTTCTCCAATTAGTTTGATATGAAAGTCCAACCAGTGTGGTAGGGATCACCCTCTCTTTCTTTTGAGATCTTGAAGATACCAATGGATCATGTGAACTCTCCATGCCTTGCTTGTCCCTCACCCTCACCAATTGATGAGCCATTTTTTTTTATTGGTATTTTAATGATATCCTATACAATACTCAAGAATTCTAACTGTTACTACCCTAAGTTTTTGCATGGGGGCTGAGGTGTGTGTGTGTGTGTGTGTGTGTATGTGTGTATGTATGTGTGTGTGTGTATACATGGTTATTTATGGAGATCTGTCTATTGCATTTTTTATGGAGACCTAAAAATGAGTGAAATGCTGATGTTCCTTGGGTGACAGGAAAGCAATGAAAGTTTTGATGTCCCTAGGGGAAACAATGAGGAAAAGACAAAGACCAACCCCACTTCTGGGCCCTCTGAGATGGGGAAAAAGGGACTGGTATCACAGTGGGTAACAACCAGTGATCCTTTAGAGGAAATCCAGATTTTTCTTTCTGGCGGAATGAAGGTAAGGGAAAAGGCCCACTATGAAAGGAACTTGGTTAACAATATAATGAACATTAGAAAGGACACAATGGAAGAGATAGGCTGGGGTAGGGCTGGGATGAATATGGATGAGATTTTCATAAGGGCAGGGAGGTAGCAGCAGAATAAGGGTTGGGTCAAAGGTTACACATTTGGATTCTAGAGATTAGAAGAGAGAAACCATGGTCCAGAACAGAATCTTTGTATTTACACAGGTATCATTCTGCCTGTGAGAGTACCTCATACAAAACCTGTCATTGACTCATGTCCTCATTCCTTGTTTTTCTTGGAGACATCAAAATAGTCCATGTGCTCCATTGATATCTTCGAGATGTCAAGAGAAAGAGAGGGCAGTCTATAGCACATTGGTTAGAACCTTATGTCAGACTTATTGCAGAACATGAACATTGAACACATGATATGGGCAAGCATAGATAAATTGTGACCTGTATTATTGAATATAATTACATCTATGGGATCAAAGATCTCTTTGAGTGAATATTAGATAGCCACAATATTATAATATCCACAACATTATACTGTAATATAAATATTAAACTGTTATAATATGCTGAATACATAAATATCCAACTATTTAAAAATGTAAATATGCATCTCCTTTAAAATATTAGTTTATAAAATTATGCATATAATTCCTTGCTCATTCTTAATCATATACAAGAAACAAACATGCTACTTTGAGAAATGCCCAAGGAAATTATGCATCAGAAGAGTCTGGTTCAACATCTGTGACCATTATGGATGTTAGCAGATATCTGTTGAATATTAGTAGTAACCAAGGTGTCAGACCAGTGATTTGAAACCTTAAGTAGAAAAAGAGATATTTTCATGAAGCAGTGGAAGGAATGCTAGATTTAGAGCCAGAGGAAGAAACTGTTTTCATATCCTGGCTGTCATTTACTATCTTTTTGACTCTTGGAGAATCACTTTACCCTCTCTGGGCTTCAGAGCATTCAGCTCTGAGATGAAGGAGGGCCCAATGCTGGGGGTTGGGCTAGTGAGGTTGAGGTAGGGAGGACAGACTACATTGCTGTTAAGTTCTCTTCTATCTCTGAATCTCAGATCCGATAATTTGAGGTTACAGATCCATGAAGTATTCCTGTACTAAAACTTTTTGAAAAGCCATATTACATTAAATTTCTGTGATATTTTACACTAATCTCACCTGTTCCAATCTGTTTTTGTTATTGAATTTATTTTTTAAAAGTTAATATAATTCAATAAAAAGATCCAATAAAAATATTTGTTTTCTCAAAACCATTGTTATAATGTGCACATGTGGCTTAGGAATTGGAGGGAAGGTCCCAAATAAGTAGTTTCTTTAGTCTAGTCTCTTCCTTCCCTTCCCTTTTTATCTTGTTCTTTCTTTTTTCTTCCATCTTCTTTCTCCTTCTCCTTACCCTCTTCAAATGAAACTGCTCAATCTAAAATTACCAGTAATCTCTAAAAGGTCAAATCAGCTGGTCTATTCAAAATTCTCTTCCTTCTTGACTTCTATGCAGTAATTTTACTTTTGTGACCACCAGCTGTTCCAGAAATACTCTTTTCTTTCTGGATTTCCATGACCCTGTTCCCTTTTAGCTCTCTTTTTATCTATCTGAGCACTCTTTTTCTAGATCAGCAACCATAACCCACTTTCTAACTGGAGGTATTCCAAGGTTTTATCCTAGGCCCTCTTCCGTCTTTATTTTATCTCTTGGTGACCTCATCAGGTCCCTTGTGTATCTGTTACCATCTTTGTACAGACAGCTGACTCTAGAATCTACATATCTATCCTGGAATCTCTTTCCTGAGCTCCTTTTATCATCAAATGCCAGTTAGACATTTTAAACTGGATATCCCATAAGCGTCTTAAATGCCACATACAAAAACCAGAACTCAGTATTCCTTCCCATTGCCCCACCCCTCTGCATTTCAGTTTCTTTGTATGTGTGGTCTTGCCCCTTTCGATTATGAGCTCCAGAACTCTTTGTTCCTTTCTTTAGCACAGTGCTCACAACATAGTAGGTGCTTAATAAATTGGCAATAATAAAAATGATAATAAATATTGACTCTGATTCATCATTTTTCTTCCCAAGCCCATCCCTCCTTCACATTTCCTTATTTCTCTCACTGATATCAACACCTTTTAAGTCAGTTAAGACAACAGCCTCAGTCATATTTCACTTTTCCCTCTCAACACATGGATCCAGTCCCTTTCTAAATCTTATTAATTCTACCTCTGTGACAGCTCTACAACTGACCCTTCTATCCACTCCATAGAGCCTCAACTCTAGGTGACAAGTCCTCTCTATCTCTCACCAAGACTGTTGCAATAACCTCCTAAGTCATCTCCCTGTCTCAAGTCTGTAACTTAATTCATCCTCCTCAGGGCTGCTAAAGTGATATACTTAAAGCATAGGTTTGACCACGTCACTCCCCTGCTTAGTAAACTCAAGTCCTTCCTACTGTCATTAAGATCAAAAAGAAATACCCTTTTTTGTCATATAAGTCCTTCACAGTACAGCTCCAATCTACTTTTCCAGACTTATGAGAACTTGGCTTCAATGCTCCCATCTACAGAAAACCTTTCCTAATTCCCTCCACCTTGAAATTATTGTTGTATTTATTTTGCATATGTTCCATACATATTTATGTGTGCATGTGTCTCCTGATAAAATGTAATCATCTGGAGGGCAGAGATTGTTCCATTAAAAAAAAAATTAATCAAGAAACAGGCATTTGTTAATAGTTTTGTATGAACCAGGTAATATGCTAATCAATAGGTATACAAAGAAAGGCCAAACCACAAAATACTTGCTTTATAAAAGCTGAAATACTAATGGAATATGACATGCGAATTTTCTCTGCTTCTCAGTTACCAGCGTAGTACCTGGAACACACGAGGTGCTGACTTGTTGAGTCCTTTGTACTCTTCTCCTTCCTTTCATCCTTCTCCACCTTCTTCATGGTCACCATTTTCTTTCTCTTTTTCTTTTCTTTTTTTTTTTTCAATGTAAGCTCTAGTCAAGGAGAGGTAGTTTCATTCTTGGTACTTGTATCCCCAGTGCCATTGTTGGTCCTTAATAAATATCTATTAATTGATTTATTGGAGTTTCCTCCCAATGCAACAGATTTTTCCCAACAAAGCACAAAACAACTTCCCTCTCCTTTCAAAGGGAGAGAGACAAAGATGTAGGGACAGAGGCAAAGAATCAGAGAAAAGGATAGAGATGAGACAGAGAGACAGAGACAGAGAGATAGAGACATAGAAAGAGACAGAGACAGAGAGAGACAGGGACAAAGAGACAGAGAGAGAGTGAGACAGAGACAGAGAGACAAAGAGACAGAGAGAGACAAAGAGACATAGAGACAGAGACAGAGAGAGACAGGGACAAAGAGACAGAGACAGACAGAGAGACATAGAAAGAGACAGAATCAGAGACAGAGACAGAGACAAAGAGACAGACAGAGACAGAGATGGAGACAGAGACAGAGACAAAGAGAGAGATAGAAATAGAGAGACAGACACAGAGACGGAGGGAGAGATAAGGGAGAGAAAAAAGTAAAGGAAAAGAAAAAGGGGGGAGGGAGAAGGCGATTCAGAGAGAGAGAAGGAGATTGTTTCTGTGTCTTCTCCCTCCCTCCTTTCCCCTCCATCTCTCCCTCTCTTTGACTCTCCTTTCCCTCCCCCTTCTCTACCACTCTTAAATTTGCTAAATGTTTACTGAGAGTAGAACTCTCTTACAAATCTGTAAGACAAGGTACTATGTGACATCAGAGGAGGAAGGTTTGAAGGTGTCTATGAGTGGGTGAATCAGTGGGAATTAGTACATCAGTGTACTCGTGGTCAGAATATGACTTGTGATCAAACTTTTTCCATGTTGTTTATCCTAAAGTGTCCTCCTTCCTCCAAACCTTTGGCCTCTCCGGCTGTAGGGATAGTATGAATTCCTATTACATTAATTCTATCATTCATTTAATACTAATATTGCTTCTTGCTGTTTTTTTTTTCCAAAAATATGTGCTTATCCTTGAAACTAGATTTTAAGCTCCTTAAAGATCTGCTAGGTGGCACAGTGGATAGAGTGCTGGACCTGAAGTCAAGAAGATTCATCTTCCTGAGTTCAAATGTGGCCTCAGACACCTACTAGCTGTGTGACCCTGGCCAAGTCATTTCACTCTGCCTCAGTTCCTCATCTGTAAAATGAGCTGGAGAAGGACATGGCAAACCACTGCAGTACCTCTGCCAAGAAAATGCCAAATGGGGTTGTGGAGAGATATGACTGAAGAACATCAAAGGGCAGAGATCGGTCATTCATTCAACAGAGATATTGTTACCTTCTGTTATATATGGATTAGGGGATTAGGCTGACTCCGTTGTCTTCCAAGAACAACAGTTTTCTTGCATATGCATAGTAGTTCAGTATGTACTTGCTGATTAGTTACGTGCACTGGTCTATGAGTCATCACAGACTATGAGAGCTATAACCTATTATAGGATGGAACTTTAGCTGGAGGCATGGTACTCTTGGTGTGCAGCCCATAGATGTGAAACTTGCTTTCCTATGAAGACTTTGGCAAGAACAGTTTTATTATTTTGTTTTTAGGCTTTAATCTAGTGATAAGAGTGAGGTTCTGCTATCTCTGTAAGGTAGCCTGAGTTTGAAAATAAGTAAAGCATTTTCCACATACAGGTATTAATAAATGATTAAAAAATAATCCAGGTTATATATCAGGCTATTAGGAAAGGTTTCTGAGACTTGGTAAGCCTCTCTGTACTCCCCAGAGTGTAGATTAGCTTATGAATTCCTTTGAGGATGGTCAGGACTGAACAATAACAGGATGACATGAGGGTGATAGATTTGTAGTATAATTAACTTTTATTTTTTACCTTAATATTTTTTCCAATTCTAAGTAAAAACAATTTAACACTCATATAATTAACATTTTAAAAAATGTCATCGATGCCTGTGGAGATTTGGTTCTGAGGTTTGTTACTCTAGCTAAAGTTCTAAGTTTTATTATCTTGCTTCCTTGTTATTATAATTTTAGGAATGTTGAACACACTCTTAAGATTTATTCTTTTCCTGGATGGAAGACAAGCTCTTTAAGGAAAAAGATATATCAGCCATGATTAATACCATTGTTGTAGCATACCAACATATATTTTGTTCCCCTGTTCACTATTTTGTGTCCCACCAAATGCCTGATGGATTTACCTGTAGAATTAATAAGTACAGTACTCCTTCTCCTGGGCGAAAAAGAATAAAGAATGTAGCAGCTCTCTGGGTTAAGTCCAGTGTGGATTGTCAACCAAGGATTAAATTTCAAGACGGGTTTGGCCACTGCTTCATTTTTTTAGTAGCCCCACAGAGATAGACATTTAACTCTATGAGCTTCATTTTCTCCACCTGCAAGATCATGCTGTTACCATATTTACTTGGTCTTGCAAGTAATAGTTTGCACGCTAGGATTTGGCCCCTGTGGGGGAAATCTGGAGGATGAAGGCATCAGAGTGCTGAAGGCACAGTGCCTGCCCAAGACAGGCAGAAGAGAAGTGAATGCTGGCAAGAACTTGGACATCTGGGGTAAGTGTTTTCAGCTTTACCAGGGACAAGGGAGCTAGACGAGAGAGTGAGGGCTCCCTGGGGACTGCTGCCTCATGGCTGGGCATATTGGAAAGCAGCCTTCACATAAAGGATGGATGATTAAGAGACATGATCCAGGTGACAAACTAGAGCCAAACTAAAGAAGATTATGGTGGAAAAGCAAAGACTTGGGCAGAATTTTAAAGAATTCTCAGGGTATACAAAACTGGAATCAAATTAAAAGCAGTCACACCTGCTTACCATTTTTTTTAAGGAAGTAATCTAATACTTAACCAGTACCAGAAATTAGCCTCTTAGATATAGAAATTCCAGTATTGATGTTAAAGCATGATGCCACACAGGCAAGTCCCATCATCTGCTAAAGCAAAGGTGAATCATGTTTGTATAAATAGTCATTTCTGAGGATCTGATCAACTTGTCCCAGGCTCAGGATAAATGAAAAAAGAGATTTGGGTTTTATGTTCCTGTAGCTGGATGGAGCAGCACAGAACACATAAAAATGGATTCTGCTTTTATACCTTATGAGCCAGATGTGTGGGATATTTTTCAAACTTTGGGGAGAATGTTGGCAGTAGGACAAACATTCATATTGTCTTATTGAAATGGAGGAAAAAATTTAGTTGGGGTGTGGTGTGGAATGGGTTTGCTCAGGAATAGGAAAAGTGAATTCTCCGAAGAAGGGTACATTGCAAAGCTGGAAAAATCCCAGAAGAGAGTGACCAGGATGGCAAAGGGCTTCAAAATCATGTCCTGTGAGGGTCGGAGGTCAGATGGAACGTGTGGGTTAGAAAAGAGGAGATTTAGGGGGAATGTGATATCTGTCTTCGAGTGTACGAATGGTTGTCATATGTAAGGGTGATTGGATTTGTTCTGGTTAGGCCAAAGTGGGAAATGCAAGGAGGTGAATTTAGGTTTGGTCTTAGGAGAAATTGTCTGTACAAATACGGAGTGGCTTTGTCGGAAGCGTTTACTTACTCAGTACTTACCCTGCACCAAGCGTTGTGCTAAGTGCTAGGGGTACAAGTGGTGAAATTATTGGATATGGAACGAAGAAATTCTTGTTCAGTCCTTTCAGTCTGACTCTCTATGACCCCATTTGGAGTTTTGTTGGGTTTTTTTGTTTGTTTTTGGCAAAAATACTAGAGTGCTTTGCCATTTCCTTCTCTTGCTCATTTTACAGATGAGGAAACTGAGGCAAACAAGGTTAAGTGACTCTCCCAGGGTCACGCAACTAGTAAGTGTCTGAGGTCGGATTTGAACTCAGGTCCTCCTGATTCCACTGCACCATCTAGGTGCCACAAGGAGTCAGGGAGACTTCAGTTCAAATCCCATGCCAGATATCTACTAGCTGTATTACCCTGAGCAGGTCACTTAACATGTCTTAGTCACAGTTTCCTTATCTGGAAAATGAAGATAATAATAGTACCTACCTTTCAGGGTTGTTGTAAAGTCCAAATGAGATAATATGTGAAGCACTTTTACTGCAACCCTTAGAGTGCTGTATAAATGCTTGTTATTGTTTGTAGTGAGAAGTCCCTGCTCTTCCCATTGTAAATCTTCTGGCAGAGTCTGGATGATTAGTATTCTATGTGTGGTGGAAGATTTCCTGTTTAGGTCTAGATTAGATGAAATGACCTCTGAGATTGAGTGATTGACTGATTCTTTCTAACTCTCAGATTCTGTGACTCTGTGATATATTTCCTAATTTCTATTTCCTTATCTCACACTCAAATAATCTTTTGAAATCTGGCTCCTATTATCATTACTTTATTGGAAATTCATGCTCTCCATACCAAAGCATTAATCACCTCACTTCCAAAGCATAGTCTGATAGCTTTAGATCTGGAAAGGACCTTTGATAACATTGAGTCTAACATCCTCACTTTACAGATGAGGTAGCTGAGGCACATGATGATGAAATGATGTGCTCAGGGTCACACAGCCAGTGTCTGAGGTGGGATTTGGACCCGCATCTTATTGACTCCAAATCCAGCAGAAAACCTTTACTCACTCCTCATTCTCTTTAACTTCTCTGCCACCTTTGACACTGCTGACCATCCTTTATTTGAAAGTCTGTCTTCTCTTGAATATTGTGGCAATATATTCTTCTTGCTCTCTTCCTCTGTCTCTGATTATTTTTCTGCTGTCTCCCTACTATCTTCTCCTCATCTTTTAATCCCTTTATAATTATTACACAAGCTGCTGTACTCACCTCTCTTCTCCCTCTCTCCATCTCTCATTTTTCCTTTGTGTTCTCATCCAATTACATGACTTCAACTTTCACCCCTATGTAGATGCCTGCCAAATCTTTAGCCCTAGCCCTAATCTCTCCCTTATACTCTGGACCTAAACTTATGATTACTTAATGGACATCTGGATATCCTTCTGGCACTTGAAAGTCACTATGTCTAAAACCATTCTCATCATTCCTTCCTCCTCCATATTTGCTTTTTCTTTTGACATCCCTATTTCTGTTAATAATACCACCATTTCCCCAATGATACACTCTTGAGAGCTTCAGATTCATCTTTGACTTCTTTTTGCTTTTCATTCACATCAACCAGGTCACCAAATTATCAATTCTACTATCTTCTCAATTTTACCTTGTATCCTTCCTCTCCTTTCCAGTTCCACTGACATCATACTAGTTCAGTGTCTTTTAGGTAAATTATTGTTATATACTCTTTACTACTCTCACTGGTTTTTCATTCTTTTTAATATAATCTAATTAAATTAGCCTTCTTAATACACAGCTGTGATTGTAACAGTCAACTGTTGAAAAGACTCCAGTGGCTCCTTATAACCTATTAAAAAGTGTCCTTTCTCCTTGGCATGGTATCCTCAACAATCTGATCAGAAACTTTAGCTCCCAGTTACCATTTCCAAAACATTCTTACACTTTGACTGTCATTCTCATCATTACCCCACCAGAACCTGTTTTTGGGACAGTGGATGAGTTTTGTCCTCATCTTGCCTGGATATAGTCCTTCAATTCATTTCCTGATTATCTCCATCTCATATCACCTCTCCCCATCCCCACCAAATCTCCTTCAACTTGCTCCCCTGAAAGTATTGTGTTCTTCCATTGGAATGTAAGCTCCTTGAAAGTAAAGACTTAACTTGCTTGCATTTGTATCCTCAGGACTTAGTACAGTGCCTGGCACATGGTATCTGCTTATTCTATCTGTCTGTCTGTCTGCCCATCATCTATCTAAATATCTATCTTCACAAAGTCTATACTTTGGCTCGTATTGGGTCCTGAATGTTCCCAGAACACAGTCTGTATTTTCCTGCCTGAGTGCCTTTGCCCATGCTGTCCTTGGAATGAATCCTCTTTCCCTTCCTTCATTTTTGTCTTTTGAAACCTAGTGTATCCTTCAAAGTCCAACTTAAAATGCCACTTTTTTCTTTTGAAATCTTTTTTGCTTCCCCAACCACAAGAATCTTCTTCGTATTTTGTGCTGTTTGAGAACTTTGTTTTTTATCTCTCATACCAGTATGATATGTATGTTTAATACATCTAAAATGTGTTTTATATTTCTCATATTAATAACAAATATCACACTTATACACTACTTTTTTTGTGCATGTCATATCTTTACTGAAATAAGTCCCTTGAGACCAGGACCATGCTCTGTGTATCATTTCCTTTTCACTGCCTTTTACCATATATACTTTACATAAGTGCTCTGCAGATATCTGTTGAATGGGTAGATAAAGAGTTTAATGGCTCTCTCTTTTAAGAATCACAAGTTATGACAGCACTGAACCTAGAGTCCAAAAGCTTGGAGCCAAAGCCTGGCCCGAGGTTGTCTTGGTAAGTTCCTTTATATTCCTGTGCTTTTGGCAAAATGAAGGGAATGGATCCAATGGTCTCTTTCAGTTTTAAATCTGTAAACCTTAAAAGACTCTTTTTACTTCCCTTGTAACAGCGTTACATATGACATGACCAGTATCATTGTCACTATCACTGAATTTAGAATTGGCTCTATGCCTAGATCTAAATAATGACCATTAATAGTATAATGCAGTTTTGGAAGAAGGTCTCATGTGTTTGACTGGAATATATGTTTGACTGTATTGTTTGCCAGTTTGATCAGTAGTTTAGCTAATGATATAGATGGTGTGCTTATCAAATTTTCAGAGGACATAAGATGAGAAGGGATATTTGACATGTTGGATGACAGAATCAGGATCCAAAAAGGCTCTTGACTGACTAGAATGCTGGGCCATATTTAATAAGCTGAAATTTAATAGGGATAGGTATAAAGGCTTATAGTTGGGCTCAGAAAGTCAACTTCATTAGTGCAAAGTGAGAGAGTCATGACTAGGAATCAGTTTCTCAGTAAAAATATGGATGTTTTAGGCATATGTGCCTATATTCTTGATTTGCCTCCTACCTATCTGAGCACTCATTCACTATCTCCTTTGCTGGATCTTTATCTAGTTCATGTTTTCTAACTGTATGTATCCCTCAGGGTTCTCTCCTGGGTCCTCTTTTCTTCTCTCTTTATCCACTATTTTATTTGGTAATCTCGTGAGAGCCCATGAATTTAATTATCATCTCTATGCTAATAATTCTTAAATCTACCTTTCTTGTCTCAGTTTATCTGCTGACCCCCAATTTCACTGCTTTAAGTACCTTTCAAACATCTTGAATTAGATATGCAGTAGATATCTTACACACAGTATGTCCAAAACAGAATTCCTTATGTTTCCCCATAAACCTTCCCCACTCCTACTTTTCCTATTATTGTAGAAGATAACACCAGGGTGTATAGGGTATTCAAGGAGGACTACCACCTCTGGTATGAGGGCTTGCTGACCCCATCTCAGGGCTTCTCTTTCACTTTTGCTGTCCTCCTGGCATTCAACGCTCACCTGTGGCTCCAAGAAGCTGTATAGTGCACAGTGACCACACCCCAGTAAAACTGCCTCGGCAGATGAGCTAAACAAGGTTGATGGGTCTAAATCCCATAGGTGAGTTAGCAGGATGTCTACCTGTTAGCATGTGAAGACTTCCCCTGGTGAAATGGGTGGATGAGAACAATTTGTTCCAATAGCCATGAATGTGGCAGAAACAGGTACTGTGGGGTGCTTAGAACTTGGTCAGATATTAAAGACATTAAGATCATCCACTCTAAACTAGGCCAAGCTTGCACACTATGGGCTGCTTAGTGCTGCCAAAGAATTTCTAGCTGTCTGTGAAAATGCAAATCTCTCAGCAAAACTGACTATGTGAAGTTCCCTTAGGGCAGGCCTGTACAACATCCCCAACACAGGCTGCTTTGGCAGGCGCAAGCAATCCATGGGATGTATGTTGT
Source organism: Bettongia penicillata ogilbyi (assembly GCA_023548195.1). Lineage (NCBI taxonomy): Eukaryota > Metazoa > Chordata > Mammalia > Diprotodontia > Potoroidae > Bettongia > Bettongia penicillata. Next base: position 1,222,956 of record JAJHZJ010000243.1, on the reverse strand, counting down.
GCAGGCTTGCCCTAGGCTATCACTTCTCCTGAGTTTTTACTTGTCACCGGGCTTTGATGACTCTGGAGGAGAGAGTGAGGCTGATGACTGTGCAGCTGTGACTCACTTAAATCCAATTCACAAATGAGTCAAGATACCACCCTGTGATGTCCTTGGACTTCTTAAAAATGAAGGACAAGCAACCACCACCACCACAGACGATAACACCATTCTCCCAGTCCCTAGGAGTCAACGTGGACTTTTTGCTATCTTCCATCTCCCCATATCCAGGCAAGGACTATCAATTCCATTTTTGCAGTATCTTTTGTATATGTCTCCTTCCTTCCTCTGTTAGCACTACCACTGTAGTTCAGGTCTTCATGCCCTGGAGTATTGTAGTATCCTGCTGGTGGGCCTGCCTGCTCCAAGTCTCTCCCTCCTCCTCCTGTCTATCCTCCATTCAGCCATGAAAGCACATATCACACCCCTCAGCCTCAAAAAGCTCCAGTGGCTCCTTATTGCCTGAAGATACTCTGTTTAGCATTCAGACCTCTTCATAACCTTGCCCCGTCCTACCTCTACAGTCTTCTTATACCTTCCTCCCTATACATACTCTTCTATCCATTGACGTTGGCCTCTTGGCTGTTCCATGAACAAATCTTGCTCTCTTAGCTCTGGGAATTTTCTCTGGCTGTCCTCTATGTCTGGAATATTTTCCCTCCTCCCCTTCACCTCCTGACCCTTCTAGTGAAGCTTGGGAAGAGAGCAGTGACTGACTACCTTTTGCTTTTCTTTGTATTCCCAGCACTTAGCACAATATGCAAGGCACATAGTAGGCACTTACTAACTGCTTATTGACTATTAAGTAGAAGAACTTGCAAAATACTCATGGTCCATTGCTATAATCACATTTTTATACCACAATGAGGCATCAGAAGATTTTGAGAAAAATATATGTATGTCATTAAAAAGGACAATACAGTAATAAATCACAAAATTGTATTTTTTATTTCTTTGTTGAAGAGATTTCCTGGACAGGGGCCTTATACTTAGTGGAAACAGAGGAGACCAAGCGAGTCTCAGCCAGTAGAAGAATAGGATGTTCCATGCTCAATGAAGCAGCTCCCTGAGTAGGGGACATAGTTTGAATTCCAATCTCTTCTAGAGGTCAAGAGGAAGAGTAGCAATTAACAAAGCTGGGTGAAGGAATGATTGAATCATACATTTATGTAATAAAAGTGGAAGCGTATCTTTTATTTCATTCAACCTCCACAGCACCTAGCTCTATCTATCTGTCTATCTATCTATCTATCTATCTATCTATCTATCTATCTATCTATCTATCTATCTATCTCTACCAATTTACCTATGTGTATACACACACATATATCCATACGTATAGCTGTGTGATCCTGGGCAAGTCACTTAATCCCACTTGCCTTAGTTCCTCATCTGTAAAAAAAAATGACCTGGAGAAAATAAATGACAGACCACTTCAGCATCTTTGCTAAGAAAACCTCAAACTGGGTCACAAAGAGTTGAACACAACTGAAACAACTGAATGACCTTGCCGTCAAGTAACTTGCATTTTAATGGGGAGCAAATCAAATAGAGGTTTCAGTTGCAAGTCATATGGAAAGATTCCTACGGTCTTTAGAGTTCAGTGGCAAAGCAGTTGGCAATCATATCAGTTTCTGATGCTGGACCATTTGACACTGTGCTGGAGGAATTGATATTCCAAAGGCTCTTGTTCTGGATTCTAGTCTGTCTATATGAGGGTCCAAGGGGAGGTGGTGGTCAAAGTGAGTGTACCTGGCACATGTTGTCTTCCATCTTCCCCCAGGGTAGCTTGCTGCTTCCGTTAGTTCTGACTGGCCAACCCTTTTGAATGGAAGTTGGTTGGTATTTAATGGGGTGGCTCCTTTTTCACAGGAGCTGCCTCCCCAGATGATAACAGTGAGACCTGGTCCATAAGTACTCCTGGCATTCTTCAAGGTACTGCTACTCCCAGGGTTTCTATACTTACCCACTTTTTGGTGGCAGTTGGCTAGAAGCTTTTCTTAGTGATGATGAGAAAGGTTGACGCATGGCTCATAGTGATTTCTTTCCTCAATGATGGCTATGGGGGCTAGGTTGGAAGTAAGGTTGGTGCTCTGGGAAAAACTGCTATTTCCAACTCTTGGGTTCAGGGTCTTGGGCTGTATCCATCAAAGTCTAAGGGAAGGTGACGATCAAGGTGGTGGTGGTAGTTTGACCTTCCCAGTCCACGCTGCTTCCTCTCTCAATCTCAGGGTTCCTTGTTGCTTTAGGTAGGCTGGCTTATTTCCCAATTTCTCAATATTGATGTAATCACAGTTTTTTTGAAATATTGAAGTAAATATATTTTATTTTGTATTCAGACATTTTGTTTTTGTCGATTTGTTTCTGAATATATCCCAATTTCCACTCTACCAGAGAATTATCCCTTGCAAGAAAAATTTAAGAGGAAAGAACCAACCAACACATCAACACATGTTCTCCCTCTGCAAAGAAATGAATGTATATATTCTCAACTCTTTCTGGGACCAGGTTTGGTCCATATAATTATGCAGTATTCACTTTCATTTTGTTATTCTTTCTTTTTTCATTGTTGTAGTCGTGTGTATTGTTTTCATGGTTTTGCCATCTTAGCAAATTCGTTTGCTAAGAACTGATTGTTAATAAGGGGAAGCAGGATCACAGAGGATTGTGAGCCATCTAGTATTAGAAATATAGACCCACTGAGTTACCTCTGGAACTTAAGATAGCAGCCATCTTCTAGAGTGCCATTCTTCAAGTACAGAAATGTGTGTGTATTCGTATGTACCCCAAAAGGGTATAATATCTCTAAATGCATTTTGTTTTTATTTTGTTTAGGTCTGTATAGTTCATCCTAGCCCTGTAAGTTAATTTAGGAGCAGTCATTTATTAGTGGGACCCAATGAATAATGAGTATATATCCAATTATTTGTCATTATTTCTTTAAAGAATATTTTGTAATTATCTATATATTTTGAATGTGTCTTGGTAGATTGACTGCCAGATATATACTTTGTATTTTTTAGTTATTTGAAATGATTGCATCCTTGATTTTGTTATTGTTATATAGAAATAATATGGATTTTTATGGAGCCCTTTTGTAACCTGCTATTTGTCTGAAGCTATTGATTATCTCAATTCCTTTGCTTATTCTCTGAACTTTTGCAATAATCCATTATGTTATCTGCAAATAGAGATGCTTATTTGCCGATGATTATACTTTCTGTGTCTTTCTCTTTTTTGATTCTATAGCAAGTATTTTTAGAACTGTGTCAAAAAAATGGTGGAGGGGGTTCATCCTTGCTTTAACCCTTTACTGGGAAAGCTTCTAAAATGTCCTCATTGCAAATAATTGCCTTTGGTTTTCAATAAATACATTTCATCATGTAAAAATGCTCTTTTCATACATGCCTTTTTAAAAAAAAGCATGAATAACTTTTGCACGCCTTTTTCTGCACCTATTGATATGAGTGTTGTTTGGGGGTATTTTTAAAAGTATGCCTGATTATGTTAATTATTTTCCTCATGTTGAACCATCTTTGCATCAGTGTTATAAATCAGATTTGGTCATATGGAATATATTGCTATAGGCTTTTTGCTAGGATTTACAATTGTGTATAATAGATTTTAATCATTTAACAAATGTCTTCTCTGTTGCAAATTCACCTTGTGGGTTCCTTATTTTGGTAATTTGTTTTTTGTCTTCTTAACTGGGTTAGCTGAAGTTTTAACCTTTTTTTTTAGCCCTTTCCAAAGAATCAGTTTCTTTGTTTTATTTATCATTTCTATAGTCTTTTTGTGTTCCATTCACTTTATTTTCCTGAGATTTTCAAGATTTCTTCTTTTGCACTAATTTTTGTTTGTAATTTTTCTAGCTTTTTAAGTGGCTTCCTTAATTCATGAAACCTCTTTTTTCTCTTTTGTTAATGTATGTTTTAAGAGATACACTTTTTCTTCTGAGGACTTTTAGCTACATTTCAGAAATTTTGGTATGTTGCCTCATCACTATCACTCCTTTTCATATAGTTATTATAATTTATATAATATATTATATAATAACATAATATATATTATTTAATTAAAATTAAACTGTATAATTTATAGTTTATTCTTTGGTTCATTATTTATTATTCAGCATGCCATTATTAAATTTCCATTTAGATCTCTATTTTTTCCTTGTGTTCTCTGTGTGAAATACTATATTTTATTATATCATGGTATGTTTTGTGTTTCTATTTTAAAAACATTTATTTATATTTATTTTATTATATTAATATATTATGTTTATTTATAATGCAGGAATCAAAACACATTTATTAAATGTGTTTATTAAATGGCTTACTATATGCCAGGAATTGTGCTAAGTCCTGAGGATACATACAAGCAACAAGGCAGCCCTTGTTCTCAAATAGTTTCCATTCTAGTGGGGAAAGACTATACATACATATGTGTGTGTATGTAGATATATCTACATCTGTATAAATGTAGATGTATCTACCCAAATATATATATATATATATATATATATACTCACACATATATACAAACATATATATGTATGTGTGTGTATGTATGTATGTATGTATTATTGTGGAGAGCCAGATTTGAGCTCATTCTCTAACCCATTACTTTGTTATTGTAACTGTAAATCATTTGCTCCTCCCCTTTTTCTATTGCATCTTATTCTCAGAAATATAATTTCATGAAGAAAGCAATGTTGAATAGAAATATTGTGAGGTGATGTGAGTCTCTCTGTTTCCCAAGCCATACGGCCTCCTCCTCTCTTCTCCCTGTACAATGATCACTTTTCCTAAAGCCAGGTTGTTCTATTTCTGGTTCTGTGTTCTCCCTACCACTCCGGGTACTACTGCCTTTTCCCCCAGGCATGTAAAGAGGAGAGATTGTAACATTGCTTCTCCTGGATGAGATAGGATGCTAAGAGATACAACCTTTCCTTATAGGTGGGTGTCCTAATGGGCAAATGTTCTGCAGACAAAACCCAGTATAACTCCTATTCTTTACTCTCTCTCTCTCTCTCTCTCTCTCTCTCTCTCTCTCTCTCTCTCTCTATATATATATATATATATATATATATATATATATATATATATATATATATATATATATATATATATATTCCTTTCCCATCATGGGAAGGTTCTTTAGTGGCTTCCTTTCCTGTCTGGGGAAGACCCCAGTTCTACTCATATTTTGATTCCATCCTCTACTATTATTTACTCCATTTCCTCACAGCCCATACTCTTATTGAGAGACTGAAGAAATTACTTTCCCTCTCTCCTCCTGTGGACTGGATGACAACATAGCACCCCCCTCCCCTTATCTCTCTTCAAGATAAAGATTTACTTATAAGGGGCAGATTGTAGAAGCTTATGGAAAATACTTAATTCTGACATCTTGCCTATTAATTATCTTTGAGATATTTAAGAAAGCTTTATAGGCATGACAAGGTGATTAAATAGCTAGAGTAATACAGTTGGCTGAGACTTCCATACTACAACTGTTTCCCTTTTACCACTATTCCTGTCAGGCTATGGGCACAGGAGTCAGGCCTTCAAGATTCAGATATGGTGACCCAAGATGTTTATGTCCTTTCCCATCTGACACTTTGGAAGAGGTTTTATACCCAAGGGAACTCTACCCACTTATTCATAAACCCAAGTAGAGTGCTTTTATTGGCACACAGTTAGCTCATTTAAGCCTCTGGTTAGGATCATGCAAATCACCCAAGAATGTCTTTGGTTTTGATGTTTGCCTCCACTTTTGGGAAGGGAGGAAAGAGTGTTGTTTCACTCAGTCCCTGTCCTCAGGCATATATGCCTTTTAGTCCTAAGAAGTGGGAAGAGAGAAGGAAAAAACAAGAGCCCAACACCCTCTAGTAGGAGTCACACTTTTGAAATCCATTTAATAAATGTCACAGTTTGATGTCATTCATTAAGGACAATTAAAGTGAGGTATCCTTTATTTAGTTCAGTTCTTTTGGGGTTGCAAAAATGCATGGCTAATGAATGTATATGAAGCCAGCTATGAGAGGTTCTTGCCACTGCAGTAATACTACTCCTTTGGAATATTGCTCAAGAAATGGCAAATAAGCCCATTAAAATAATAGGGAAAAAAACCCCATTTTCCCCCAAAAATGAGTGGAGAAGCAGAGACCATAGAAATTGACCAGATACTCTGGAAATATATGAAAGCTGTGGTTAGTGTCAGATGCACAGCAGAAATGAAAGGATGAAGAATGCCCACAGTGACAGAACTATCAAAGGGCATCTGGGGCATGATATCTAATAGTTCTTTTGTTCCCCTCACCACAGAGTACTAGTCATTGAACCTGCCACATTCTAGGGGTCTCTGGCTACTGACTGGGTCTTGTCCATGCTTGCCTTCCCATTGGTCATGCATATAACATGTTACTTAATGTAGGAACCCAAGCATCATAGAACATATATAATCCTCTCAAAGTTGAGATGTATGTGGGGGATCAGCTGTTTTTTTTACTTCCCCAGTCCCTGTCTGCTTGTGACCTTTTATTTCACAGCCCTTTTGCCCCTGTCTCTATTAACAATTTCCTTTCATCCTAGAGCTCTGTCTCTCACATTCCTTACACCTTCTGGTGCTTCCTCAAACTTAACTTCTTCGTGAGGACATTAACATTTCTTGTCACCTTCTCCAAGGATGGCTGCTCCTTCTCTTAAACCTACTTCCTGGCTCTCTACCCACCATACCTTCCCCCAGAAGATACTCCTTCCTTATCTCTTCCACTTACTATCAGTCCTTTGTATCTTGTGCTCCCCTATCAGAATGTGGGCTCTTCAAGGATAAATATTTTCCTACTTGCTTTTATAGAACTTAGTGCATTGCTTTGCACATAGTAAATACTTAGTAACTCTTAATAACTCACTCTATTATCTATCCATCTATCTTCTATCTATCTTTTTATCTCTCTATGAATTCATCCCTCTCTGTCTGTCTGACTTTCTCTCTCTCCTTGATGAACAAGGCCAGAAAGAGTTGGCATAAGCCTACTCTCCACTGCCACTGTTAAACATTCCTTCTACCCATCATTTAGCAGCTATCTCTTCTCCTGTAAAGTTTAGGTTATTTTTTTTCCAGATCTTGTTCCAGGTCTATATTCCCTCAGATTAACTTTCCTTTCTCTCCAATGAGTTTAATACATGGCTCACATTAGGGTTATGGGGTGTTCAGGCAGAACTACCACCTCAGTGTTTTGATTTGAGTTCTGATGTCTTCTATGTTTGTTTTTACATTCTCATGGTTATTAGGGATGTGTGTGTGTGTGTGTGTGTGTGTGTGTTAGCTCTGCTTACTTCATTGTGCACCATATTGTACAAATTTTTTCAAGTTTCTCTGAACTTTTTCTAATCATTATTTCTTACTATGAAGTGATATTTAATTACATTCATACACCGCAGTGTGTTCAGCCATTCCCAGTCAATGGGCTTGTTTCCACTTTCTTCTACCACAAAAAAGTGCTGTTTTCAATGTTTTGGTCGCCTGGAGACATTTTTGCAGTAATTCAGGTGCCAGGGATGAAAGAGAATGACATCAGCTTCAGGACGAGGGCAATTTATGATTATTTTGGAAAGACTATCTGGAGGAAAACCCAAAATCTGTTGGCAGGTCTTTGCAGGGTTACTGTTAAGCAGGCCAGGCATAAAAGACAGTTTATATATTACTTAGAAATGAAGCGGTTGCTAGAGTCAACATAGCTGTAGAGTAAAAGGCATGTTATAATGTTCTAAGTCAACTAAGGGAGAAATGAGATCACGTTTGAATTACAGAGAGGGAAATACATGTATGACAAAGAACAGTGGCAAAGGGAGGTTACAATGAGTTTCATGCAGAAAGTATGACTTGGGCTCCAATTTTATACAAGTTTGCAACAATAAGTGATAGTGTAGAAAACATTTGATTGTAGGTTGTACCCCCTAGGATTATGTTCAGTTTTGTTAGGAAGTTATGCTTGATTGTAAATAAACAAATAAATATATATGTATGTATGCATGTATATATACATATATATGTAATCTTGTGTAATACTATAATTGATTTTTTCCCTTATAGTGGCTTCTAAGTCATATATAATTCTGACTGTGGTTGCTTTGTTCTTAAACTCTTTTTTCAAGCTGCTTACAGTTTTTTTCCCATTGACCTCAAAACTCTGGGTTTCAGTTGTGACATTCCTGGAAGCTTTTATTTTCAAGTGTCTTTCAGGAGAGGATAGGTAGATTCTGTTTTCATCTTACCCTTTAGTTCTAATATAAATGGATGGTTTCTTTTCATAATTTTGCAAATTTTGATATCCAGGCTATTTTTTTATAATGGCTTTCAGAGAGTTCAAAATAATTCTTAAATTATTTTTTCATCTTTTCCAGATCAGTTGCTTTTGATATGAGATATCTCACTTTTTTGTTTCTTTAAGTCTCAACTAAAAAATATCTGTGTCCCATGGGAAGACTTTTTCAAGTCCTCTTAATTCTGGTGCCTTCCATCTCCTAGTTATTTCCTATTTATTCTACATATAGCTTGTTTGAATTTATTTGTTTGCTTGTTATCTTCCCCATTAGGTTGTGAGCTCTTTGAGAGCAGGTACTGTCTTTTGCCTTTTTTTTTTTTGTAGCTTCCATGCTTAGTACAATGCCCTGCACATAGTAGCTATATAGTAAATGTTTATTGACTGACTGACATATACCTTACATTTTCTTCTGTTTTTCCATCTTTTGACTTTGTTTTAACATTCTTTGTTGCCTTATGGAGTCTAGCGCTCCAAAGGCTAGGGAAAAAAAATGAAACTCTTGTTCACCTCTCTCAAATTAAATAGTCAGAGCCTGTCCCAACCATTCTTCCTCCCATTCATGTGACATTCTTCTGTATGACCTTGTATAACTATAATTTTAATGTATTAATGAGGGATTGAAGATTATTTCACATAAAATAGAAATTTAAATTTTCTTGCATATTTTTTTCTCATATTATTTAATTTATTGATACTCTTTTTTTCCTTTTTCAGTATTTCTCTGTTAAATGTCAGCTAAAAAATGTCAAAAAGATTATCAGTTAATCATTAGTTTCTCTGCCTGTCCTTTATGCTCTTAGCCACATGAAAACAAAGAGCTGAAAGGACGTAATTGCCTTCTACTTGATCGGTATGAATGTTGAGTACCTTGATTATTTCTGAGTTATTTTAAAGGAATAACCAGAATTCTTCCATTTTATTGAATATTCAGTTATTTTCTTTAATGTACAAGCTCAGATTTGAAGAATATCTTTGTTTGTTTTTAGCCCAATGGAACTTCTTTGGGTTTTTGGACTATTATATTCCAATTTCCTCTTCATTTATTTATTTATTCGTTTATTCTTAGCATAGGGTAATTCTCTTCTATTCTAGTTAGATGTCCTTGCAGTTTAAAGAATTTGTTTTCTCTTTCTACCTCTAAAATTTTCCCTTTTTATATTACTGATATTTGACTAAGCTGCTTCTTGGCAAGTTCAACCCAGTATTTTTTTTCTTTCAGTGTTCTGTGGGTCATTACTATCTGTAGCTTGACATCCACTCCAGATATTTCTAGAAGTTTTTCTGTATGATTTTAAAGGCTCTTATTCAAATTTTCCTAACTTTGCTTTGTTATTTTTCCTTTGATTCTGCATTTAATTAAAATTAGATAGTCTCTTCAGAGAAAAGCTTTTTATAGATGTTTGTCTTTTGTACAAAATTCTTTACTTTCAAGTGAGATTTACTGATTTCTTCGACAAGAACCATAAATTCTGTCTTTATAACTGACTTTTTTTTACTTAATTCTTTGATCTTCTGAAGCACCATTTTACTTTTAAGATTAGGAAATTTGTCCTTAAATTAAGCCCCAATTTGCAACTTCAACTTCTACCCATTGCTTCTGATTTTGGCCTACTGGTGCCAACAGACATATCTAACTGGGACATTTCCCATTTCATAGGACAGATTTTCCAATAATAGAAGACAATTCTCATGTTCCCTTAAATATTTTCTTCTTCAGGACAAACAACCCCCTTTATTTCAACTGATCCTCACGTGACATGACCTCAGAACCCTCCTGTGGATCTTCTCCAGCCTGTCAGTGTTTTTTCTAAAATGATCTCAGAACTGAAAATATATCTACTTATGATCTACCCAGGGTAGAATACAGTAGCATAATTCTTTTCCCACACTTCTCTGAAAGATGTCCAAGATCACATTTATTTTAACATTGTTTTATCACACTATTCATTCATATTCAATTGTAATCTCCAAAAATCCTCAGTTTTTCTGACAAACTCCTTTCTACACACATCTCCTCCATTCTGTACTTGTGAAGTTTTTTTTAACTCATGTATGAGTTTGCATTTGTTCTTACTGAATTTAACCTCATTTGATTCACCCCATTGCTTTAGCCTCTTTAAGATCCCTTCATTTCCTTACTTCAAACATGCTCCTTGTCTCTCTCAGTTTTGTGACATCTATATATGTGATAAATAAGTCATATGTGACTTATTCAAATCATTGATAAAAATATGAAACAGCCTAGGTCCCATCACATATTAATGAAATGCTCTGCAAAAGATCCTTCCCCCAACCAAGTTGATATTAAACTGTTAATAAGTATTTCTTAGGTTCAGCCATTTCTTAGGTTCAACTAGTAGAACCTAAGTTAGATTGACAAGTAACAGTTATTATTCATTAAGTATTTACTTTGGGCTAGGCACTGTGCTAAAAGCTAGGAATATAAGCAAAAAAAAGGAAGACAGTCCTTCCCCTAAGAAGTTTCTATTTTAATAAATGAGCACAATACATAAAGGGGAGCTAAAAATTGGTAGTGGGAGTGGGAGAAGCATGACACTGAATTCTATAGAATGAGGGATGACTGATCTGGACCCTTCCTGAAAGTGGAGATTCTGAGAAGCACTCACCAATGGGAGAAAGGGCCACAGAGGAAGAGGGATAAAGCAGTTAAGGTGTGGTAGCAGATAATCAATACATCTCATAGTTCTATTATTTAGCCCACATTTTTCCATTTCATTCAGAAGAGTAACTTGACATTGTCAAATGCTTTGTGAAAATCAAAGTAAGCTATATCTATAGCTTTTTCCTAATCTACTAATCTAGTAACTATCAATAAAGAAAATTAAGTCAGTCATCAGCTATTTTTTGATGAAAATACAGGGGTCTCCTGATCATCATTTCCTTTTTCAGCTGTTAATTAACCCTTTCTTTAATAATATGTTGTGGGAATTTTGCCCAGGATTAAGTCTTTTCTTTCTCTTGAAAATTGACATACTTGCCCTTTTGTAATCCTGAGGAATTTTTTTCAGTTCTGTGTGATCTTTTTGAACATCAGTGACAATGGCCAAACAATGATATTTGCCAGTTCTTTCAGTGCCCTGGGATGTAGTTTATCAAAGTCTGGTAATATGTACTGTGGTGTTTACAAAGGTTCAGCTTACATAGTTTCTGGATAATTTAATCATTTTACTAACAGTCAACATTTTGAATAAAAGGGTGGTCATTTGGCTGTCTCTCTTGGACTAAAAGACCTTTATGGTAGTGGGTTCACAGTTTATATGCCCTTTGAAGAATAGGTGTTCCTGAGGGATGGTAATCAATTCTGACTGGTTAAAAATTAATGAGAAAATGAATATTACAATGAGAAGGTGAGCTTTATTACAATGAGGGTCTTGGGGGTATGTGACTTGGATCACCCAAGTCTTGGCCAAAGAGACATCAATTCACCTCTCTGACAAAGAGGAAAATCAGTACTTCCCCAGACCTGTCTGAGCAAACATAATGAGCAGGAATGTACCTATTAGGCCAAACTTTGAATTTCTTTTACTATCTGATTAGATCTTGGCCTGGGTAAATCTTTAAGAGAAGATTTCTCACGCTGGCTAATTTGTAAATGAGGAAGTAGAAAAGGGGAAAAACCTTGGTCCTAATGCTATAGTTATTATATATAAGATAGAAATAATAATTTCTCACAATACTCATAAAGGGTCACTAGGTACTCTCTTACTGTCTTTCTACTTATTTTTGTTGTTTGCACCTTATTGATCTTTTTGTTTTATCTTCTCCAGTCCCAAGGTCATTTTCCTTGGCAACAACAGAAACAGATTTAGAAGCAGAGAATTCTTCCTTCTCTCCATTCTCCATTGTGATCATGCTATGCACCTTAATCAGGGGCCCTAAACTTTCTCAGATCATCCTTTACCAAGATACAAAATCACTGACTCCCTCTCCTACCTCCTACATCCTTTTATCCTTAGTTTTCCTCTCTAGCCTCAGGTCATTCTGAATTTTAGAACTCCTGACATTATTTTTCCTGTGCTATGTCCCACTCTCACTTTTATATTCACTTATCTTTAAAAAAGTGTCTGTGTCTTTTAAAAAGCAAAATTAGTGGATGAATTCACCCTTGTACCTACTTTGGGTTCTTTAATGAGCAACTCTTTTTCCTTCCTGTTAGAATCGTTCCTCTTTGTTTCTTCTTCTCTATTACAAATTCTAATACAGAATGATTACTGCCCCACAATGTTCCCATCATTTTTACTCCGGAAACAATATTCATCTTGTTGAGAATTAGATCCAGAAGTTCCTCGTTTTGGATTTCTAAACCTTTGGAAAGAAGAAATTACCATTAAGGCAACCACTTTGTTTTTGGCAGAGAAGAATTCTGGTTAATATCTGGATAATTGAAATTCATCATCACTACTATAATATATTTGCCTTCTTTTCAAGCTTTTGATGTGTTCTCTAAATTATATTTTCTCTGTAATTTTGATTTAGACTTGCCAATAACCCAAAGGTAACAGTAAATAGGTATAAGCAGGTAAAAATATATTATCAATGCCAGTATTGCGATAACTTGCATGAAGAACATCAAGGTCAAGCAGAAAAGGAGGCATGCTGTTATGGACAAAGAATAAAAGACAGATCCACTTGTAAGAACAGTCAGTGATAAACTAATAATAACCTTATTAGAAGCAGTAGACGATAACCTGCATATACTGGATAAGCACTCCTTGAGGGCTTTGGGGAAGAAATGGATGAAAATTATACAGAATGAGAAGATGTTAAAAGGTTGCAGTTTGCACTGGAAGAGGGTACATACTTTGATGAGATTGCTCAGACTTATCCAAGTATTCAAGGGGAAACAAGGTGGTATAATTCAGAGGACTTGGATTCTGGAGAGGCCTGGATTTGAAATCTGCCTCTAACATTTCCTAGCTCTGTGGCCATGGGAAAGTCACCTGACCTTTCTTTGTTAGATGAGATGATACAGTAATCAACCAATAAGTAGTTATTAAGCAGCTTTGTGTTTAAAGCCCTTTGAAGAAGTTAAAATGCCATAGAAATGGAACACTGTACAATTATTTATTATTCCTCCTCTGTATTTCTGTCATTCAGTTAATAAACATTTACTAAGCACATACTGAATGCTGGGGATATAAAAAAGAGGCAAAAAACAGTCTCTTCCCTCAAGGAGTTCACAGTCTAATGGGGAGACCATAGGCAAACGTACAAATAAGCTATATAATACAAGATAAACAGGAAATATTTAAAGGAGGAAAGCATTAGAATTAAGAGAGATTGGGAAAAGCTTCTAGTATGATGGCCTAGCGGCATAGCCAGACACCCATTCTAGTGTCTTTGGAACATTTGTGCAGTCATTGTCTCTTTCAATTTCCTCTGTCTTCATATCTAAGTAGGTGTCATGTCAGGGTTACATACACCTTTCTGTTTTTTTCTCTATAATCTCTCTGCATTTATTCTCCCTTTTTTGTTTCCATAGACACCAACTTAATTTCAGCCCTTATTACTACCTGCCTAGACTGTGATAATAGCCTGATAACCAGTTTTTTTCTCTTCCATGCTTCCTTCAAATCCATCTTTCTTAGAGATGCCAGATTAATTATACAAACAGCTGATTATTTAAGATATGAATTCAACAAACAGCACTCTCTAGTGATGTACTGACAGTACAAAAATTAAACAAAACAATCCATCTTCATGGAGCTAAACATCTGGTAGACCACAAATTGTCATTTTTTATCTTAGATTAAATATACAGGAGGGACCAAAGAGAGATTAAAGAGTAGGCAAAGCTTCATGGTTAAGAATGAGCTAAAAAGTGTAGTAGAAAGAATTCTGTATTTGGAGGCAGGAGGATCTGGGTTCACCTTGCACTTTCCTGGCTTCAGTTTCCTCATCTGTAAAATTAGAAGATTGGAATGAATGGCCTCTAAGATTCCTCTTGCTTTTAAATCTGTGATCCTGTAAAGAGGTGGTATCTGATCTAGGCCTTGAATAGAAGGAAAGATTTCAGTAGGAGGAGGTGGGTACAATGAAGTGGGGCCACTGAAGAACCAGTTCTAGGCGTGGGCAATCTATGAACAGATGCTCAGAGGCTCTAGTAAGACAGAAGAATATTTGTCCATTTTGGCTGGAACAGACAGTTTTCAGGGAATCCCTAAGGTCAAAACTATTTTCATAAGACATTTTAATTTTGAACATAGAAATTATCAATTGATTTAACTCACATAAACATAAGCTCCTTTTAGGGGGATCTCAGTAATTTTTAAGAGTGTCAAGTGGTCCTGAGACCAAAAAAGTTTGAGAACTACTGGGCTAGATGAACTTGGGCTTTTCAAAATCAACAGTTCAGTTACATCTCCTTTTTAAACATTCAAGTGGCATATCTGCTTCAATTTCATGATATATCTGAGATGATGAAAACTGTGGAAACTAACTTCACTTTTGCATCTGATAACAATATTTATTTGGTTTTACAAGATTCGGCGGATGGGACTGAGAGAATTCTACTGTGAAGAAAATCCGTTTCTGAAAAAATTTCCAATTTTTGTGGAGCAGATGGAGGAAGTTTTGCCTCTGAAGGTGAATAGTCGTATGATTTAAATTAATACTCATGTAAATTTAATTAACTCCCTTAAGAAGAAGAAAAAATCCCATCAGATCTTAAAATACAAATCCAATCTATGTCAGTCTGACCTAGTATTTATTTGTCCCCAGGTAGAGGAAATGATAGCTGTAGCAATCACTGATTAGAAGGGGTGCTGGTCTGGAATTAGGAAAAGGGGGCCTTATATGTCCCTCTTAAGAGAAGGGACCCTTTTCTTCTGCTTTCCAGTTGAATATACATTGAACTAATCTTCTCTTTTCAGTAATTGGATTCTGTCTTTAAAATTACATTTCTGAGTGTGGAACTCTTTTATTTATTTGTGATTATGTGGAAGAAATACTAGATCCAGTCAACCCATCAGCCAACATTTATTAAGCCTCTACTGTGGCCTAGGTACCACAAGTACAATACACTGGGCCTGGAGTCAGGAGGACTTTAGTTCAAATCTAACCTCAGACACTTATTAGCTGTGGGACCCTGGACAAGTCACTTAGTCCTGTTTGCCTCAGTTTCCTTATTTGTAAAATGAGAGGGGGCGGTAGACTGCATTATTTATGAGGTTCTTCATAGCTCTAAATCTAAAATCCTGTACTTTTATCATCCTTCTTTGACCGCATAATGTTCTTTTTTTATTTTTTCCATTGCCGAATATATTTTTGAATACTTGTGACCTCTTTCAGATTACAGTCATAACGAGGGTATATTTTTTTTCAAAAAGTTTATGATACCATTTGATGTTCTTTGAATCTGAAGAAAAACTTTCTATACCACAGCTGTAATGTATGTATTATGAACTCCAAACATATGTCATTCAAGTAATTTTACGTAGCATTGTATTACAGAATTCCAATATGAGTGATATGTCTCTCTAAACTTAAACTGGCTAATCCTCAAAGGATAATAATAGTAATAGTAATTATAATATTAATTAATAAGAATAATAGTAATGGTAAGTATAATGGAAATAAGGATAATAATAGTAATTACATCTTTAATGAACAAAGATACAGTAGTAATAATAAAATTAATATTTTTAAATGTTACTTTAAGGTATGGACAGAGATGTACATTTTATATCATTAGATCCTTACAACAAGCCTGTGAAGTAGTAGGTGCTCTTATTATCTCCATTTTACCAAAGATGTAATTAAGGCAAGCAGAGATTAAGTGACCTGTCTAAGGTCACACAGCTATTAAAAGTCCAAGGCAAGATTTGAATTTGTCTTCCTGACTTCAGGTCCAGTATTCTATCCACTGTATCACCTAGCTGCTTCTAATTAAGTTATTGCCTCTAGGCATATGACATCCAAATCTATATAGCTTGTTCTAATCTTTCTTTTGAATTTTTCAGTCTCATAGTTACAACCATTTAGGTGTTCCACTGGAATATCATACTCAGCATGTCAACAATAGAACTGATCTTTCCTCCTAAACTTTTTGTCCTTCATATTTCTCTATTTCTGCAGAGGGCACCATGTTTCTTTGACTCCTTGGAGTCTTCGGTGACTTTTCTCTCCTAAAGCCTGGTTCCATCTTCCCTACCCAGTTTTGTTTCACACTATTCTCTTTAATCTGGAGATTCTACTGGAATACTAGATGTTCACCAAACTAAGAATGCTGTCTTATTCTTCCATTTATTTGCAGAGGAGTCATTCCTCCTGCCTGGAATGCCATCTCTCTTCATCTCTGTATCTCAGAGTTCTCTTCAGGTGCCACCTTCTCAGAATGCCTGATTTTTGAGTCATTCAGAGGCAGCTATTTGGCTGAGTAAATAGAACAATAGACTGAGAATCAGGAAGAACTGAATTCAGACACTTACAAGCTGTGGCAAATCACTTAATCTCTGTTTGCACTCATTTCCTTATCTGTAAGATGAGGATATTAATACCATCTACTTCCTCCCTAATTGATAAATGGTCAAAGCATATGAACAGGCTGTTTTCAGAGGAAGAAATTAAAGCTATTTATAGTCATGAAAAAATGCTCTAAATCACTGTTGGTTAGAGAAAAGCAAATCAAAGCAACTCTGAGATACCACATCATACTTATCACATTGACTAACATGACAAAACAGGAAGATGATAAATGTTGGAGAAGATGTGGGAGAGTTGGAACACTAATTCATTGTTGGTGGAGCTGTGAGCTGATCCAACCATTCTGGAGAGCAATTTGGAACTATGCCCAAAAAGCTACAAAAATATGCATACCCTTTGATCCAGCAATACTGCTTCTAGGACTGTATCCCCAAGAGATCATAAAAATGGGAAAGGGTCCCACATGTACAAAAATATTTATAGCAGCTCTCTTTGTGGTGGCCCAAAACTGGAAATCAAGGGGATGCCCATCAATTGGGGAATGGCTGAATAAATTGTGGTATAGGAATGTAATGGAATACTATTATGCCATAAGAAATGATGAACGGGAACACTCTAGAGAGGCTGGAGAGCACTTATATGAATTGATGCTGTGTGAAAGAAGCAGGACCAGGAGAACTTTGTACACAGCAACAACTGCAATGTGTGAGGAATTTTTCTGGTAGACTTAGTACTTCATTGCAACGCAAGGACTTCAAAAATTCCCAGTGATCTCTTAAGGCAAAATGTCTTCCACATCCAGAGAAAAAAACTGTGGAATTCAATCACAGAATGAAGCAGATCATTTTCTTTTGTATTATGTTTTGGTTTGTTTCATGATTTCTCCCATTCATTTTAATTCTTCTATGCAACATGACTAAGGTGAAAATGTATTTAATAGGAATATATGTGCAGAACCTATATTAAATTGTATGCCGTCACATGGAGGAGCTGGGGAGGTAGAGGGGAACGAGCAAGAGGGAGGGGAAAAATCTAAGATGTATGGAAGTGATTGTAGAACACTGTAAACAAATAAAATAATAAAAATAAATAGTATCTACTTCCCAGGGTTGTTGTGAAGATAAAATGAGATAGTATTTGTAAAGCACTTTGCCAACCTTAATTTGATATATAAATGCTACCTGTGATTTTTGTTAATGCTTTGCTCCTCACATATCATTATACTTATTTACATGCAAACTGAATCCCCCAAGTAAAATGTTAGCAGTTCATTGAAGGCAAAAACAATTTCATTTTTGTCTTATGTTCCAAATGCCTATCATTTCTTTGCACATATTATGCCCTTGACAAATGGAATTGAACTAAATACTGGTTACCTTACTAAGCCATAAGTCAGTTCTTTCCATTTTTGGATAGCTTTAATTGTTAAGAAACTTTTCCTTATTTTGAAACCAAATCTACTTCCCTATGAGATCATAGTTTTAAAACTGGGAAGAAATTTACAGGCAATCTAATCCAAACCCTTCATTCTACAGATGAGAAAGTAAGCCAAAGGAGGGGAAAGGATTTACTCAGTGGTATAAGTAGTCATTGGAAGAGGTGGGATTTCAACCTCAGACTCCAAATCCAATGGTACTTTTCACTATACAATGTTACTCACTTCTCTCCACACTGGTATTATTTCTGATCCAATGGAGAATTAATTATTAAAAAGAAGTTGTTTGCCTCTTGAAGAGTCATTTGCTTTTAAAGCTCATTGGGATAACATTTTTTTCCCCTAGAATTAGGTAAATTTTACACTCTGAAACTTTTTATGGAACTTTAATAGGTGAAGAGATTTCCTTTTTCTTTTCTTTCCCCAGTGTAGCTTATATATCACTGGATCAGGACCAACAATGTCTGACTTTATGTAAGAATCTTTCAGTTTCCTTTCCAACCCATAAATGTTAATTAAGTTTCTAACAGTATATGGTGTATCAGTATATGTTCTCCTCCCATAGTAACAAGTTGGCAGCTATAAGTTGCAGAGTAATATGAATAATAGGTGATGTAAGACATATGAAGAGACACACAGAGTGCAGTAGAAATGTTTTGTTTCAGAAATCAGAAGTGGAAAAAGTGAACTCTATGTCCACTTGTGACCTATTTATTGGTCCCCAATAGTGTAGCAAATTCCTCCAACATCTGCTGCTTTGGGGTGAATCCTTCAGGAACTCTTAATTGCCATTCAGTTGGATCCCAGTTTATAGAGCAAGCTATCCACTATTTTAGCTTTTGTAGCTAAAAGATCATCTTGGCAACCCCTCTAGCAGTGCTATATCTGTAAGTGGTTAAATACATGGTGACTGTAATCCTTTGAGTGCTGCCCAAAAGAGAACTGGTAATATTGGTGGGAAAGGGCACCTCATTCAGAAAGGATGATCTCAACCATGTGACTATTTAGAAGTGATTTTATGCGGGTAGGAGGCTATGCTATTGAAGGATCTTGTGCTGAAGTCATATATCCTGAAAGGGCTATGGCATCTAATGACCCTTTGCTTTGCTGTACAAAGGCAGTTTTCTCAGAAGATGGCTGGCTAAGGCAGTAGGGAATAGGGAAATGGAAATAAAGCGGATTCTATGAGGAGCTCTAGAGACCTTTGTTGCATAAACCAAATGGTCTGCTGTGGGTATTGCCTTTGTCTTCCTCTCCATGCCCCCTCCCCCATTAGATTTTTGTTGTTATTGTTTTTTTAATTGCTTAAGTTTGACCTTGGCAAATGAATGAAATGCTTCTTGCATATAGCCAAGGATTCTTAACATAACATGATCTGTGCGACATTAATCATGTGGGAAGATTTCTACCTTAGGGGGAAAAGTTCCCAAACAAACCAACTCTCACATTGTTAAAATGGCATGTGGTATTTGTGGCACATTTACGTAGGGCTTGATTTCCACCCAAAGAAACCAGTGGGTGAGCTTAGTCAATCCAGGCAAAAATTTGTTTTCTTTCCTTCAGTTTGCTCATGGAGATGTAGCAGCAGCCACATAATGAGCGTGGTGAATAACATTATTGTCGTTGAGATTGTCACCTTAATATCTTGGAGATGTTTAGTTTTTTTCACTCTTCCCTAAAATCCGTGTCTCTCAATTTTTTCTCTTTCCCTTCCACCAGGGGTTCTTCATAATTTTTGTGTCATGGATTCCTTAAGAAGTCTGGTGAAGCCTATGGATCAGAATAATGACTTCAAGTGCATTAAAAATACATAGGATTACAAAGGAATCCAATTATATTGAAATATAGTTAGCAAAACATTAAAAAACGTTCCTAGATCCTAAATAAAGAACCCCTACTTTCTATTACCATCTTCTCATTCCCCAACCTATTGGTAATTAATTGCAATAGTCTTTCTCTTTGAAGAGGGTCATGGTAGAATTCATGGAGATGATATGGAGTTAATACCATTAATTGTCTAAAACAGTTTAACTGAATCCATTGTTATCTCATAGAGTGGAATGGCTTATGATAGACCTGGATTGTGATATTAGAGGTCAGGGAGACCAACCTGTGTGATCTTGGGGGGTAGGGAGGGGAAGGAAATCACTTCACCTCTCTAATCTTTGGTTTCCTCATTTATAATTTAAGTGGATTCTGTGATTCTTAACAACTCTTTTAGCAGGTTCGAGGCTTTGTGAGTCTATGCTTCTATCTGAATTATAGCTCTGGTGATTTCCAATGGAATAGTGCCTCAGTGACCTTTCTCAGGTCACCATGTGTGACTCTTTTAAGCCAAGAACAACAAGGAGACATACTAGATACAATAAATCCCTGTTGATTGAGTGATTTGTTGCTTGATGTGGCCCCTGGGAGTAGTTGTTTTTAGGGTACATTGCAAAAATATTGTTAATATCACTGAACTTTACAGCCAAGATTTTTAAAGATTACTGGGCCTATCTCCATGATATCACTTTAATACACCTGGAAAGACTTCTTGGCAATTTCTTACTCATATCCTCAGGCCCTATTTTTCTTGAGTGGGAAACTTTGATAGTAGAAATATTGTATATATTTTATTAAATGGTGTAAAGAGTAGTGTAAATAATTACGACACTGATTACACATCAGTACTATTCCTACATCACAAAGGAATAGTACTTATTTATAGGAAAGCAGATCTATAGACCAGGAGAGACCAAGAAATAATCTTTAGACATCATTCCTATGGAAGAAATATTTCATTCAGAATATTCTATTGACAACCTGGAGAGAAGGAGGCAATAGCTGAGATGTTTGGAAAAATACTTGTAAGCCTGTTACTAATTACAACAAATCTGGAATAGTATCTGAATGTCTGCAGGTAGGGGACACAGTGGATAGAGCACCAGGCCTGGAATTAGAAAGATCTGAGTTTAAATGTGACCTCAGATATTTACTAGCTGTCTGACTATGAGGAAGTCACTTACCCCCATCTGCCTCAGTTTCCTTATCTATAAAATGAGCTGGAGAAGGAAATGGCAAACCACTCCAGTGTTTTTGCCAAGAAAACCCCAAATGGGGTCATGAAGAGTCAGATGCAGTTGAAGCAACTGAACACACACACGCACACACACACGCACACGCACACACACACGCACACATATACACTGCTAGGATTAACTGTCTAAAGAAAGGCAGTTAATAATTTCTGAGTTTGTCTTGATGATAATCTCCTCCTTCTAAAGACAGAGGAAACCACAAGAGGGAAAACACTATTCTTTTTTTTTAAAGGGATTAACAAAGACTAATTTTATTTAAAATATTTATAGTTACAAGGGGAAGGGAGCACACATTGAAATCCACTAGCTCTAAGATAATATTTATCTTTTCCAGACTTTCATATGGTAACAGACTTCAATAAAAGCTTATAAATCATGGGATGGAATTAAGGAGTTGAATGGATTTTAAATATCATGTTGTCCAACCCCATCAATTTATAGGTGACAAAAATAAAGCCCAGAAAAACTGAATGATTTGTCCAAGGTCGCATTAAGTAGTGGCCCAGATGGGATTAAAAAGTAGTCCAATTCCAGCTACAGCACGATTTCCACTATATCCCACTGTCTACAGAAGTGGACCAGAGTGGCAGGTGAATTTTTAACAATTTAAAAAAATGGGAGTTTCTGAAATACATGCCACAGTTCAGGAGTTATTATAAATTAGGCTATTATTGGGAAATAACTTTTGTAATGATGCTTAAGGCGGTTTATTTTGGGATTATGTAGTCTAAACAGTACTACCTCCATTTTACAAAGTGAGAAAATGGAAAGTCAGAGAGCTTAAGTGACTTTTTGCAATAAAATGATTAGTAAATGAGGAGTGTGGGATTGAACAAAGAACTTCAGATTTCAAGTCCAGGGTTCTTTCTAATATAAAATGTATTCTGCTTTTCTAATCATACAGATAAGAACTGTAACAAACTGTTAGACATTAAGAAATGTATTAAAAAGAAAAGAGCAAGTGGTGATGTAACAGTACCCATGGGATACTAAAAGAGTAATTAAAATAACTGAAGGATGAGGCTTAGGGAATTGCAATATTTAGATAGATTAAAAAAATGAGGATCCTTTAGTGTAATAGATACATGGTGAAAGACATGATGAAAATCCATGAAATAATGTGGGTGAATGAAGAACATGACTTGCTAGTCAAATCTTAAGATACCAAAACACTATGAAATTTGAGGGAATTAAATGCTTAGAATAACAGGTTACATTTGTTTAGTACTTTAAAAAAGTTTTCATACCCTTTACCTCTTTTGTTCTCCATCAAGAACCGTGAGAATAAAGTTTTCCTGAAGTCTTTAGTCATGGAAAAGAAAGTATTGCTTCATACAATGGATATGAATCTCTTTACAGAATAATTAGAGTACATAACACGGTTCAGAAAGGGTTTGGACAAAATTATCAATTAGCCAGATACAAGATGGCTACTAAGAAAATCTAATTTTTTAAGGATGCATTCAAGGAGGAAAGCTTATACTTGTTTATGCTGACACATTGCAGTCCTTTTTTGGCACCAGATAATTATCATGAATACATTTAAAGAATTGTATTTTGGAATGCTATGCCTTTTTCTATGCTTAGGAACATAGGAATTTCTCTACTAAGAATTCATTTTTCCAATGCTGCCTAAACATCAGATTAGTCCCAAGACTTATTGACCTAAATTACTGCATCTCACTTTTTTAGTTAGAAGGATTTTTTTCCTTCAGGTACTCACATGGGAAACTACTTTTTTTTTTTCCTGTACTGTATAGGGACTGCTAGTCCATATATTTATGAAGTTGAGTCTATATAAATGATCATTTATGAAAAAAGTTTTCACATGGTCTTTCTAAAAAAAAAAGCTAGTCATTTCATTAAATAACAGTTATTTTATAATAGCCCAAAATTTCTACAAAAATATATTCAGTACACTGACTGGAACAATATTTTAAAAAGAAAAGTAGTAGAACAGATTTGTACAAAGACACTGAGTACAAACATTTTTGTTGTTTGCAAATTTCTTTGGCAAAATCTTTGTTACATATCATGATTTATGTAAGATTTTATTTCTTATTTTATATATTCATTTGATTCTTTTTTATTCATGATTATATTTGTAATAGAAAATAAAAAAAATTACTAAATTATTTAAAACAAAATGTTAAGGCACAAAAAGTACCTAAGTTAATGTAGCACAGTTCTGAAACCAAAACTTAAAATGTCCAGTATGTTTATGTTTTAGGAAATTTTAAGCTAGGGCTAGACCTTTTTATTTTAAAGTGCTTGACACAATTCAATGCCACTGCCATCTTTCTGGTAAAAATGGATACCCAAAAGAACATGATCAGCTTCACACCTCCAACTTTTTGTGTATATTATAAATCAGAAGTATGTCCTACTCACAAACAGATATTGGGAAAGTAGGAGACAGGCAATTACAATCAACACGATTTAACTGATGTTTAGTTTTCTGAAGAAAAGCTTTCCTTACTCCCCAAATTCCGAACTCCTGGTTGTCTTTGCTCTGTATCTCTCCACTAGTCACCGGCCGTTTACTTGTTACAGTATCGCCTCCTGCCCGAGTTTTTGGTACTTCAGAAGCAGGTCCCAGGTTGACTGCTGCTGAGCTCTGCAGAAGCTCCAGGTGATCCTTCTGCGCGAGGGTGTCGAGGCCAGGCTGCTGCTCGCTGCTGGCCGGGGTCCGCTTGCCATTACTTTGACCTCAAGTTGGGGTGAGCGCCTTTAGCAGAATTGGGAGGCGTGGGGCGGCTTACACTGGGCTTTTATTTGTTTCGGCACCTTTTTTGTTCAGGAGCCTTCTTTTGAGCAGCTTCCTACATTTTCTTGTTTCTTCTCTTTTTCCGTTCTTCCATCAACTGTTCTTCCTCTTCTTTCACTGTCTCCGCTTAGTTTTCTTTCCACTTCCTTGCTAGCTTTCAGCTTCCAATTGCCCCAGGTGTGTAAAGCACACGGGAGGAGGCGGGGGACGGGGAGAAGGTCTCGAGCGGTCTCAGTCCGTCCGCGGCGCTGGGGGAGAGTCTGGGGCCGCTGCCGCCTGGGACCAGTGAGGAGAACGTGACAGCGGAAGAAGAAAGAATGGGAACCTTGGAGGCAAGTGAGAGCTCCATTTACAGTTTTTCATGAGGAAGAGAGGAAAGCCAGGCTCAAGCGGACCTGTGCCCTGATTTTAGGAAAGTGCGTTTTAAAGGGTTCAGAATAAAATAGGAAAGATTGCATTCATTACAGTTCCTCAGAGTAAATAGACTCAGGACTTTTGGGAAGCTCTTAAGGAGAAAATTCTGAAGACAGGACGAGAAAGGTAAGTTGTTTAAAGAAACCAGTGTGGATTCAAAGAAAACTTACCCTCCAACTTCGATCTTAAAAAGAAAATTCCTGCTCACCCCGATTCTGTGGTTTAATTAGGAATTCAGGTTAGGAGCTCAGAATTGGAGATACGAATTTTTAGGAGTCCTCTACATAGTAGTCATTGAAGTCATCAAAATGAAACGAAATTGCCAGGGAAAAGGGTATATTAAGAAAACAGGGCCAAAAGTAGCGCACTAAGGAATTGAGGAGAGGAAGAAACCAGAGAAGGAGCATTTAGAGAGATGGGAAAAGAACCAGGAATGTTTGATATCCCTGTACACAGTCAGGGGGAAGTATGTAGGTTCAGCAGATTCCAGTCAGAAAAAGAGGTTAATTGGTATTTAGGAGGTATTGGTATTGGGGCGGTCATTTGCCATCTCTGAAAGAATGGATTTAGTAGAGTGATGGAACAAAGGTCCTCCTGCAAGCATTAAAGAGGAAGTAGAGATGCTGAGCTATAGATAGACAACTTTTTCAGAAAGCTTACCAGGGAAGGAGAAGAATGGAGAGGAAAGAAAGGGGGGGGGGAGGAGACAGAGAGAGAAAGAGAGAGAGAGAGAGAGAGAGAGAGAGAGAGAGAGAGAGAGAGAGAGAGAGAGAGAGAGAGAGAATTGTACTGGTGTGATATAAAGATTAAGAGGTTTTTTTTTTCTCCTGAGGGGATATTTGGGGAGACTTGAGAATATTTTTAGGCGGATAGTAAAAAAAAACTACTGGTAATAGAGATTTCTTCTAAAGACACTCAAGGAATGGGTGGGGAAAGACTGGTGCATTTTTGGAAAAGCCATGAGGAAATATTATCTTTGTTCCAAGTGTAAACTGATTCCCTCCCAAAAGAGAAGATGAAGGAATGTCTCTCCAGACTGCAGATTGTCAGGGACAATGACATGTTCCTTAAAAAATGGAAGTGAGACATCAGTGGGAGGAAAGGTAACGGCCCTAAAGTTGGCAGAGAGAAGGCTTGAACCCTGTCAGGAGGCTGGAGAATAGAAGAATGCCTTGGAGATGAGAAAGCAAAAGAAAAGGACAACTGCACAGTGAAGAACAAATTTGAAGCCGTTTTTAAAACAAAGGAGCTACACACTTTGAGTAGGAAGCTATCTGTCCTCCTGTGAATAAAAAAGTAGAGCTACAAAAGCTGTTAAACAAGGGTCAGAGGAAGAAGAGTGGTGTATTGATGAGTCCCAGTTGAGGGGTACAGAAGCAGCTCTTTGTAAACGTGATAACAATAATATAGAGACCTGTTGTCATGCTAGGACATATGTTCAAAAAATAGCAGAGGACTTTTTAAGACTTGTCAAAACACATGACCAGTACCCACTTCTGGTGATTCATTTGACCACAAATGACACGGCAAGAATGAACCTGAATGTATTGGGGAAGATGAAGAGTTATCAGGCAAACAACTGAAGACCAAAGGGGCGTAGGTGATGTTTTCCTCACTGTTGTGTATTAAAGACAAGAGATGCAGAAAAGAAAAAAATGGTTTAGGAAGTAAACATGTGACTAATTATAAAGATGGTTCTTGAGACTGGGACTTGAATTTCTGAACTGTGGCTTAAAACATAGGAATGACACGCACTCCTGACTGAAATGAAATATGTCTAAAAAACAATGTAAAAACGAATTGACTTGGGGTCTTACCTTAAGGGCTTTGAACCCTTAATCAAAAGGGGTTTAAATATAAAAGATTGAGCAAGGGAGAAAACTATTTACATATATCTGCGTAGCTAGAGACATTCAGAGTAACTAAAATGAAGGGAGAAAATAGCATTTCAAGAAGTTCAGAGGAGACAAAATTCAAGTAAGTACCCAGTAGTAAAACTAATGTGTTTTCCATTTTGATTTATGTTTCTATTTTTTTTACATGCCCCCAAATCAGGCAACAAACATGAGACCCTAACCCAAATGTTGGGGGTTGAACATAATTGAACATAATTGATTTCATAGTTATCACTATTCTTGGTGGGATGAAACTGGATTATGGCTCTGAATGAATTACCTTACTTGAAATAAACAAGACTAGTATAAGTAAAAAATATGGGCATAAAATTGTATATTAAGAAAGCATACTCATAAACTAATCAAAGACACAGATGGAAGAAGTATGATAGAGAGCACTTGGGTGAAGGTTACTGGCAGAAGAAATATTAGGTATTTTGTTATCAGATTATAACCACAGATCCCGGGGACACAGAGAGGAAATATTTAAAGAGTCCAGGAAACAGTTCAAAAGCTTGGTACAGAGGCAAGATACAGCAGTGATGAGGGACTTTAATTATCCAGATGTCTGCTGGAGTTCCCTCTGCCAAAAACTGAGTGGCCACTAACTTCTTGACATACCTTAATGTTTATTTCAGACTTCAAAAGGTTCAAGGAAACAGGCAAAAATTACACTGTGGATCTGATTCTCACTAACAGGGAGGAACTGATTGCAAGAGGGAGGGATTGATGAAACGTTGGAGGAAAATGGTTTTACTAGAGTTTGCAAAGAAGGAAAAGAAGGCTAGGGATAGTATGACATGCATAGGGTTCAGAGGAAGGCTAGGGAAGATTACATGGAATACATTCTACAGAGTAAATCACTCTAGGAGAATTTGCAGATGACATAGATCTGGGAGAGATAGCTAACACACTGGACAACAGGGCTGGTCTAAATCTAATAAGATGATATTCATCTGAGAGATAAAAAAGTCGTGTTAAAAACAGGCAATGGGCAACATCCATTTATTAAGCACTTACTGTATACCAAGAGCTGTACTAAATGCTGGGAATAAAAACTGGAATCTCTGCCTTCAAGGAGCTTACATTAGTTTTCTTTTTTAGTAAACTTCTATTTATATCTTTTGTTTCTTATGTTTTCATAGTTATCCAAATATTTCTTTCTTCCCCTTTCAGAATGCAATACTATATAATAAATAGTATGTATATTGTGTATATATATGTAAAATGCATACACATATATGTTTGTATGCATATATACACACATTACACCACAGGTTACATATATAATGCACACACATTATATACATACATCACATATGTGTTACATTATATGTGAAAACATGCATTATATATGATACACATGTATACACACATGCATATATAATGTTTTCAGGTGACTTCAAGACCCATAATGTGTCTGTTTGATGTGGTAGATAAAAAAGCTAATGTGAACATTGACTGCATTAGGAAAAGCATCATAATTCCTGGCACATAGTAAAGGCTTAAAAAAAAACTTGACTGATGTTAATTGTTCCTTTCTACTCTTTCCTAATCAAATCATATTAGGAGTACTGTGTTCAGTTCTGGATACGTATATATGTGTGTAGGTATAGGTGGAGGAAGAGGAAAAGAGTGAGACAGGGAGAAGATGAGAGAGAGAGAGAGAGAGAGAGAGAGAGAGAGAGAGAGAGAGAGAGAGAGAGAGAGAGAGAGGGAGAGAGAGAGAGGGGGAGAGAGAGAGAGAGAGGGGAGAGAGAGAGACGGAGAGAGAGAGACGGAGAGAGAGACAGAGAGAGAGGGAGGCGGGGAGAGAGGGAGAGAGAGAAAGAGAGAGGAAGAGGGGGAGGGAGGGGGGGGGAGAGAGAGAGAGAGAGAGAGAGAGAGAGAGAGAGAGAGAGAGAGAGAGAGAGAGAGAGAGATGCTTTACAGACCTTAAAGAGAAATAGCAATGTTAATTCTTCCTCTTTCTTCCTCCTCTGCCGACTAGTTCTTTTGTGTGTTTACTTAGGGTGGAACAGTATAGAGAGATTTGTAGACTGCAAAAACTCCACTAAATGACCACCCTTGGTAATGGAAAAAAATGTTCCCTGCCTTGAGTTGAATGTTTTTGCATGAAGTTTGTTACATTCATACCTATCCCTAGTGTACAAGACACAGTGCCTAGGTAGTTATAATTTGTGTATGCCATGGGTGCTGTCAACAGCTGCAGTCTTTTATTTGCCCATTTGTTGTCACTCAACACAGTAAATACTGAGAACATTTATCCAGCATGAAGTATAAGGTATGACCCTTGACCAGAAACAACTTCCATTCTAAGTTAGGAGATATTAATATATATATGTATGTATATGTGTATACACACACACACACACACACCATCTACCCCTGCAGTGAAGTACAAAATTCTGTCTTTGCTATTTAAAGCCCTTACTAACCTAGCTCCTCTGGCTGTTCCACAAACAATACACTCCATCTTTCAGCTTTAGGTAATTCTCTGGCTGTTTCCCATGCTTGCAATGCTTTTCCATCCGATATTCCCCACCTCCAACTTTGACTACTGATCTTCCTTTAAGTCTCTACTACAATCCAATCCCTTACTGGAAGCCTTCTCTAACTCTTCATAATTCTAGTTTCTTCCCTCTTCTAATTATTTCCTGTTTGTCCTGTATATAGCTTTGTATGTATTTGTTTTCATGTTGTTTCTCCTGTTAAACTTTAAGCTCCTTGAGGGCAGAAACAGTCTTATCTCTTGTCTGGTAAGTAGAAGTTCAGTGAATGTTTACTGTTTGATTGATTAAAGTAACAATATATTTCAGTGACAATTCAAGGTAGTACTTGATTAGTTGCTAAATCCATTGTGACAATAATGAATGGAAGCCCAGAATGTTTGATTTGGAAAGTAACCCACAAGTCATTTAGTCCAAATACTGACCTGAAGTTAGTCCCCTCTACAGCATTCCATATGTGATCATTTATTGAGCTCAAATTTGACTCTTTGAGATAGAAGCATTAGGTGTTAGCTATACTTTGTTCATTTGTTTACAGATATCCAAGGCCCTAGGTTTTGTTTTAGCTCCTTTCTTGAATCCTAGTTTATTCTTTCTTTTTATCTTATCGCTACCCTGATAGTATCTCTTTGTGAAAATAGCACTTATCTCCCTCGTTTAAGCAGTAGTCCATCCATAAATCCAAATCCCATTCTTCTCCCTATCTTTTCACCCAACTATTTGCTTCCCAAAGTTACCTTCCTTTTCTGAAACCCATGCCCTTTGTCTGTAAGTGATGAAAATATCCCATCTTCCTCTAAGGCCTTCTGTTTCTTTACTAAGAGTTCATAATTTTAAGTTACTATAAGCATCTGATTAAACCAAATTACCTTTTGCAGTTTAATGAAATTTAGTTTAAAATATGGTTACTGTAAAAATAATCAATAGAGCTTGATTCTTCTTTAAATCTTGTAGGAGATTGCAGCAAGATATATTATGAATGAGATAACTGAGGACAATCCATTGTATCAGCGAACTGTAGCACATTACCCAGAAATCTTGGAAATACTTGCTAACTTCAGGGAATGTATGTTATGTGGAAAATGCATTCTATCCTCAGGGATAGATATTGTACTTTTTGTTCCTCCAATGAAGGTAAATTGTGCTTTCTGTATGAATTTGAATGGTATACTAATTCTTTCCCTTATTTAGCTCTTTTGAGACTAGATAACTTTTTTTGAGGAATTGATTTTCATATGTAACTTTAGAGTTCAGTGCGTCTCCCTTTTCTGTACAGAGATACAGCAGTCATTGGGTTAATTATAGTTAAGAATTATATAGTTATTTAGTCAAGGGAACTTAAATTAGTGAGAGTTCGATATTTTAATTAGCCAATGGGTAGCTGACAAATACCTTTTCCTTTATTTTTCCTTATGTAATCATCCTGGCAAGAGTCACTTTATAGTAGGTCTAGAAGCCTGAGCAAGCTAAGTGGTTGCCCTTCCCCCTATAAATGACTATCACTTTCATGTATTTGGCTCTGAAGTGGCTCATGTTTTAAGTCAGTTGGGTTCCTAGTCTTAGATATGAAATGAGATTTTGTCTAGATATTAAAATATGAATCTGCTATTTATATCAGACTTTGAGCACCAACCTCTTAGGTGATCCCATTTTCTCAGGCCACTTCCCATTGCCATTCAGAAGTTCTGATAGTATGTTTTGCTCAAATAGTCTATTGCAAATGGAATAAAATTCAAAGGAAACCAGATACTAGAACTCTTACATGGAGACAGTTGCTACCATTTTTCTCCTTCATCTTTCTCCTTAAATCTCTTGATATGGCTAGATTTAAAACTCAGGTTAATGAATATTAAAGCTCATCAAAATGAATAGGGAGGGGGCATTCACTTCTCATATCAAGCTGATATATTTAAAGGAAAAGTGAGAGGGTTCAACCAACAATAAGCAAATCAGAGTCTTGGTGACTCCTTGGTCCCAGTTACTTGTGGACGACACAGGTCGTGCTATCTGGGTTTCTCTCTGTGTTCCCTAATCACTCTCAACTCCCATTTCTCACACAGGTTCAAATGAGGAGGAAAAAGAAAAACAGTTAACAAGCACAGATAAGACTTCTTTTTTTCCTACTGTACAATTCCTTGATATAGCAAATCCTTTTGTGATCTAAGGCTAACCCTTTTCTTATGAGAACATACTGTCAAAGAGAGGTTAAGGGAAAATTCATTTCTGGTGTAGGTGTACAAAGAATTATCTGAATTTTTTTCTTAATATGATTGTATTTAAATCATTTTAGACCCAAAGAAGGATTCTGTGTGGCAGTAAATTCTAGTCTCCTAAGGCTACACAAAATTATATTTTTTTTCCCTTCTGGATAGATGCTTTTTTGTAGAAAATGCTTGTAAATTTCTGTATAACATCACATTTTAGAGTTGACAAATTATTAGAATTGGAGCTGTGTATATGTACCATGAAAAAAGTCTCCCTATAGACTTTTATAAGGGGCTTCTGGAGATGGATCTCTGTAGGTAGTGCATGTCTTAAAAACCCATTATCCTTAGTTGAATTTTTTTTTTTTTGTAAAAAGAGTTATAGTCTGTCTTGTGATAATTTAGGCATTATAGTATAATCAGGTTCTGGCACATGACCAGAGTGACTTAGATGACATCTCCATATAGAGAATCTTAGGAGACTACTTCTGAGAGAATGAGGATAAAATATGATGGAAATATATGTGTGCAGCCTTCTGTAACTGGTTGCAGAGGTAGTCAGATGGTACTTCATGTTGGGCCTGGTGCCAGGAAGATCCAAATTCAACTCTAGCCTTAGGCAGTTGCTTGCTGTATAACTGAGCAAGCTACTTGACTTGTCTGCCTAATTTTCCTCCACTGTAAAATTAGTTTATTAATAGCACTTATCTCATAGGGTTGCTGTCAGGAACCCACCTTTATGAATGCCTTTCTTTTGTTTTTTGAAATCTTTGGAATACAATTAGATTGGTCAGATTCATCATCTATTAATATCTCTCATTCTTGTTACGTGACAGGTTTCTTTTGATGAACTCTTCTAAGGCAAACAGAGTTGAACATGAGTAGTAAGGTATAAATTTAAGGGGTGTATATTGAAGTAAATTTTTATGGAGTTTTGCAAATCTGGCATACGTTTTCAGTCTTGATAATGAGAAAAAGTATTGCGATGTAAAGGTGAGTAATAATGAGAAAATGATTATACTCATGAACATTTGTAAATAATAGGGGAAAAATAGCATGGTTGTTAGGAAGCAGAATATTTCTGGTGGTGAAAAGTGGATCCCAATGAGTGTTTCTGGGATTCGCTTAGTACTGGAATATTATTTATATACTCAAGAAAGAAAGAAAAAAAGGTCTAAAGGGAAGAGAACAAGTAAAGGAGAAATTACATGTTGAAAATTAAAAGGGAGTTGGAGATCAATGTCTGAAAAGTGACATATAGTCATGTGGAAAAACATAAATAGCAACCAAGCCAGGGGACATTCAGGTAAGCTGAGCCATAAATATACTTAACAATAGACTCCAAAATGTATGACAAGGATCAGTAGTAGCCCATTATTAAATTCAAGGGAGAGCAAACCAATTATGATCTAACATTGTAGATGAACTGCCTTTTTATCTTTTCTTTAAAGAGAAAATGATATTTAAACAGGAAAAGTATATCAACATTAGAAATAGTCAAAATCTTGTAAACTTGTAAACAGGTAAAAAGACACTTTACATAAGTGAATCTGGGAAAATCAGCAAGTATGATCTAACACCAAGGTGTTTCAGGCAGCTAGGTGGAGCAGTGTGAATGGAGCATGGGACTTAGAGTTAGGAAGAAGATTTCAAATCTTGCCTTAGAAGCTGTGTAACTCTGGCCAGGTTACTTAACCTCTGTCTTTCTCAGTTTCTTCATCTGTAAAATGGGGGTAATAATAGTGCCTGCCTCACAGACTTGTCGTGACAATCATAACATATGTAAAGCACTTTGCAGGCCTTAACACACTATGAAAATATTAGCTATTCACATCAATAACAGTAATGAAGAGGCACCGAAGAGGCGCACTTTTTAATGTCATATTATATAGATGCAGATTTTTTTAATGGTAGAAATTACCCTTCTCCATGAGATGTAGAATATCTTTTTTAAATGAAGTTAGGTCACATGTTTACAGTAGAAAAAGTAATGCTTCTTGTGGACAGTCGAAACAAGGGATATGTGTTTTTCAAGTGTATGCTTCCAATTCTACAAACCTGCCTCAGCTTCACAAATATCAGAAAATTGACTTGTTTTAGGAACTAAGTTTAACGAAGTGCTGACCTCCTTTTGTCTATTCAACCATGAGAAGAAATCCAGTTTCCTAATGTTAGAGAAGCAGTAAGGTATCATGGAAGAAGTGTGGTTGGATTTGGGGTGAAAAGGTCACAGGATGCTGGGATTCGACTTTTAGAGCCAGAATAGACAACAGAGGCCACTTAATCCAACTCCTTCATTTTAGACCCTGGGCTGAAAGCCTCCCTCTGCCACCATACCTGTGTGACTTTAGATACAGGTAATCTCTCCGCTCCTTAGTTTTCTTATTTGTAAAGCAGAGGTAGAC
This sequence comes from Bettongia penicillata ogilbyi, assembly GCA_023548195.1. Lineage (NCBI taxonomy): Eukaryota > Metazoa > Chordata > Mammalia > Diprotodontia > Potoroidae > Bettongia > Bettongia penicillata. The sequence continues at coordinate 1,189,430 of JAJHZJ010000243.1, read as the reverse complement.
CAGATGGCCTTTAAGGTCATTTTTTTTGACTAAATATGGTGAGCCTGTGCATATAGGGAAGGGTACAAGAGTTGGATCTGATGATCCCGAAGATCCCTCTTAGCTCTTAATCTTTGATCTTCATGTTTTTGCCCCCTCCCACTATATATTAAATTTTATGGAACGTCCTGTCTTTGATGTATTTTGCAACCTTTAGTGCTGTTGCACCATAGATGGATGTTTCTTCTTGATTTAGAGTATTTAATGACAGCAAACTAGGAAAGGGTGTCTGCTTTGATTTGGGTGGTTAATAATGATCATGATATTAATAATAATATAAGAACAGCTGGTATTTAAATAGCCCTTAAAGGTTCGCAAAATGCTTTACAAATATTTTCTTATTTTAACCTCTCAACTACCCTGGGAATATTATTATTATCCCTATTTTATAGATGAGAAAACTGAGGTATATAGAGGTTAAATGATTTATCCAAGGTGACACTGCTAGTAACTATCTGAAGCAGGATTGTGAATCTAGATCTTTCTGATTCCAGATCCAGCATCTGTACTTTGTTTCATCTAACATTGTCATGTTGTTGTGCTTATGAAAAGTTATGGTGGTATATAGAAAATGGTCTTTGAAAAGGTTTTCCTACTCCTTTCATAGTTCCTATTAAATAAAATTTATTTTATTTTTCTTTATTTGAATCCTTCCTCATAGCAATAATAGGAATAGTTCTTATTTCTAAAGCAACGGATTTATTTAGCTATTACCTGTTTTAGTATCATCAATAATTTTAAAACAATTGTTTTTCTCAGCAGTGACTAAGACCTGAAATAGGAACAGATAGATCTCACTTTAGTCACTACCAACCTGGGCCACGTTTGAACTAATGACCCAGAGATACCATAAAAATTCTCATAAACCTCTTACAAAACACTTGAGTCACCCCATGCCCAAGATATGCATTTGATGGTTTTCATTTCTTATAGTTACATTAGTTGAGTTTAACATTTCCCCAGATCCTCTTAAAGTGGAGGAGTTCAGGGAATGAACAGTTTGCAAAATGAACTCTCAACTCTGCATTGAATGATGTAATGTAATTAAAACTAACCTCAAAAGAGATTCAGTTGAATGAACTTCACTAAAAATGCGTGAAAACACAATCTGCCTCATGAAAATACTTGTAATGTAACCCTAGTTCCATTTTTTTTGACAAGCTGCCAGTAATGAAGCATGCAAGAGATTATATTTTCATAATTTTACTCATTACTTCTAATGTAAGATTCTGCTTTACCACATTTCCATTCTAGATACCCCTGACATACTTTGACAAAGCTTATAATCTAAGTAACTTCATTAGAAAGATCAATGTGACTTTTCAGTGCTGATTATTCAGCAGTCAATCCAGTTTACGCTACACATTCAAAAGGATCCAGAGTCTCAATTCATATTCTAAACAGCAGTGATGATAAATGCATATTCATTGTTCTGAAAACTCAAGGGGAGGATATAAGGTTCTCATTTTGTCCAACCAAATTCATTGTCTTTTTTATTTGTTCTTCATTTCAAATTTGGTTACCTCATGACTCCCTGGATTATTTCTCTATCCAATAACTTTCTCACTCTGGTAATACCTTAACCCCTGGCATCTTTTCTTCTGATCTATGAGTTCCTCCCCAGAGCCTCCACTTGAGAAAGTACCCATGCCAGCCATAGCTACTTCCATCCTAGCTTAACCCTTGACTTTTTGGACTATTCCACTTTACCCAGGATTTTCAGCCCCCTTTTTTGTATTGTCTTCCCTATTAGCATATCAGCTCCTTGAAGATAGGGACTACATATGTATTCCCTGTGACTAGCACTTGATAAGTGCTTGGTAAATGCTTTATCTGTATGCTTATCTGTCTGATCTATCCCCATGGAATCCTTCATATCCCTCAAAAATCACATCCTATTTCTTCTGTTGGGTGGTGTCATAGTTATTTAAAGGATCCGTTTTTTCCAGTGGGTCCAAGACGTGTTTTTGACTTGAAACTGTGGTTAGCCAAGGTGTCCACTCATATAAGAATTCACTTGACATTGAGTATGTCATGTTCCAAATAAGAGATCTTTAGGTGAACTGACTCCTCTAATGACTGGATGACTGGTAACATACATCTGACCTTCAGTGGATGTAATGATAGGTTTTGTTGAGAGCCCTTAATTTGATGGGTTACTCAACCAAAGAAGAGAACAACACATATGATACACAGTTTCTCTGCCACACTGAGTCACTGCTTTGGTTTGATTCAGAGGAACAAAAAAACACTTCTCAGTTGCAATTCAGGTAACTGGTTCTACTCAGGTTATGTCTAGTTTCCAATGTTTCCCAGATTTTAGTGATATTGTAGTTTTATGCTGAGAAAGGGAGAGATAGCATAGGCTTCCTGCAAATATCACCTTTCTAAAATTAGTGGAATCTTAGGTACTTTGAATATGCCAATTAGAGCAGGTTAGATATTGCTCAGGATGGGAGTTGTTAGGATTACTTTGTAGTCATGGTTACACACCTGGGTATTCATCAGCTATCTTAGTTCCGTTTTCCCGTCTACTCCCCAACTCCCAACCAAAGTTAATCTAAAGTCCATCATCTGGCTTTTTAATGTTATGTGTGTATATTCACTTATCTGTACTGTAGAAGTTCAAAGTGTTTTTATTTATTTATGTTTGCAAACCACTTTAATATCTTTATTTTTTCCTTAATAGTATTTTATTTTTTTCTAATTCCATGTAGTTTTCAACATTCATTTTTTTAAGATTTTGAATTCTGAATTTTTTTCTCCCAACTTCCTTTGCCCCTTCTCCAAGATGGCCTGCAATCTCATATAGGATATACATGTACAATCATACTGAATATATTTCCACATTAATCATGGTGTGAAAGAAGAATCAGAACAAAAGAGAAAAATGAGAAAGAAAAAAAGAGAAAATAGTGTGCTTCTGTCTGTATTCAGACTCCATAGTTCTTTCTCTGCATGTGGATAGCATTTTCCATTTTGAGTCTTTTGGAATTGTCTTAGTTCAATTGTATTGCTGAGAAGAACTAAGGCTATCAGAGTTGGTCATCCCACAGTGTTGCTATTACTGTGTACAATTTCTCCTGGTTCTGCTCACTTCAGCATCAGTTCATACAGGTCTTTCTAGGTTTTTCTGAAATCTACCTGCTCATAATTTCTTATACAATGATAGTATTCCATTGTATTCATATATCACAGCTTGTTCAGCCATTCCCCAATCGATGGACATCCCCTCAACTTCCAATTCTTGGCCTCCACAACAAAGAGCTGCTATAAATATTTTTGTACATGTGGGACCTTTTTCCTTTTTTTACGCTCTCTCAAACTGCTTTTAAAACAAGAGACAGACAAGAGACAGTTTTGGAATAATCTAATCATGATTATTGTATTCTAAATTTTCAGCTCAGATTGGTCAAAATGTTTCAAGCAGTGAGCGAGAAGTATATGATATTTTCTCTGTCCCCAAGGAAGTTACAATCTAGTTGCAAATCATACAGATACAAATAATACAAAACAATAAATACCTGACAGTTGAAGGACACAGTAAGTGTATAGGAGTCAAAGGTTGCCTAAAATATAGGCATGAATATTATACATCTTTCTTTAGATACTATTGCCATATAGATAACACAAGTAGAAAGTACTTTGGACTTGGAGTCCAGAGAGGCTCTGCTACTCTCTTCTGATAGTTTCTTCATGGTAAGATGGGGATAAAAATAACTTTAGTATATACTTCTTAGTCTTACTGTGAGGGTCAAATGAGAATGACTGTCGTACTTTTATATCAATCAATCAAACAAGCAAGCTTTTATTAAGCACATTTTATGTGCCAGGCATTCATTGTACTAGGGCTATAAAGAAAAAAACCCAAAAAGTGGTTTCTACTCCAAAGGAATGTATGTTGTCATGGGTGAGACATGGACATAAATTGGTATATACAAGATATACTCAGAGTAGAATGTCAGTGGTAGTGGTGGTGGCAGTAGGGAGTAGTAGTAGTAGCAGTAGTGGTAGTAATAGTAGTTGTTAATATTATTCTGCCCTGGCCTGATAGCATCTGGAATTATTATGTTCCATTTTGGGTGTGACCTAAGAAGGACCTGAGTTAGAGAATGTTAAGACAAAGGAAACCAGGGTATTGAAGTATTCATTCATTCACTGATTAAAGGAACTATGGGTATTTGGTTTTGAGAAAAGAAATCTTGAGGGGAAGGGGGAACATGAAAACTGCCTTCAAGTATTTGGAAAGTTATTCCATGAAAGAAGCAGCTAGGTGACATGCTCCACGCAGAGTTAGGAAAACTTGATCAAATCTTGTGTCATATGCTGTCTGGTTGTGTGACCCTGGGCAAGTTATTTAACCTCTATCAGCTTCAGTTTCCTTATCTGCAAAATGGGGATAGTATTAGGACCTTTCCAGGATTGTTGTGAGGGTCAAATGAGGTAATTTATGTAAAGTCCTTCACAAACCTTAAAGTGTAGTATCTACACATTAGCTATTATCATTAAGAGCAATTAGTTTTCCTCTATTTAGCCCAAGAGGGAAGAAAAGGTACATTTAGATTTTATATAAGAAAAGTCTTCCTTAGCAATTAAAGGTATTCAAAACTAGAATAGGCTGCCTTAGGAAATGAGGAGTTCCCATTCACTCAAGGTATTTGAGGGGAGAGTTGATGACCACTTATTGGGGGCTTCGTAGCGGAGATTGCTTTTCTGGCACAAGGACTCTCAGTAGTGGAGAGAACACCAACTGTGAAGTCAGAGGACTTTTGTTCCAAATCCAGCTCTGTCACTATTCTCTGTATGACTGTGGGCAAATCAGTGTCCCTCAGTTTGTCTCCAGATCTGTAAAAGTTGAGGATAAGGCTCAAGGTTCTCTGATGTCTCTTCTGGCTTCAAATATATAATCCTATGAACCTCTGAGGTCAGAGCAGTAATTAGTAATTCTGATGTAAATTTAATTTGGTTGTGTTTAGGGGAAACTACCCTCTGAAAGAGGAGCACGGAGGCAGGAGTCTCTAACAAGTGGAATTCCAGGTCAGGGGCTCGGAGGTGATCATGCTAATCATTTTGTATAGTGAGGATGGTGGAGGTGAGGTGTAGGGGCAATGGAAGTCCCATGTCATCATCCTGGGGTAAAGCTTGGGGCTTTACCCAATACTAGCTATGGCTCTATTACTCTGATTATGTTCCTTTTGTTGAGTTAAACAGAGTTGAACAAGTAATCAGAAGTTTGGCCATTTGGAATATGTTTTTGTTTTATGGAATTTTTGCTAAGACAATATACTCAGAAAGAAAAATTAATTCCAGATGTGGATAGGTAAACAGATTTCTTTTCCTCCCAACCTGAATATGACATGATTATACTGTGAAGAAAGAATTCCTTGATCTCTGCTTCAGTTTGCTCTTTAAATGAGAGTAATGATAATTATTTTCTTTGATAGTGTTATGAAATTTTAATTTGTTTATGAAAAGAAGTGGTTTTAAGGACGAACCTAACATTGTTCCCCTTCATTTACTCCCCACTTAAAATGACCTTGTAGATGACATCTTCGGCAATATTTATATGATGCTGACAATGAAAAGAGGACTTCAGTTGGATGCTGAGAGTTAGCAGTTTTGTAGCTTTCCTATTTCCATATACACATTCCTAAGATAATAACGACTGTCAGTGGGAGTGTTTTGCAAGGCACTTCTAAGGCATGGGGAGGGGGTGAGGGTGGAAGGGGGAGGTAAATTTATCTCCATAGAAAGTTCCAGGAAATTATACTGGGTGTTCAGAAAATATAATCTTAGGAATAGAGATTAATAAGTTGAAGAAAAAAATCACCAGCAGCACTGCCACAGCAAATTGATAATAGCCTTTGGTAAAGTAAATATGCCCCTAAAATGCTAAACAAAACATTATTTTTATTTTAACTAAACAACCGTGCCCCCAAGAATGGGAATGAGAGACATAGACGCCTTGCATTCCTAATCCCAACAAGAGCCAACCTAAACTCTGTCTATGCAATCTTTAATGACACAAGGGAAATGGCTTTAACCACACTGGAAATAGAAAATGTCTTTAATAGTTTCTATAATAAACTTTTCACTTCATGGAGACATTGGGCAAAGAAAACCAGATACCTCTGAAGAATGTGAAATAGGCAGCAGGAAATTAGCAAACTCTTTTTTTGATAACTGAATTATAAGTTGCAATGAATACATGTCAAGAATTTTCTATAGAGCAACAGACTCATGAAATGGATAGGTGCTACAGTACTAGTCCTTCAAGCGAAGAATGCTTTTTCTACTCACATTTAAGAGAAATTGGACTTTTGCAAAATGGTGGAAGGGTCAAAGCTGGTCCTGCATGACTCTTTTCCTCCTCGCTTTTATATAAAGAAAAATTTCAATTTTTAAACAAAAGTTTTAGTTACTTTTTAAATATTTTATTAGAGAAAGATGGGGTAGCATCTCATCTCCTTCCTCTTCCTGATTTTGTCTTCATTGTTGTCCTGCTCCTCCTGTGACTTCACCATTTGTCTCTTTTTCTTTACTTTATCAGCATCTTTATTTTTTCCCTTTTCCTATCCTTACCTATTTTTTTCTTTGCTCTTGCTGCTACAACTGTTTTTCTGTAGTTTCTCAAGTGGGACCCCAACCCAAGCAGACATGGAAGTGTCCTTTCTCTCCTGCTAAACTCATTAGCTCTTGTGGAGAATGGGAGAGCACCAAACTACCCATTCATGGAAAGCCAGCAGAGAACAATCAGCTTTTGACTGTCATTTTTCAGCCAGAATTTCAACTCTTCTACATTATTTTATTTTATATTATCTCATGGAAAACTATTATAGTCAGATAACTATTGGAGCTGTTATAGACAGATAGCTGTTAGATGATAAGCCATTTGGGGGCAGGGACTTTTTCATCTTTTTGTCCCCCAGTGATAAATATGATACTTTGTATGTAGTTGGCATTTAGTTCAAACTTTGGCAAATATTTATTGTGTTATACTATCGAAGTCTCTTTTGTATTGTAATTATTTATATATATGAACTCTTGGGACGGTCTCCTCCTTAAACAGAGAGACCAAGCTTCATCTTTGCATCTTTTCTGGAGCTCAGCACACATGGCACAACTCATCTGGGCTTAATAAATTTTACTTGGTTTGAAAGTACTAGAAAAATATTACCTCATGTTATCTTTGTAATAGCTCTCTTAAGTATTATTGTTATTATCTCCACTTTACAGGTGGGGAAACTGAGGCTAGGAGAAGGTAAGTGAATTATTTAGTCTCACAGCTGGTGTCTAAGGCTAGACTTCCTTTTTGACTTGAAGTCCAGATCTCTATTGACTGTAGCTGCTTGTGATATTTGAGTTTGTCACTTAATGATGGGTTAATTATTTTCATATCCATCTGTCCTCCCCCAGATTCTTCAGGTACCTTCTTTCAGGTGCTCCTTCCTTCTTATCCGTATCATCTTCCCTATGTCTGGAATGTCTGTTCCTTTCCTTTTCATTTTGTTGTGAGCCAGGATACTGGCTGAATTAATCTTCTCTTTTCTCACTTCCCTCTCCCTCCTGACCCCCAGTTATTCCAGGACACTAGTAGGAACTCTTGTGAGCAAGTTAGCTGTGGTGAAGACTTAGGGAAGTTTAGGTTAACTTTGCCCCAAGATTGATCTTGGACCCAGTTATGGGTCTTCTGGGAAGAAGAACCTGAAAGTGTTTTTTAGGACTTTGGCCCAAGATCCTTAGATCTCAGGGAACCTCTTTGCCAATTGCTTTTAAATCTCTTTGCCCGCCAGCTTTCATTTACTTAGATCTTCCTGAGGTGCTTTTTAACTGCCTTGGGAACTATTTTTACCTGGGGGTATTTGAATATACTTTTATTAAGTAGATTGTTGGTTTAAACCTTTGGATCCTGAATTATCCATTGTGTCAGATCCAGACTCTGCAAGGAAGATACGTATAAAATATTATTCCTTCTTTAAAACCCAGTAATATCCCATATCTATTGTGAAGCATTATTCATAGTGATCCCTTCACTATCTGCTTGTACTTTATGAAATCAAGGGGTTATTATTATAACTATTAACCCCTCTCCATTTTTATTAGCAATTGAGCCTGCCATGATTGTCTGAAAGGGAAGAGGTCCCAAGTACAGCCCAGGGTTTGTTCTCTTGTGGCTAGTCTTCAGGGAAGAGAGGAAAAGTAGAAGGAAAGATGTACTCCCCAAAATAAACTGGACCCCATCTTCCCCCTGAGATGCACCAGAAGAAAACTTCAGGAACCCTTGCCTACTTCTGATCAAGTCAGGCCACATATAGTCCTTAACTCCCCCTTCTTGGTGATGATGAGATTAATATTCATCTATATTGAAAGTTATTTCAGTGGAGTGGTCAGTTCGGATAACCTGAAATCTTGGTCCAAATCTGCATTAAATTAAGAGGATCATAGTCCTTCAGACCATGGAATATCATTCCCCTCAACTCATCACCTCACTGGGGATGCTTCCCATGCTGGCGAACTCTGTGGGAGAAGCTGGACTCCTCTGCCACCCTCTTCATCCTTTAGACATTGTCAGTTGTTTTATGTGATTATGATAAATTGTGAAGTTAGGGACATAGACAAAAGGTAACAGCTAACTAGGATATTACCAAAGAAAGTGGAGAATTTGAGGTGCCTGCCCATTAGAAACTATTATTAACATTACTCACTTAATACTTCCTAGAGCAAAAGTTAGGGTTCAGAGGATCATAAATTTAGAATTGAAAACATCATTAAAGATCATCTTTTCTGGATTAACCTAGATTCTAGGAATTTGCTTTTTAAACAGATATTTTCATAGCTGTATTTCAATATTTTTAGTTTCCTTTATAATCCCATATGTTTTATTTTATGTTTTAAAAAGCATTATCTTGAGAAGGGGTTCATAGCCTTCACCAGATTGGCAAAGGGGAACATGTCACAAAAAAGATTAAGGACCCATGATCTAGTCCAACCCTCTACAGGTGAGGAAACTGAAGGCCAAAGAAATTAAATAACTTGCCCAAAGTCATGCAGATAATAAATAGCAGGACCAAGATTTGAACCCTCACCATCTCCTTCTGAATTCAACCCTCTAATATATCATGTGGCCTCCAGATTTTATCTAGTGAATTTGGTTATATTTTTATAATGAAGGTGAGTCAATAGCTAAGGTTTTCATTTTTTTCATAGACATTCTTTATTTATAACATACGTGCGCCCTGACAAGGTTTTCTTAATCATGGCATGGTATTTTAAATGTGGGTTCTGGAAGACTATATTTGGAGGGCACAAGCTCTTTCAGGTCCTACCATGCTGCCAGGACTTTGAGTATGGGCTTTGTGATAGATAGATAGAGTACTTGTCTGTTGTCTGAGGACAAGCTTAGCAGGATTCCCTATTTTGTTAGCAGATTATCTATTGACATTCAAAGTTCTTCCAGGGGGATAATCAGTTTGGATCACCTGGAATCTGATTCCATTAAATGAATAGAAAGTTGCCTCCCTTGCTTTCTGCAGGGTAATAAATTTCTTGGTCACACAAACTCTTAAATATCATCCTTTAAGTAATAGGGGGGCAGCCTGAAGTCTGTATTGCTAGAAGAACAAAATGGCAGACCATTGCAGTGTTGAAGTATATACAGATTTCTTAATCACAGAATAACTGCATCTGCTTTTCTAGTATTCACAATTTCTACAGTGTAAATGTGGAGACAACTTGAGGTATGCTTCTTATAAAGAAATGTTTTTAAAAAAATATTTTGTTAAAATTAACTTTTAATATTCTGTCTCTTCAACTTTCCTCGAAGGATGTAAGGGCAAGTAAAATAGGATCTTTTGCTGTTTTTGTTTTAGTGTAATCAAGAAGTAAAATGCCTCTTTTTGAATGTGACTGGGGAGGATCTTTCATACCCATTGTTGGGTCTGAGAAGATTTGTAAAAAGATCCACACTTTTTGCTAATGAGGCACTGATTCTCAAGGGTTGTGATACCTTCAGTCTCTAAAAGGTATATAAAGACTCTGAGGGTGAGGTTTTATTTTGGGGCTTAGTTTTTGTGAGAGTGTTTGTTTGGCCAAATGAGGATTCTGGGAAGCCGCTAAGGAGTTCCCTGGCTTCAAGAACCCAGATGTTGTGCTTCCCTCTCTGGTAACTATGGTCAGACAGCTGTACCTTTCTGTTGAATTATGGTCAGGCAAAGGAAGCCATATCTTTTGATTACTTTGGGGCTTACTGACTGGAAGTGTTTGTTTGGCCAGAGGAGGACTCTGGGAAGTTGCTAAGGAACCCCTTGGCTTTGAGAACCCAGATGTTGGTGCTTCCCTCTCTGGTAACTATGGTCAGACAGTTGGGGTCCAACTGTCTGTTGAATTCAGGCAGAGGAAACCATGTCTGTTGACTTCTAATTTCTCTGTATTTTCTTTGAAGTTCAGGGTGCTGACTCCCCTGAATGAGGTGAATGGTATATGTGCTTGGTTAAAGGAATTATACATATGCTTGATTTTTAACCCCTCAAAAGTTACCTTTCCTTTTATGAATGCAGATCTAAGGACCTGTGATAGCAGACCCCCTTGTGTATGTTGGGGTGCTTACTGTTACAAAGTGAGGGAATATTTTTTAATAGTGATCATCTTAGCATTTATCCCAATTCCAAGGACATAGTAACAGCAATAAAGTTGTTAAATGATTTAATATTTTTTAAAATCACTGAGACTAGGTTTCTCTACTTTAATATCTTAATATTACCTGTCGCTGACTCTGGGTTCTCAAGAGTCAACACCACTAATCACTTTGAGAGTAAAAGCTGTGAAAAGTTGTGCTATGTTAGAACGGCCGTGTGTATGGTTCCCTAGCAAAAATTATCATCTGAGAGAAAAGCTCATCACTAAAATTCTTTCAGAACAAGGATTCTTTCATTTTTTTTTTTGTATTCCAAGTATGTAGCAAAGTACCTGGTATATACCAGGTGACTAAATAAATATTTATCGATTGATTATTGATCGAACCAGTGCATTTTGTGGTTAGCGTAACACTGGGGACCTTCAGAGAAGTCAGTACATCTTCATTTCTGCCAAAGATTTGGGGTTTCATTAGTGTGACTAGTGACTCTATCAATGAGCATTGATTAAATGCTTACTGTGTGCAAGATACTCCACTGGATGCTGGGGATGCAGTGAAAAGGCAGTACTACTTTTGTCATGAGAGCTGTAACCACTTTGTGCTTCAGTGGAAAATTCATTACCTGGTGGTCAGCCTTTCAGTGATGAGCTTTTCTCCCAGATGATAATTTTTGCTAGGGAACCATACACGGCCGTTGTAGCATAGCACAGCCTTGCACAGCTTTTGCTCTCAAAGTGATGAGTGGTGTTGACTCTTGAGAACCCAGAGGCAGCAACAGGTAATGTAGAAGAATAGTAGTGCTAATTATTGCTTAATAGATTGTTAATTTATTGTTAATTGTTGTTAATGAATAGCAATAAATGTTGGAAAGCAAAATAATATATATATATAATCAGTCATTAAATTTTAAAGACCAGTTGAGGCATTTTTATTGAGGATGGTGTATAGAGATCTTTATATTTATTCAAAACATTCAGTCTCTTAAAGAACTCATGATTTCTTCAGTATGTCAGCAGATGGACAGATTTTTATCTTATGCTTTTAAAGCTCCTATACATTTGTTTTTAGCTGCTAACTTAATGATAGGAATGATCAGTGTATGAACCAATCTTTGACTGCCCAGGGCTAGTTGGTTGGCAAAGGAGATGATACTTTGTCTTTAGGCACCTTGTACAAGATTTTTACCAGTGCACAAATAGAGTTTTAAAAAGTTTTAATATAAGATTATATTGGAGTTGGTACCAATGAGCATTCCAGATATAGAAGAAGGAGAATTAGGAGAAATGATGAATGTTCACCTTAACATGCTTGAATGATAATACAGAAAAGCCTTTGTACTATGAGCTGTGTTCAGTGATATGTAGCTTTTTCTTATTAGTAAATGTTTTCTCTCTCTTTTATGGAATAAGAAAGTTAACTATAAATGGTTTGGGTAATTTATATACAAATTTCATAACACCTCTAAGGAAATCTAACTTTTCCTTTATTCATTCAATACTTGGAGAAAATTTGCCTTTCATTTATTCATTCGGTGCTTACTGAACACTTTATTTTTCTTTTAGAATTGGAAGACAAGTGCTGATATAAAGGAACTACCCCTACAAACTGTAATGTGCTCCCAGACTTGCTTTGAAAATCGAGCTCCTCATCTCTTTCGACTTCAGAAACTTTAAAACACTCAAGCAGATCATTCATCAACTTGGGTTTGATTTACATCCCCAGATGATCCACTTCTTAGGATTTAGTGCTCAATCTCTCCTCTTAATTTAAACAAGGTCAATAAATGAAAGAAAAAATAATAGTTGAATTGTATTTATCCATAAAAAGCCGTATCTGTGATGTTTTACTTTTTTTCCTTTCCTTGCATTTTTAGTTTTCTGAAAACCATTATTAACCAAATTGCTGTTGTTCCAGTAGGATAGGTAAATACAATGCAAATTTTTGACTCAACTAGTTTTTATTTGATAATCCCCTTTTAGATGATCTTGAAATGTAAATATTTCTTATTCAAGATTCAAAATAAAAAAAAAATTGGCAAGGGATTTTTAATAGCTCCTCTGCTAAATCTGCTATACTCCTCGTTTTATAGGTATTTTATAGTAACATGAAAGGTTTCAACATGGGAAAAATATTTCTTTGATGACATTTTCATTAATGAAAAGAGATTTGTGGACTAACCTAAAATCTGCCGTGTGTCCATTAGATTTCAAATGGTTCTTCTTTTGAAAGTGGGGCAATACCTCAAATACCTCAAATACTTAGAAAAACAGTCCTAACTCTGCTTAGAAATAGGCTCCCAAACTCAAGCTTTTCTGCTACTGATGTCTCCTTGGGCTACTTTTACTGACAAGGCAGCAGTGTTTTTGCACAAAAATCAAGCTGATAGGAACTTGGGCAGTAGCAGTAAATGAGAATTTGGCTCATTGTTTCTGAAAGACAACAGAATAACAGGGGAACGTTTTGTAAAAACCCAGTGGCATGCATGGCATAGGCTGAGTCAAGCAAAATTTCTGTGGGCTGGGAAGGGGAAGGAACTGCCAGTATTTTCATATGTAATCCCACCAGGAATATGCTGTTTCTTCACATATCCTTTTGGTGATACTCTTATGGATGGCACTGGGAATTCTTGCCCTCTATCATCACTCCCTTGCAGACCTTACTGAAAACAAAGAAACCAGTGTAATTACCTCATTATCAAATTGACTTCCAAATCTATGCCTTTTAAGAGGTCACATTAGGACACATTTATTTCTGCCAAAGAAGTTCCTCAGGCATACCTTGGCAATTAAACCAGTGGAGCAAAACTGAGATATTTCAAATTCCAATGTATACTGAAGTTCAGACATGACTAAGATATAGGGACACCCTAAACCAAACTCAAACATAAAGCTCATTCAAATCTGTGTAACAAGAATTTAAAATACATATCAGAAGTGGGGATCATGGGGAGCTATATTTCTTTGCTTACTGCAGTAATTCCCATGACCCATATTCTTGAGCAGAATATTAGAGTATACAGGAAAATTCTAGTGCCCCTTTAAACAGTGACTGCCCTTTACACTCTTATGTCTTTGGGATGAAGTCCAAACAACTTAACCTGGTTCCAGTATACCTGATTTATCTCGTGGTTCACTCCTTAATGTACCCAATGGCTCAGCTTAATTAGACTGATTGCCATTTCATAAAACCAATATGTGTTTCCCAGGCTCTGTACTTATCTGTTCTAAATATGTCATGTCTCCTTTTATAGCTTTTTGAATTCTACCCCTTCATCTTGGCTCAGCTCAATTATGACTTTTTCCTTGAGATTGGTATTTGAAGCAATAGGGTGTATGGCAAAATATTCCTTTGGGGCAGATCCTTGCTGGCCTGGTAGAGGGCATGTGAATTTTGTTCTGAGACTAACTCAGGGTATAGATGATGGAGTAGGTAAATTTACTCACCCATCAATCTATACAACTCAGTCCCAGGGCTGAATCTCAAAGATGAGTAGATTAACTCCTATGGGATTATAGGGCATGTTATACAGCAGTCATGGATCAGGAAATCTATTCCCTGGTGGGACAAAGGGAAACATGAGCAAAGAAGGTGTCAAGATGCCTTCGCTGTATATAAAAAAGTGAAAGGAAATAATTTATCTTTTAAAATCTCACTAAACTTTAGCACAATTTAAATATGCCAATTCTGGGGGTTGAGGGAGTTATGTAGGACAGTATACAGTCCCAGAAAGCTTCAGTGAAATTATAGGAGAGCTGTTGTGAGGGTAGATAGTGGTGGGTCAACTTTTGGTTATGTTATTTGAAAAAGAGACAGATGAGGAAGAGTCCCAAAGAACACTGTCTTGGAGCCTGTCCCAGGCAGAAAGATCACATGAAATACAAGGAATTACAATGAGGTGCAACAAAACCTAAGGACAGGAAAACACGATCTTTTGGGAGGAAATGGCAATAAGAATTATGCTTAGTATTATATAGTATTTTAAGGTTTACAAAGCACTTTTATTTTCATTTTATTATTTAATTTCCCACACCAAATCTGTAGGGTAGGTACTGTAGCTATGGTTAATCCCATTCATTTTAGAAAGTCACTTGTCAGTGGTCATTCAGCTAGTGAGTGTCAAAAGGTAGGACTCAAAGACTAGTGTGGTTTGACTTCAAATTCAGTATTTTTTCTGCAACCATATATAACTTTTGCTCAGAATTCAGCTAAAGCTTGGTTCAAAGATTAATTATAGAATATGTTGTTATAGACGTAGTTCATGTTTAGCAAATATTAACTGGTTGCTATCTGACAGAGAAATTTCCTCTTGTCTAAAGTTCAGTAGTTCTGTATTTGGAAAGTTGGAATTTATACTATTGATTTATGGCAAGAGGAGAGAAAAAGAGAGTATAAAGGACAAGGACAAAGAGCTGTACCTTCTCTATATCCAAGCCTCCAGGTGAGTCATCCCAAAGAATTTAAGCTGATTGTAACATCCCCTAAAAAACACCAAATGCCTCTTTGGAAGGTATGTTTTCTGTAGTCACTATATAAATACTTGACACTATCAAGAAAGTGTTATTATAGTGGATATACTTAATAGGAAAGTGGGGTTTTGAAGGTTCTATATTTTTCAGTGTTAAATAAAAATATGTAAATTTCAGAACTGTGTATAAGATGCCAATCTGATATATTATAGAATTAAAATAAACCAGCAAATATTACATTTATTAATATATTATATATGATTGTATATATCACATATTATTTTGTATATTATTATTTGTTAAGCCTGCTACGTACCAGGTGGCATGCTAGGCATGGGAGAAAGGGCCAGATTTTGAGAGAACCTTAAATGTCAGACTAAGAGTTCATATTGTATAAAGTAAAAAGCTAATGAAGGTATTTTCTGAGGTTTTTTTTTTATTTTGCTTTGTTTTGTCTAGCAGGGTAGTATCATAGCTAGACTTGTGCCTCTAGAAAAATTATTTTGCTAGTTGTGTGAAGATTGAGTTAGAAAAGAGAAAGAGTAAAAACTTGGAGAATAGTTAGAATTAAAATCACAATTCTGGGCAAGAGTTTTTACAGGTTAATTTGCCAAGCAGTATTTTAACTATAACAATAGTAACAAGCTCTTGAATTATACTTATACTTACCAGTTCCACAAGTAACTTTTATAAAATGAAAACCATGATGTTGGTGTCACAGATATGATTTCTGAAAATGTTTCTTTTGCTTTATTAAAAAAATATCTAGTATCTCTGGGAAAAGTTATATCGTGCTGTTAAAACATTTGGTATATTCACTTTTCTATTTTCATTTCAATTTACTAGGTTTCATGATATCTATAGTTAAAGCATTTATACAGAGGCAGGTAGATGCTATCTGGAGTTAGGAAGTCTTGAGTTCAAATTTATTCTTAGCCACATAGTAGCTATGTGACCTTGGGCAAGTCACTTAACTTTTGCCTGTCTCAGTCTCCTTGTTTTTAAACAGGGATAATAAGTTTCTACTGCTTAGGGTTGTTGTGAGGATCAAATGAGGTATTTATAAAATGCTTACCATAATTCCTAGCACATATTGGGCAAAACTATATAAATATTAGTTATCATCAGAATCATTGTTATTACAAATTACAAAGCATTTTCTTCTCTGTCAGTAGCAGTATTTGTGAATCACAGTGATAAATCTGATGGATGATGTTGCCTGCATTTAGACTTTCAATTTTGTCTTTCTGCTTCGTTTATTTCTTATTGTCTTTGGATTAGTTTCAGTTGATCTTACAGATTTTTTTATTAAATTGATTATATATTTGTCCATCATGATGGACATAGGGTTGGGATAGGGTATGTGATTTCATAGAATCATTTCTGGAAAGGACCTTTTAAACCATCAAGTTCTACCCCCTCCTTTGGCACATGGAGAAACTGAGGCTTAGAAAAAGAAAGTGATTTGCCCACGGTGACATCGCTAGTAGGTATCTGAAGCAGTGTTTAAACTTGGGCCTTTCTGACTCCAAGAGAGTTCCTGGTAAAGAACTTCCTCCGTCAAAGCAGGTCTGAGACTTGCCTGAGGCACTGAGAAATTAAGTAACTTGCAGAAACTCACAAAGCCAACATTTATTGTACTGGCTGAAATGAATGATATTGAGAGGGAAAAGAGGGATTTTATAGTACTTTTAAATTCCATACAAAAATTTTTTAATTTTGATTTTACACATTCAAATGAAGCAAGGAGAGTAATGCTACAAAACCCATCTGTGTAGTGAGACTATACAGTGTGACAGTGGTTGCCCCCATATATGCAAATCTCATCCCATTTGCTCATACTTTATTAAATCACTGCACTGCATTTGCTGTTTGTTGGTGCATATAAAATTTGTTAGTCAATAAGCATTTATTAAGTGCTTACTATGCAACTGGCATTGTGCTAAACCCTGGCAATATAAATTTAAGCAAAAAACATAAATGGTCCCTCACCTCGATGAGCTTACTATATTCTAACGGGGAGAGACAAAGGAAGCTGAAAATGGGGGTAGGAGGAGGAAGAGGAGTTTTCAAGGAAGCGGAAAAGGGAGCATGAGGGTGGGAGATGTTGAAGAAATGCTGAGTGAAGCCTGGTGAGAAACGAAAAAATGGCTGGCTTGGATGCCCTCCTTAAATGGAGATTCTGGGAGAAGGCATCCCATCAGAGGAAGGGCCACAGGTAAAGTGTCTTTCTGAGGTGGACATCCTAAGGGCTGAGAATTTCCAGGTTGAAGAGGTTGCTGGAGGAGCCCAGAGAACTGCTAGTGAGAAAGAAAAAAAAAGTCTTGCTTGTGTTGACTTTGATTTTTTTTTTTACATTTTAATATTATTTCCCCCCAGTTACACGTTGACAATTTTTAGCATTCATTTTTATGAGATTTTAGTTCCAAATTTTTCTCCCTCTTTCCTTCCCCTCCCCTCTTCTGAAAATGTTAGGCAGTTTGATATGGTCTGTATATGTGCTTTCATGCACAAAAATTTTCATATTTTTCATAGTTGTGAAAAAAGAAACAGACCAAAAGAAAAAAACACAAAAAAGAATAAAGTAAGCAAAAAAGCATGCTTTGGTCTGTATCCAGAGTCCACCAGTTCTTTAACTGGGTGTGGGATGGCATTTTCCATTGTGCTGCTGAGAAGAGCTGACTCATTCACAGTTATCATCACACAGTATTGCTGATACTGCCTGGTTTTGCTCATTTCACTTTGCATCAATATGTACAAGTCTTCCCAGGTTTTTCTGAAATCTGCCTTTTCATTATTTCTTATTCCCCAATAATATTCCATCACATTCATATACCACAGCTTGTTCAGCCCCTCAATTTCCAAGATTTTGCCACCACAGAAGGGCTCTTTAATACTTTTGCACATGTAAGTCCTTTTCCCTTGGGATTCAGACGTAATAGTGGTATTGCTGGATCAAAGGGTATGCACAGTTTGGTTGCCCTTTGAACATAGTTCCAAATTGTTCTCCAGAATGGTTGAATCAGTTCACAACTCCATCAGTTTTATCATAATTTCTCTAACATTATTTCCTTTTTTGTCACATTAACCAATCTGATACATGTGAGATGGTGCCTCAGGGTTGTTTTAATTTGCACTTTAATCAAAAGTGATTTACAGCATTTCTCCATATGCCTATGAATAGCTTTGATTTCTTCATCTATAAACTTTCTGTTCGCATCCTTTGGCCATTTAAGAATTGGATAATGGCTTGTATTTTTAAAAGTGCATTTCTCTGTATATTTGAGAAATGGGGCCCTTACCAGAGATACTTGCTGCAAAGATTGTTTCCCAGATTTCTGCTTTCCTTCTAATCTTGGTTACATTGTTTTTGCTTGTTAATTTAATATAATCAAAATAATCTATTTTATATTTCGTAATGCTCTCTTTCTCTTGTTTGGTCATGAATCTGTAACTTGCTTAACTTCTTTAAGAATTTGGATGCTATATCACTTGGTGCATGTATGTTTAGTATTGTTATGACTTCTTTGTCAATGGTACCTTTTAGCAAGATGTAGTTTCCTTCCTTATCCCTTTTAATTAGCTCTATATTTGCTTTTGTTTTGTCTGAGAACAGGATTGCTACCCCTGCTTTTTAAACTTCAGCTCAAGCCTGACAGATTGTGCTCCAGCTCCTTACCTTTACTCTGTGTGTCTCTCTGCTTCAAGTGTGTTTCTTGTAAACAACATGCTTTAGGATTCTGATTTTTGATCCACTCTGCTATCCACTTCCATTTTATGGGAGAGTTCATCCCGTTCACATGAAAAGTTATAGTTGCAACTGTATTTCCTTCCATTCTATTTTTCTTCCTGTTTCTCCTCCCTTTTCTTTCATCCTTTCCCTACTGAACAAGTGTGTTGCTTCTGTCTGCCACTTCCCCTGATCTGCCCTCCCTTCTCTCAGTCCCCCCACCTTTACTTACTCCCCTCTCTTCCTACTTCTCTTTTGGGTAAGGTAAATTTCTATATTCAACTGATTTTATATATACATATATATAATTCTGTCTTTGAGCCTTTACTGATGCGAGTAAAGTTCAATTGATGCCCATTTCCCACCCTCCCATCTTTGCCTCCTCTGTAATAGATTTATTGACCCTCTTCTTGTGAAATAATTTATCCCATTCTACCTCTCCCTTCTTTCTGCATCCTGTGTACTACTCTTTATTATCCCTTAGCTATTTTTTTGTCCTTCCCCTCAAATTCACTTTATACTCATACCCTCTGTCTATTATTTTACTTCTTGCTGTACTATTAGTGGTACAGTCTTTAAGAATTACAAGTATCATCTTCCTATGTATGAATGTAAACAGTTTAGCTCTTATGTTTTCTTTTCCCTTTTTACTTGTTTATACTTCTCTTGGGTCTTGATATTGGAGATCAAATGTTTTGTTCAATTCTGGTCTCCTTATGAGACCTAGAAATTCTTCTATTTCATTGAATGATCATTTTTTACCTGGCAGTATTATACTTAATTTTTGTCATGTAGGTGATTCTTGGTTGTGGTCCTAGCTCTTTTGCTTTCCAGAATATCATGTTCCATAACCTCCAATGCTTCAGTGTTGTAGCTGCTAAGTCCTATGTAATTCTGGTTGTGGCTCTCCAATATTTTAGTTGTTTCTTTCTGGCCACTTGCAGTATTTTTTTCCTTGACCTTTAGATTCAAGTAATGGTTCTGTAATTTCGCTATAATGTTACTTGGAGTTTTCATTTTGGGACCTCTTTCCTGAGGTAATTAGTGGATTCTTTCAAAGCCTGTTTTATCCTCTGGTTCCAGGATATCAAGGCAGTTTCCCTTGGTAATTGCTTGAAAGATACTATGCAGGTCCTTCTTTTGATTATGCCTTTCAGATGGTCCAAGGATTCTGACATTGTCTCTCATGGATCTTTTTTCCAGGTCAGTTGTTTTTCCAATAAAGTATTTTACATTTTCTTCTATTCTTTTCATTCTTTTGAACTTGTTTAATTGATTCTTGATGTCTCATAGAGTTATTAGCTTCCACTTGCCCAGTTCTCACTTTAAGGACTTGTTTTCTTCAAAGGATTTTTGTAGCTCCTTTTCCATTTGGCCAATTCTACTTTTTAAGCAGTTGTTTTCTTTTTCTGATCTGTTGACTCTTTTTTCATAATTCTCTTGCATCACTTTTACTTTTCTTCTACTTTTTTCCATTTCCCCCATTTTTCTTCTACTTCTCTTACATGATTTTAAGCACCTTTTTGAGTTCTGTCATGAGTTCTTTCTGGATTTGAGACTACTTCCATTTTTCTTTGGAGTTTTTCCCATGGCTGCTTTGACATTGTTGGTTTCTTCTGACTTTGTGTATTGATCTTCCCTGTCCAACTTTCTATGGTCAGATTCTTTTTTTGATGTTATTTTTTGCTCTTCTCTTTTTGGCCTTTTTCTTTTCTTTTAAATTTAAGCTCTGCTTCTAGGGTGGAAGGGGCATTGACTCAGGTTTCTTGTGCCAGGGGCTGTAGACCCTGGCTGTTTACCTGGTCTTGCACTGAGGGGATCAGTTGGGGATAGCTGGTGTTTCTGTAGTCCATAAAGGTCTGGCAGCTTGCCTGGTTCTAAGCTGAGGTCCTAGTGGTGGTGTCTGGCCTGTGGTGAGGCTTGTGAGGTATTTCTATGTCAGGGTTACACTGAAGCATTTGTCTGTCTGCCCAGTGGCAGCTGCCTGTTTGCCCTAGGTTATGCTGCAGTACCTTGTGGCTTTCAGACTTGGAATCTATTCCCCAGCTATGTTGATGTGTGTGTGTTAGGGGGATCCTGATGTTGGTGTTTCCTTGTTCCATCACACCGGGGCTCACGATCTCCTCCTGGTTTGCTGAGGGGGAGCTTGCTAACTTAGTGGATGCTTTCTGCCATGAACTGCATTTCTCATTTGCCTGAGTGTGACAGACCTTTCTTGCTAGTCTAAGTTTCTTGGGCTAAAATATTGTTTTGTCCCATCTTTTTCCTGGTTCTTCTATTCAAGGACTTTTGAGGAGGTGCTATTTTATGATTGTTTGGAAGTGAATATGGGAAAGTTATGGCAATTTACTGCTTACTCTGCTATCTTGGCTCCCAGAAATTCCTGTTGTTGACTTTGAGTGCCATTTTTACTGGGGAATAAAGGTGGATATATTTATGCATGTATTCTACTCAGTAATATACACAATTTGGATCAAAGTTTCACCTTCCTTCTTACCATAGATGGAGGGACATGTGTTATGCCCCACATTTTGGTAAACTGTATATAACTGTGACTACCTACCTCTGCTAATGTTATTTTTTAATATTTGGTGCTTGTAATGAATATTATGCCTCTCTGCCATGAAGGTTGAAATATTTCATTATATGTTTTCTAGAACATGTACTAGTTTTTCAGTTACTCAAAGTCTCACTTACTTTGAGAAATCTTTCCTTTTATGTTGTTTCCCCCATGTATATTCTTTCTTTTTTTTGGTTCTGCTTGTTTCATTTTGCATTAATTCATATAACTTCAATGATTTATATGACATTCTCATGTTCATCATTTCTTACTATACAATATCATTCCATTTCATTCAAATAATATATTTTTTTTCAGTAATTTTTCATTTGATGTGTGCCCAACTTGTTTCTGGTTTTGTTCCAGTATGGATGCTGCTACTCATATTCAGATTTACATTAGGATTTTGTTTCTTTCTTTGACTTCTTTGGAGAATTCCAGTAGTATGATCAGCTTAAGTCAGTTTCCTTATGTAATTCCTTATCATTACACAGAATGGCTAGACCACTTCACAGCTCCGGCAACAGAATCCCTCCATAGCCTCTCCAACATTGACCTTTTGTGGAGTCATCTTTTTCAGTTTGCATGGAGTGAAATGAAACTTCAGAGTTGTTTTAATTTGCATTTCTCTTTCCATTAGTCATTTGGAACATGAGGTCTGCTTTTTGAAAGCTATTTCTCTCTCCAGACTATTTTTGTATTGGGAAATTGTCTTTGATGATTTATATTTGTGCCAGTTCCCTACATATTATGCAGTTCGACTAAATGATACTTGATTTAATTATTTTCCACTCTACAGTTTCTCTTTTAAGTCTATCTTAATTGATCTTATTAATGCAAAAGCTTTTAAATTTTATGTCAGTAAATATCTACTTTGATTTTCTCTATCACTAGGGTTAGGTAAGAATTATTTCTCTAGTTGTAGTTGTAAAAGTTTCCTGATCTTGTCTCTTTTTTATAGTATGACCTTTTATATTTAGGTCATATATTTTGAGCTTATTGTAGTATATGGTGGAAGATCTTGGTCTAAATCTAATTTCCTCCAGTAATTTACATTCATGCATTTATAAAACACTGGGTGATAGTTTAAGTTTGCATGTGCTAAGCGCTTGAATTATAGTGATTGTAGGTTTGGTAGAGAGAAGCAGATGCATTTAAACAATGGTATGAAGATAAAATCCATGAAAATTTAACCCTTGCTTAAGAATTAGAAGACCTGAATTAGAATTTGGGCAAGTCCCTTAACCTGTTTGAGCATCAGGCTCCTCATTTGTAAAATGAATGTTTTGGATTAAATGACCTCTAAAGTCCTGGTTCTAAATCTATGCTCTTACGATTCAGAGTCCGAAATGGAATGAAATATCTTCAAACCTCTCAATTCTCTAAACTCTCTTATTTCTGTTGAGGTCATAACCATTCTCCAAGTCATTCTCCAAGTCCCATGTCTAAATCTCCGGGTTCATACTTGGTTCTGACCCGATTATCACTTCCACCGAGGGTGTACAGAAGCCAGCTCATATGGACTGGACAGAGCTGATTGTTAAATTTTCTATGTGAGTATTTACATCTCAGAAATAGGGAAATGCCTATTGTTTTGTTGATTGTCTAGACTTAAGAAAGTGATGGAGAAAATGTTAATAATGCAGGTTAAACTTGAAGTGTTGTAGGTACAGCCCCCTGCCAAGAGCTGCCTATTAAATATTTACCAGCACACCTCTACCCTCACTCCCATATTTCTTGAGGAGCCAGATCTTGTTGACTCTATCTTTACAACATTTCTAGCATCTATGTTGCTTTTCTCCAATCAAATGGTTATCATATCTAGTTTAGGACCTTATTTTCTTTACTGTCCCATTTCCCTTGACTGTTACAATAATGTCCAATTGATTCCCATAACTCCCAGTGGCATCAATTCATCCTCCACACAGCTCCCAAAACAGTGTTTCTAAACGCACATGAGGGATCAATCTGTTTTAAAAAATCTTTAAGGATTTCCTGTTACCTTCGGGTAAAAGTACAGAATTCTTCAGCCTGGCATTTGAGGCCCTTGATAATCTGCCTTGAACTTCTTCAACTTAAAAAAATTTTCTCCCCTTTAATTAGGCTCCATTCCAATCTAACTGATCTACTAACTGTTTCTTGGACTGAACATTCCACCTCTCACCTCTAGGCATTTATATTCATGGTGTCCCGTGCCTGGAATTATTCCCTCCTCATTTCTGTCTCTTGGAAAATTTTCTTTCTTTCCAGGGTCAGCTCAGGTACCTTTCCTGATCCAGGCAGTTATTAACATCTTCTACTTCATATTTACTTAGCTGTTACATGTTTTATTTCCACCATTACTCTCATAGCAGAATGTTAGAGCCTTGAGAGAAGGGACATTTTGTGTGTCTTGTCTGTTTCTATCTTTAGATGGAAACTGCCTACTGGGACTCTTGCACGTAACATATGCTTAATAAGTACTTGTTGATTTGAATGGGTACTGAGTAGGAAATGGATTAAAGATTGCAAAATGAAGATACAGAGACTAGTTTGGGCCTGGTGAAGACCTTAGAAGTGATCATGACCTGAATTAGCTAGGTGTCATGGGATTAGAAAAAGAGGGAGATATTATATTGCCAAACACTTGATACAGTTTGGTGATTGATTAGGTGTCTTTGGAGGCAGAGGAACATATTTAGGGAGAGTAAAGGGCAGATGGCTTGGAGGTTTTGAGGCCAGGCAACTGGAAAAAATGAAAAGATAAGGGAACATCAGTGGAAAGGGCCATTTGGGAGGGAGGGCTAAAATGATGAGTTAGGGTTTTTACATTTTGAGTCTGCTAGCAATGTATCCTGTTGGAGATCATCTTCTTACAAACAGTTAGAAAAGGAGATTGTTTTATAGGAGGGGAAATAATATAGTGAATTTTTCCCTAGTCAGCATAAAGGGTTTGTAATTTTCTAGGAGGGGCAGTGTCCATATAGCTTAGATTCAGAAAACCTTCTGGGGTCCAACATCTCCCTCTGATTCAAGGCAAGTCACTTAACCTGCTAGTGCAGACTGTCAGTTACAGACTAGCTGCTGATCCTTATTGATAGAGGCGGTTTCCAAAACCAGAGTGACCCATACAAATGAAATCATAGACCACCTTACCCCCACCGATATACAAATAGATAGCACCTTTGATAGGTCCTTGTCTGTTTCATTTTCTGTTTTTGTACTCCCACCACCTGGCACTGTATCTGACACATAACAGACCTTGAATAAGTTATTGTTGAATGGAATACATTTAATTGTGTAAGTAGATTTTTAAACTAAACATTTATCGATTGCTTTTAGATCACCTTCATTTTGGAATTTCTCCCCTCCTCATCCTCTATCCATCATATTTTCCTTTGTAACAAAGATTTTAAAAGACGACAAACAAGAAACAGTTCAGCAAAATCAACCAATCTATCCATATATCCTGAGGGTGTATGTGATCATGCATATCCATAACCCCAGTTTGGCAATGAAATAAGTTCATTTTCTTGGTTCTTCTTTAGGACCAAGATTAATTATTATAATGACCTAGAATTCTGTTTCACTTTATCCTTCTTAGGTGTTCTGATAAAAAAGGGCATTGCACTTTGCAAGAACCAGACTCATATGTGATGATGGACTATTTAGCAAACTGAGTTAATTGAGATATTAAGGAGCCAAAATGTGTACAGGAAAATCTGTCAGTGGGGCAAGGGCCTAACGTACACACTGGTGGCACCTTTCATACTCTAGTGTCCACAAAAGGCACATGGAGTATTATTTCTGTGGACATTTGGATCATTTAACACAGAGAACAGCTTGAGCATAGCTTCTTTACATACAGACCTTTGCATTTATTTTATTTCATTTTCACTAAGGATTAAGGCGCTGGCACATTGAACTGTGTCCTGACTTATGGTTTAGTACCTGATGCCATGAAGGAAAAGAGAAAGCCCATAACAACAAGATTTCTGTTTTCAAGGCACTAGGCAAGTACATAGGTTTCAGTTAAGTATTTTGGGTTTTTTATTTTTGGCCTCCCTTCCCTACCCTCTCTGCCCTACTCACTGTTTCCCATAGCTGGGAAGAAATTGGAGATCAGAGAAGCAATTGGCCTTATAATTATGGTTTCCTTCTGATCTAATGAAAACCGCTCTGTCACCATGTTATGGTTTTATATCTTTTGTTTTGAATGTTAGAAGCTGTATCAAAACTCCATTGGTTTTTACACTGTACCATTGCCTTTAGAGGGTATATTGGGAAAGTAGATACCAGAGCACTAGTTACCCAAGACTTCCAAGTTGATGCTTTCAAGAAACAAAACCTATCTAAAGTTAATTTTTGACTTGATGGGTCTGTTTTAAGGACTGAAATGGATGACTGTGGTTTGGTACCATGAAAGATCCACAAAAATCTACAAATGGTGTATATTCACTTGGCTCTTATAAGGGGTAGTGGTAAGGACTGGAATTGTGATTTCATTGATATTGGGAACCCTCTTTACTACTACAGGTTGGTGCCTTCTTAGAGAGTTACTTAGAGCTCCAAGAAGTTAGGGGACTTGTCCATGGTTACACGGCCAGAGCTAAAAAGAACGCTAACTGATTTGAGGCCAGTTCTCTATCCACTATATGGACAAGCTGCCTTGTCCACAGTCACACAACTAGGAAATGTCAGAGGCAGAATTTGAACCCAGCACTTACCAACTCTAAGCACATCATTCTATCCACTACTCTAGGCTGCCTCTGTATGTCTGTGGCACTGAATATGTAAATTAATTTAGGTAGAATTGTTATTTTTATTATGTTAGCTCAGCGTACCCATGAGCAACTAATAGTTTTCTACATACTTAGATCTGAATTTATTTGTGTGAAAAGTGTTTTGTAATTGTGTTCATATAGTCTCTGAGTTTGCTTTGGCAGGTAGACTCCGAGGTATTTTATAGTGTCTACCATAGCTTTAAAGGAGATTTCTCTGTCTATCTCTTGCTGTTGGACTTTGTTAGCAATATATATATAAATGGAGATGATTTATGTGGGTTTATTTTGTAACCTGCAACTTTGACAAAGTTGTTTATTATTTCACGTAGTTTTTTACTTGATTCTCTGGGATTCTCTAAATATATCATCATATCATCTGCAAAGAGTGATAACTTAGTTTCTTCTTTGCCTATTCTAATTCCTTCAATTTCTTTTTCTTCTTTTATTGCTGCAGCTAGCATTTCTAATACCATATTGAATAATAGTGGTGATAGTGGACATCCTTGTTTCACCTCTGATCTTATTGGAAATGCATCTTGCTTATCCCCATTTCATATAATGTTTACTAAAGGTTTTAGGTAGACACTACTTATTATTTTATGGAAAGTTCCCTTTATTCCTATATTCTCCAGTGTTTTTAATAGGAATGGGTGTTGTATTTTATCAAAAACTTTTTCTACATCTATTGAGATAATCATGTGGTTTCTGTAACTTTTGTTGTTGATATGATCAGTAATGCTAATAGCTTTTCTAACATTGAACTAGCCCTGCATTCCTGGTATAAAACTTACCTGATCATAATGTATTATTCTTGTGATAACTTGCTGTATTCTTTTTGCTAATATCTTATTTAAAATTTTTGCATCTATTTTCATTAGAGAAATTGGTCTATAATTTTCTTTCTCTGTTTTGGCTCTTCTGGTTTAGGTATCAGAACCATATTTGTATCATAAAAAGAATTTGGTAGGACCCTTTCTTTGGCAATTTTCCCAAATTGTCTATATAGTATTGGAATTAACTGTTCTTTAAATGTTTGATAGAACTCACTTGTAAATCCATCTGACCCTGGAGATTTTTTCCTAGGAAGTTCATTGATGGCTTGTTCAATTTCCTTTTCTTACATGAGGTTATTTAAGTACTCAATTTCCTCTTCTGTTAATCTGGGCAATTTATATTTTTTAAAATAATCATCTATCTCATTTAGATTGACAAATTTATGGGCATACAGTTGGGCAAAGTAATTTCTAATTATTGTTTTAATTTCCTCCTCATTGGAGGTTAGGTCACCCTTCTCATTTTTGGTATTGGTAATTTCGTTTTCTTCTTTCTCTTTTTTTTAAATCAAATTGACCAAAAGTTTATCAATTTTATTGGTTTTTTCATAAAATCAACTCAGTTTTATTTACTAGTTTAACAGTTTTCTTAATTCCAGTTTTATTAATCTTCCCTTTGGTTTTCAGTATTTCTAATTTGGTATTTACTTGGGGTCTCTCAATTTGTTCTTTTTCTAGCTTTTTTCAGCTGCATGCCCAATTTATTGATCTCTTCTTTCTCTATTTTATTCATCTAGGCATTCGAAGATATAAAACTTGAACAGCTTTTTCAGCGTCTCATAAGATTTGGTAGGTCATCTCATTATTGTCATTCTCTTGAATGAAGTTGTTGATTGTTTCTATAATTTATTGTTTAACCCACTCATTCTTTAGGATTAGATTGTTTAGTTTCCAATTAGTTTTTGGTTTATATTTCCATGGCCTTGGATTACATATAATTTTTATTGCATTATGATCTGAGAAGGATGCAGTGACTATCTCTGCCTGGATTGTGAGGTTTTATGGCCTAGTACATTTTATGGCCTGGTCAATTTTTGTATATGTGCCATGTACTGCTGAGAAAAAGGTATATTCCTTTCTATCCTCATTCAGTTTTCTTGAGATCTATCACATCTACCTTATCCAGAATTTTATTCACCTCCTTCTTTCTTGTTTATTTTGAGGTTGGATTTATCAAGTTCAGAGAGAGGGAGGTTGAGGTCCCCCACTAGTATAGTTTTGCTGTCTATTTCTTCCTGTAACTCCCTTAACATCTCCTCTAAGGATTTCGATGCTATACCACTTGAAGCATACATGTTTAGTAATGAAATTGCTTCATTGTCTATGGTGCTTTTTAGCAGGATATAGTTTCCTTCCTTATCTCTTTTGATTAGATCTATTTCTGCTTTTGCTTTGTCTGAGATTAGGATTGCTACCCCTGATTTTTTTTTTACATCAGCTGAAGCACGATATATTCTGCTCCAACCTTTTACCTTTACCCTGTGTGTATGTCCCCGTTTCAGATATATTTCTTGTAAAGAACATATTGTTGGATTATGGTTTTTAATCCATTCTGCTATCCATCTCTATTTTATGGGAGAGTTCATCCCATTCACATTCACAGTTACGATTACTATCTGTGTCTTTTCCTCCATTCCCTTCCCCCTTGTTTAGGTTTTTAGTTCTCCCTTCTCCCTTCCACCACAGTAGAATTTTAATTTTTGACCACAGCCTCCCTCAGTCTTCCCTTGCTACTTTCAGTCCCCCTCCCTTTTAATTCCCTTATTACTTCTTTCCTCCCTTTTATCTTCCCCTCCATTTTCTTTCATCCTTCCCCTCCTACTGCCTAAAGAGCTAGGGGCAGCTAGGTAGTGCAGTGGATAAAGCAGGAGTCAGGAGGACCTGAGTTTAAGTCTCACCTTAGACATTTGACACTCACTAGCTGTGTGACCTTGGGCAAGTCACTTAACCCCATTTGTCTCATCCTGGGTCATCTCCAGTCATCCTGATAAATATCATCTGGTCACTAGATTCAGATGACTCTGGAGGAGAAGTGAGGCTGGTGACCTGCACAGCCCTCCCTCACTCAAAACAAAGTCAACAAGTCATGTCATTATTTCTCTGACGGCATTGTCTCCTTCGGCAATGAAGGACGAACACATTAT
The DNA here is from genome assembly GCA_023548195.1 of Bettongia penicillata ogilbyi. Lineage (NCBI taxonomy): Eukaryota > Metazoa > Chordata > Mammalia > Diprotodontia > Potoroidae > Bettongia > Bettongia penicillata. The sequence continues at coordinate 1,160,262 of JAJHZJ010000243.1, read as the reverse complement.
AGAGCTAGTTGTATTTTAAAAGTTAAATGAGTTTATTGTGCCCTTCTTGAATCCAGTCAGATGAGAGTGCCTCTCAAACAATGCTCATCTCCGTCCCCTCTTTCCCTCTACTATAATATATTTTTGTACCCTTCCTGTTACGTAATTTATTCTTTTCTGCCTCTTCCTTTTTACATCTCCCGTTACAATCCCTTTGCACCCTTAAATCACATTTGTTTATCATCACATCATTTAATTTATACCCACTCCCTCTATCTATATATACACCTTTCATTTTTCATAATAAATGTACAATTCTCAAGATTGACAAGTATTATCTTCCCTTATAGGGATATAAACAGTTTGCCCATATTGAGTAGCAAATTTTTTCCCCTTGTTTACCTTTTTATGCCTCTCTTGAGACCTGCATTTGAAGATCAAATTTTCTATTGCATTCTGGCCTTTTCATCAGCAATTCTGGAAATTCCTTGTTTCATTGAATGTCCTCCTTGCCTGAAATACTGTTCTCAACTTTGCTGGCTAATTAATCCGTGGTTGTAGTCCCAGCTTCTTTGCATTATGGAATATTGTATTCCAATTCCTTCGATCTTTTAATGTAGAAGCTGGAAGGTCCTGTGAGATCCTGACTGGAGCTCCTTGATATTTGCGTTGTTTCTTTCTGGCTACCTGTAGTATTTTCTCCTTCACTTGATAGTTCTGGAATTTGGCAATGATATTCCTTGTTGTTTTTAGTTTGGGGTCCCTTTCAGGAGGTCAGTGGTGGATTCTTTTGACAACTCTTTTGCCCTTTTGATATAACACTTCTGGGCAATTTTCCTTGATTATTTCTTGGATGATATTGTATTATTTCTTGGATGATATTGTCCAGGCTCTTTTATTCATCATGGCTTTCTGATAGACCAATAATACTTAGATTCTTTTTCTCCTTGATCTATTTTCCACATCACTTGTTTTTCCAATTAGCTATTTTACATTTTCTTCTATCTTTTATTCTTTAGATTCCGTTTGACTGATTCTTGATGTCTCATTAGATTCATTAGCTTCTACTTGCCCGATTCTAATTTTTATCAAATGATTTTCTTCAGTTAACTTTTGGATCTCCTTTTCCATCTATCCAATATTCCTTTTATTTCTTCTGTTTTCTTTTTTCATATTTTTAAAGTTATTGGTCAGTTTTTCTTCTGTTTCTCTAATTTGGATTTTAAAATCCTTCCTGAGCTCTTCCAAGAAGGCTCTTTGTGCTTCAGACCAGTATATATTTCTTTCTGAAGTTTCAGATGGGAATACAGCCTCAATGGTGACCTCTTTGGTATTTTTGTTTTGGTCCTTGTTCCTATAGAAAGATCTATGATCTTTTCTTTTCTGCTTTGCTTCTTACTCATGATAATCACCTTTTTCCTGATTTTTTTTATGCCTAAAACTTGAGGCTTTGTTTGTTGTGACCTCTGGTTCTTTCATCTAGAAGCTAAAATGCTGCAGCTTACCTGGTACTGAGCTGACTGGTGTTGAAAAGCAAAGGCCAGGCGAATTCTTTTTGTGTTTCCCCAGAGTTACCCTAGAGCCAGCTGCGTTAAATGTGGGGGAGGGGTGGTATGGCAACAGGATGTCTCCTCTGTTGAGCTAGAGCATAGCCAAGCTCAAAAGTTGGTGATCCCATCTGTACTAGTGTCTTCCCAATTTCCCTGGGTGCTGACGCATGCCTGGGGTTTTGGTGTTGGAGTTGCTGGATTTACCCCGCCTGGGGCTCAGGATCTTTTCTGATTTTGCTGAGGTGGGGCTGTCTGGGACAGCTCTGGTCCTGCACTGGTCCCCTTCAGGCACAACAAGAAGAATGCTTCTGAGTGATCTTCCTAGCCTCATGGGCTAAGCATCTATTTACCCCTTCAGCAGTTCCCACTCTTCCAGGGTTTTTTCAGATATTCTCTGGGCTCATCAAGGTCTACAAGGTGGGTGGGATAGCAATTACAGATCACTCCACCATCTTAGCTCCCAGAACTGGAAATCCCTCTTGATACATTTTTGGGCCAGGATTCCAACATGGGATGGGTTTATTAACAAGATATTTGGAAGAATAGAAGGAGAACATTCTAAATGGGAAGACACTGAACTGATTCAAACTTCTCTCTTCATGAGAGGACTTATTAATTGTTAGAAGAGTGACCTCTCCCCCACCCCCAGTTGCACTGTTGGATCTCTTAGAGCCTCAGTGTTCCAGTTATTTCCAGCTGCCCTCTACCAATAGATTTTCCAGAGTACACATCCCATAGTTATTTCTGCATCAGAGGAGGTGACTAAATTTCAGAAGGGGCCAAACAATCCCAGTGACTGCATTTTAGCGGAAAATGAAAAGTCAGAATGCTTGGGTAAGATGGCAAGTCCAAGGAAAAAGTGATGGAGGTCAGCTTTAGGTATACAAATTGTTCTCACTTAGTAGCTACTATGTGGAATAGAGGATTCTTATGCTACTGTAGCATTATATGAAAACACTGAATTATATATAATTCATGCCTGCCAGGTCCATCATAAGCCCTCTGTAAAGCACTCAAATCCTAAAGGAATGATGATTTTTCCTTAGCGGAAAAAATAAATAGGGCAGATAACTGAACTAGCTGATGTCTTATGGTTCTTTCTGGTTCTGTGATTATATAAAAGTACCAGTATTTGTGTAAACTAGTGTGATTGCCCATAAATTAAGGTAAGACCATTTCAGCGAAGAGAGCTGCATGTCATTCATTAAAAAAGCTGGGGGAGGTTGGGAAGTTCTAATGTTTCATGGAGAGTGCTCTGGTTTTGTAGAAGATGCTCCTAGGCATCCTAGGATGATGCATTCTGACGTATCAAGACACAACCTAGAGCAGGGAAAAGAATATTAGGCATGGAGTCAGAGAACCAAGCATGCCTTATTATGGTCCAAGTGGCCTTCTCTGGATTGCATCTTAGAATGAGAGATTTAGAACCAGAAGGGATCTTAGTGGTCATCTAGTTCAATCCCCTCATTTTACAAATAAGGAGACTGAGACCCAGAGAAGTTAACTTTCCCCAAGTCACTCAAGCTGTAATAGAGCCAGTATTCAAACTCAGACCCTGTGACTCCAGAGTCAGTGCTCTTTCAATTTTACTATACTTTTCCATCGCCTGTAGAATGAGAGGTTTCATGGGATCGTAGCTCTAGACTGAGAAGGGACATTAGACATCATCTAGTAGATCCAGGGGTGTCTAACTCATAGTTTGTGGATTGTATTACAAACAACACTTCTGAGTGCTACCTGAACCAGTTTAAAGTAATTGAGAAATAGTTAACAAAATAAATAAAAATACAATAAAACATAGATAGCATTGCATTTTAAAACAAAGTCACCATGGGCCCTATAGTTTGATAACTTCTTGCCTCCCATTTTGATTTTAGTTTGGTATCACTGATCTAGGCCAATCCTCTTGTTTGGCAGATGAGAACATTGAAGTTTAGATAGGTCAAATAATTTGTTCAAATCATATAAGTAATAAATGGCAGAGTTGATATTTAAACCCTGTTCCTCTGATTCCAGATCTAATATACACAGTCATTAAGGAGGAGGCACTAAGCAGACAGGTGGGTATGTTTGAGTCCAGCTTAGATCCATCTAGGATCCATCTCTGCAGTAATGAAAGATTGAGAGAAACTGGACTGGGAGAATGGAGCATAAAAAAAGATGGAAATGAAAAGATTTGGACTATGTGGGAAAGATTTTACTGATATGGCAAATGTCAGTATTTATGTTGTCCTCATGATTGATACCTCTAATAAAAGAGATCTGCTTTGGAATTAGAGGGCCCAAGTTTGAATCCCAGGCTTTACTGTTTTATTGTATCTCTATGTTGTTTATCTTTATATCTATATACCTACATGCATATATACATATCTATTGAAAAAGTTATTTAATTAAATGTATGCTACATACACACATGCACACATACAATATACATAAACATACATACATACATACATATATATATATATACACACAATTAGATGTTGTAGTGTATCTATAGGTCACTGGGCTTGGAATCAGGAAGACTCATCTTCATGAGTTCAAATCCAGCCTCAGACGTGTGACCCTGGGCAAATCACTTAACCCTGTTTGTCTTAGCTTCCTCATTTGTAAAATGAACTGGAGAAGGAAATGGCAAACCACTTCTGTACCTTTTCTAAGATAATCCCAAATGAGGTTGTGAAGAGTTAGACATGACTGAACAATAACTGAACATTTATTATATATGTACACATAATATATTGTAAATATAATATATGCCACAATACATATATACATGAATTTTTGCTATTTTCTATTTTAAATAACTTTATGCATAAATTCTATTGCCCATTCATGCCTCTTGACTTCCGTCTTTTGGCATGGTTTTCCCTCCATTTCTACCCATTTCCCCTTCTTTTACCTTTCATTCTCTAGTCTTTACAATTTTATTCCAGGTTTGGGACTTTAAAACATATGATTACCCCAAGGGGATCAGATGAGGAATGTAGTAAGCCAGGGAAAGCAAAAAACAACTTTAGCACTTGTTTTGAATCTGGAACGAGTTTCATTGTTTGACCAAACTTCACTCATCTTTCAAGTTTAGCAGTCCCCAGACCTCCATGTGTTCTTGTCTTCTTCCTTTCCTTTCCCCACTCTACCCTGGGTTCCTCAAAGCATAGCCACCATCACTCTGAGTAAGGGATAGTGATCAGGGTGCTGTTCAGCTCTGCTACTTCATCATCTTTAGTTGTTACTTTTGGGTGGCTTCCTTTGCTTCCCTGCTTTTTCAGGGAAGTTAAATAGATGATGTTCTTGCATGACCCAAGAGCCTGTCTCTTGTAAATAAGTACATAGCATTTAGCACAAGTCCAGTCCTGAAGATGGATTTTTTAAAAGTGCATTTTTAAATTACACTTTTAAAGTTGCCTTTTAAATTGCACTTTTTAAATTACATTTTTAAAAAGTTATTTTGTTATGAATCATTTGAGCAAAAGTTATTAACTGCTGTGTTTCTTGATCATATCCTTGTCTGAAAGTGATGGAAAATGTTGATGGAGAAATGGAGATACTCTGTGTGTGTGTGTGTCTAAGTGTGTGTAAGTAAATAGTGTGGTATAGCAACAGTGAAAGTCATTTGTTGTTTCTTCCCTTTTTAAAAAAAAACACCTGGTTTTTCTGAACAAGTAAAATATCTTGTGATGTATTCTTAAGTACGCTTAGGGAAATCAAGTGTTTTATACAAGTCAGACTCAATGTATCCCAAACAGAATTCATCATCTTTGTTCCTGAAACTCCTTATCTTCCATACTTTTTAAAAAAATTTCTACAGTAAGTACTTTCATTCTTCCAATTGCCTTAATGTTATCCTTGACTTTGCCTCATCCCCTATATCCAGTCATTTGCCAGATCTTGCCTTTTCTGTCTCTGTACCTTCTCTCACATCCTATATTTTTGTCTACATTGGATATTTGATAATACCTTGTTTCAGACCCTGATTATACCTTTTGTTTAGATCATTGCTCCCCCTGACTCAAACCTCTCCCCACTGTAGTCCATCCTCCACGCTTCTACCAAAGTTATTTTCCTTAAGTGTCTATCTGACCACACTCAGTCAACTTCAGTGATTTCCTCTTGCCCCAAGAATCAAACAGATTAGCTTCTGAAGCCCTTCACAATCTTGTCCTGAACAGCGTTTTAGCCTCATTGTATGTTGTGTTCACTCCAGCATTCTGTGGTTCAAAGTGGCTTCTCTCTGTCCTTCAAACACAACACTATCTCCTGTCCTTGTGCCTTTGCATTGACTGCCCTTCTTCTCTGCAATGTGCTTCCACCTCAACTTCCCCTCATAGACACCCCCCCCAACCCTTCCCTTCAGGACTCAGCTCAAGCGCCATGTCCTGCATGAAGGCTTTTCTTATCCCCTCAACTTCTAGTTGTCTCCTCCTCAAACTATTCAAACCAAGTGCTACTTCACTACTCTGCAATGATTTGCATTATTCTTGTTTTGCAGGGTGTCCCCAAGGTCTTAGCTCAGTAGATTAAAACTGCATTATGACTTTTGAGATACCATATTCTGTATACTTATATATGGTTTTCTTCTCCTTCCTCTTAGCATGTAAGCTTGTTGAAAGCAAGGATGGTTTCACTCATTGTATTTGTAGCCCTAAGGCTTAGCACAGTGTCTGGTACAGAGTGGGAGCTTCATAAATATTTGTTGATGAATTGGTTGACTGATAGGAAAGTTTAGTACTTGATTTTTTTATAAGAGCAGTTCAGTGTGCCCAAATTCCACAATCTTACTATTTTGAGATCATCATAATTGCAAACCCTTGGGGGGAGCAGCATGATGTGTAGTACTCAAGAGTGCTGGACTCAGAGTCACGAAGGTCTAGCTTCAAATCTGGCCTCTCCTAGCTGTGAGATAAATAATAAAATCACTTTACGTTTATGAAGCTTCAGTTTCTTCATCTGTAAAAGTGGAAAGGTAATAATGCCTACAATACCTGTCTCTAAGGGCTATTGTGGAAGTTAAAAGAGTTAGTCAATTAAAATATTTTTCAAAATCAAAGTTTTATGCAAATGTCAATTATTCCTCCACTGAGGAATTATCAACACATTATCAATACAGCCAATCTTCTTTTACTATAGATCATAAGGCAACTGGGTAGCACAATGGATAGGGCATCAGTTTTGAGTCAGGAAAACTAGAATTCAAATCTTGATTCACTTACTAGCCATCACATACTTGATTCATATACTAGCTGGGCAAGTCACTCTGTCTCAGTTTCCTCATTTGTAAAATGGGGATAATAATAGTCCTTACCAGGTTTATTGTAAGAAAATTTTGTAAAGCACTGTACAATTGCTGTTTTTTTTAATATTTATCTTCACATATCTGCCAGAAGTGAGAACAAGGCTCTGTTTTTTTAATAAATATTTTTTGAATTGAACACATTCAAAATAGTACAGTCAGAAAACATGAAGAGGAAGTTTTCTTTTTCCTATCCAATTTAAATATGTGTGCACAAGGGAAAGAGCACAATTTCTCCTATAAAAATAAGGTTTAATTTATCTCCTAAGGGCTGTTGTTAGCGACTATGTATACAGAAATGCCAAGATTTAGAGGGTAAGACTTCCCAGGTGAGCTTGGGATGGAGGCCCACAGGAAGTTGGACTTCCTTATTCTAAAGAATGGTTTAATTGGAACGCTTGTGCTTTTTATAGGACAGAATTATTTTTAGTTTCTCTGCTTAGTCTATCTTTGGGAAATTAATCCCAACATAGCAAAAGCAAACATTTAGAGGCAAAGGAGCAACTAGAAAAAAATCTGATGTATAGTGACTTCTCTGGAAAGAAATATTATAGGAGATGTATTCACACCCATAGTTAGGACTGAATCCACGGATGTGGGCATGTAATTTCTAATAAATTATCCGTTTTCCCTTTGTGACTCATTCCTTTGAGGAGAAACGAAGAAACTCAGGATTCCCACAAGTCTTGAAATGTTGTGAAATAGGGTCGGTATTGAAACATTTATGAAAGCTTTTGGGTGAAAGTGGTCCTGGGGGAGGAGTAACTATGAAATGTCTTGAAGTAATCCACAGGCTTGGGGACTGAGGACTGATGGGGCCAGAATATGGAGAATTCATGTAAAAAACTGGTTTATTCAAGGAATTATTCATTAATGAAATTTAAGATACTTTTCCTTTGGACAAGCTCAGGTACTCGTTCCAGTAAGAGTAATAAACTTTAGATATTTCAAAGATAATATATTACTATAGTGATCATGTTTTTATGAAGTGCCATTGGGTCTGACATAGTCCGGAAAAGTATATTTCCTGTTCTCTTTGCAAAGATGGTTTATATATATGTATATTAATATATATATGCATACATATATATGTTATATATGTTATATATGTATATATGTGTATGTATATATATATATATATATATATATATATACGAAAAATATCTGGAAAACTCAAGACTTGTAATTTCAACTATGCACACACATACTTGTACTTCCATATTGTTTCCTCTATTTTTGACAATATTTTGACTCTTGGACTATGGTTTTGGTTATGTGAATGAGCACTTTCATATGAAAGGAAAAGATTAAACAGGGTCAAAGTGAAATTCCTGTCAATGGCCAATTTATTACCACTTGGATTCTTCAGTTAATTTTGCTTACTTCATTCTAAATGGATGTATTCTGCAGCATTTATCTCTTTCTGAAAATTTAACTTATTGGGCTAACTTTGTGAGATAAACATCTCATCTCTCTGAGAAGCCCTGGAGAGAGAAGTCATACAGTATTTCTGGAGGCAATTGTAGTAACAAACTAATAGCAAAGAATTTGTGTTAAAGAGTATTGCTTGCATCTTTCAGTTTAGACTTTGGGGAAAAAATGTGTTTCTTGCATAGAGCCTTTTGGCACATAAAGAAACGGAAAGTTATGGTGGTGATGATGATTATTGTAAATTATTTTTGTCCTGGTAATAGTAAAGGCCAGATGTAGAGTAGAAAGCTGACCTTGGAGTCAGGATGATCTGGCTTCAAATACTGCTTCTGACACTTACTAGTTGTGGGACTCAAGGCAAGTTATTTGAACCTCTTAATACCCTAGGCATTTCTCTCTCTCTCTCTCTCTCTCTCTCTCTCTCTCTCTCTCTCTCTCTCTCTCTCTCTGTCTCTCTCTCTCTCTCTCTCTCTCTCTCTCTTTCTCTCTCTCTTTCTCTCTCTCTCTCTCTCTCTCTCTCTCTCTCTCTCTCTCTCTCTCTCTCTCTCTCTCTCTCTCTCTTTCTCTCTCTCTCTCCCTCTCTTTCTCTCTCTCCCTCTCCCTCTCTCTCTCCCCCCACACACACCCCTTTCCCCCCGAGTCGGGTTAAGTGACTCTTCCCCAAGTTCACACAGCTAGTGAGTATCTGAGGTGATATTTGAACACAGGTCCCTCTGACTGCAGGACCAGTGTTCTCTCCACTGCATCACCTAGGTGCCCCCTAATTTTTTTAAATTAAAAACAGGAATACATTATTTCCCAAAATGATAAAAGAAGCACATTTACAGTACAAGCAATAATGTACATAATGGAGAATGATATACAGATTAGAATAAGCTCAGAGGTAAAGAACAAAAATGAATAAAAACTAAAAGTTCAATAAAAAAACCAAAATACTTCATCACTGACAGTTCTCTAAGACTGTAATTTACCAACAAGGTGCCGATGCGGTAGTCAGCCAGTTAACATTTATTATGTGTCAACTAAAGCTCTTGAAATCCTTGACATTTTTAATCCTTGGATCTTATTAATGATCTTACACTGAGCTATCCAGCTTTCTAGGACTCATTTTCCTCTCGAATCACATAAAGGATTTGGACTCCAAGATGTCTGAAGGACTTGTCACTTTTTGTCTTTGGACACTTGTGGGTGCATATACAATGTTCACCAGTCTCTCTATGCCTCAGCTTCAGGCAGAGTCCATGGAGGGGCCTCTAGTGAAAATGCTTTGCATTTTCAGTGCCCAAGTTCCATTTAGTGACTGGCTTAGAGTTACTGTCACTAACAGTTTCTCTTTCCCCCCCAGCTTCATTTAGTTACTTTTTTCTTTTGCTCATTAAAAGGGCCATTCCCTGACTACTTGTTACAGAGACCCATTCACTCAATGGGTGTTACCTTCCTCTAAGTGAATACCTGAAAAGGCTAAGGTCTCCCAGTGCATCCTGGGTCATCTCCAGTCATCCTGATGAATATCTGGTCACTGGATTCAGATGGCCCTGGAGGAGAAGTGAGGCTGGTGACCTGCACAGCCCTCCCTCACTCAAAATCAAGTGCAAGTCATGTCATCATCTGTATGATGTCATGGTCTTCTTTGAAAATGGAGGAACACAACAACTATGTTTCTGCCACCATTCTAGTAAGCACCTAAGGGTCACACAGAAAGGCAGAAACAGTCCCTGCCCTCAAGAAACTACCAATATGCTATATATTGGTATAGCATGTATAGCATGCAAACAATAGCCAACTCTGTCAGAACAAGATATATACAGAATAAACTAGAAATAACCACGGAGGGAAGGCACTACCATTCAAGGGACTGGGCAAAGCTTCCTGTGAAAGGTGGGATTTTGGCTGGGACTTGAAGGAAGTCAGAGAAGATATGAGACATAGAGGGTTAGAGTTCCCTAACCTGAGAAACTGACTAGTCTGGTCCAAAATTAAATATATAAAGCCAGGACTGAGTGATTATCCTTTTATGTATTCATCCATTAAGCTTTTACTCTACACCTACTTAATATTCAAAGTACTGAGACTATACAAAGATAAAAATGAACCATCCTTTTCCCACTAGGCCTGAATCCTGTGATAAATTTTCAGAAGATATTTCTGTTGTACAGGACTTTTACAAGTCATACAACCCATTCCAGTCATTCCACAGCTAGGACTGGCATCTTCTGGAGGACCCCAGCTAGCTAGTGGATATGGTTAGATCAGGCACACCATTGCTTAACAGGAGCTAGATTAGTCAATAGTTAACTGTCAATAATTCATGAGTTCCCCATGAAGAAAAAAGCCTTCGCAGTTTGAATTTCAGGGATATTCCTGGTCACAATGGATGGTGAGCAACCTTCCTACCACTAGGTGGCACTATGACTTCATGCGATTGTGGGTCCATTTAACTGGATAGTTTAACATAAAGGTCTGGCCTAATATCACTAGTGATATTACTAATAATGCAACAGTAATGCCTCATGCATTGATTTCAAGGTACTAATATTTCACGTGTACTCATGCACACATTTCTCAGACTAAAACACAAATGTATGCAAATAATTATGCATCTGCACAAGTTTTTAAGGTTTTTAAAGGCCTGTTCTCACAACAATCCTATGAAACTGATAGTACTAGTATTATTTTTCCCACTTTAAAAAGGGAAGGAACAAAGACTCAGATATATTAAGTCACTTGACCATGATTCTGTATCAGGACTCAGAATTAGGTTTCTTGATTAGGATACAATGTTCTTTCCACTACCACCCACTGCCTCAGGTCTAAAAGCCATGAATGGGACCTAAAAAAAAAAAAGCAGAAGCAGAAATTTTAAAAAGGTGAGGGATTCTTCTTTCCTATAAAAGAGCTTAGCACAATGCCAGGCACACAGTAGGCACTATATAAATGCCTATTCCCTTTTTGCTCCCCCATCCCTCCCACCCAGATCTATTACTGTTTTTTAAAGTTGTAATAAGAACGTGTGTCTGTTGGGAAATGAGTAGGTGTGGTACAGACAGACGCTTATATGATCTTAGGGAAGTTGTTTAACTATGTGGGCTTCAGTTTCTTCATTTATAAATGGGGAAGGTGTTGGACAAGATGGTTTTTGAAGTTCCTTTCAGCCCTAAAATCATGATCCTAAGAAATTAAACTGGTCTTTGAATCATGGAAGTATGGCATGGGTAAGGAAAGAGGAGTGAAATTGGTAAGATATAATTCTTAATATCTGTGGTGCTTGCTGATTAAAAGACCAAAGGAAGAATCCCAGCTCTACTGCTTATTATGTATGTGGCATTGGGCAAGCTGCTTCCTTTCTCTGGGTCTCAGTTTTTAAAATAATAAAAAATATTAACAATAATTATGATGGTAATAATAACTAGCATTTATGTAGTGTATTAAGGGTTGAAAAGTACTTTACAAATATTATTTTATTTAATTCTTATAATAGCCCTTCAGGTAGATACTATTATTATCTTCATTTTACAAATTAGGAAACTGAGACTGAGAAGTTGAGTGATTTACCCAAGTCCAATAGCTATTAATAGTCTGAGTCAGGATTTCGATTCTGGTCTTCCTGACTAAAAGTTCAGCAGAATTTCTCCATGGCTCCGTCTGGCTCACTAGGAGAAATGGACTAGATGACCTCTAAGGTCCCTTCCATCTCTGAACCATTGTTCCTTGTGCTGTTTAGAGCCATAAGGTTTGGAGAGGTAGGCTTCAAGAAGACAGTTTGTTCATGCATCTTGACTATTTTGGGGCTCCTTACTGTGCCCAGGAAAGTTTTACTCCCTTTCTAGAGACATCATCCTCTTACTAGATGAATACAGTAGGGATCACAGGGAATATTTGATCCCTTTATAGGGGTTATTTGTCCTTTCCCAGGTATACAAGGGCCCTAAGTACCTTTACCAAACTATTTCCTGGCATTCCTTCCCTGTCTCTTTTAGAGACAGCTCCTTGAGTCCCATTAACATTCCTAGCTCCGTCAGTCGTCTGGTACTGTGAAAATTTGTCCTGCCTTCCAAGGAGACGGCCACTTGACTTTGGATAGAAATACTGTGAAGTCTCAAGTGTTTTTGTGATGAACTACTTTTTGCTTTCAATGATAAATGATGGGCATGTTATATGCATTTATTGTTGTTCTATGCATTTCAAAACAGCATCCAGAAATTCAATCAGAGTGACTTATTAGGCACCTCATATGCAGGTACCAAGAATAAAAAGATAGAAAAGTTTAAAAACTAGGAAAAGAAAGAAGACTGTCAAAGAGTTTTGTCAGAAACATTAAGATCAGAACAACTCTAGAGCTAATACTCTGGGTGCAGCAGAAGGAACACTGAGAGTTAGGGTTATTGGATTATAGCCTTAACTTTGCCCCTGCCCAGCTTCATGACTGTAGACATCCTATATGGTTTATTTGAGATTTCAGTTTCCTGGGTTAGACTAGGCAGCCTTTAAGGTCCATTTCCACAAATAAAATTTTATGATTATATTACTGTCATTTAAATTCAGAGTAGAACTACATATATCCATAAATTCTGGGATGTTGGCATTAAATCTTACTCCTTCATATGTTTCGTAAACAGAGAACACTTGGGATTGCTCTATTGGATTCTTGTTTCCTCTGAATAATTCTGTCATTAACAGGAAGAGGTGCCTGTTTAGGATTTTAAAGCCAAAGGAAAGTTGTAACAACAATAATAGAAACAATAATAATAGTAATGATAACTAGCATTTATATAATACTTTACAATTTGCAAACTCCTTTAAAAACGTTTCTTTATCTTAACATACAAAGGAGAAAAATGAAATACACAGTCCTAGCCTTTAAGAGCTTATATTTTTGTTTTAAATAACATCTTACAGAAAGAACTCTACTGTGCTAAATTCACTTTAAAATAGTATTCAGTACATCATTTACTTAATTTCACTCCAGCAATCGTGAATAGATATAATCAATCAGAAGATATTTTGATCATGGTCTACATCTTACAAAGGCATCCATTTAAAATAGAATAACTCAAATTCAGTTCAGTTCGCCCAACATTTATTAAATAAGATGACTTATACAGCCCTGAGCCTGGAGTTGGGAAGACCTGAATTCAAATCCTGCCATAGACATTTACTAGCTGTGTGATCTTGGAGAAGTCAATTAACCTCTGTTTGTCTTAATCTACTGGAGAAGAAATGGTAAGTCACTTAAGTGGTTATGGCTCACATGGGTCACAAACCACTCATGGTCCATGGAGTGGGTCATCAACAGTCAGATATAATTGAATGACTGAAAAACAACAAAGTGCTAAGTATTGTGCTGGCTGCAGAAGATAGAAAAACTAGAGTCTCTGCCTCAAAAGAGTTTACGTTCTAGTATGTACAGGGTACACAACTAAATAAGTGTACAATGTGTTCCATATAAATTCAAAGTAGAAGAAAAAAATCCACTTGCATTTTGGGAGACTGTGGAAGCATATGCCTAATTAATTAAGTGATGATTTTAGAAAGTCTAGAATAAATTATCCACATTGTCTATCCTCTGATATTTGAAAGAAATGAAAAATATTTCCATTACTAGCCTCTTGAGAATATCCAATTCAATTCAATTTAAGAAACACTTACTAAGTACCTATTAAAACCAAGGCATTCGATGCTAGGCATTGGAGATACAAAATCATTGATACAAGCCTTAGTTTAAAGGATGCCATGTTTTATTAGGGAGGAAGAAAACATACATGAGGTGACAGATACAGGGAGAATGACCTAAGTACAAAGCTCTTAAGAACTGTGTTCTGAGAAATCTGAGAAGAAAAGGATCTTCTTCACCTGGGGAAGGGGGTGGAGGGGAGAAAGAGGAGAGTGTCAGCAAAGACTTCATACTATCCAAGCTGGTCCTTGAAGGAACTGGGCAGGAGCACCAACAGAATGTTAACTCATGCACTTTGATGGAAGGAGGATCAAGTTTTCTAACTAGAGTAAAGTTCTCTTTTTATTAGAATAGGTTGAGGATACGGACATGCAGTAAAAAAAAAAAAATAAAAGAATTTATAGGGGAAAATGAGATGGGTCCTTTGTCCTAAGATTTTGGTTGAGAAAAATTGTATTCTTTAGGAATACTAGTGGAAGAATGAACAGGGAATAGAATATAATCAATCCTCAGCTTTCGCAGAGGTAATGTTCTTAGAAAATGGCACAAAGGTAAAAGACTTTAATATTGCTATATTGAACATATAGAAATAAGAGGGTAGTTAGGTTTTCAAGACCAACAAAAACTAGAGACTGCTGAAAATACACTTTTATGAATGTAATTCTTTATAATGAAACATTAATTCTGATAATATGCATTGTTCTTAAAACAGTAGCCATGGAATAACCCATAAAATGCACTTCACAAAATAAAATTGTTAACATGCAGTGCATTCTGTGACCTTTTGTGCTAACATCTCAAAAAAAGCCCATTGATTTCAAATAGTATTCACCTTTCATAAAAGATAAAATCTACAGTACCATTAATACCATACAGTAAATAAAATTCTTAAAGTGAAAAGTTTTTTCAGCTGAATTTTATCTTCTACATGTCACATGGTTGCATGAGGGCATTGTACTGTATAAAACTAATCATCTATTTGTTAACACCAAACTCATGGTTGACAGTGGCAGTAGACATTCTGGCATGAAGTGTAACACCTTTATTTTCTCACTAAGCTGCATCATTGATTTTCCATACTTGGACTTACAACCCAAAGGACTGGCACTACGCTTTTGGGGCATAATCACAACACAAAACTTGACTTTTCAAGGTATATAGTGGTAGGGTGAAGATCAGTGAAACAAGCGGCTCCACAAAGTTGCATGATTTATGCCTTTCTCTACTGTGCATGGCCTTTAATATGCATGGTTGGCAATGCAAAAGTGAAATGAAGTTACTAATAAAATCACAGAAATGCTTAAAGTTAAATATCTCCTTCATCTAGTTGACCAAAGTAGAGTTTAAATTTACCCAAATGTTCCTAAGTATCTTTCACATATTAGTTACTAATAGAACTGACATTTCTGTTAGAGTAGTTGAATGAAATTAGGCCCTTCATTTGTCTATCTTAGTTACTTCAACTGTAAAACAAAAGTAATACATCTACTTCCTAGGGCTGTTCTGAGGATAAAGTGAAATAATATTTGTAAAGTGCCTGATACATAGTAGGCTCTTAATAAATGTGTATTTTGTTCCCCATCCCTCACTTCAGATGTGTACTCACAAGTACTTTAGGTACTCGAGTCCTAAGGATAGAATATTTCTTCAGCACTTAAAGAGTATTTTAAATGTCATTAGGGTAAGGTGTCTATTTATCCATCAAAATAGAACAAAATCTGTCATGCCTCTTAGCAGCCAATTTTATGAATGACCATAACCAAAACCAGTGATCATTTAAGAGCCAACTCTTAGATCATAAAACTTTCCACATTTAGATAGGCTAGGCCCCAGAGGACATTCCAAGGGCCCGTACTCAGCCTCTGTGGCTTGATGGGACTTACCAGAGCATGCATACCACTGACATAGGCCTTGAGAACCTAGCACCAATTTTGTGCCATGAAGAGACATTGGCATTGTACTAGGGAAAGGAAACAGTGGGTCACAATTTCTCTCCCCCCACCCCCAATGTCTTACAATCTTGGAGTTGGAAGAGACCTTAGAAACCATTTAAGTCAATCCCTCCTTTTAAAAAATGAAATTCAGTATAGGAGATAGTAATTTGTCCCAAATCACATAGCTTGTGAATTAGTTAGATTGAGGGTTAGAGTCTAGTTTTCTTGCCTCCCAGTCCTTTTGATGTTTAGCCCCCAAGATGCCAGTTGATTATCTATCTTCAGAATTCAGTATTTTACATATATTTCATTCTGTTAAATATCTTTTAATATATCTATATACAATAAGAGAGTTCACCTATTATAATATGTGCAGTCATGTATGTGCATGTATAAGTCATAAATGCTAAACATGTTTTTGATATGGTACAGGACAGGATCATAATCCATGCCTAATGTAAACTCAATAACTTCTAATAGAAAATTACAATTAAGATACAAGTAAAGTGAGAGAGTGAGGCCTTTAAGTCATTATACAGAATATAGCATCCAGAAATATTGAGTCAAAAGATGAAGATTCTAGATTTAGAGCTAAAAGAGACTTTTGATATCATGCAGGTCAGGGGTTCTTAACCTTTTTTGTTGTGTCTTGGACCCCTCTGGTAGTCTGGTGAAGGCTATTGACCTATTATCAGACTGTTTTTAAATACATACATAATACAAAATACATAGGATTAGAAAGGAAATCAATTACATCTAAGTATAATTATCAAAATATTTTGAAAACAAGTTCATTGATCTCAGATTAAGAACCTTTGGTTTGGGCCAGTCCTTTCATTTTATAAATGAGAAAACTGAGAGTCATTCATAAAGATGATGTCTTATTCATGGCATATAAGTGACCAGAGTTAGCAAAGCTGAGATTCAGTCTGTCTTTTCAGTTCCAATCCAACATTCTTTCTCTTCTATGTGTGTCCAAAGCCCTTGAAGGTATTTGAATTTCATAACATGAAAATGCCATTGATAGCCTGTCACTGAGTGCATTTCCCTTTTAATTTATTTCTCTTGATCTCTTGTCCTATTATGATTCTGCTCTTTGTTACAATGACCCAGCAACATGAATTTGCAAAATAGATTTGGCCACCAAGAGTTTTAGAATGTTACTTTGTTCAAGACATCAGTGTTAACTGAAATATGAGTTACATTGTTACTGATCAATTTGAAACAGACAAAGAGAAACTGACTTTAAACCCTGAATATCAAGGATCCATAAGGTTCATGATTCTATTTTAATAATAAATGGAAAAATACAGCTCAGACCATAATAAAATACTAAGCTGAATAAGAGGACACTGCACTGTTAGAAAACTAAGATTTCCCTGGCTGGAAAGCTAATTGGTTTAAACAAAACAGAATAGTTTTGAAGCAGTCATGTCAAGGCCTGGTTGAAAAACTTCCCAACTGAACTTCCCACTGGATCAGTTAGAAGTACCCAAGAGAGTGAGCTAACTTAATAGGACTGCTATCTTGTAGGAACATCCAGAAAAGTCTCTGTTTATAGTATGGGGAAAAGTCTACCACTAAAAGACCAGTATTCGAAATGGCTCTTAGGTTCACTTCATGGCGAAGGAGGGTGGACTTGCATCCTGCCATTTTCCTCCAGGATGTAAAGAATAAAAGGAAAGATAAAAGTCTTTGACAAGGATCTCTAGAACTAAATGTCTAATGAAGTTGCCAACACTGAGTGTAGTTCAGGAAGATCATTATTAGCCACCCACCATTACTGACTATTTTCTAAGTACAAGGGGTGCCATACTGGGTTGCCTGGAGAGAGACAAAAGAAACAGAAAACCAGACTCACGTGCCCTTAGATATCTTACAGAGTCATGAAGGATACCAGCCAAATACATACAAAGCAGACAAAGAAACACAAACCAAGAAAATTTATGAATGTGATTGTAGAGAACTTTTTATGTACATATATACAAAAATAAGTTCATGTTGACAGGATATTGAATTTATGGAATAAGTAGATGGGGGTGACATATAAACTTGGGAAGCTTCATGAAGAAAGAGAATCTTTATTCTAGCACAACACCTGGCATATAATAAGTGATTAATAAATGTGATTTGCAAGTATATAAGTTGAGAATGGAGTTGTGGATAAAGAGTTGAACTTGGAATCAGAAAGACAGCGGCTCTCTAAGACTTTCAGTTATAGAAAAATTATCAATATAGAGATGAAATTATGGTCAGTATTCCTCCCTTCCCCCCAAAAAAGTCCACCAAAAATCAAAATAGATGGAAGAGAATAAGTAATGTGTGTGGGTGGTATCATGCAGTGAAGCAGAGTTTGAAGAGGGAAGGTGAGGCACTCAGGGTTCCTTCATTTTGAAGACTGTGGGAACCCTAAGATTTGGTACTGTGGCTTTGGAGGTCATTTTATGAGACTGTTAGTAGGTATTGAAGTACTTACTTGCAAGTTTGGAGTTCGAAGCTATTGATTACTGGAAGTTTTAAAGTCAACATTTGGGAGACAAAGCACGGCATAGTGGGATAAGCACTGGCTCTAAAGTGGATCTAGGTTCAAATCCCGCTCACTTACTATCGTTATAGCCCTAGCAAAGTGTCAGCTTCAGTTTTTTCATCTGTAAAATGAAGGAGGTTGGACTAAATGGCTCTCAGTTTCCTTCCAACTCTAAAATTTTTAGAAAGTGATTCTTGCCGTTGTACTATGTGTGAGATGACTTAGAATGGGGAAAGGCTGTAGACAGAGAAGCTGTCCAGGAGACCTTTTCAGTGGTCCAGGTGATCTGGGCCTGTAACAGGAAAGGGTCCATGGAGATGAAAAGGAAAGAATGAATTACAGGAGCATGACAAAAGAGGAAACCAAGTGAGACTCGGTGATGAATTGGATCTGGTGAACAAAGGAGAGAGGATGATGTTAACATTGTGAGTCAGTAGAACCAAGCGGAGAGTGGTGTCTTTGACAATAAAATAGAAATTAGAACCTGCGTGGGGAGTGGGGTGGGAATGGTAAAGGAATCTAATTTTTTTTAATGCATAATCTGGAAATCAAATTGAAACTTCACTCTATTTGGCATATGGAGGAGAGTGAAAGACATGGAACTGGAGAGTGAATTGACATCAGCTACTGAAAGTTATGTAAAACTTATCTAATTTTCTTGAACGTTATGAGGCTGTCCAGTTGCCCTGGGAATCTCATGTGGGTGAATAGACTTCTTCATAAAATTTTTGGCATTCTGTTTATGATCTGAAGCAGATCTTCCATAAATCAAACTTGTATTGTAAGGTTTTGGCACTCCCTAAATAGAACATGTAAGTATAGGAACCAGTTGAAACATAGAAATAAAATAAGAAAATAAGTGAATTTATTGTATGGATCCTTGAAAAAGATTCTTCTAGATCAGGATTTCTTCACTTGGGGTCTATAAATTTGTTTTTTGAAATATTTTGATAATTATATTTCAACATCAATTGGTTTCCTTTATACATTTAACAATACTGTTTTGACAAAGTATCCATAGGCTTCACCAGATTGCTAATGGAGTCCATGATACAAGAAAAGTTAAGAACCCCTAATTCAGATCATTGAAACTACTTTTTTTTTTCCCATAAGGATCAAAAGACACAGAATTAGTTTATATTTGAACTGATTCTCTTCCTCCTATTGGTTCCAGAACATTGTAAAGCAATTTCTGTTTTGTAATTGTGAAAATACATCTTTAATTCTCAATATGGTAGGTTTGTCTGTGTTAGTTGAATTCTTATATGGAGCACTATTTGTTCATTCATTCAATGAGCATTCATTAATTCTCGCTCTGTGCCAGGCTCTGGAATTACAGAGACAAAAACAAAAATATTTACTGCATTTACAGTAAATTGCATTACCTTTTATCTGTAATCATAATGGGTTATCCAAAATGGTTTAAATTGAGCAAAGAAAACTTTCTGCTAATAAATTTCACTTTAACTTTCAATATCTATCATGAAATCATAGACTTATGGAAAGCACTATAGAATGCCAGAGTTGATGGTCATCTGGTCTAGTCTAACATCCAATGCAGAAAAACATTCTGCCACATCTATGTCAGGTGATACCCCATCTTCTGAGCAGACTGCAAATTCATGACCTAGATATGTTTTGAAGCTTTTGGGGGGGTGGGGGTAGCAGGGAAGGTCTACAGAACAAGGATTTCAGATGATTCCAAAATAAAATTAATAATGATTATTTCTGAAGGAAATAAACAAAAAGCATAAGACAGTTAAAATGATGCAATTTCTCTTTGGAACTCCTGAGGTTGATGCAGCTTTGTTGTTGACACAGTGATGATGATGACAGCAAATCTCAGGTGGTTTCACTTAGACATGAGAACATAAGAAAAGGGTCTGGAAACACTGCAAGCCAGAGTCTCGAAAGGAGGTGATAATTATAGGAATCAAATAGTTTGGACAGTTTGGAAATTTCGACTACAAAAGGGAAGAAAGCAAAGCAAATTCTGACCTGCGGACAAAAATATCAATTGCATATATGTAAGGCACTGATAGGTTGTAAGTTAGAAGCAGGTATATGTCAGAGCACTATATAGGGAACCAGTGAGGTCATCCTTGGAAAGCTGAGAAAGTAGCTATTCACCTTAATTTAAAAACAAATGGAAAAAAGGTACAGCAGGGGACCAGAGAAGTGTCCAAGGGATTCAAGAGTTTTGTTATTCTAAAGGCTTCCAGAAATCAGCTTTGTATTCTCTGGATGAAAGGGCATTAAAAGGGGCCTCAGTGAACTATATACTTAGTATTCTCTTTCTTGGCTGTCAGAGTTTTATTTAATAAACTGTTTCTTTGGTATAATTCCAATCGCACAGCTCATAAATGCCGGCTTTCTTTCTTTAAAAAAAAATGATGGTCTCTCCGAACTACTATAAAATGTAAAAACAAAGGGGATATGCATTTAATGAAACTATAAAAATGGTATAGGCACCAAAAACCTTTGGGGGACACTTTACACATTGATTTGTGCCATACTGTCATTTCTCAATAAACACCAGTCACAATAGAGTGTGTGTGAGAAGTAAAATAAGAGAAACAGAGAAAACCCAAGGAGCAAATTGCGGGGGGAGAGGGGGGAGATCCCATAGCCACAAATATTCCATCCATTGTCATGAGTATTTTCTTAGTCAGTGGGATGAAGTTTCACTTTATTTATGAGAACTGGAAATGCCTTCCTCCAGACTGGGCAGCCGGCTACCTGAACATTTCTCTATGAATGAAAACCTCATTTCACAGGGAATAAAATGATGAGAAGCATTGAACAGATTTCCGTAGCTTGCTTTCACATGAGAAGAATCGCCAAAACTTAATAGGCTGCAAAGAAAGTATCGAATGGTTCTCAAAGGGAGGTTAGGTTCTGCGAGTTAATTTTGCGCTCCAGAGCCTCCAGCAGCTTTATGCTTATGCATAGCTTGGAGGGAGAGATTGGACCAGCTGAGAGCTTCCTGGTTGTATTAGCATAGCCCAGCCCACTTCCAACACACGCCCAGCACTACCTCATTAACCATTGGGATTGTAGCCAAAAGCATAAGGCACTACAGTGAATATAAGGGAGAAATTACTGGATAGAGAGCCATAGACTAACGTAAGGCTAGACCTATTACTTTTAAAAGAACATCAACATGTTACACTAACAAGGGGCCATTTCTCCATTGCTTTCAGATGAGGATGCAAGGCTTAAATGCATATTTGGAGTTAAATTAATTAGCCACCCCAAAACCAACCAGAACTCAGCTCTAGATATTTAAGTGTTTCTCTTAATCTCTCTCTCTCTTTCCTTATTTTTTTTTCCTTTAGCTTTGACATTGTTAAGCACTGAAAAAACTGGAGGCTGGCACTGAAGGGAGGTGTGCTTGAAACGACTTTGCTGAAGAAGAAACTTTTGGGAGGAGGGGATCTGGAAAATGACAGGAGCGAAGAGAAAAAAGAATGGTGTGGTATGGAGGAAGATAAACTCCTTCCACTGTGCAGACATTAAACAGTGGTGTCTAAGGCGGCTGCCAATTCTGGAGTGGGCACCATGCTACAACTTGAAGGAAGATTTGATTCCGGATACAGTGTCGGGGATAATGCTGGCAGTCCAGCAGGTGACACAAGGTAAAGTAACCTTATTCGATTTTTTTCCCCCATCTTCTGGAAACCAGCTTTCCCTTTTACCCCCTGGGTATTGTGAAGAGACCAGCTATTAAAAATGCAGCTTAAACAATACAGTTAGGAACAAGTGGGCATCTAATTTGTTTTTGGGAAATAAGCACCTGGTGATAATTTGACTGTGAATTCAGTATATTAAACTTAATTTTTACTTTCTCATTTTTGAACCTGTGTTTTAATAGTTTGTGAGGATATGTATATGTGTGTGTGTGTGTGTGTGGATATATGTGTAATATACAGTGTTTATGAAAATTAACTTTATAAATTATAAAAAAAAACAGTGAATCAGTGTCTATCAGTGTTAGAGCTTGAGCTTGCAGATAAGGTTGTCTCATCCCAGTAAGTCAAGCTGTAAACACTTCCTGCCTTGAGGTGTTATTTGCAAACATTATTAGTAGCATCCAATTACCTGTTGCAGCCCTGAGATTTGCTGTGAGCGAGCAGCAGGGCTTTCAGCACATAAAGGAGGCTCACTGCCAAGATTATTATTTGCAAAGAGAATCCTGTGCGTCTCCAGAGCTTGGGTTTCATTGTGTATGTTGATTTAATTCTGTATCACATTACCTAAGCCATCCATTTCTCAGGAAATAATTTAAACCAAGGGAGCACCCTTGTTCTAGCTGCTCCAGACTCACTATTTGGACTTATCTAGGTAACTCACAAGGTAAAATGGAAAGAATGTTTTTTAAGACAATTGAATGGTCCATGGTTATTGACTAACCCACGTAATAAGGTTCTGCCAGCTGTGGAGAAATTGGGAAATCTAAAGACTTCCTTACTGTAAAAACCTATAGAGCTGTTTGTCTGGCTCAGATTCTGTATGTCTGTAGTTCTTTATAGTTTCACAGACTTGCTGGTCCTATTATTCATACTGCTAAATTATAAGCACTCCTTTAATTGAATTATTCTGTAGCTGGAACCAACTGGTTTGTGTAAGTATTTGTGTTTTTAGGGTAATTAGGAACATCTGCACTGGCATGCTTCAGCTCTAAGAACCATAATACTGCTGTGCTCTTGAGAATCATTTTCTTTTTTGACTGGCTAGTCCTATAACATAATTCTAATTACCATTGGGTTAATACTGATCTTTACTGATTTTTCAGAATGGATGAATAAAAATATGTTCTGCATTATGGGTAATAATATTAACTGCTAGAGGGAGCAGTCAGTTATCCATAGGTTTAGTTAAATTGCCCTTCAAAAGCAATTGAGCCCGACCAGTCAAGGTACAGTAGAAAGAATGCTCACAAATCCCATGTGTGACATTTTTTTCCTTTGTGCCTTAACTGACCTAGATCTTAGTTTCATTCACTGTAAAATGAGGGGATTTCTAAGGTGCCTTCTAGATCTGTGATTCTATTGGTTTTTATATTTTGAAAACAGAGGTGATCAAACTCTTTCCCAGATGGTTTTAGTATATGTATTTATATAATTCTGCTTTAATTTGATGGGGAAGGACTGAGGGGGGTCTATTTTCTATTTTTTTTTTTAAAAGATGGTCTAATTAGGGGAAAGAAAAGTTGAGGATCGAAGTTTAAGAGATGCCATGCTCACCTGTACTGAGGAACATTTTCCCTTTTTTCTCTGGTTGTCACTGGCTTAGAATTGGATTCTCATTTTCTTGGAGAGGATGGGGGGGAGGGGAGGGATTTGGTTTGAGAAAACAGCACAGCAAAACAACCAAACCAAAAAAAGACTCAGTTGAACTAGTCCCAGTGTGGTTCTCATCTGAGGGACATAAAAAGTCAGTGAGGTGTGGGAAAATTCTACAATATGACATTGTGGGTAATGGAAGGGAAAGACCAAGTGAGGAAGGGGAAGGCATGTTGTTCTAATCAGCAAGGAAATTATTCTTTCAAAAAGTTCACAGCAATTTAATCTATTTAGGGGAGTGCCTTCTTAACTCAGCCACTTATTGGATAGTCAATCAATTTGAGTCAAATTAAGTCAATAAATATTTATTAAGAGCTTGCTGTATGCTGGGCTGTATGCTAAGGTTTGGGAATATGAATAAATGCAGAAATATTTTCTCCTTGCCCTCAAAGAGCTTTTTAACAGCAAAAGACAACACATAAAAGAGAGCTGAAGAGAGGTGTGTGGAGGGGAAGATATGAAGGTAATGGGTGAGGTAGTAATGGGAAAGAAAATCTAGAGTCGAGAAAGTCTGAGGATGATACGGTTGACATGAATGAATGAGACAGGAATGAACACATTCAGCAGGATTTAGGGGAAAATCTCCAAGTGCCTCTTCAAAGGTCTCACAAGAGAGAAAGACTGAACTAAAGCCCCCTGAGGAGGAGTTTGGTACTTGGTGCCCTAAAGAATTGCAGAACATGTAAAAATGTAAATAATGTGAGAGCAAGAAACATGTAATGGCAAGAAGAGATGGGGAGGGAAGTGAGATACTTTACTGATGAAGTGTTTAGCTATGAATCAGGAGGTCCTTGGTTCAAATCTAGCCATTTTCATTTCTTTAAGAAAGAAAATAAAAAAACAGTATGCAGTAGAAAGAAGTTAGTATTTGGAGTCCAATGACTAGAGACCAAGTTTTGGCTCTGGTCCAAATTCTCTGAACCTCATTTTCCTCATCTGTAAATTGAGAGGGTCAGATTAGATAACCTTTTAGGTCCATCTAACTCTAAATCAAGTCCTTATGAAAGACCTTTTGTGGTTTTGTGGGTGATTACCCTGCTCTGAAGCCAAACTCTGAGTTTGATGTGAAGCATCACTGCCTGTATTACTTGGCTTTCCAGGATAGAAAGTGGCTGAAATCAATAGAATTGCTAGCTTCTCTTTCCCCTAAGTCTCTTTCCCCACCGTGTTCTCTCATCTTTTTCTTTTCTTCCTCAACTCAACGCAATTTAATTTGAAAAGAAGCTTTACTCTTCCTGACATGTCAAAGTTAGATGACAAAAACAACACTATATAGGTTTTTCAAAATGGAGAAGGGACAACTAGTGATGGACAGTTGTCTCTGCTTCTTTGTCAAGTCATAGAATATATCCTCTTTCAAACTCCTTTGCATTCTGTCTTTTCCAGAAGTACAGCTGTAGCTATAAGAATTAAAGACAAAGTGATGAGAAAAAAAATCCAGCAGGGAATAATGCAAACAAAGAGCCCAGATCTCATGAGCTTCTCATTATGTGAATCAAATATTGGCAATCAATGCCTGTTCTATTTTCTCAGGAAAGTAAATTGAAAAAAAAAATCAAGGGGGACAAGTGGGGTGAGAATCCTAACCATGACAAAAGTCCTCCTTCTACTCACTGAAATTCATGCATCACTAAAGTACTCCTCCTCCAATACTTCGTTGTGGTGTGGAGGTGACCCTACATTCTTGAGGTCATGCCAATGGACTGCAAGCTCCGGTAGTTCCTAACAAGCTTGAAAGGCTTCCAGTATCAGACTGGTAATGGATTGTGTATCTGTCAACAGAGGCCATGCCTTGTTAAGTACAGAGAAGTTTGCCACCGGAACATTGGTCCCCACCTGATGAGTTTTTTTGGCCATGCTATCCATAGTAGAATAAGGAGGGATTGCTATTTGCATCAGTGGAGGGAGTACCCACATAAGTGAAATCCTGGATCACTTAATAAAAAAAAATTCTTAGCAACTTTGTAATTATGTGATATAAAAACTTTTCTCATTTCTTTCTATAGGAATGTAATTAAAGTAGACTACATATATGTATGTATATAAAGCTATACAGAGAGAAGGGGGAAGGAAGGAGAAAGAGGGGACAGGGCACTAAATCTTCCCCTAATTCTTCACCTGAATCTTCTAACTATAAATTTCTTAGTGTTTTCCCACAATTCACCTAAAAGTTCTATTGTAATGATCCTTTGAAAGCTCTCCTGTTTTACATGCTAAGGAGAAGCCATGTTTCAAGAGAAGTCATGAAAAAGAAATTCTCACTATGTTTAAGTGCTTCTCAAATATTGTTTGGTTTTTTTTTTCTCGCATATTCTCTGCTTTGAGCATTTGAGAACTTTCCCTGACATAGAATCAAATGACAGTTGCTGACATTTGTTGATACACCTTGATGGAAAGAGCTGGTTTTCTACACCTTAACCCATCAATCCTGCCATAAGGCAGCCAGCAGTAGTAGGTTTTACCACTGCATGCATTCATACAACAGAATGAACAAGAAGAGAATAAGTTTGACTCCACTAGGTCACAGGGCCAGTAACCCCATCCAGTCAATGAATCAGTCAATTGACGCATATTTATTAAGAACTAGAAACTGTTCTAGGCACTGGGCAAAGAAAGATAAGAAAGGAAGGAAGGAAGATAAATTGAAAGAAAGAAAAGAATGAGGAAAGAAAAAAATTAAAGGAGCTTACATCTTATTAGTGGAGATGGAATAAATGCAAAATAAATATAAAATGGTTAAACACAAAGTAGTTAGGGAGGATGAACATTAGTGACTAGGAGAATTTCAGGAAAGGCCTCACAAAGCAGGTGCTTGAGCTTCATTTTTTGAAAGTGAAAAATTCTGTGAATCAGAGGAGAGGAGGGAGTGTATTCTAATGCAGAGAGATGGGAAATGGGAACTATGTGTGAAGAGCTGAGAGAAAGAAGCCCAGTTTGTCTAGATGAGGAGTAATGAAAAATGAAACTAAAATCAAAGGCCAGTTCCAAAAGGTGAAGGTCTTTAAAAATCATAAAGGTGTCCGATGTTTTAACCTAGAGGCACTTAAGATTCACTGAATAGGGGAGTGACGTTTTCTGATCTATATTTAAGGAAAATGACTAATCAAGAATATTACATGCCTAACTAAATTCAGATTCAATTTCTGTCTTTTCCACAAAGACTTCTGTGATCTACCCAGTCAGTGAGGATTGTCCTTCCTTGGACCCCATATATAACTAATTTGTATCTCTCACTTGTATTTGTTTTTCATTTATTTTTTCCTTACTAGTATTTTATTTTTTCCAATTACATGTAACGATAGTTTTCAGCATTCATTTTTGTAAAATTTTGAGTTCCAAATTTTTTCCTTCCCTTTCCTTCCCCCACTTCCCTCCTTAAGACATCAAGCAATCTGATATAGATTATACATGTACATTATGCTAAACATATTTCTACATTAGTCATATTGAGAAAGAAGAATCAGGGCAAATGGGAAAAGCTATGAGAAAGAAAAACAGAAAAAAAAGCGAAAATAGTGTACTTCGTTCTGCATTCAGGATCCATAGTTCTTTCTCTGGATGTGGTTATCATTTTCTGTCATGAATCTTTTGGAATTGTCTTGGAGTATTGTATGGCCAAGAAGGACTGAATCTGTCACAGTTAATCATTGCACAATGCTGCTATTGCTGTGTACAATGTTCTTCTGGTTCTGCTCACTTCACTCAGCATCAGTTTGCATAAGTCTTTGCAGGTTTTTCTGAAGTGTGCCTAGTCATCATTTCTTATAGAACAATAGTATTCCATTACATTCATATACCACAGCTTGTCTGAAGTGTGCCTAGTCATCATTTCTTATAGAACAATAGTATTCCATTACATTCATATACCACAGCTTGTTTAGCTATTCCCCAATTGATGGGCATCCTCTCAATTTACAGTTCTTTGCCACCACAAGAAGAGTTGCTATGATTGTTTTTATAAATGTCTCATTTGTATTTATGATGAATCATTTTGCATTATAGTCATCAGTGCATGGAGGATCCATGGGGACAGATGTGTCTTATTTTTACTGTGTAAATCTTTGTACTTCCTCTAGTTCCTACCTTTGCTCAGAACATTTCAATACTTCAAGGATTTATAATTTCATCAGTGTGAGTGAGTACCTCCTTCCCTGACACAGATCCCAGGTTATTTGTAATTTAATACCGTAGATGGTCTTTCATAATAGCTGTTGTTGAACAATTCAACAACGATAATAACATCCAGCACTTATATAGCATTGTAACGTTTATAAAGTGTTTTACAAATAGAATCTCATTTGATCCTTATAACCACCCTGGGAAACAGGTATAATTATTATCCCCAGTTTACAGAGTAGGAAACTAAAGCAGGTAGGTTAAGTGACTTGCCCAAGGTTGCAGAATTTGTAAGTGTATGAGTTGGAATTCGAGCTCAATAGCACTCTATCCACTGTGCTATCTAGCTGCCTATTGATGTTAAAGTAACCAATGTCTCCAGGTATGCAGTCTTCCCATTAGCTTCTAGAATGGGTGACTCCTTGGAGATGTTGATGCTTTGAGTCAGATCCAGAAACTCAACAGTTTCCTTAGAGGGAACCAGAGAAATTTGAATCAAAGGAGCTAAGGGAGAGTCTGTTTTATCCCCGTATTCCTAGAACTGTAGTAAAAAGGCAAATCCTTGTTTATATCGTTGCTAGCTCATAGTAGGGGCTTCACCAGTGCTGGTTTCCTTCCTTCTTCTTCTGTAGTCCTGACTTTAAGCTACAGTGGTGACTCTATGAAGTCTGATTCCAGATCTAGGGTGAGTGTCTTTGAGATAAAGAGGAAGATGGTGAGTCTGCAGTAGCATAAAGTGTTTGTCACTATTGCTTCTAAAACTTTTGGTTGCATCTGAGCTTCACTTACCCTTTACCCTTCTCCTGCCCCACAAAGCATTTCAGAGCCTTACCTATCTACCTTTCCAGACTGATTTAATCTCACTCCCACTTATGTACTCTCCATTCAAATTGCCCCTCTTGATGTGCTCCACATACAGTATTTGTCTAACAGTATCTTGTTTGCACAGGCTGTCTCCCATACCTGCTATAGTCTCCTTTGTCTCCATCTTTTGAATTTTCCTAGCTCCCTTTGAAGATCTAGAACACCCTTTCAAATTCACAGCAAGATTTTTGTTTCTGATTCTTCTCTTGACAATTGTTGATGCCTCCTCCACCCTGTAATTACTGTGTGTGTGTGTGTGTGTGTGTGTGTGTGTGTGTGTGTGTGTGTGCTTTCACAAAATCCTATTCCAGTGCCTGATTGGGATGTGAACACAGCTCTTGCTTCTTGAAGGCTCTCTGGGAGGATAAACTCTTATGAGCTATACCATGATGGAAAGACTTTGAGTGTGCTCCTGGCGTAGGACTGACTGGCTTTATGATATATGTTCCTTTCTGAATCTATTTTCTGAGGACCAGCTTAACTAAATGTGAAGAGGGAGAGGTGTCAGTAGCCCGACCACCTAGTGATGAATTTGCTAGCCATGAGAATGCATGAAATAAAGAGAAGTACAAAATAGACTTTAGTCCTACATGTTCCCTTCCGTGTACGCAGTGACTGTGGCAGAAAGAGGCGCATAATGTACTGGGCATAACTTTTTAGACCATGTAGACATTTCAGTTTAGTCTTTGGTACTCTAAATGTGAGATCTTTGGTTAGGGACTAATAACTGGGAAGACCACTGGTAGAATCATGTCATTTTAATTTTACCTATAAATGAAATCAGAAGAAAGAACGAAGCTAAGTAGAGGGAAGAGTCATAGGTACTCTTTGGAAAAGCAAAGGAAGGAGGTGGTGGAGCTGATTTTCTTGTGTGATCAAAGGCAATAGCAAACATTATTTCATGGGACATTTGGCCACCTCATATTGCAGAGTTCTTGGTAACTATTTGCAAAAAAAAAATCATGGAAATAATTGCAACTTATCCAATATTAGTTACAGAATTTGGAGAGACTGAGAAGCAGTACAAAAACTAGAGAGGACCCTCCAAATTAAATCAGCATACACGTTGATACCTGGTGACATCAGAGCAAAGATGGAATGAGGGGGAATGGTGTGAAACAGATCAGAAATCATGGATCAGGAAGAAGGAAAGGTGGTGGTGGGTTTAAAAAAGCAAAAAATTACTTACAGACTACAGTGAAGACTTGTGCCTTTACCTCATTAATATTTGGAGGAAATAAAAATTGTCAGGCACTAGGTGTGGCACACGCTGAATGACATCACAAAAATAAAATTGACTATAACAGACAAAAAAAAAGAGTCTCTTTGCTGTGGAAATTGTCCTGTATCATTTGTCTGTGTACTCAGGCCACAGATTTGTTAAAGATCAGAATTAATGTAAAACTAGAACAAAGATGAGAACAAATACTAATAATGAGAAAAAAAGATATAGCATATAATTAAAACAACCCATTCCTGAGCTACAAAGATTTCATTCTGGATAAATGGATACTAGGTAACAAAAACTGATTCCAGTGGTGATTATAATATTTTTATGTATTCTTCTAAGTGATGTAAATCGACAAGGAGATCAAAAGAGTCGAAAAATCATCTCAGTCAGCATATAAGTACTTAGTTGCCAAGTGGAAAGAGATGCTAGTGGAAGCAGGACCGATTAAAAATATAAATTGATTTGTAAAATTATACAAGGAAGGATTGTGAATGATTATCACCTCTTAGTGCAGAGAGTATCAGATGCTCAAATCAATTCAAAAAAAGCCAAGTTGGTTTTAGGCTTCTAGGTGATGCCATAGTACACAGAGTGCAGTTCCTGGCATCAGGAAAACCTGAGTTCAAATTTGACCTCTGGACACGTACTAGCTGCATGAACCTGGGAAAGTCACTTAACCTTTGCCTGCTTCAGTTTCCTCATGTGTAAAATGGTGATAACAATAGCATCTATCCACCAGGGTTATTGTAAGAATCAAATGAGCTAATATTTGTAAAAGTGCTTAGCTTAGCACAATGCCTAGTCCATAAGTAAGCTTTTGTCGTTGTTGAGTTGTTTTAATTGTGTCTGATTCTTCATGACCCCATTTGGGGTTTTCTTTTTTTTTTTAAATAACTTTCTGTAATTTTTATTTTATTTGTTTTCGGTGTTCCACAATCACTACCATACAACCTAGATTTTTTTCTTTCCTTCTTTCCCCTTCCCTCCCCCCACACCTCCTTTCCTCCCTGAGATAGCATACAATTTTATATAGGTTCTACACATACATTCCTATTAAATACATTTTTACCATAGTCATGTTGTATAGAAGAATTAAAATGAATGGGAGAAATCATATAACAAACGAAAACGTAATACAAAAGAGAATGGTCTGCTACGTTCTGTGATTAAATTCCATATTCTTTCTCTGGATGTGGAAGGCATTTTGCCTTAAAAGACCATTGGGAATTTTTTTAAGTCCTTGCATTGAAATGAAGTTCTAAGTCTACCAGAAAAAATCCTCGCACACTGTGGTTGTCGCTGTGTACAAAGTTCTCCTGGTTCTGCTCCTTTTGCTCATTATCAGATCATATAAGTCTTTCCAGGCCTCTCTGAAGTTTTCCTGTTCATCATTTCTTATAGCACAATAGTATTCCATTACATTCATATACCACAATTTATTCAGTCATTCCCCAATTGATGGGCATCCCCTTGATTTCCAGTTTTTGGCCACCACAAAAAGTGCTGCTATAAATATTTTTGTATATGTGGGACCCTTTCCCATTTTTATGATCTCTTGGGGATACAGTCCCAGAAGCAGTATTGCTGGGTCAAAGGATATGCACATTTTTGTAGCCCTTTGGGCATAGTTCCAAATTGCTCTCCAGAATGGTTGGATCAACTCACAGCTCCACCAACAATGAATTAGTGTCCCAACTCTCCCACATCTTCTCCAACATTTATCATCTTCTTGTTTTGTCATGTTAGTCAATCTGATAGGTGTGATGTGGTATCTCAGTGTTGTTTTGATTTGCATCTCAAATCAATAGTGATTTAGAGCATTTTTTCCATGACTATAGATATCTTTAATTTCTTCCTCTGAAAACTGCCTGTTCGTATCCTTTGACCATTTATCAATTGGGGAATGACTTGTCGTCTTGTACATTTGACTCAGTTCTCTATATATTTTAGAAATGAGGCCTTTATTACAGATACTAGTTGCAAAAATTCCCAGTTTTGTACTTCCCTCCTAATTTTGGTTGCATTGGACTTGGTTGTGCAAAAACTTTTCAGTTTAATGTAATCAAAATAATCCATTTTGTACTTCTTAATGCTTTGTGTCTCTTGTTTAGTCAAAAATTCTTCCGTTCTCCATAAATCTGATAAATACATTATTCCTTGCTCCACTAATTTGTTTATAGTATCAATCTTGATCCCTAGATCATGACCCATTTGAACTTTATTCTTGTGTACAGTGTCAGGCATTGGTCTATACCTAGTTTCTGCCACACTTTTATCCAGTTTTCTCAGCAATTTTTGTTGAACAGTGAGTTCTTATCCAGGAAGCTGGGTTCCTTGGGTTTATCAAACAGTAGATTGCTATATTTATTGCTTCTGTGTCTTGAGTACCTAGCATATTCCATTTGTCTACCCTTCTGTTTCTTAGCCAGTACCAAGTGGTTTTGATAATTGTTGCTTTATAATACAATTTGAGATCTTGTAGAGCTAGGCCACCTTCCCTAGCATTTCTTTTCATTAGTTCCCTTGCTATTCTAGACCTTTTGTTCTTCCAGATGAATTTTGATATTATTTTTTCCAGCTCTAGAAAATAATTATCTGATAATTTGATTGGTATGGCACTAAATAAGTAAATTAATTTAGGTAGAATTGTCATTTTTATTATATTGGCTTGGCCTACCCATGAACAACTGATGTTTTTCCACTTACTTAGATCTGACTTTATTTATAAGAAAAATGTCTTTTAATTGTGTTCATATGGTCTCTGGATTTGTTTTGGCAGGTAGACTCCCAAATATTTTATAGTGTCTACCCTAGCTTTAAATGGAATTTCTCTTTCTATGCCTTGCTGTTGGGCATTTGGAGTTTTCTGGGCAAACATACTGGAATGGTTTACCAACTCATTTCCCTCCTCAGTTCTCTGAATATGTTTAGGGATAAAACGGAAGGACAACAAACAGAAGTGCCAAATATCCACAAATGTTTTTAAATAATAAGCTGATTTCACCATCAAGGGCAATAGAGCCATCACATATGAACTCAACACCACTCTCTCAGGTGGCATGCTAAGGCTATGAAAAGCAACTGTTTTGTGTCTAGTGGCCATAGAGAATGTCTATGATTAGGTAATAAAATTGTGAGGGTGTTGAGGGATTGATATCTTTGGGATGGCAAATTGGGCCATCATTTGTCTCAATTCTTACCATTGAATGGGCTTCGTCGCAGACAAATTGGGACCTGGCAAAGACCTAAATTTGGAAAGGCCAATGTCACCCTCTACTTCCTGTGCTATCACCAGTGGTTGACCTTTTGTCTTACCCCTGGACTCAGATGACTCTGGGGGAGAGGACAAGGCTAATCATTTTGAGCAGTTCTGCCTCACTCAAATCAGTTCATATGTAAGTCAAGACAACATGCTTGTGATGTCCTTGGTCCTCTTTGAGAATGAGGGACAATTACGACAACACAAGTTATCTCATCACCTCTTGCTTGAGTTTGATTTAGTTTCTCTAACTCTAGTGTCTCCCTGATCCAATCTATTCTCCACTTAGCTACCAAAGTAGTTTTTTCCTTTTCCAAATGCAGGCCTGATCTCCTTGTGGTTCTGCACCAATGATCCTCCACCTCCCATCTGCTTGCTTCCAACTGACTGTCCACCACACCTGGCTGGAATGCTCTCCCTTGTCTCTGCTTCTTGGATTTCATGGATTCATTTAATACTTAACTCCATTTCTGCCTTCCACATGAATCCTTTCCTGATCTAGGACATTCATTGATCCTCTTAAAAAATGAAGTACAAATAATGAGATTGCTGACCTTTGAGTCAGAATGACCTGGGTTTAGTTTTTGCCTGTGATACATAGATGTATGTTAGCTGTATGTTACTGGGCAAATCATGTAACCTCTCCAAATCCAAGGCAACTCTCTAAGACTCTTAAGTTGCAGAGTAGATGCCAACCTGCCTCGGTAGGAGTTTCCTCATCCGAAGTTCCTTAAATTAACAAAATCATAGGTCTGGTGAGAGAGAAAGACATACACATAGAGAAACAGACATAAACATAGAGAGACAGAAAGGTGTGTGTGTGTGTGTGCGTGTGTGTGTGTATGTGTATGTATGTATGTGGAGAGAGAGAGGTGGGGGAGTGCAGTGTTAAAGAGAGAAAAAAGTGCATTAGAGTCATAAGTCTTCAAACTTGAGAGGCAACTTAATATTATTTTTTATTTCTTCCCTACTATGACTTAGATACCATCTCACCCTGGAGATCTAGTCCAACTTATTCATTATAGAGACGAGGAAGTTAGAACAAACAGAAATGAAATACTTGTTCAAGGTCAAAGAGGTAATTGACAAAACTGAGATTCTTACACTTAAAAACAAGATTCTACTGTAAATTCATTGTTCTAATGAGAATGCAGGTATGTGGTTCACTTGTTGATAATATTTTATCAGTAATTTTTATTAGAGTAGCACTAACTCAGATTTCTATTGTTTTGGAATCTTTCCCTCTTTAAGATGTTTTGAAAATTGATCCTCAATTACCTGCAGTAATGACACTTCCTGCTCATGTTTCTTTCTGTGTTTGATGAATTCCCAATTTCATTTTAGGTACCATAGCGACTTTGTATAATATGCCAGCTGCTAAGGTGGGGTCCAAATGTAGATGATGATAGTTATTTATGAAAACAGATTGCCAGAGAAATACTGTCAGATCTGTTCCATTTTATGTCTATTTGTTTTCCTCTTCTTTTGCCCACAAAGGCTCTCAGTGATTATCTGGTTTATCCAGTTCTCATACCAAATTCTCTGTAGGCTTATTTTCCTCTCAACTGCTTTTGGCTATTTTCTAAGGCAGTTCTGCTTATAATCTTCTGTCATTCTCCTCCCTAATGTTTTGCAAATGGTCTTGTTCTTTAAATGTTACCCTTGGCTGCTATATTTCTCCTTTGGTATGGAAAGCAAATGGTTGTTCTGGTGAAGCCTCCTCATTGTATTGACTGTTTTGAAACAGCTCAACTTCTCCATGAAACAGTGACAGAATCATTGTCTTTACTTTTGTCTATTTCCCATTTTTGGAGTTTGCAGCTTGTTTAAGCAGGTAGCAGTGCTGTTGCTGCAATTGTCTGTACTGTTTTCTCATTTTTAGCTTTTCTTCAACTTTCAAGGATAAAATCAGTACCATATTAGGCATTGCTTTTGATCTTTATTCTCCCTGGTTGATGACCTAGCTGAATACAAACAGTTTATTTGGAAATGATTCCCATATGGGGAAACCAGGAATTCCCTTTCTGTTAAAATGTAGTCATTGTCATTTTGGGGGAGGGAGTGTTATTTTCAGCAGTGCCCTCCCTACCACATTCTTGTCTTACTATGTAAATAGAATACAGCAAACATTTATTAAGTGCTGACTGTGTTCAGAGAGCACTGTGCTAATCGGTATATAAAAGTGGAATTCATTATTAGATAAGACATACATCTTGCCTTCAAGGAATTTAATAATTTGGCTAGGGAGATTATAGTCCAGTAAACTTCAAGAAAATACTCATGATACACAAACTTGAAACCTATGATTAGTCTACAGATCTTCATTCTTTTATTCCATGAACCACATTTTCGCACATATTTTCACCATTATCCATTGTACACCCCTTTGCATTGAATCATGGATTATGACGTTACATGTTTATTTGATTTGGAGATTCTTCACTAGTTTTTCATGGAATTCCTCTGCTTCACCCTCTGTCTGTAATAGATGTTAGCACATAAGCTATATATATTTTTTTTATTGTAGTCAATTTACTTATGTTCATGAATGCTGAAAAGTGATCTGACCAAGTGTCCCATTAAATGTTGTTCTTGTCTTTGGGAACACAATGAAATCAATTCCTTTGTTCACCTCTTCAAGGAGAACCAGGAGGCCATAATTCCATTTAGCTACAACTTAGTGCTCATTGGACAAAGATTGTACATTCAGATTACCAACAATCAAGTTAATGTTTGCAGATGAAATAAAGACTCCGCGACTTTTTAGCCATCTTTCTCCCTATTTTCCATTACTGTGGATATGGAAGGGGATGGGGGCAGCATAAGAATGAATTGTATAAATACTCTATGGGGCCTTTATTTAAGTGCTGTGTCTAATTGAGAGTTCCACAATTTTAAGAGGGAGGCAGGGGAACTTGGAGAACATTTTATGGATAATTGCAAAAATGTGTAAGGGCACAAAGGTTAAGTAAACCGGAAATATCTTGGAGAGAAGGTTTATGGATGACAGATAATGATCTTCAAGTACGTGAAAGGTTATTATACAGAAGATGGGGAAATCCCTTATCCATCAGCAGTCTGTCCAAGATACATATATATCATGATGGTTTCATGAAAGAGATAGGCACTTAAAAGGTAGTTGCTTATCTAGAATGTCTCAGATCTAGTTATTCTTAAAACAAAGGAGTAGAGCATGTCAGCTTTGAAGAAATTTTAATCGCTCTGAAAAACATATTCACCCTTGAACACTTAATGAGTTGAGAAGCAGTGTGTCTTAGTGGATAGAGAGTTGTCCTTGGAGACTTGGGTTCAAGTCCACTCTTTGATGTTGGGCAAACCAATTAACCTTTCAATGCCTCAGACAAGTCTTTAAGACTTTAAGTGGCTGAGAAGGTACAAGTGTGCAAACCCCATCATCAAGAGCTCCTCACCTTGATGAAATCAGAGATCTGGCAAAAACAGCATCATCAAAAACCACTTAACAGTGACATTCCCATTTCTCTTGTTTTCTAATTCTTGTATCATTAGGCTAAAAGAACACAGTCATTTGTTTTACAAATATATTTGATGTTTAAAAGACACGTGTGTACATCACAAAAGAAATACAAGAGAAAACAGAACCTAACACTATCATTCTTGCTGGGCCTACCTTGACTGATTTGCTGTCATACTCTAGGCACAAAAACCAATGCTTATTTTCAGGGCTAGACTAAAGAACATTTACTGGCCCATTACTTTTTAGATCTCTGTGACTAGCAGCTGTGTTTAATCTGTTATGCATAAAATAATTTAAATGTTCCAGAAAAAGTGGGAATGTACAAAATTTAAAGTATCATTATTTTCTTTACTGTGTTATTATATATCAGGATAGCTTCCTTGTCTGAGGTTACAGTATCTTCCAAGGGAGTTCCAACCTTGACTGAAGCTGGTCAAATAAACAATGACTCTTCAGTCTGGTTGATTGTCCTCAATTAAAGATGCAAACTGTTTTCCTTGGGTAGCTATTTTTCAGTCTTCTTGTTTGTTTTGTTTTTTTATGCTTGTGGGAAGCTAGGCATAATGTGCAATCTATTCCTCTCTAGAAGTATTTTCCAGGAGAGGTAAATTTCATTCTTTCAGAAGCGCAGGGAAGCACACTCATAGAAATAAATTACCACATTATAGCCTCCAAGTGATTTTCATCTTTGGGGTATGGGTCCAAGAGAGTAGTTCAATCATATTCTTTCTCTAGCCATAAGGAATTAATACCCCTTTTTCCTAATTAAAAAAAACCCAACTATGGGCATACTTGAATAGCCTCTTTTTATTAAGTAGAACTAGGAAGCAAGAACTGATGTCTCAGTATGAAGAAGACATTTAAAAGGGCCTGTCCTTAGGTCTGCGTTCCAAGACCTATAGTTCATATTGGCACACTGTGGCACTATAGATGGAATACTGGATTTGAGGTCAGAAAGAACTGAGTTCAAATCCCTCTGCTGATCCTTACTAGCTCTATGACCATGAGCAAGTCATTTCAAGACACTGAGACTTAGTTTCCTCGCCTATAAAATGAGGATAATAAAATCTATAATGCCAAATTCACAATGTTATTGGAAAGCACAAGTGAGATCTTGTAGGTAAAATACTTTTGCAGATTTTAAGTATTACATAAATGTCATCTATTATTACTATCCAAAGACTACATCTAAGTGTACAACTAAGTCTTGCCTTTGAATAATAATAGTTAACATACATATATCGTTTCATATATGCTATCTCATTTGATCCTCACAACTCTGAGAAGTAGGTGCTGTTGTTATCCTTAATTCATAGATGAAGAAACTGAGGCTGAAAGGGGTTCAATGACTTGCCCTGAATGACACATCTAATTAGCGTCTGAGGTAGAATTTGACCTCAGGTCTTCCTGACTCTGAGTCCAGCATGCTGGACCACCACACCACCCAGTTGCCACAGTAGCATCACTCCTTCTAGTAGGGCCATTTGACATTTTGTAGCATTGTTTGCTTCTTAAAATAGGAATCCCTTTTGTAGCAGCCAGTGCTCCAAACCATAAGAAATTCTTTTTTTTGTCACTCCTGTATTCAGGACTGCAAGAATCTCCAAGCAATAGGGGAAGAGTAAAGGGTTTTCAACAAAAGTTATTTTTTACTAACCAGTTTCTGGGTCTTTGTGTACCTCTTGTCTATGGTTTCCCTAGACACTGGCAGGATTTAGTCAGGTCTGTGGGGGAAACCTGAGCATGTGACCAGCTGTTTCCTTATTTACCCTCACATATAACTGTTTCATGTTTTCTAAAAGTTTCTCCTTGGCATGGAGGACATTAATAGTTGTACATTTATCGCTTTGGGGCTAATTAATACCTTCAAAATGTTCCAATGAATCATTTTTGGGAATAGCTACTCCCACACTGCAAACAAGAAATGACCCTAGCAATGAAAATGGAAAGAATCCTAAACCATTCTGTGTAATTGTAATGAATAAACTTGGCCCTGAAGGATAGATATGAGGGTGATAGTCTTTCCTTTTTGCTTAGAGGTGGGGGCCTATGAAAGTGGAGAACAACATATGCCATCTGACTTGATTGATATAGTCATTAAATTTGCTGAACTTTTTTTTTTCTTTCTTTTTTGTTCTTTGTTTAAGGAATGGCTCTTTGGGTTGGAGAGGGGTAAATATTTATTAGGAAATGAAGCTGATGTAAAACAAACAAAAAAAAGCCTTTTTTTTTTCTTTTTAGAAGAATGTCCTTGACAAGAGAATTAGAAGGAAATGGGAGTTTTCTTGAAGTTCTAACTCCTTACAGGCCATCTCCTCTTATTGGTGAGGATGATCATTCTGGTAGCTCACCCTTGAGAAGAGTTCTGAAAATACCCTCAGGCTTAAATGGCATATTGTTGAACTTAAAGTGTGTGCCTGAGGGGAAAAGGGACAGCTGCATGTCAATTTCTCCAGAAGTACCACTGGAAAGTCATTTACCTGTCTTCTAAATAAAGTTCAAACTCTTTTGTTTGGCCATCTAAATTTTCTACATTCTGGTGCCACCCTGTTTTTTTCCTAGCCTTTTGTCACAGATTACACTCTATATCCTCTATGCTCCATCTCAACTGAATTAAGTATTGTCCTTTGGAAATTTACCTACTACGCGTTCTCGCCTCTTCAGCTGTGCTCATACTGTCTTCTCTGCCATCCTTTCTTCCTACATCTATAATTATCTTTTCCATTAACATCTCTATGTTGAAAACCTGACCATTCATCTAGTCCCCAGCTAAAGTTCTTTTTTTTGGAGTTGATTTTATTAATGTAGGGAACTACCAAATAAGGAAATTTTCCCTACCAGTGTAGGAATCTTAGAAAGCTGTTTAGAGCACTAAGAAATTAAGTGACTTGCTCTGGGTCACATTGAGAGTATATGTCCAAGGTTAGACTTCCTTCCCAAGCCTTTGTGGCTACTTTGTGCCTGGCTCTCTGTCCAATGTACCATGTTGCCTTTTCTCAGCTAAAGTTCTACTACCTTCCTGAAAATTCTCTCCAGTTAACAAATGATGTTTCCTTCCTTGGATTTAATGTAGCACTAGTTTGTACCTATCTTGTAAGTTTGCAGTTGTATTTCATACTATAATTATTTGTGTGTGCATTGAATACTCACCTTGTTAGATTGTACTCTCTGAAAAGGCAGAGAATGCATCTTATTAAATTTTTTATAATTTCCCCTAGCACTTAATATAGTGTTCTTTGTATAGAATAGGTGATTAATTTAATCAATACTTGTTTAACTGAATTATATGCATGTGTGTGTATATGTAAATACACATACTATATATATAATATATACACATATATATTATTTTTGTATGTATACACCATATTTTATGTGTGTATGCTATATTTATATGTATATATATGTATATATACTATGTATAGCATATATGTATATGTGTGAATGTGTGTATGTATACATACATGCATACATATATATGAAAGTAACAATAAGATGAATCAATGTATGGATAGAGAGGATTGATCTATATGGCATAGTGTAAAAAAAATGTTGGACCTGGAGATACAGGATTTGAGTTTGAATCCCAGCTCTTCCACTTGGTAGCTGTGTGACCTTGGGCAGTTTTTTAACCCCTCTGAGCCTCAATTTCTTTTTATTTATCTATCTATCTATTTATTTATTTAATTTTTTTACATTCATTTTCACAAATTTTTGGGTTCCAAATTTTCTCCCCTTTTATCCCCTCCCCCCACCCCAATACCCCAAGCAATCTAATTTTCCCTATCTCCAACCTGCCCTCTCTTCTGTCATTCCTCCCTTCTCTTGACTCCATCTTCTCTTTTCTCCTGTAGGGCCAGATGACTTTCTATTCCTCCTTAGCTGTATGTCTTCTTTCCTAGTTGCAACAACAATACTAAACAGTTGTTCCTAAAACTTTGAGTTCCAAATTCTCCCCATCCCTCCCTCCCCACCCATTCCCTTTGGGACGGCAGGCAATTCATTATAGGCCATATCTGTGTAGCTTTGCAAATGACCTTCCTGATAGTCGTGTTGTGTAAGACTAACTGGATTACCATCCCTCCTAACCTGCCCCTCATTGTTTCTCTTCTGACTTTTGATCCTGTTCCTCCCCAAGTGTTGACTTCAAATTGCTCCCTCCTCCCTTTGCCCTCCCTTCCATCATCCCCCCCCTTGCAATATCTCTTTCTCCTCCACTTTCTTATACTGTAAGATAGGTTTTCATACCAAAATGAGTGTGCATTTCACTCCTTCGTTTAGTCAAATGTGATGAGGGTAAACTTCTTGTTTTTTTTTTTTTTTCTCAGCTCTCCTCTTTTTCCCTCCACTAAGAAAAACTCCTACCTGCCTCTTAAATGACATATAGTTACCCCCTTCCCTTTCCCTCCTCCTACATTTCTCTCTCACCATTTACCCTAGTTTCTTTTATGGTATGGTCCCATCCTATTCAGTTCAATCTGTGCTCTCTATCTCTGTATGTGTGTGCATGTGTGTATGTGTGTGCATGCGTGTACATGTGTATGTGTGGTCCCACCAACTACCCAGATACTGAAAAGTTTTAAGAGTTACAAATATTGTCTTTCCATGTAGGAATGTAAACAGTTCACTCATGGTAAGTCCCTTAAGACTTCTCTTTGCTGTTTCCTTTTTCATGCTTCTTCTCATTCTTGTGTTTGAAAGTCAAATTTTCTTTTCAGCTCTGGTTTTTTCATCAAGAATGATTGAAAGTCCTCTATTTCATTGAAAGACCATATTTCCCTTGAAGTATTATACTCAGTTTAGCTGGGTAGGTGATTCTTGGTTTGAGTCCTAGTTCCTTTGACTTCTGGAATATCCTATTCCACGCCCTTCGATCCCTTAATGTAGAAGCTGCTAGATCTTGGGTTATCCTGATTGTATTTCCACAGTACTGGAATTGTTTCTTTCTAGCTGCTTGTAAGATTTTTTCCTTGAGCTGGGAGTTCTGGAATTTGGCCACAATGTTCCTAGGAGTTTCTCTTTTTGGATCTCTTTCAGGTGGTGATCGATGGATTCTTTCAATACTTATTTTGCCCTTTGGTTCTAGAATGTCAGGGCAGTTTTCCTCAATAATTTCATGGAAGATGATGTCTAGGCTCTTTTTTTGATCATGAGTTTCAGGTAGTCCCATAATTTTTAAATTGTCTCTCCTGGATCTATTTTCCAGGTCAGTTGTTTTTCCTATGAGATATTTCACATTCTCTTCCATTTTTTTGTTCTTTTGGTTTTGTTTGGTGATTTCTTGGTTTCTCATAAAGTCATTAGACTCCATCTGTTCCATTCTAATTTTGAGAGAACTATTAAATTCAGTGAGCTTTTGAGGCCTCTTTTTTCCATTTGGCTCATTCTGCTTTTGAAAGCATTCTTCTCCTCATTGGCTTTTTGAACCTCCTTTGCCAATTGGGTGAGCCTATTTTTCAAGGTATTAATTTCCTCAGCATTTTTTTTGGGTCTCCTTTACCAAGGTATTGACCTGTTTTTCATACTTTTGTTGCATCTCTGACATTTCTCTTCCCAGTTTTTCCTCCACCCTGTCTAACTTGCTTTTCAAAATCCTTTTTGAGCTCTTCCAGGGCCTGAGCCCACCCACCACCCCCCCTGGGGTGTCTGGGGTACTGAGGCCCCCGCCCTCCATGTCTTTCACTGATGGCAAGAATATGTCCTCATCTTCGTCAGATCCGAAGGTCGGGATCATTTGCATTTGTTGGAAAAAACTCTCTAATGTCTTATTTTTCTTCCCTTTTCTAGGCATTTTCCCAGCCAGTTACTTGACTTCTGAGATTCCTTTCCACCCCCACCTGGATCCGCCCAGCTAGTGCTTGGCCTCTGAGATTTAAATGGGCTTTCCTCTCTGCTGGCTGTCAATCAGTGAGCTTTAGTTCAAGGTGCTGGGGTGGGGCCAGGGCTGCCTCCGAGACTCTGATCCCTCGGGGGCTTTATGCAGAGACTTTCAGGAATGGAGCGGTTGGGGGCGGGGTGGGAGGCCCGCCTCCCAATCTCAGCTCCCCTGGGGGTCCCGAGCAGAAGCCTTCAGCAACAGAGCGGGGTGGGGGCAGGGCCGTCTCCCAGGCTCAGCTCCGTCCGGTTTTATGCGGGAATCTTCCGTAATGAAGATCCTGCCTGCTGCTGGGGGATTCCTGGGTCCTGGTCCGCTGCCGCCCTCAGCCGCTGCCCACACCTCTGCCTCCGCTGCTTCCCTGCCCCCGTCCCTGCCGCCGCCGTCTTCCTCCCGAGGGGGGCCCCGAGTCACGGAGACGCCCTGCTTCCCCCTCTCCTCCAGCCCCGCCTCTCTCACTGACCTGCTTCTGTGGGTGGAGGGACTTTCCCAGCTGCTGGAGCTTCCGTCTCTGAAGCCTGCTCGGATCAGCTTCTCTGGGGCCGCGGCCAGGGCAGCGCTGGGGGTCGGGTTTACTTTCTGGGGCGTGCCGGACCCTGGGGATGGGTCTTCAGGGCTCCCTGGAACGGAAATCTCTTCCACTCTGCTTCTGCACACCTTGTATTCACCTAGAAGTTATGGGGGACTCTTTTTACATTAATTCTATGGGCTTTGGTTTCGGAGCTCGTAAACGTGAGTCCTTCTACTCTGCCATCTTGGCTCCGCCCCCCGCCTCAATTTCTTTATCTGTAAAATAAGAGTTGGATTAGATTCCCTCTAAAGTCATTTTCTGTTCTATTACCTGGCATATAGTAGGCACTAAATAAATGCTTATTTAATGAATGAATGAACAAAAAAATTTCCTAGTCA
This sequence comes from Bettongia penicillata ogilbyi, assembly GCA_023548195.1. Taxonomy (NCBI): domain Eukaryota; kingdom Metazoa; phylum Chordata; class Mammalia; order Diprotodontia; family Potoroidae; genus Bettongia; species Bettongia penicillata. The sequence goes on along the minus strand of JAJHZJ010000243.1, from coordinate 1,116,782 downwards.
ATTTGAATAGGTTATTGAGAAGTACATCTCTTTGTGGGGAGATGGATATGTCTACTGGCAACTCACTGAGAGGATTAAGGACAGTTCCTAGCCATAGATGATATATGTCATCAACCAAAGTAATTTTCATCTCACTGGGGATGTACAATTGAGTCTCATATTACTGGAAGTAAATCAGTTGGCTTGGCCAGCTGTAGACTACCCCCTTCCCTCACTTGTGCTGAGCCTTTAAAATGGACTTTTAATTACTGAGTTGACCTTTTCAGAGAAATGCAAAGAGAGATCTTGGCATGTGCCAGAAATCATAATCCGAGAACTGAGATAGATCCCAGAGAGAGGTAGAGTGAGGAGTGCCTGTGTAGCTGTACAACCTGTGCTACCAATACTCAACCTAGGAGTTGTTGATGGGAGTCTTAGAAAAGAAGCATTTCAGGTGCATTTGCAGGCTAATTGAGTACTCATCTAAGGTGGCACAGTGGATACTAATTTCTTAGTGCTCTAAACAACTTTCTAAGATTCCTACACTGGTAGGGAAAATTTCCTTATTTGGTAGTTCCCTATGTTAATAAAATCAACTCCAAAAAAAAGAACTTTAGCTGGGGACTTGATGAATGGGCAGGTTTTCAACATAGAGATGTTAATGGAAAAGATAATTATAGAGGTAGGAAGAGAGGATGGCAGAGAAGACAGTATGAGCACAGCTGAAGAGGAGAGAACACATAGTAGGCACAACACATCCAGTGCTCTAAGTTCAGATTACCGTAGATGTCACTAATGTGTGACCCTGGACAAGTCAGTCAACCTCTTTTAGCCTCAGTTTGCTTATTTGTAAAATCGGAATAATACTAGCACCTACTTCCCAGGGTTGTTGTGAAGATCAAAGGAGATGACGTGTAAAGTACCTTGCAAACCTGAAATGCTGTATAAGTGCTAGTTGTTAGTATACATGTATACATATAGAGATGTCATCATCATCATTATTATTATCATTATCTTTATTGTCATATCAGTCCAGAGGTGGCAACAAGAGGCAGTTGTGGAACTCCTCAGACACACAAACCCAGGAGAGTTCTTAGACCTTGACTTCCTGGTGGTGCCCTGGAGAGGAGGAGGGTGTGCAGAGGGCACCATGTGACTCAAGGGTGGCAATTTCTGAGCTACAGACTGCTGAGAGTTCCTGAAACCCAGCTTTATGGGAGAGTCTGTACTGAGGACCTAGACATGATATAGAAGACTAAAAGAAAACAAAAAACTGGGCTTTGACCTTCACTGCTGTTTTGAGTTAGCTGGATATTCCAATCCAGTAAACATTTATTAAGTACTGGCACTGTGCTAAGCATTGGGAATTTAATTAATGAAAAAAATGCCTTTCACCCCAACAAGCTTACAATTGAAAGGGGGAGACAATGCACAGATAGGAAAGGGAAGTGGGGATTGGGATACCAAGTGGTTCTCAAAGGCATTTTGTTCTGTAGAGTTGAAATCAAGGGCAGCAGCTGCAAAGTGGAGTGGACTGAGAGTCCAGCTTCTACCCTTTACCAAGGAAGGCATTGAGAGCTGTTTGGTACACTACCCTGCAGCCAGAGGGAGGAGTAATGAAGGCTTGAGTTAACATCACAGTGGTGAGTTTAGAAGTGATAAGTGGGAGAGGCATCTCGTTTCCTAGAGTTGAAGCCTGCCAAAGGGAGCAGATGCAAAGTGGATTCCCACATTCTGATGAGAAAGGAGTTTGCCTCTCTAGACCCTTCTAATTCATCCCTTCCAAGGGGGTTGTGAAGTGGATTAAAGCACTGAATTTGCAGTTAAGAAGTTCAAATTCTCCTGAAGATACTTACTAGCTTTGTGCCCATAGACAAGTCACTTAACTCTCTTTGCCTCAGTTTTCTCGTATATAAAATGAGGATAATAATGGAACCTAACCAAAGAGTTGTTATGAGAATCAAAGGAGATAACATATGTATAATACTTCGCAAACCTTAAAGTACTGTATAAATGCCAGCAATTATCATTGTCTGTTATTTTATTCATTATGATTTTTCAGGGCATTCTTCAGGATAAAGCCCGAGATTGTTTATTAACTATTATCACAAAGAGCAGGTAGGTAGCAAATTAGATAGAGCACCACGCCTTTAGTCATGAAGACTTGAGTTCAAATTTAACTTCAGACACTTACTAGCTATGTGACCCTGGGTAAGTCACTTAACTTTGCCTCAGTTTCCACATCTGTAAAATGAGCTGGAGAACAAAATGGCAGACCACTCCAGTATCTTTGTCAAGGACTTACCAAACGTGGTAACAAAAAGTCAGACACAAATGAAATGACTGAACAGTAACTTATCATAGTGTCATCATAGATTCAGGTCCCTCAAAATGACCTGAAAAATTGCTTAATGTGTTGTGCCCTACTTTATAGATAAGAAATACGAAGTCCAGAGAACTTGAACAACTTGCCCAAGGTCACACAATTAATGGTACAGCAGAGGCTTCGGTCTACACCATCAAGTTGTTATCATGATCTTGGAGGTCTAAATGGGTTGCTGGCATGAAGGAGAGACTCTTTAGCATATCAAGGGTGAGGGAGCACCAACACAAAGTTTGTTTTTCTTCTGAGGCAAGGCCAGGTCTTAATGGTAGAACCAGGAGAATGGAGGTGTGTATGGGTCATGGGGATAAAAGTGAAGGAAAAGAAATTTGCTCCACCCAGTTATGGGATGTTTTGAGTACTTCTAATTTCTAGTAGGCAAAACAATGCCCTTTGGCCCATAGCTGTGGAAAATTAGGTATAAACTCTATTCTGAAGTTTCTAGAAGAAATTCTCAGTGGGAGCAAAATGAAGCAAAAAGTTATAATTTTTCAGGGCATTTTTCAAGATAAAGTCAGAGTTTGGGTAACCTGGGCTGCAGGTCTCACTAAACAGTAAACGGCTCCACTGAATGAAGTCAGTGTTTGAAGACAGTCAGTCAGAAAGCATTTTTTAAGCACCTACTATATGCCAGACATGGCAGTAAGCAGATAATATATATTTTTAAGTTTTCTTTATTTTTTATTTTTCATTTTTTAACATAGTTCATATCACATAAAACAATTTCAATTTTTGGTCAGGTGAAACTTCTTTTAAAGCATTTACAATATAGACCACAAACGAATTTTTTTTAACATTAATCAACTGAGTCACAAATAATAACTATGTATGCTAACTTCACAAGCCCTTGACTTAATTGTCGCCACACTATTACTAAGAATTAAAGGGCTCTAACTTGTTATTGGTCTAAAGTCCTAATAGCTTAATTTTAGACTTAACCTCAGATGTTCCCCTACCAACAATCTATAATTTAATAGATCTAGTATTAAGCTTACAAACCTTTTGATTATAAAAAAATTGCCACTAACAATAGGGACATTGCAGGGAAAAAAAATATCTCCCCAACTTCATGTCAATTCCAGGAAGGAGTAGATGGTCAACTTGCATTCAGTCAGGTATAAAGTCTGCCAGGTGTCAGTGGGGAAATTGAGTCAGGAGAATCCTACCTCAGCCCAGGCTGAACAGCTGGCCCAGGCTGAACAGCTGCTCTCCCACCCTTCCCATGAGATCACCTTTTGCAGTTCATACCAGCATCTCACGGGCTTACTGGCATCATGGATTGGAGGCTCAGACCACCTTTGTTGCTATCCATCCCTGGAGTTAGAAGAATAGTCAGTTAACTCCCACAGAATCTTAAAATAGCAAGTTCCAATAACCAGGTTTCAGATATGACTATAATTTCACATTTGCTAAGGAACAACTTTTGAGGCAAGTCTTAAGTGACTTACATGCCTTTCTATACACATTCTCATTCCTGATTAAATAACAATCATAAAATCAATTTTACTATTGAAACATTAACTTTTCCATCAGTGCTAAATTTTACCCAAAGTTACCTGCCTCTAGAAAACTTAGACTAAAATTCTTTTCCCTAAACTAAAGATGTTTCAGATTTAGTCTCAGTAATTCAGTCAATTGTTTTAATACTAATTGCTTTTACATCACTTTGTAACATGTCCAGTTTTTCTCCCCATCTCTCACCTCCCCCTACCCCCAGTACCTTTCATTCTGATTACCCCTTCTCTCAATGTACCCTCCCTTCTATCACACCCCACCCTTCTCTTATCCCCATCTTCTCTCTTTTCTTGTAGGGCAAGATAAATTTCTATACCCCATTGCCTGTGTTTCTTATTTCCCAGTTATATGCAATAATGATTCTCAACATTAGTTTCTAATACTTTGAATTCCAACTTCTCTCCCTCCCTCCCTATTCCCACTGAGAAGGCAAGCAATTCAATATAGACTAAATATGTGTCATTTTGCAAAAGACTTCCATAATAATCATGTTGTGTAATACTAACTGTACTGCCCTCTATCCTACACTATCCCCCCTTATTTTTTTATTCCCTCATTTGACCTTGTCCCTTCCCAAAAGTGTTTATTTCTAGTTACTCCTTTCTCCCATTTTCCTCTCTTCTATCATTCCCCTTACCCCACAGTGCCTCCTCCCCTACTTTCCTGTAGTATAAGATGGATTTTTACACCAAATTTAGTGGGCATGTTATTCTCTTCTTAAGCCACATGTGAAGAGATCTTAAGCCACATGTGAAGAGAGTAAACTTCACTTTTCCCCTCTCCCCTTCTCCATTTTCTCCTACATTGAACAAGATTTTTATCTCTTTTATGAGTTATAGCTTTCCCCATTCCATTTCTCCCATTCTCCTCCCAGTATTTTCCTCCTTTACTCCTTAATTTTTATTTTATTTTTTTTGTGGATATCATCTCTTTCGATTCAACTCAACTTGTACTCTATGTGTGTGTGTGTGTGTGTGTGTATGTATGTATGTATGTACAATCCCTCCACCTACCCAAATACTGAGAAAAGTCTCAAGAGTTACAAATATTATCTTTCCATGAATGTAAACAGTTCAGCTTTAGAAAGTCTTCTATGATTTCTCTTTCCTGTTTACCTTTTCATGCTTCTCTTGATTCTTGTATTTGAAAGTCAAATTTTCTCTTCAGTTCTGGTCTTTTCATCATGAATGCTTGAAAGTCCTCTATGTCATTGAATGACCATTTATTCCCTTGAAGTATTATACTCAGTATTGCTTGGTAGGTGATTCTTGGTTTTAATCCCACTTCCTTTGACTTCTGGAATATCCTATTCCAAGCCCTTTGATCCCTTAATGTGGAAGCTACCATTTCCTGTGTTATCCTTATTGTATTTCCACAATACTCGAATTGTTTCTTTCTTGCTGCTTGCGGTATTTTCTCCTTGACCTGGGAACTCTGAAATTTGGCCACAATATTCCTAGGAGTTTCTCTCTTCAGGTCTCTTTCAGGAGGTGATCAGTGAATTCTTTCAATATTTATTTTGCCCTCTGGTTCTAGAACATCAGGACAGTTTTCCTTGATAATTTTATGGAAGATAATGTCTGGGCTCTTTTTTTGATCATGTCTTTCAGGTAGTTCAATAATTTTTAAATTGTCTCTCCTGGATCTATTTTCCAGGTCAGTTGTTTTTCCAAAGAGATGTTTCACATTCTATTTTTTAAAACTTTTGTTTTTTAACTTCTTGGTTTATCTCATAGTCATTCAGTTCCCTGAATTCAATTCTCTCTTTTGAGTGAGCTTTTGAACCTTCTCCTCCATTTGGCTAATTCTGCTTTTTAAAGTCTACTTCTCCTTGTTGGCTTTTTGGACCTCTTTTTCCCATTGAGTTGGCCTCTTTTTAAAGGTGTTATTTTCCTCAGCATTTTTTTGGTTCTCCTTTAGAAAGCTGACTTGCTTTTCAAGCTGTTCTATTGCCTGAGCCTAGTTTAAGTTCACTTTGGAGGCACTGGAGGCAGCGGCCTTGACTTCCTGTGACAGTATACCTTGTTCTTCCTCATCTGAAAGGATGGGAAGAGACACCTGTTCACCAAGAAAGTAACCTTCTGTGGTCTTACTCTTTTGCTCCTTTTTGGGCATATTCTAGCCAGTTACTTGACTTCTGAATCCTTTGTCAAAAGAATGGTCCTATTGCCCCTCCTCTCCCCAGTACCATGTTCAAGGCTGAGATTGGACTCAGCTGTTTGATTCCCCCTTGGGCTTTGGGTGGGGGCAGGGCTGTCACTCAGGGCTGAGGTTTAGATCAGCTGCTCCCTACAGCCAGCTACTTTAAGCCGAGCTCTCTGGGCAATGGACACGTTGCTTCCTGGCCACCATAGCTGCCTGTAGTCTGCTGCTGCCAACACCCTTACCTGGGGCTATTACTGGAGGAACTCATTCCCTCTCGCCTATCTTGGAAAGCCCTCCCACAGTGACCTTTGAAGCTTTCTTTGTCACTTTTGGGTTGAAGGATCTGGGACCCTCCCCGCTGGGAACTCTGGCCCAGAGGTATGTTCAGGTCCTGTTCCTCCCAGTGCTGCGTGGCCAGGTCTGGGCTCCACCCTGCTGAGTGTCCCTTGAGATAGACCTTTCCTGTTGGCCTTCCAGGTTACCTTTGGCTGGAAACCTCTTTTGCTCTGTTGTTCTGCTGTTCTAGAATTTGTTGAGTGTCATTTTTTTACAGGTATTTTGTGGACTCTGGGGGAAGTGCTACAGTAAATGCATCTTTCTACTCCGCCATCCTAAGCAGATAATATATTGAGGACTGCAATCACAGATCTGCAGAATGTAGGATTTAGTGTTGGAAGGGATCAGAAGTTATCTAGTCCAACCTATAAATAAGCATGAACACCCCCCAAAACATCCTTCATCTTCATTTCTTCAGAAGACCATCTTCAGGGGTTGAGTTGCTTTGGGCACTTCTGGCCTTTACCTTCAAAAGGGAAGATGGAAGAGACCAATTTCACTCAGGGATATTGAAGGAAGAAACTCTGGGAAGATATGAGAGGAACTCATGGTCTCCATCTGGTCCCTGTCCCCAGATTGCTACACTAGAGACTAAAGGGAACTTCCTCTTGGGTGGCACCTAGGAGTCTCTCTCTCTCTCTCTCTCTCTCTCTCTCACTCTCACTTATTATGGTCTCTGTGGGAAAGCTCCTTCACTCTATTTCCCTGGTTTATCTTCTCATATGTGTACCATCTCTGATTTCTATTTTGCTACAATTTGGATAAATGGGTTTCTTTGCTATTTGCTACATATGCTGATTACAAAACTGGCATTGGGTAACACCAAAATGACTTTCCCAGGCTCACAAAGGCAGAATTTGGCAGAGACAGGATTGGAACCCAGTATCTGTAACTCCAAATCTATCAAAGCCTTGAATATGAATCTTGGGATCCTCCCTCCCCTCGGTAATGACATAGTGATTAGAAGTTAGATACAATCTGATAACATACCCTGGACTAATAATATTTAAGGGAACACACTGATATAATTTTAGCTTGGTGTTTTCTCTCTTTCTCTTGCTCTCAGAATGACCAAGCTGCTGTTGGCCTTGACCTCCTGCTTCCTCTCCTGTGGGAATGGTGAGGGAAGAAGAAGCTGGAGATATGTCCATTCTGCCTCCTTCTGAGCCACACAGATATCCCCCCATGCTACATATAGGGGGACAGGGTCTGGGCCACAAGTGGAGTTCTCTGCATTTATATTATTCTCCTTCAGATGTTCCATATTCTGTGCATTCATATAGACTGTTCTCTATGCTTGGAATGTACCTCCTTTACTTTTCAGAGACCACTGGTAATACAGTGGATAGAGTGCTGTACCTGAATCAGTAAGAATTAAGTTCAGATCTGACCTTAGATACTTCCTAGGTGTCTAATCACCTAGGGAAAATCACTTAACCTCTGTTTGTTTCAGTTTTCTCTACTGTAAAATGGGGATATCAAAACACTTGGCAGAGGTATTGTGAAGATTACATGAGGTAGTATTTATAAAAGTGCTTTGCACAATGCCTGTCACCTAATAGGTACATATTTATTTCCTTCCCTTTTATCTTTCTGTCTTTCTCTGTGTCTCTTCATCTCTCTGTCTCTCTTTGTCTCACTTTATCTCTCTGCCTATTTCTCTCTGTCTCCTTCCTCCTTCAGCATCTACATTTTCTTTCACGGCTCAGCTCAGGTATCACCTCTTCCAAGTAGTCTTCTTCCCTGTTTCCCCAGCTGAAAATTTTTATTTTTCCTTAAATTTTTGTAATGTAATTTGCCCAATTTGTTCTCATGACCATGTCCTACCCAACACTGCATGGATACATGTTGCATTCCATCCTTGCCTTCAGGCTAACAAATGAGCTCCTTTTGGGTGAGGATCATGTTATTTTTGTTTCTTTGTCTCCAGTGCCTAGCACTGTGCCTTGTATGTAATAGGTCCTTCAGCATTCACTAAATTGAATTGATTTCTAGTCACCTTACCATCCTGGTTTCTCTCTTAGGAACTTAGTCTTCTCTCGAGTATTTCAGAGCACATAGATTGTATGAACTAATGGAATCCCCTTTGTCTAAGCCTAATGGTAACCCCTTCAGAAACATGCTGTTGAGGGGATTGGGCATGTTCCTCTTCTTATATTCTTAAGCAGTTTTGGCTTTCATTGTGGTTTTCTAAGTGCTCTTTTCTCGGTCTGCATTCTTGTAGCAAATGACTTCTTTTCTAGAAGAAATAAGATGTTTTAATAATATGCCCTTTGTTGTTGGGCTTTAGCATTTTCTTGCTCTTGGAGATTAAATTTTATCTATCATTTGTGGACACTTGGTTTCTGATAAAGCTTACACTTGTTGAAAGCCTCAACCTCACTTTCCCCTTACTTTCTTTTAAATACTTTCTCTCTGTCCTCCTCTCTGTACTATCATGGAATTCAATACTTAGGCTTCATTACCTAATCTGGACAATTTTATAGATAGAATCATAGATGTAAAATTGCAAGGAGTTTTGTAAGATAAATCCCTTCATTTACACGTGTGGAAACTGAGACCAAAATGACTTTTCCAGGCTCACAGAGGCAGAGTTTGGCAGAGACAGAATTGGAACTCCATATCTGTAACTCCAAAATGTAGTGTTCTTTCTACTGTCATGTCATTTAAAATATTTTTGTTTCAGCAAAGGAGAGCTTATGAGATATTCACCTATGTGATTAAAGATGTCCCATGGCACTCAGTCTACTTGTAGCAACCCTGACCCAACCTAGTTTCCCTTAAGAGCCTTAGAAGTAATTACTGAGCTTTCACTTCTGGGTAATTATTCTTTACATGAAGTAATTTTCCAGTTTGTTTTTCAGAAAAGCTGGCAACATGATTTGTAAGGAAAAGTATAGCATGTTTGGTTTGGAGATACCTATTCCGAATCTAGGACTCATCTTCTAACACTAAAGCAATCCATGCATGGGATTGAAACACAGAACTAAAAAACTTAATTTTCTTTTAATTTGACTACTTAAAAAAAAGCAACCCAGAATCCACCACCAATTCAAAGAAGTCATCTCTTAAGAAAACAATCAAGTGAACTTAACATGTGTGGGAAATTACCAGCCAGTCAGTGGCAGGGAATAGAGCCTTCCATTTATCTGCAAGATAAAAACCTGCAGATTGACTGCATTAATTGGTTGTTTGATATAATATGTTAGGAGCAACCTGAGAGCCTGGCCTAAGAGTGTGTAGAGGGACAAAGTATCTCTCAAAATTTTACATACCGATCTGGGTTCAGCCTCCTTAACAGTTTTATACAGGCTTTGTTTTCATTTATACCAGGGATTAGTGAGTATAATGGGAAAATTGAATTTTATCATTTCTTGTGGAAACTCCATTCTTCCTAACCCAGTGCCACAGTTCCAGATGTAGCTGGTTCTTCCTTATTCTCATTTGGCCTTTTATAATTTCTCTAGGCACCATTTCCTAGACATTACAGCAGTGGTGTTCTAAGAATTCTGGCCTTTTTTGGAATCATTAAAACACATTTTCTTAGTAGCTATATAACAGGTTCCAAAATGATCATTCAAAGAACATCTATGTTTACTATATTGTCAACATTCTTGTGTCTCTAGCAACCCCAAGTTCATTTCCTTCCAAAGGGGTCATAGGATAATAGGATTACAGGTTTAGAGCTAGACCAGAGATTATCTAGTTCAACCTCCTTATTTTATGGTAAAAAATATGAGGCCCACCAGGTTTAAGAGAATAACTCGCTAGTTAGTATTTTGTTTGGTCATTTCAGTCATGTCTGACTCTTCATGATCCCATTTGGGATAGTCTTGCAAAGATATTGGAGTGGTTTGCCATTTCCTTCTCCAGTTTTTACAGAAGAGAAAACTGAGGCAAACAGATTACCATGTAATCTACCAGCCTCTAGTCAATATGAGGGGTTCTGACATAGAATTTGTCAGTAACTTGAATAGAAAATTCAACACTGGAGATTTTAAAGATTTTCAAAGTTAAGGTGGAAAGCTTATAATATAATTTAATATTTATTTAAGGCTGTTGTGTTAGTGTTCAGAATGTAGTTTTAAGGAGCCTCCCCTGCTCCCTAGGTAGGCTGTAATAAAATAAATATAAATAAATAAATTTATATAAATATAAATAATATAAAATATTATATAAATATAAATATATATAATGTAAATATAAATATATATATAAATATAAATAATAAAAATAAATATAAATAAATAAATAAAAATAAAATAAAGAAGAATAAGGAAAACTATATCATAGCATCATAAGATTAAAGATTTACAGCTGGAAGGGGCCTCAAGCAGTCTGATCAAGGCCCTTCATTTTCTGGATGAGGAAATGGAAGTCAGGGTCTTCAATGACTTGTCCAAGGTCACATTTGTAATAAGGATCAGGGGCAGAATTTGAACCAGATTCTCTGATTCTAGAGTCTGTTCTCTTTTTGCAAATAAATTCTAGAAAAAAGGGATTCTAGTGGAAGAGTTGGTCTGTTGAGCTCAATTAGCTAAAGAGTATTGGGTTTTGTTAATTGGGACTTAGATATATGGATTTGGGTCCTTTTACTACCACAAAACCAATGATTCCAAGTTCCAGTTGCATAAAGTTTACCATACAGCAGAACTACAGACACCTTATGCAAATGTCTTTTACGTTCTTAATTTAATCTGGTGGACTGCTATTTATGTAATATATTGTTGTGCAGTTGTTTCAGTCTGACTCTTCTTGACTGTGTTTGGAGTTTTCTTGGCAAAGATAATGGAGTAAGATGCAGAGCCACCAGTCCTTACCATCTGCCCCTTCCACTGCCTCCTGACCTTCTCCAGGATTTATCATAATAGCTAGCATTCATTTTTGAAAACCCTTTACATTTATTGTCTCATTTTTATTCTTACAACAATACTATAATTATCATTATTATCCCAATCATACCCATGGAGAAATTAAGACTGGAAAAGTTAAGTGACTTGCCCAGGATCACACAGTTTGTCTGTATCTGAGGTAAGATTTGACCCCAAGTATTCCCGATTCCAGGTTCAATATGGCTGTCCATTACACCACCCAGCAATGTATTCTACCTCTACCTGTGCCCTGTTGCTATACCCTGTGTTCATTGACACTGTCATCTGGCCTACTTAGACAACTCAAGGATCTTTAGGCTTTGTCATCTGTCTCATTGCTGAGCCCTAAGGACTCCTGGGTCTTCCTCTGTGCCTGCAGATGAAAGTTCTTTATGTCTTGTCTTCTCCTATTAGAATGAGCTGTTTGAGAAGAGAGCTTGTCTAGATTTTTCTGTTTGTATAACTAGTGCTTTCCATAGTGCTTGGCACATATTAGAAGATTTTCCATTCATTCATTCATTCATTCATCAAATTATGTAAACATTTTACAAACCTTAAGTTGCCATATAAATGGTAGCTATTATTATTCATCCATGTATTCATTCAAGAATTGATTCTTTCAAAAATAGTTTCCCAGGCATTATTCATTTACAGCAATGTCAGTTTTACCAGAGTGACATAACCAGTATCATCAGTTCTTTTCTGGTCTTGGTAGACAATCAGATATCTAAATAATCCCTGGTTTTGTTCTCCCTTACTCCTCTTCCTTCCTATCCTGGATAGCTCTCCTTCTCCTTTTTCCTCCCCCTCCTCCTTTTGCTGCTCTCTCTTCCTCTCCTTTTCCTTCTCCTCCCCCATCTCTCTTTCTCTTCTTTGTTTTTCTCTTCCTTTTCTCTCTTCTCCATTGAAAAATTTCTCTTTTAATTTGACTTAATGTATAGTTTGTTTTTAATCCTTAGTAGCTCTTTCTAGAGATTTTGATCTCACGTTGTTTGGGGGTGTTGATTTTGCCCTCCCCCTAGACTACTGAATAGAATTCTGTAACAGATATTTGGGATTGATTATACCGATCTACATTTCAGATCCCTATGACAGAGTTGTAATCGTAATTTTTTTAATATGTAATGCATAGTGTGGTTTATTGTCAATAGGCAGTGCACATACCGCTAATCCATAAATGATAAGGGAATCTATTTGACTGAGTCTAAGTAATTGGTATTTCCACTGAAAGTTTTTTTAAAGGTTTTTTCCTTCAAAGAGAAATGTTGCAGAGAGATTAGGCTTTTCCTTTCAGGGAGGTACTTTTGCATGCCTAACTTCTTGTAGGAGATTGTCAGTTTTTTGAGTAAGCTATGAACCTGGGACAATGCTTCTCTTGTCCATTGTTCAAGCCCACTGCAGCCCTGAGCCAGGATTTCCATGGGGTGTGAATAATACCACCGCTGAGACTGAAAGTTCTATATCCATTTAATGTGAGGTCAAGGAAAAGGTATTGTGGTCTCTAGTTCTTGATGTAGTCTTGTGGAATTTATTTAAGTGATAACACTTTGCATTGTACAAAATTTCTAGATCTTTACATATCTCACCAGCATTTCTGTTAATTGGGTGGTGGTACGTAATCTAGGGAAAATCATTTGATTGTCTATGAACCTTAGAATTTAAGTGGCATATAGAACAGTGTGGGCAGCTTGGTGGCTCAGTGGATAGAATGCCTGGCCTGGAGTCAGAAAGACTCCTAGTGTTGTGTTAAAATCTGGGCTCAGGCACTTACTACTTGTGTGACCCTGGGCAACTCAACCCTGTTTATCTCAGTTTCTTCAGTTTCTTCATCTGTAAAATAATCCTGGGAGGGAAATGGCAAACCATTCTAGTATCTTTGCCAAGAAAACTTGAAATGGGGTCACAAAGAGTCAGACATACTTGAAACGATTGAGCAACAACATAGAATGGTGTCTTGTTAATAGTAGTTGCTTAATAAATGCTTAACTGATTGATAGTAAAAAGAACTCTGGTCTTGAAAGCAGAAGATGGAAGCTCAAAAGTCCTAGTCATAATCTTTTTTACAACTTTAGATCTTCATTGTAAAATGGAACATCTAATGATGTAACTCTTAGACTTTATAGTAAATGATCCTAGGCAGCATAAGATTATAATGTAAGGTCCAGAAGGAAAGTAATCAGTCATCTCTTCCAATCCCCTCTTTTTACAGTTGATGAATTCAGACCCTGAGAGGTTAATTAACCTGCTGTAGGTCACACAGTTAGCAAGCAGCAAAGCTGAGATTCAGATCAGATGACTCAAAGTTCAGCATTCATTCCATTGTACAATGCTTCATCTCTCAGACTCAGTTTCTTAATAAAAAAATTTTAAAAAAGCAATCCATGGTACTTAATTCATAGGATTTTAGTGAGGAAAAAATGAGATAATATATGGTAAGAGCTTTGAAAACCTGAATGCATCATATAATAAATGTCAGTTACAGTGGTGATGATGATATTATGATTGTATTATCTACTTCATAATATAATTAGAAAAGCACTTTGTAAATTGTAAAGTATTAAACAGCTAGGTCCTGATTTGTACAAATAATGAATCTTGCAACATGGTCACATGTATTGAAATTCATACAATTTGAAGTAATAATTATGCAAAATACGGTAATTGATTCCAGCCCAATGGAAATATATAATGTGAATTTTAATAATGAAACCACTTTACAAGATTCATTATGCATACTAATCAGCGTATAGCTCTGTAAGTAAGTGAAGCTTAGTGTAGAATAAAGAAAATTTTGTCTAGATAGCTCAGTCATTGGAGCATCATCAGACTTAAACTTAGGCTTCAGGGTTTAGTTCTGTTTGGGAAAAGATGGTCTGTGACAGAAGCAGCATAGTATGGTGTATAGAGTGTTAGACTTGGAGTTGGGGATCTGGGTTCAAATCATGCCCCACACATTTACCAGCTGTATGACCATGAAGAAATCACCTAGCTTATCTCTTCTGCCTCAACTTCCTTATCAATAAAATGAAGGTACATTTGGACCCAATAGCCTCTAAAGTCTTCATAAAAACACTACCTACAGAAGTCATAGCTCTCATTTCTGTTAGTATTTTAACATTTTAAGAGAGACAGAGTTTGCCCTGATGACAGAAAAAACTTCCTAACAGAGCCATTCAAAAGTAGAATGGGCATCTCAGGAGATCATAGTCTCCCTTCACTCACTAAACCTTTCATTGGAGAACATGAGACCGAGGTATTACGGTGCTAGCCTAGTTTCAGTCCTGCAGGCAGGACTCTGCCCTTACTCATCCATTAGCCCATTTCTTGCCTATTATTCTAGGTAGATAGGTGGGTTTTTATGTTTCTTTGTGAAAAATATATAATTTTTCATAGCATAACATGCTCAGTCATCCAGGAGGTAGGGTCAGAACTGAAAATTTAGGGTTAAAAATATTTTTCAGGAAAAAAAAACTAGCAAAAACTTATCCAGTTCTTGTTTTCAAGACTAGGGAATGGTATATACCATTGATGGTATAAATCAGAATCTGTTACCTATAGTTATCTTTATCTACACATGCACACACTTCACTACCTATAATAATAATAATAATAATAGCTAAATTACTACTTAAAAATCTGTAGTTTTGTGATTAGAGGCCCTCCATTCACTAATGTAGTTCATAAGTCCTGCTTTACTTCATAGTCTATCTTCATGATTTTCTGAACCTGAAAAAGGCCTAATTCATCATCTATTTCTCAGCATTTTTGATGATAACTTTCACAATTAATCCATGGGCCTATTTGCAAAGCTTTTTCAGTTTGTGAGGACCTGCCAGTATGAGGGCTGTCCTGGGCACCGTCTTGGAAATCCAGTGTCACCTCCAAATCGTGATGAAGATCTGAAGTAACTCCGTAGTGGATGGCTTTATGCCAGGCAAAATGTATTCTTAGAATTAAGTTTTAGATTGGGGAAGTTAAAATTGTTTTTAAAAAGTATTCAAAATTGAGACCAAAAAAAATTGTGATTTCATTGTTTAAGACCCTGTGCTATGTCTAAAGTACAGGAATTGTTTATTTTAAGTGCAGGCTATGTCAATAACTTTATTAATTACTTTGGACAAGTTCTTTAAGACGTCTAAAATGACTATCAGAGAATTGGCTTCATTCGTTAAAATCAAAAGATTTTCTATACCCTGTCTATATAGCATTTTTGCAAGTACTTATACGTATTGTCCATGGGATGATATTAAAGAATTACAGTGAAAATGTTTTTGATCGTATTTATTCTAACTCCCATCATGTAGACATGATCATCCTATGTCTGCATGTTTTCTCATTTATATTCAATATTTAAAATTGATTAAACAGACAGTTATTAAGTGCCTACAAGATACAAGGCACTGTATTTATACTGGAGATACAAAACAAAATGAAAAACAATCTTTGCCCTCAAGCAGCTAATGTTGTACTGTAATGGGTTATATAACAATGTCTTCCACTTGGAAGAAAAGTTAGCAGATTCGTGACTTAACTTTGCGCTTATTCTTCAAGCGAGATGATTCTTTAGCTCATACATTAGATCTTGATCATAGAACTTCAGAAGCCAGTGTGCCATAATAGAAGATGGCACAACCCCCAATCAGGAGATCTGGATTTCTTTTACAGATTGCCTTACACTGTTTACCCCTCTGGGTTTATGTTGCCTTCATTTTCAAGTGGGTGATAATTATATTTACCCCTCATCTATGCCATAAGAATAAAAAAGTGCACATAAAAGTAATTAGGAAAGGTACAAATGTTATATAAATACAAATTATTTCTAAGTTAAATTATATTTATGTTTTATAAGTGTGCTTATGTATCCTTCCCTGATACATAGTACAGTGCTTGACACATAGTAAGTAATTAATACTTATTGACTGTTGGCAGACAAGTAGGTCATCCAAAGCAATTTATATTTCTACAGGCTCTTTGAAAGTGAATTTTTCTTCATCTTTGGCTCTTAGGGGATCTGACTTCTTTCAGTGCTCAGCTGAAGAACCTACGCCTACATGAAGTTTTTTCCAATACTCCAGGAAACTAGATCCCCATTGAGACGACTTTGCATATATTGTGTATTTATTTATACAAGTATATATTGTTTTCCTCAGTAGAAGATCACCCCTTTATGGTGTAAACTGTTTCCTTTTTGTCTCTGTATCACCATATGTTATCATAGTACCTGGCACATAGTAGGTTTTGGGGATTGAAGTGTAAAAGGTGGATAATGTATAGATCTTAAAAATTGTTCTTCCCTGTAGAGGTTTATATATCTCAGCACAAATGCAACTCTTGATGGTAGATACTAAGTAGGTTATATACTTTGTGCTTTAAATGAGGCTAAGATAATTAATTATGGTGATGTGTTGGATTTTAAATCAAATAAAACTAAAGTTTTTTTCCATTGTTTTTATGAACTTTGTCTTGGGAATAATTTGCTCATAATTAATTACCATTGATCTTATTTACAGGGTTGGCCTTTGCTATTCTCTCTTCTGTCCATCCGGTGTTTGGTTTATATGGCTCTCTGTTTCCAGCCATTATTTATGCTGTCTTTGGAATGGGGCGCCACGTTGCAACAGGTAAGGATTTATGTGTACTTATGTTTTGTGGCTTAGTAATGAAAGGGACTCAATTATTTGAAAAATAGAAGTCAGGTTTCTAAACTATTTGTGACTTCTAAATACTAAGTACTTTTGTTAGCGGTAGACAATCATCTCTGTAATGCAGTGGATAGAGCACAGGACCTGCATTCAGGAAGACCTGAACTCTAATTAGCCTCAGACACTTACTAGCTATTTGACTCTAAGTAAGTCACTTAACCTTTCTTTGCCTCAGTTTCCTCTCCCTGGGGATAATAATAGTACCTACATTCTATAGTTATTGTAAAGAAAAATATGGATAATATTTGTAAAGCACTTTGCAAAACTCAAAGTGCTGCGTAAATGTTAGCTAATGGATATAATACTATCTATTATCTATGTATATATGTATCCATCTATCAGTTCATCTATCTAAAGAGATATTATGGGAATAAGATGAGAAAGGAGAAAATAAGAACTTTGAAAAATGAAAGCATTATATAAATCCTAGCTACTATTAATAAATCCTTTCCTCTTTTAAATATTGTACCTTGTAATTTCTAAAGTAATTCCGCCTTTGTGTATCTGGATATTGAAGAGAAGTGGAGAACTCCAGAAAAGACATTCTTTCCTGAAATAGATTATTGTGAAAAAGCATTTTATTTTCCATTTATCCAGATAATTTTCTCAATTGTCCCATTGGTGTGTGTGTGTTTTACATCATTTCATCTTTTAATTATGTTTCTGTAGAGATTCTCTTGTACCTGGGGGTACATAAATTTGCTTCATGTTGAAGTTGAAATAAAATAACCTCATAAAATTATTTAGGGTGTACATTCTCCTAGGTGCTCTTGCCCTGTAAAAGCCAAAGGTGATAAGAACTTGAGATCATGCTATTATCTTTTCTGTTAAACAAATGCCACAAAACTCTTCTAATGAATAAGAAACTGAGAATTCTCAGACCCTTAACCGTTAAATATTTCCCCCATTGCCTACTAGCAAATTCTCTTCACATTTTAAAAGAAAGAAGGAAGAAAAGAGATCAGATTTGATCCAAAGATTAACCCCAAAACTTTTTCCCTGTTGAACCTTTGATAGAAAAGCCAGAGTGAATTCACACAATAGGCCATAATGGATTTGCTTTAGGAGGTCAAAAATTTATATTTTGATAAGGGCCTAAATACATATTTACATAGTTTTGTTTCTTAAGGCTCTATGGCAGTCTTTTGACTGGCTACATGATTTCAAACTAACATATATGTCTGTAGTTAGCAAATATCTTTAAGCACTCCATAGATGCCTTGTTTTCTACTATGCAAGTACTGTGCATTCTAAAATACATAGAATAAAATACATTCTGCATACCAAGAACATACATTCTGCAACTCTTTCTCAGTTCTTAGCTGAAGGCATTTTATTTCATCGTATGCTCCACCGAAGGACAAAGAGTCAGCTGGACCTTCTCATTTCTTGGCTTGGTTTGATGCAAATCTTTAAGGTTATTTAGAGTAAATTAGTCACATCAGCAGCTTTCTCCACATGGTACTATGTATGTTATCGGTATTTATGTATATATCAGAGTAATTACACAAACTGATATGGTTTAATTATTTTTTGACCTAGGCATGATCTTTATTTGGAGAAACAACTGGAGTCCTTGGAGTAAAGACTGCCAAACTTTTTGTTTATAAAGCATTTCATTTCCATATAATGTTTTATTTCAGTAACAACACTGTCCCTTCTGCCCCTCCACTTTCCTTTTAACAAATAAATACTGTTTTCATGAAAGAAAAGGTCACTGTAGCTGTCATTTTGCCCCCATTTTAAGGGCAGATATTCTCTAAGTGAGATTCTGCCTGATGGTGGTACAACTTTGACAAACAGAGGATGTTTTTATCTAAAAAACAACTCTTTAGCAGAAATACAGAAAGCATAATTTTCTCTAATTGTCTTGCCCCAAGATGTGTTTTTGTTTTCCTTTCTGATTTTGATTTAAAATGACCTCATTTATGAGGATAGTGAAGTGGATTGGTTATTCTTCATGGCACATAGGAAATTTGATCCTGATTTCAGTGTCACGTGAGAAATAGGGACGGGAGCTTGGGTTTAAGAAATTTGGGGGTTCTGGAGGTGTGTTGGTTGTTGAAGAAGATGGAAAGATGAACTGATAAATGAGGATTAATGTGGGGTATTCGCTGAAGCTAGTAAGATTTGACTCCATTGAGGATGAGGAGGGATGAAATAGGTGATGACTCTGAGGAACGCTGATGAGGATTAGTCAGCTTCGTGTACTTGGTTGGAGTTAGAAGAACAGAGTTGAAATCCTGGCTCTTTCACTGTGCAACCAGCCAGGTCACAAATTCTCTATGGCTCAGTTAACTGATCTGTAAAATGGGGTGGATCCTTGGCCCCTCAGGTCCTTTCTAGTTTTATATCTGTGATCTTATTAACTTTTTATCCCTGTGAGAGAAAGAATAGGTGCCAGACCTCTGATTTAATTGATTAGGGAATGGCTGGATGAGGAAACTCATCAGTCACATCGGTTCTGTGACCTGTTGTCTCAAAGAGCTACCTAAGAAGTGAAGTGATTAGAAATAGAACTCGTAGCCAGGTCTTCCTGGCTCCAAGGCCTGCTTTCTAGTCATTATGCCATGTTGCCCTATAATACTAAACTATACTATTAGAATACAATAGGAATCTCCGTCTCCCTCTCCTTTTCATTCTTCCCCACCCTTTCTTCTTCTCCCTCCTTCCCTTTCTCCTTTCTTCCTCTTTCTTTATCCCCTTTCCCTCTTTCTTTTCTCCTCTCTCCCACTTTCTCTCTGCTCTCTTGACTCTCTATCTGTCTCTCACACACACTCTCTCCTTCTCTCTCTCATACACATGTATACACACACACGTACACACATATATGTCAACTGAACTAGTCTCTAACCTGTGGATGCTGGAGCCAGACAGAGCAAGCTAGAGACAGGAGAATCAAGAATCAAAAAGAAGTTTAATTTCATAGGGAGGGAAATGGCTTGCAAGAAAGGAGGGGATGTAGACATATGTGCTGCCACCCCTTGCCTAGTAGGGTGACCTGCTTTAGTGTGATTGAACCTTGATCCATATATTTGTGGCTAGACAGAGTCAAACAGTGTAGTGTAGCAAGAGTAGTGAGGCATAGCACCAACAGTGAGGCAAAGTTGTCTCGGGACAAAAGTCTGTTCATGACAGGGCTTCATTTCTGGTTTTGTAGGTGCTTGCCTGAGCTCAGGGACCATCAGTTCATCCAGAGAGTGAGCACAAAGGATTGTTGTTATGTCAACCTCAGGGTACAGCTTGTTTGCTGAGTCTTAGCTCTGGAAAACATGATATCTCTCAGTATCTTGACATTTCCCCCTTTTGGCCAAAAGGTGGGAGTCTGAAAGAACCCCAACCTTTCAGGCCAATTAAAGAGACGGAGGTATAAGCCAAGATGCCACGCAAGGCAAGCTGGGCTAAAACAAGATGTTGAGTTGAATAGGTCTTATCTAGTCATTGTTGGCTTGTGAGCAGAAGGGGGCAGC
The DNA here is from genome assembly GCA_023548195.1 of Bettongia penicillata ogilbyi. NCBI lineage: Eukaryota > Metazoa > Chordata > Mammalia > Diprotodontia > Potoroidae > Bettongia > Bettongia penicillata. The sequence goes on along the minus strand of JAJHZJ010000243.1, from coordinate 1,096,381 downwards.
AAGAAGGTAGAGGGAGAAAAAGTAAACATATGCTTGAATCAGGGCCTTGGTGGTTGGGAACATAACAAAAGGGAAGAGAGAAAAAACCAGGACAGTGTCCTCAGCCCTCATCTGGAATCTTGGAACAACTGTTTCATCTGGATTTTGACTGCTTCTGGGTCTCTACTAAATGAACCTTGAAGTCCCTGAAGGGTTCTGTCATCCAGTCAGGAGCAGGGGCATTCTTCAGATGATCCAGGAGCACACATCCACAAGTTTGGCAGCTGTGGGAGTAGACAAAGGACCTGGTAGGAGCCCTTAAAAAAATGATTGATTGTCAGTGTTCGGAGGTTGCTTGAGATGTACAATTGTGAGAAAACCCGTTGTATCAATCTTTAGATCTGAGTTTCTTGTCAGCATAATATAGATCCTTAGTTAAGAGCCTCTGAACAACATATAGAAATGATCCAGTTTCCCAGCTACACAGAACTAGTTTCAAATAATGCAATAAAATTTTTCTCACAGCTCCTATAATTGCATAATTACATTGTCAGGTATAGATCAAATTACTTAGAGATCTCTCAGTAGAGTAATTCTGAAAATGAAGATTTACAGGTCACCAAAATAACCAAGAAAACTTAAACATAAACCAGGATCTTGAGTCTGAGATCAGAAACAGAATCTCGAAGGCTGAGACTAAAGTTACCAATGTTAATTAATATCAAAGCTCCTTGTATCATAGTAACTCATTCTCAGTATTCATTTATTCATTCATTCATACATAGATCATTCATACAAAGATCCCTGATGTCTCATGTAGTTATCTGGTACCTAAATATCTCTTATTGGACAATAGTTTTTATTCTCAAGATAGCTCCAAAAAAGGCTCTGCTTTTCTTGTTCCAAATCTAGAGGTTTCTAGATAATTCTGACTTATTATAATTTAATACAGTCATTTAAATTTGGTCCCCCAATTTTGAAACTTCAGAGACTTTCAGTTCATATGCCATTTGTTGTTTCTATCTTTACGTAAATCCTATACCTGATATAAGAATCTTTTAAAATTTTGCTCTTCTACCTTTTAAAATTATCAGACAAAGATATTTTAATGATGGGAAAATAATTTCATTTTCTTTACCTTTATCCATACAATTTATGTATAACATCTTAATCTGATTTTGAGAACTTAATACTAAAGAATACTCTAAGCCTGAATTTCCATGGTAGATAAATTTGGAAGTCAATCATATATGTGTGTGTGTGTGTGTGTGTGTGTGTGTGTATATATCATTGTCAGAGAATACAGTCTAATCCTGTTGCTTTATTGAAATTTACTATTCAATTTATTTAGAAAACTTATCGCATCTTTGTCTTATCACCTTATCTAATCATTTTCTTCTTAGGAGGATATCATTACTAAATTATAATTTGATCATAAATACAGATCAAAATTGTAAGATGTTCATACTTGCATCCTAGTATAGTAACTCAGAGATGTTCCAATATCATTCCGTTATTTAATGAACTTGTTGTTGTACTTAGAAAACTTCTTGATTATAGACATTTGCTATAAAGGGAAAAAGAGGGACATAGTTATAGCAATGTCATATATCATAACAGGGGAAAAACTCCCTGAGCTTTGTTTGATTCCAGACATGATTCATATCTGACAGCCAATTATGTAGTCACAGGGTAGTGAAAGCAAGGCTCAGAATTAACCAGGTGGGAAAATTTCCTTTTCAGAAAGGAAACAGTGCAATGAGAAAATAAAATCATGAGAATCCTGCTTTGGGCCGTGCTGAAGTCATCCCGAAAACTTTTCTGAGGCACAGACATCTCCTTTAGCAGTTTCCAGATTGCAGCACATGCCATTTTCTACTATTGGCTTCATGACAATTCAGACAACTGTCCCTATAACAAAAGCGCAAAGCAGTAAATTAAAACCCCAGAAATTTTTACCTTAAATAGCAAAATTTCCCTAATCACAATTTAGGGCTTGAATATCTTTCCCGGTATTTCCCCAACAGTTAAACATTTCATTTATCCCTTACTTATAAATTAAAACTACCAAAGTTCTGGGGCTTCAGACACATAGCAAATACCAGAGAATTGACTCATCATTAATATGTTGAAGCTACATCTTTAAATCACCTTATACACATTCACAATAGCCAAGATTTTCAAATGAAAATTCACTATTGTAGTAAACAATATCTTCTTTATAACAAAATATACTAAATTAAATATTTAACAGTTTTCAAATGTCTATTTTTTATTACATCCTTTTAAAGAAACCCAATTCATGTATGCAACATCCAGATTAAAAAGTTGTTTTCTTTAACAGCATTCCTGTTACTGTGGTCTGTGAGATTTCACAATATAATTTAGAAATACAGTAGTAGCATAAACAATGTCATGCATATAAAAACATGATGTCAGATGACACCAATTGCATTTCTTATTACATATAAAATGTTTAATCTTATTTATGACCTTTGACACGTAAAGAAAAACACTTTAGAATTGTCAGGTATGGAACAATTACATTCAGTTAAAGAAATAACGTAGTACTTAGTATATGCCAGTCACTATGTTAAATACTTTACAATCATTATATTATTTTGATTTCACAATGTCCCTGGGAGGTGGGTACCATTATTATTTTTCTCTTTACAGATCAGGAAACTAGGGAAAGCAAAGATAATATAACTTGCTTAAGATTACACAGCTAATACATTTCTGCAACTAGAATGTAATTCAAGTTTCCCCACATTTTTCCAACACCTTTATTTGGGAATCTGATCTGAGATGAAAGGGATTAACAGAATGAGAGGAATAACCTGGGGGAGTCAAGGAAAGGTTAACAGGAGGTGGCTACAAGGTGCAAATCAGTGAACTCTTTTTTTACCTTTCTTCAGTCTGGGGATTACTTCCAAACTAGCTGCTTCCTTCATTTGCCCTATCAGTTTTCAAGGGAAAATGCTATCTACTGTTAACTTTTTAACAGATTTTACAGAGTGGTAGCCTAAAACTTCCTAAAGTATTTCAGAAGGGAGTGAGATTCTAGATTCACCCCAAAGTCTCAGGAGTTCTACCCTGCAAACTAAAAATGATTAATCTCCAAACTCCCTAATCTGCTAAAATGTTTGTTCTTACAGAAAACCTAAAGTGGGAGTTAGTCCTGTTTACTGGGAAAACTGCTTCAAGTATGAAAGTTCATTAATCGTTCCTAGTGTTCTAAACTCTTTGGCCACAGACTTTAAAAGTTTTTCTTGCTGGTTGCATTTTAAATCTTTCAAGGTAACAATTTAGCTCACAACACAAACATGGCACAGATATTTTACATTTTACACAAACACAGACAAAACAACAAGACAGATACAAACAGACATGGATAGTTTTAACAAAACATGCAGTTACAATCCTGACTTAGTCGATTTTTAACAGGGCCACACAGTTACAGAGGCTTGCGGTTTAAAAATAGTAGAGGCACACAAGAGGGACCAGTTAACAGAAGTGTGTGGTTTAAGAGAGGATATCCTTACCAGGATATCCTGGGAATCAACGATTCGACTTACTGGAGGGGCCCTGGAGTTTTCCTCACAAAGAATGGCAAGCTTGACCAAGGTCATAGTTTTAGGGCAGGGGCAAGAGCAGAGGAGTTACCAGACAAGGAAGGGGTGAGCTCAGACTCCACAAAAATAAATCTCTAGTGGCCCCTAGACTATTCTCACTAGTATGAGAGTCCAGTGACCTGGTTCTATTTCTAATCCCACTTCTTTTTTATTCATTGATTGGTTTTCAGCTTTCTGTTTAATTGAGTTCAGTTCAATTCAATTCAGTTTTCAGTTTTTAATTCCATAAGTCTTAAATTTTCTCCCCTTCCCTTCTTCCTCCCTTCCCTCTCTCTTCCCCCAAGACAAGTCCCATGTGTACAAAAATATTTATAGCAGCTCTCTTTGTGGTGGCCAGAAATGAAAATCGAGGGCATGCCCAGCAATTGGGGAATGACTGAACAAGTTGTGGTATATATGAATGTAATGGAATACTATTGTGATATAAGAAATGATGGACAGGAGGACTGCAGAGAGGCCTGGAAGGACCTATATGAACTGATACCGAGTGAAAGGAACAGAACCAGGAGAACTTTGTACACAGTAATAGCCACAGTATGTGAGGACTATTTCTAATCCCACTTCTGACACCAATTAATGTCAACCAGACTGAATTGGTTTCTAACCTGTGGGTGGTTGGAGTCATAGAGAGCAGACTTAGAGACAGGGGAATCAGGAATCAAACAAAAGTTTAATTTCAAAGTAAAGAAAACAGTTTGCAAGTAAGAAGGGGATCTAGACAGATGTACTGAGACTCTGCCCCAGTGAAGGAGTCCCTGCTTTAGGTGGCTGAACCTTGATTTATTTATTTGTGGCTAGACAAAGAGTCAAATAGTGTAGCAGTAGCAGTAGTAGTAGTGAGGCATAACAGAAACAGTGAGGCAAGGTTGTCTAGTGGCAAAAAGTCTGTTCATAGCAGGGCTACATGTCTGGTCCTGTTGGTGTTTGCCCAAACTTAGGACCTTCAGTTCATCCAGAGCAGGCCCGCACAACCGCAAGCCCGTGGGCTGCTTACAGTCCGCCAGAGGATGTCCTCTACATACAAAGGATGTTTTCCTCTGTATTTTTTATGAGCTGTCTGAAATTTTTTGCCATGACACAATTGACCCATGAGTCTCAGGTTGTATAGGCCTGATGTAGAGGGTGAGCACAAAGGATATCTGTTATGCCAAGTTCAGGTTGCTGGGCCTTAGCTCTGAGAAGCAGAGTGTCTCCTAATAGATTGACACAACTTACGGTATTAAGGAGTCTCTCTGGTACACTGAGAATTTTAGCACCCTGTTTATGATCAGATAACCAATATTTGCTAGAAATAAGAACTGAGGACACTATGAATCCAAGCCCAATTCTTTATCTCTACTGTGTTTTTGTCATATTATGGATGAAGAAATGTGAGAGGACAATTACAGAACCACCTGTCTAATAAGTGACCAGCCTTGAATGCAGCTTAGGTCTTCTAACTTCAAGTCAAACTTTCTTTTTATTGCATCATGCTTCAGGGCTAAGCAATTCTATGAGTGTCATATTGTGATGTATAGACTCAAGGCATACAAAAGTTAGAAAGGGAACAGGAAAACGAGCAAGAGAAGAGGGAAAAAGAGAAGTTATTTTGTGGAGATGGGCGAAGTGCCATCAAAAATAATAACAGCTAGCATTTTATAACCTTTTTGCAAAGAGCTTTCCATGTATCATTTCATTTTATCCTCACAAGGATATTGGACAGAAGGTGCTGTTATTATTCCCATCTTATAAATGAAGGAACTGAGGCATACTGAGATTAAATGACTTGTGCAGGGTCACACAGCTAGTAAGTGACTGACACAGGATTGGAACCCAGGTCTTCCTGGCTCCATATCCAGTGCTCTCTTCATCATCCCACCTAGCTGCTTCTCTAATGATTGTCTCTGGGTACACTGATGCTATAGATTGTTCAAAGGTATTTTGAAAACTGTAACAGCTGGGGATTAGGTATAAACACAGAGTTATGAATCTATTCCCATCAATTTATTTTTCTTTTTTGGAGTTTAATTAAATATAATTCAGGTTAAAGAGCATTTATTAAACAATTCATCAATATTGTATGTGGAGTGAAACAGGGCTGTGTGCTTGCTCCCATGCTTTTTTAGCATAATGTTTTCTGCCATGTTGACAAATCCTTTCAGTGAGGATGAACACAGCATCAAGGTCAACTGCAGTACTGATGGCAAGTTCTTCAATTTGAAAAGGTTGGAAAGCCAAGACCAAAGTGGAGGGTGTTGGTGCATGATTTTCTGTTTGCAGATGATTGTGCACTCAATGCAGCCTCTGAAGCTGAGATGCATCAAAGTATGGATCAGTTCTCGGCTGCCTGTGCTAATTTTGGCCTAATAATTAACACCAAGAAAACACAGGTGCTTATTTAGCCACCATCATCCACATGTGCAACCATGAGTTACAACAAATGAAGAAGTTTTGAATGCTGTGGATAAGTTCGCTTACCTTGGTAGTGTACTTTCCAGAGATAAGCACATTTACAATGAGGTTGATGCATGTATCACCAGAGCTAGCTCAGGGTTTGGGAGGCTCTGAAGAAAAGTTTGGGAGAGGAGTGGTATTAGAATGACTACCAAACTGAAGGTCTACAGAGCCATTGTGCTGACTTCATTGTTATATGCTTATGAAACATGGACAGTCTACCAGTGTCATGCCAGGAAACTGAATCTCTTCCATTTGAACTGTCTTAGGAAGATTCTGAGGATCATCTGTCAGGATAAGGTACCAGACACTGAGGTCCTTGCTGAAGCTGAGCTGCCAGGTATTCAAACTATGCTTTAGAGAGTGCAGCTCTGATGGGCTGGCCATGTTGTTCGAATACAAAATGTACACTTGCCAAAAGACTATTTTATGGAGAACTCATATGGGGCAGTGATCACATGGTGGTCAGAAGAAACAATACAAGAACACTCAAGATTTCTCTCAAGAACTTTGGATTTGACTGTGCAACATGGGAGACACCGGCACAGGACTGCTTAGCGTGGCATGTCCACCTCGGAAAGGGTGCTGTGCTCTTTGAGCAAAGCAGAATTGAGACAGCACAAAGTAAACACAGGATGTGCAAATTTGGGATATCCACTCCAAATATTCACTCACTCTCTCTGTGCCCAACCTGTGGTAGAGCATTCCAAGCTCGTATTGGTCTGATCAGCCACAGTTGGATGCACTGAAACTTTACTTTATCATGGTGATGTCATTTTGGTCCTCTTTGAAGACAAAGAACAACCAACCAACTAAACACCTCCAACGTGCTGTCCGCTGGGCAATATAAAGACCAAAAAAACATTGCTCTCCTCAAGAAACTTATCTTCTACTGAAGGGAATATAGGCAAAGTAATGTAAGAATATAAAGAAAGCTGACACAGAGAGACTGCAAATCTCTAGTCCAATGCCAGGATCAATTTAAGATTCCAACCCTCATTTCATATGATAAATAATAGGCTGACTGGTGTTGAGAGAGGGTACTGAAGTTTCTTTGGGTGTTGATGGAGAAGTGTCTTCTGTATCAAAACAAATGTATCCATTTTTTAAAAATAAAGAGTGACTACCCCTGACCAGACATCAAATGGGGCAACATAATTTGTAAAGTGCTTTGAAAATGCTGTAGAAATCTTTACCATCATTATTATGCAGAAGAAACCTGTACTGGAGCTGGTACAATTTTGGATGCACAAGGAGACAAATTTTCAAGATAATCAAATGAGGGAAAGATTCTAAAATCAGAAGATGTGCGGCTCAGGCCCTAGAGGCATTGTTTCCACGTAGTAGTTGAACAATTTAATGAAACGAGAATGTAGGTAAGACAGACCTATGCTGTCCCCTCTAATCTCACCAAAGCCTCTGTACTTTTCAGACAATGCACTTTCTGCTGTAGCTATTCTTTTCTACCAAGTGCTTGTCTATTGTTCAGCCCTGTCAAGACCATTAATCTGAGACCTTTTTCTTTTTCCTTTTCTTGGGTACGCACCTAAGAGCTTTAAAAGCCAGGATAGAGCAGCTTTCTATCAGCTCCATTTTGCTTTGTCACCATGGATTCAGCTTTAGTTATATAAGCTAAGATGTCACCATTAATTGATAATTAACAGATGTGTGATACTTTTTTTTTTAGGGACCTTTGCTTTGACATCTTTAATATCTGCCAATGCTGTCGAGCGTCTCGTTCCTCAGGCCAGCCAGAACCTCACTACATACAGCAACTCAGGTGTGCTGGGTTTATCTGACTTTGAGATGCAGAGGATTGGAGTTGCTGCAGCTGTTTCATTCTTGGGAGGAATCATTCAAGTAGGTAGTTTTATTTTTATTAATAACTGATATTATTAACTCCACACCAGATTTTATGGAGGGATATAATGATACAGTAGTCCAGCTTTGGTGACGTTGTTATTCATTTGTTTCTGTCATGTGTGACCCTCTGCGACACTATTTGGGGTTTTCTTAGCAGAAATACTGGTTTGCAGTTTCCTTATCTAGTGGATCCAGCGAATCCATTTTGTTAGGCAATCAGAGGTTAAGTGACTTGCCCGGAGTCATCCAGCTAGAAAGTGTCTGAAGCCATATTTGAACTCAGGTGTTCTTGACTTCAGACCCAGTGCTTGTCTCCAAGGCCAGAATTCTATACACTACATCATTTTACCTCTTAATGCAGACTGTACCTTACCATGATCATATTCCATTCAAGTGGCAACTAGGTGGCACAGTGGATAGAGTGCTAGGCCTGAAATCAGGAAGATCTGAGTTAAAATCTGGCTCCAGATACTTAGTAGCTGTGTGACCCTGAGAAAGTCACCTAGCCTCTGTTTGACTCAGTTCCCTCAACTGTAAAATGGGGATAATAATAGTATCTACCTTCCAGGATTGTTGTGAGGATCAGATGAGGTGATATTTGTCAAGTGCTTAGCACTGTCAAATGAGAATATCTGTAAAGCTTGGCACATTAAAGTACTTAATAAATGCTTGTTTCTTTCCTCCTTCCTTCTCTACGACTCAGGGAATTCAGCCTAGGCAAAGAACCGGGAGAGTACAAATGGCATCTACAACTGGAAACAGGAAAATCTTTGAGCATGGAAGGCAGAATAGTATGAGTAATGAGGGGAAGTGGCATATCGATATGGTTCCAAAAGAATGAAGAAAGGATATATGGGGTAGAAAAGGAAAGTGATAGTGAAAGGAGCACTTGGGACTTGGTGATAGAGAAAAATCTTAGTGGCGCCAAACCTCACTAGCAATAAAAGGATGGAGATGGCACAGGGTAGGATGAGGAGTAGGAAGGCATTTCAGATTCTTTTGGTGGAAAAGAGGGATGGCTCTTCTGGATGCCATCCTTGTCATGAAGTTTGACTTCCATAGAGGGAAGACTAGGTAAGCCACATTTTTATCATTATTTCATGCTATACCCATTTATGTACTTTATGTTCTAACCAAACTGGGATATTCGATATTAATCAAGTCTAATCAATAAGCATTTATTAGGCACTTACTGTATACCAGGCACTATGCTGTGCTCTAAGGACACAAAGAAAGGCAAACAGAAACTAGAATCAGCCAAAAGGACAAAAACCAGCCCCTGTTCTCAAAGAGCCCTGCAAGGAGTCAATCAGGGATGTACTGGAATCTTGTCCTACCTTCCCCTTCCTCCGGACATTCAATTCAGTCAGCATTTAAGTAACTACTCTGTGCAAGGTTGTCACTGGGAAAATATTATTGTTGTTTGTCCTTGGTTCTTGAGGAGGACTGTGACATCATGAAGGTGATGTCATGATTTGCAAGTGAATTGGAGTTAAGTGAGGGAGGGCTGTGCAAAATCACCAGCCTCACTTCTTCTTCCAGAGCCATCTTGGTCCAGTGGCAAGATAGAGATCAGGATGACTGAAGATGCTTCCCATTGGGAAAATAAAGAGAAAGAGAAAAACATTGTCTGGTCTTAAAAGCGACTTCCATTTTTTTTTGCCTATGGAAATCTTTCGTTTTCAAAACTCAGTCAAGATGTGACTTTCTCTATGAAGCCTTCTCTCTTTTCTGCTGCTACCATTCCCTCCCCTCCCCAAATTGATGGTCCCTTCCTCAAATGTCTTATAGTACTTTGCTTGGATCTTATAACACTTTATCTTATATCATGTGCATATCATATTCTCCTCAATTCAGTTAAACAAATATTTCTTAGAGAGCCAGTAAATGGAGGTAGGCTTTGAAGTTAGAATCACAGGATCAGAGATTTAAGATTGAAATCTGTATTAAGACTGAGGAAAGAGATTAAGTGATTTGTTCTGGATCATATAGCTAATGAGTCTGTGGTGGGCTTTGAACTTAGATCTTTGGGAATCCAAGTCTAGCTTTGTATCTGTTATTCCATGCTGTCTCTACAGAAAAACTCTGAGACATACTGGTAGTCTTGCCTGGGCAAGACACCTAATCTCACAGTGGTGTTCTAGGTAATTTTCTAAGACTAGAAGTTAGAGAGAAGGCGATGAACCTCCTTCTTAGAGATAGTTCCTCCCTGGGAGCTCTCTATGCCCCTCAAATCATCCATCTAATCCTTCATCTAAATATTTCTTAAGCACCTTCTAGATTCAAGACCACCATACTGGGTGCTGGGGGTGGGGGAGGTGGGGCTGCTAGGTTGTGCAGTGGATAGAGTACCAGAGCAGGAGTCAGGAGGACCTGAGTTCAAATGTCACCTCAGACACTTGACTCTCACTAGCCTCATCCTGGATCACCTCCAGTCATCCTGATGAATATCTGGTCACAGGATTCAGATGGCTCTGGAGGAGAAGTGAGGCTGGTGACCTGCACAGCCCTCCCTCACTCAAAACAAAGTCAAGTGCAAGTCATGTCATTATTTCTCTGATGGCATGATCTTCTTCAGCAACGAAGGACGAACACACATACCGGATTCTGGGAATAAAATGCAAAACAAACAAAAACTAAAGGATACCTTCCTTCAATGATGTTAAATTCTCTTGTGTGTCCAGTATGTACATAAGTAATTAAAGATAGTGAATAACGGATAATTTGAGAAGTGAGAGAACACTAACAACTGGGAAGTATCTTAAGAGATTTTTCATGTTGTTTTTTTCCTTTATTTAAGAAAAATGAACTAGTTGTTTGAACTAAGTTACATGAAGAAAGGAAAGGTGCTGTCTTTCATCTTTTTTTCCCTGATGTTTGTAATATAAGAAAGGGAAGGAGGGAACAAGCATTTATTAAGCTCCTACTATGTGTCAGGCACTGTGCCTAACCACTATAAAAGGTTATCTCATCTGATCCTCACAACAGCCCTGTGAAGTAGGGGCTATTATGAGTCTCATTTTATAGCAGAGAAAACCAAGGCAGACAAAGGTTAAGTGACTCGCCCAGAATCACACAGTTAGTAAATTCCTGAGGTCAGATTTGAACCCAGATCTTTCTGTCTTCAGGCCTAGAAGGCCTCTTCATTATACCAACTAGGGTCCTTGATAAATGTTTCTTAAGTGGCATTAAATTGAGTAGGAAATTTTTACGTGTAAGTAAATATAAAAATTTAGTTTTGAAAAAACATATAATCCGTTTATTATGAAGACAGCATAGCACATGAGTGAGCATTACTTTGGTGTCAGATGAACCAGATTTGTTGTAGACATATTGATTGCCTGAACATTCATTGAATTACTTCCTTTAATATCTTAATGTGAGTAGCTCCTTCAAATCAGTTGTGGACATGGGCATGAAAACCAGATAAATGAGCTTCTCTTCTCCTTCTCCTCCTTTTCCTCCTCCTTGTTCTCCTTTTCCTCCTCCTTGTTCTCTTCCTCCTCTTCCTTGTTCTCCTCCCCCTCTTCCTTGTTCTCCTCCCCCTCTTCCTTGTTCTCCTCCCCCTCTTCCTTGTTCTCCTCCCCCTCTTCCTTGTTCTCCTCCCCCTCTTCCTTGTTCTCCTCCTCCTCCTTCTTCTCCTCCTTCTCCTCTTTCTCCTCCTCCTCCATCTCCTTGTCTTTATCCTCCTCCTTCTCCTTGTGCTCCTTCTCCTTCTTCTCCCTCAGATTAATTCTATATGGATGATATTGGCAGCCAGCTGAGTTTAAGATAGCCAAGACATTCCTAAACAACATAAAGTTACTCATAAGGTTTAGAAGAATGTAAACTCTGAAGAAGGAGAAAAATAGTTGCGGATCATTCAAAATGGAGATGGATGGGAGCAAAGGGATTATTGCAAAGAAAGGAAAATTGTGATTCACACAGTGATTCCATTTGACTCTAATATGGATAAAGAGACAGATGAAATACAGATATTATAAACACAATAAATATTTGTTAGATTGAATTGAAAGATATTCTGAAATAAGATTAGAGAAACTCAAGACTGGACAGCACACTTCCAAAAAGATCAAATGATGTTCCTGCTTAGGCGACTGACCAGACCAGAAGGCATAACAGGTATTTTCCATGGCTGATGTATATGCTTCTCCGAAACAATCATCCGTTGCCTGGGTAGCCTGTTAGCCTTCATCTTTTTTTCTTTTCCTTTTTTTTTCCAGCACAGATGATGTAAGAATATTCTGGGATTTATGTAGGCAGTCTTGGCAGCTCTTTCCTCTTTACTTGGACAGTATGATATAATTTGAGTCTCTCCAAGAGATCTGGCATCTACCTCCATCTGAGAATTAATTTGCCATGTGAATTTAGTGGGTCAGACATGGATAGGTTGCCTCAGATTTGGAACTGTTCTGCTTCAGTTTCTGTTAGGTTCTAAAACCCTTCTGATTGACACAGAGATAATACACTCCTACCTCTAATAATTCTAGTAGTACAAATATTAAAGGACTGCCATTAAGCTTTGACATTTTTCACTAAGATGGTCCAAATGACAAGGCAGAAAGATGAATTTAAAAGGTACTATCTCAATCCAGTGCCCCACTGATATGAATTACCTGGCATTACTTATCAAATACACATCGGTCAAGGAAAAGATTACTTGTATTGGGGAGAAAGGAAAGGGAAAAAAATAAATCCTCTCTATATAGGCTTTCTTTGAAATTACATATGCCCCAAATGAAAATGATAATGAAAAGTATCATACTTTAGATTAAATGCAATGACTAATATTAAGTCTTAGAGAATGAAACATGCTCCTATATCTCATTTGAGAGGTGGTAAACACCTGGTACAGAAATATGAATATAAGAGTAAGTGCAGTTGCTGTGACAGTTCTGGTTAACTACTTTTTGTTGTTATGAAGGAGGGTTCTGATTTGGTGAAGGAGAGGGTATTATTGGGAAATTATAGTGGTGTTTAAAAAGAAACACCAAAAAAACATTTTTTAAAAGATCAAAATTTTATATACCAAGATAGAATTTACCTAAATAAGTGTATATTTTCCCACCACATAAGGTTTATATTTTTGAAATGTTCCCCACCAACTAGACTGGGCAGAACACTAGAGAATATACTGTGGGAAGAAATCCAGCACTGGCAGGGGGGTAGATGACCTAATACGTCTTTTCCATCTGTAATTTCTCTTTGAATTTATAATTCTGCGAAGTCTGGACCTTTTCCCCTTTCTCTAAACCATATTAGGAGTTTCAAGATGTAGGCAAAGATTCGGAAAGATCTCAGAGAAGGAAGACTTACTACCAGTAAAACTTATTAGTGACTTTCTTCCCAACCAGTCTCATTCCCATGAATGAAGGAAACCGCAGCTGTAAACAGTTTAGAATCATCAGATTTACATGCTGCTATCTATTATTTACATGGACTTGGAATTAAAATACTGATGGTGAGAAATAAAAAGGTAAATTTAGAATGCTTATAATGACTTTTCAGAAACTCTATCTTAGATTCCAAGAGTTGAAGGTACAGGGATCACCAGATAAAGAGAGGGATTAATTAAATATACTATTTCAATAATAGAATTCAGTTTCCAGATCTTTTAATTATAAGAAAAATATGATCCCACAACTTCTACGTCTGTCTCACAGTTTGATCACACAGCTGCTTTCCTTAGTGCTTAGCTCCACCTCAGGATATTCAATTATACATGGAAGAGTTTGCAGCCAATTTTGGACCAGATGGCTGGACTCTCTCTGACCCTCAAGCTCATCTATCTGTGGACAACTGGGACCCTTTAAGTCTTGTGCGCCATTTCCCTTAGTATAATTCTCCTTTAATGTCTGAGAGTTTAGATGGAGTTTATGGTAGTGCCAGATTTAGAAAACCTACAATAGCAGCAATGACAGCGACAAAACTGGTAATAATGACAATAGCTGGCATGTATATAGTGCTTTAAGGTTTATAAAGCTCAGTACAAATGTTACCTCTGTTCATCCTCACTCCAGCCTTTGAGATAGGTGCTCTTATTGTCCCCACTTTAGAGATGAGGAAACTGAGGCTAGAGGAGATTAAGTGCCTTGCCTGGAATTACACAACGTGGTAAGTATCTGATTGGGATATGAACTGAGATCTCCCTGACTCCAAGACCAATTCTCTTACCTAGAGCATTTAATATTATAATATTTGAAGACTTGAGTTCAAATTGACCTTAGACACCTTACTAGCTGTGTGATGCTGATAAATCACTTAACCCCATTTGCCTCAGTTTCCTAATCTGTAAAATGAGTTGGAGAAGGAATTGGCAAAGTACTCCAGTAACTTTGCCAAGAAAACCCCAAGAGTTGGACATGACTGAAATGATACAGCAATAACAACCGAGGCTTGTTGTAAGGATCAGATGACATAATAAATGTAAAGCATTTAGCATGATACTTGGCACACAGTAAGTGTTGCATAAATGTTACCAACCATGGATATACCTGCCTTAGCTGCAAGCTTGTCATTTTCAAGTTGGTCTATTTAGATTGTTTCTAAAGCATTATATTATGTGAGGTTTTTAACTGGATGGTTAAGATACCTGAAAGCACTTAATGTAATATGATAGTGATTTTTGGAGTGGTCATGATGTCCAATTCCTGACTGGCTCAGTGACAAATGAAATCATCAAGTTTATTTAATAATGCAGTTAAATATTAGGTAACTCACTTACTATGATCAACAAATTCAGTTGACATTTATTAAGGACCTGCAATCTATAAGGATGGTGGTACTATATTAGGTTCTAGAATATATAGGACATAGGATGCACAGTTTAACAGGTACCTTATGGAAGCAGCATCTCTGCCACTTTCTAGCAACAGCTATTAAGAAAATAAAACCTAATGTGATCTTCTGTAGCATGAAGAGAAGTATAGCATTCAGAAAGAATGCTCAAGCAAGTTGCTTGTCCTTCATCTGGAAATAGAGGCGGCTTCTGCTCTCTAAAGTACCTTCCAATTCTAAATTTATAATGCAACTATAATGGAGTTACTATATAATATGAACTATAATATAAAATAGGATGTGATAAGTGCAGAGGAGATGTACAGAGTGCCATCAGAGTTTGGAGGAAGAAGGGGTTACATCTGACTGTAACTAAGAGGCTCAGAGAAAACTTGGTGGAGGAGTTGGTTGTCTGAGATTAGATGAAAAAGACAGGTAGAAATTCAAAAAGTTGAAATATGAGGGTGTAGTGTGGGGCAGGAGAGAACGTGCTGGCCACGGAGGTACACATGAGCAAAATGCATGAAAGTATTAAGGAGTGGGTGGTAAAGAATTAATGGAACTATTTGGCAGGATCATAGAGTACCTTCACCTCCCTGGCTTCCTTTAAGTCTCGACTAACATCTTGCCTTACGAAGCCTTCCTCAATTCCTCTTAATTCCAGTGCCTTGCCTCCATTAATTATCTCTGATTTGCACTATCTGTAGCTTGTTTTGTATACATTTGTTTGTATACAACATACTTCCCCACTAAAAGGTAAGCTTGTTGAGGACAGAGATTGTCTTTTGCCTTTTTTTGTAACCTCAGTGTGTAGCATAGTGCCAGGTACATAGTAGGTGCTTTGTAAATGCTTACATGTAAAGTAAGACTTTCTGCCCCAATACCCCCAAGCAAAGCAAATTGGCCTAAAAATGTTCAATTCAATAGCCATCTGTAAATAAGTGGAGTCATTTATTAAACATCTCTTATGTGCCATCACTACAAAGAAATGCTAAAACAGTCATCACTATCAATGGACTACAGTCTACTAGTGATGATTCGTTACTCTCATTTTACTTTATCTTTTTACTTTGATTTTTCTTTTTCACATTAACATTTTTCTCCCCTCCTTATTTTCTAATTCTGTTTGTGAAATTCTCTAGCATTTGGGAGAGGGCTGAGATGAAACTGTAAACAGTATTTACTAACCAGAGTTGGCATCAGAACAGCATTTTAGTGGAGGCAATTTAAAACAAATAAAAAGTTCCTAGTTGCTGAATTATTTTATCCAAGAGTTTGGAAATCTATCAACAGTAGATCCTGCAGTACAGGATTCTCTGTGCTGTTCTTTGAATTAACTGACTAGGGGCACCTTTTGCAAATTAAGTTTATTAAATATGCCATACTAGAACATCATGTAAGGGGCTTTAGAAATCATTTAGTCCAGCGGCCACAACTTTACAGAAGAAGAAACTGAGTCCTAGAGAAGTAAAGTGATTTGGTCAAGGTCATGCAACAAGTCAGTGGCAGAGCTCTGCTTTTAACCCAGGTCTTTGCACAATAAATCCAGCCCTTTTCCCACTATAACACGTTGCCTCTTGATCCAAAACTGTTTTCAAGATCAGTTCTCTGTTTTACTCCATTGATTCACCTCACCCCATTGGCACGTTTGTTGAAGGGGAGGGGCAGTTTAAAAAAAAGCCCAGAACTTACAACCTCTTAAATTTATGACCTTGCTTATAAGTGAACAGAATGTGTAAGGCCAGAGTCTGGAGCCAATGTGGATTGGATATGAGAGTCTGAGGAGAGATGTTGGCTCGCATCTATAAATCTTTTGGAGAAAGAATATAATGGTACAAGAGTCAGGTTGGAAAATGTTACTTCTTTGGGACAGTGATAAAATGAGGTACCCATTTTCTGGGTGACAAGGTCAGAGAATTCCTTGCAGTAGAAGAAATGTTAAAGATTCTTACTCCCCTATTTTAAACTCTTTTGAAAACAGAGATGTAGTATGAATGATTTAACTTGCAAATAACTTTAGCCCTTATCATTTGGTGAAGAAGAAAAAAAGATATATATTTTTTACGTTCCTCCTGGATCCTGAAATGTGCTCTAATGATTGGTGTGGATGGGACAATATATTTTGCTTTCAAAGGACTCTTCTCCCCACCCCTTCCCAGTTACGAGCCCATGAAGTTGAAGTAATTCAGAAAGATCTCGATTCAGCTCTTGATACTTGGTCAAGTATCTGAATCTAAGCCTGTTTTCTCACCTTTAAAATGGGAATAAGAATAACATCTGTCATAAATTTCTTGTGACAAATTACATGGTTATGTAAAGCATTTAACAAGCCCTTAGAGTGTTATAACTAGCTTAAATATGTATATATATATATATATATATATATATATATATGTGTGTGTGTGTGTGTGTGTGTGTGTGCATGCGTGCATACACACACACATACACACACATATATTGTCTCATTTAAGACTCACAACCCTGGAGATAAATGCTATTATTTCCATTTTACATATGAGGAAAATGAAGCAGAAAGAGGGTAAGTGACTTGCCCAGGGTCACACTGCTGGAAAGTGATGTAGACGGGATTAGAACTCATCTTCCTGGCTCCCAAGTCCAGTTCTCTATGTACTCTGCCACCTTCTAATAGTGATGAGCCATACATGTTATATGGGATAAATTAAAAACCAAACCAAATAGAAATAACTAAGGGCTTAATTAACTCTTTCTGAAAATGCCCATGTACAACTTCCTAGACCAGGTATGCTTGTAGGTTTCAAATACTGCTAATTGAGGAGTTGCAGAAACCTACTAGACGTTAAGAAATTAATCTCTTCTGTGTTCTCATGCAGTAGCTCATATTCATTTTCTACTATATCCATTTTATAAATAGAGTGCAGGATGGTGACATGGCAAGAATACTGAGCTAGGAATCAGGAGAACAAGGCTGTCATCCTGATGCTATCCCTAACTAGATGGGTAACATGGATCTTCTATGGTTTCCATATTCATAAATGAAATGGTTGAATTTAGCTGAAAAATGCCATACTTCCCTTATTCTAGGCATATTATGGACCACATTCTCAATAACTTAGTTCCTTTTCAATTTTAAATTAAATAGCCTTTGAAAATTGCCTTTATTCATTGAATAGAAATAGAATTCAAAGTGTTTGCCCGTCATCAGATGGGTCATTAATAGTCATCTTTGAATGTGGATATATTTACTGGCTCATAGACAAAATGCATTACTTGTTTAGCAAGTCAGAAAGTATTGATTAAGTGCCTACTACATACCAGGGCCTATACTAGGTGCTAGGAATCCAAAGACAAAGTGAAACAGTCTTTGCCCTCAAAGAACTTATATTCTAATGAGGGAGAACACATACCTATATAAAAGAATACAAAATATATAAAAATAAATTCAAGTTAAGGCCTCATTTAGAGGGTGGTGTTTGGGCTAAGTTTTGAGCAAATGAAGAGATTCTTTTTTTTTCTTTTATTTATCATTTAAAAATAATTTATTTTATTTACTTTTAATTTTCAGCATTCACTTCTGTAAGATTTGGAGTTCAAAATTTTCTCCCCCTTTCCCCTCCTCCCATCCTAAGGTGGCATGTAATCTGATATAAACTATACATGTACAATGATATCAAGCACATTTATACATTAGTCCATATTGTAAAGAAGAATTAGAACCAAAGGAAAAAACCACAAGAAGAGAGAGAGAGAGAGAGAGAGAGAGAGAGAACATGCTTTGTTCTGCATTCAGATCCTGAAGTTCTTTCTCTGCATGTGGGTAGCATTTTCCATCATGAGATCATGTCTTTTGGAATTTTCTTAAATCCTTGCATTACTGAAAAGAGCTAAGTCTCTCAGAGTTGGTCCTTGCACAATGTTACTCTTGCTTTTTACACTATTCTCCTGATTCTACTCACTTCACTCAACATCATCAGTTCATATAAATCTGGTTTTTCTGAAGTCCTCCTCTCATTATTTCTTATGAAACAATACTATTCCATTACATTCATATGCTACACCTTGTGTAGTTCTTCCCCAATTGATGGGTATCCCCTTGATTTCCAATTCTTGACCACCACAAAGAGAGCTGCCATATAAATATTTTTGTACATGTGGGTCCTTTTCCCATTCTGTGATCTCTTTGGTATACAGGCCTAGAAGTGATATTGCTGGGTCAGAGGGTATGCAGTTTCATAGCCCTTTGGCCATAGTATCAAATTGCTCTACAGAATTTTGGATCAGGGGAATCAAGAGATTCTAAGAGGCACAAATGGAGAGGAAGTGCATCTGCTTTCTAGGATTCAAGATGGCTGATGCGAAGACGTAGAAACCTGAGCTGAATGTCTTGTGTGAGCAAGGATAGTTTTGGCTGAACAGTGAAGTCCAAAAAGGGAATAATTATTAATAGGCTGGAAAGGGTAGGTTGGACACAGCATGACAGTGTCATTAAATATCAAACATAGGATCCTAGATCCTTCAGACAATAGGAGCCATTAGAATTTCTTGAGTAGGGAGAGATAGGGTCAGACTTGTGCTTTAGGAAAATCACTGTAGCATCTGCATCGAGGATGGATTGGAGAAGCAAGAGATTTAAGATTGGTAGAGCAGCTAAGAGGTTGTGTTGCTTGCATGACTGAGAAGTAATATGTGCCTGAACTAGCATGGTGTTCATAGAAGTAGAGAGAAGCAGTAAGATCTGGGGATGACTTATGTGGGATGGGTGAGAGTGAGAGTGTGACACAGAGGTGGTGAAACTGCACGTCTAGAGATGAGGAAGTTCGGGAAGGATAACGTTTTGTTTTAGCCTTACTGAGTTTGAGATGTCCAATACAGAGTTGGAGGTGTGCGAGTAGAACTCAGAAAAAGAGACTTTTCTCTACTCCCACACCCAGGCTATTGAGCATTGCTAAAGAAAAAGTCAACATCTACTACACAGTTAATTCCGTCTAGCTTTGGCTGGGTCCTCACAATTGTTTAACACTCCTTTTCTCCATCCCTTACTGATGTCTTGCGTTCCCCACAGTTGTCATACATTATTTTCACTTCCCTCAAATTTTTCATCTCTCTTCACTCCTGCTTTGCTGAAAATATCAAGGCAGTGGGACCTGAGCTGCCTCTATTGTTCTTTCTCTTTGCCTCAGAAATCTCTGTATCTTAACACTCTTTCTCTTCCTTTGGTCCCATCGTTGAGGGAAAAGGATCTTTCCTCCTTTCCTCCTACGTGTGCTCCTGATTCCAGTCCTCATCCTCCAAAACCTTGCTCCATCAGTTAATTCAGTCACTTCCTGAGATACGGGTCTGACCATGTCCCATCCTTGCTCAAAATCCGTCAGCAGTTTCCTCTTGCTTGTAGCATAAGATGCATCTTCCTTGGCCTGGGATTTGACCCCCTCCATAGCTGAGTGTCAACCTACCGTTCACCATTTTTTTTTTACTTTATTCCCCTCAGGTACTCTATGTAAACATTATTAAACTGTATAAATATCTAACTTTTCACTGAACTCAATATCATACATGTTGAATTCTTGAGACACTTTCGCACCTTCATGCATCTGTGGAGGCATTCCCAGAATACAGTGCTCCTCATTTTTACTTTTACTGTTACTTCGAGCTTCAAGGCTTAAATCAGGGACCACCTCCTCTAAGTAGCCTTCTCTAACCTTCTCTTAGTATTGTCTCGTTCCTTGGATATTCCTTGTGTACCTTATCTGGTCTCTCATTTATCCTTGTCACTCTTGACCTTGTAGCATACTTACCTGTCTACATGTCATATCCATCCAGTAGCATGTAAGCTCCTTGAGGTCAGGGTTCAATTCATTTTTGTCTTTGTGTTTCCATTGCCTTCAAGAAAAAAATTGGTAGGCCCTGAACATGTCAAGCATCAAATCGCAACATATTAAAGGGCAAGAAAAGACTTGTTATTGAGAGGGCAGAGACCTGGGATCAGAATTAGGCAGCCAAAAGAACAATAACAGCAAAAGGGAAGAATAATAATGGGGGGAAAATCTTACATATAATTGAAATGTTTTAATCCTAAACTATCTGAGTAAGTAATTAAAATAAATGGTAACTAGATAACAAGGATGGTATTGGCACGGACTCTAATAATTTTATCTGAAAGTTTAGGGATAGGAAGTGGATCTGTGATTTCATGTATATTGGAAACTCCCTCTAGGTGGCACAGTGGGCCTGGAGTCAGGAAGACCTGAGTTCAAATCCAACCTCAGACATTTACTAGCTTTGTGACCCTGGGCAAGTCACTTAACCTCTCTTTGCCACAGTTTCCTTAAATAGGGGTAATAGTAACATCTACTTCACAGGGTTGTTGTGAGGATCCAACAAGATAATGTTTGTAAAAAGCACTTAGTATAGTGCCTGGCATATCATAGACACTAAATAAATGCTCATTCTTTTTACTTTCCTTTCCTGCTCTACCAGTACAAGTTGGCAACTTCCCTGCCACTTATTGTCTTAGAGGTACTTAGGGATCTGAGAGGATAGTGACATGCCCAGGGTTACACACAGCTGGTCTGTGTCCAGAGAGGGTGTGGAATCCAGGTCTTATTGCCTCCAAAGAGAGCTCAAAGCTGCCTAAGAACCAGAAGTAAACAACCACCTGATTTACTTTTGAGAGAGACAGAGAGAGAGAGAGAGAGAGAGACAGAGACAGAGACAGAGAGAGAGAGAGAGGTGACTGCCCAACACAACAATTGGTTAGACTATAAATTTCTTTGTAAAATCACATGAAGAGGGATAGTGGAGGATTATGAGCAATATAATTTCATAAAGGAAAGAGAAGCAGTTAGTAGAGGGTAAAGTCCAGGTTAAGAAAAACTTGACAAGGTATCTCAAGTACAGTTATCCCAATGTCTTTCATGGTTAAAAATGGAAGGAAAAATGGAAAAGATTTGCAAAAAGTCATCATTATCTCCATCTTGTGACCTCCATCCAGGCTTGCAGTAGAATCATCATACTTGGACCAAAGCATCTCTGTTCTGTGTGTGCTAATAGAAGAGGTAGAACCATCACCGTGAGGTACACAGATAAGAAAAGTAGCCAGATTAGAGCAGCTGTCTGCAGAGGAGATCTATGCCAGAGGTGATATAATGGTTAGGGCACTGAAGAAGCAAGATATAAGGCAACTGAAAGAGGAGAAGAAACCAAAAATATGGGGAAAATTCTTAGAGTTTTTTAATAAAAAGTTGACAAACAGAACACAAATAACCACCTTTCTAATGTGTATGTAGGCAGCTGGGTGGCAAAGTTGATAGAAACTCTGGAAGACCTGGATTGAAATCTGGCTTCTGTTGTGTGACCTTGGGCAAATCACTTACCCTCCATCTGTCATTGTTTCCTCAACTGTAAAATAGGGATAATTATAGCACCTGCCTTGTAGGGTTGTTGTGTGGATCATATGAGATACTGTTTGTAAAGAGCTTATGCCTGGAACATGGTGCTTAGTAAATGCTTCTTTCCTTCCCTTCTTCCTACAGTATATGTGTACTCTCCTATCTATGGAAAAATCTCCAGGAGAGACAGCTATGCATGGATTGAAGAAATCCTCCATGTGATCATTTGTAGGAAATGAGCAGACATTTGAGCTATATGAAACAATGGGACCACATTGTTAGTATTTCACAATTAAAAAAAAAGATGTAGTAAATAAAAACTCTCATTATGCTTATTTTTTATTAATTAAAAAACCAAACCCCCTGCATTTAGCACAGTGCCTGGCATATAGTAAACACTTAATAAATGTTTGTTGACTTCAGTAGAAAAACTACTTTATAAGCTTTTTTGCAGCAAGGTTGGCAAACCTTGGCAAAATTGCAAATAGCAAAACCATTCAAGATTCCTTGGAAAATAGACAGAAATAACCTTGGTCAGAATCTTTCTGATAATAAACATTAATTGAGGAATAAAAAAGGGAGATGTCTGCTCACCAGAGTGTTTGCTATTGTATTGGAGGAAATCTAGTAGAGTCTCAGTCTAAGGATTCTCTCTGGCTGGTAGATTCTTTAAGGTGATCGTGTTGAATTGAATATTGCTGTTGAATATTGCCTAGCATAACATTTTACATATATTATGAATAATTGAATGAATTAAAAAGCATTTTAAGTGCTTGCTATTTGCAAAGTACGGTTCTGAGTGCTGCATATACAAATAGAAAAGCAAGAACCGTCCCTGCTCTCAAGGAGCTCACATCCTAATAGTATGAGACAGCACATACGGGAAACTTAAGCTATGAGTTAGATGGAAGGACCCAGTGGTCCTTAAGATGCAGCAACAAAGCAGATAGCACTGTATCCTCTTTGGTGTAATTTCCATTGATAAAACTGTTTTTATTTCTGACACTGAACCATTTCCAAGGGCTTTGGTGGTGAGAACTTGCTTTTCAAGGTCTTCAGTAGCTGAGATTGCTGAGGAGGTGAGGGAAACTGAGCTACTCTGCTTGTAAAGTGAAGTAGTGGCCTGCTCACATCTCCACAAGAATTGTTCCAGTGGGTGGGAAAGTTCAGAGTGGGATGGGTTTGGTAGTACCCTGCTATCCTTGGGGTTCTTGGGCTCATGCCCCTAAGTTGGTCAGTGGCTGGTTTTAGTGGTGGTGGAGATGAAAGACTCTTTCTTCAAAGGGAATGCTCTTCTAGGTGATGACTGTAGAGATAGGGCTAGATGTAAGGAGAGTGGCTTAGGGCATTTATTTATGGAGCTCTTGGACACAGGGTATCTTTATCAGGGCATAAGAAGAGGTAAGAATTGAGACGGTGACAATGGTTTGACCAACCGTGGGCCCAACTCAATTTCCTTCAAAACTTACTTCAGAAGTTACCTCCTACATGAGACTTCACTTGACTTTCCCTAGCTGCTAATATCTGAACTCAACCAAACAATCCTGTAATTATTTTATATATGTTTATCCACTTCATAATTATTATCTGCCCTGATAAAATCTACATTCTTGGAGGACAGAGCATGTTCCATTTTTTTATGTGTGGAGGTTGGTGATGTCATGTCTAGTTCAGCTGAATGCTGATAGGTCAAAGCTTGGTAAATGCTGGGCACATAGGAGGTTCTTAATAAATTTATTTTAAATTAATCGTAGTATCTTCCTCATAGGGTCATAGTATCTTACGATTATAGTTCTAAAGCTAAAAAGGATTCAAGTATCATATAATGCAGAGGTTCCCACATTTATTTGAAATACTGCCCTCTGTTTGAAAGAAAAGATTACTAAGCTCTCTCCCCTACCCCCTTTGGGAAATCTACTTTCTTTTACTCTTTAACAGTTTCTTTTTAACATTTGTGTCATTTAAAAAAATATAAAATATTTATGTTTTTAAATAATGCATCTTAAATTTAATAATTTATTATGAATTTATGGGTTTCCAAACATTGAAATTTTGATGATATAATATTGTATCATATAACTGTGTAGTATAGTATTTTAAACAAGTTGTTACATGCACATATTCCTGCCAGTGCATGCTAGACTTCTAGACAATGTGCAATACACTTGCCTGCCAATACTTGCTTGTTATGGTCTGTAAGTGAACTTGAGCACTGTTTGGTTATAACTTGCATTTTATGTGTTTATTTGGAAAATAATTTAGTCACTGCTACTTTAACTCTGTTACACAACACATGGAACAATTATGAATGCTTTTTCAAAATTTTCTTTATCTTCTCTTCTTTCCTTATGCTTTTGCCACCACTTTATTTTTATTAAACACCACCCTAATTGCACCCAAGGCTACTATAATTCCCCTGGATTGTTCTGGTGCCCTTCAGGGGGTGGTGTCACCCACTTTGGGAATCTCTAGTAACTCTCTCATCTTACAAATGAGAAAACTATGACTCAAGGAAGTTGTGATTTGCACCAGGTCACACAGGTGCCTGTCAAAGGCAGGATTTGAACCCAGGGCTCTGACTTCAATTGTGAGGCACAAATATGATGACAACTTTTGTTAAAGGCTTTGCAAATGTTAAAGAATTATATAAAAGCCAATTTTTATTATCCATTGTTACTTCGTGTGTTCTTTAAGAATGAAGCTATGTTCCTTTTTTAGATGTATATTTTTGGACTGCTTGACTGTGGTGGGAGAAACAAATGTAAGTGCACAGAAATGCATTCATTAACTTGTGGTTCAACACATTGAGCTATCATATGAACTTGAAGACTTGTGTTGTCCTGAATAAAAAGGAAACAAGTATACCAAAAAGTTGTGTAGTTTTTCACCAGGCATTCTGGATTCCTTATTCTCTCTCTTTTTAAAATTTGTATTAATTTATTTATTTTAGTCAAGATTCATTTTCACAAGATTTTGAGTTCCAAATTTTCCCCTCATCTCTCCCCTCCCCCACCCCAAGATGGTTTGCATTCTGATTATCCCTTCCCCCAGTGTGCTCTCCCCTCTATCACTTCAACACCCCTCACATCCCCCTGCCCTTCACTTTCTTGTAGGGCAAGATAGATTTCTATACCCCATTACCTGTACGTTTTATTTCCTAGTTGCATGTAAAAACAAATTTTAACATTTGTTTTAAAACTTTGAGTTCCTAATTCTCTCCCTTTTTCCCTCCCTACCCACCTTCATTGAGAAGGCAAACAAGTCAATATAGGTTATACATGGGTAGCTTTGCAAAATACTTCCATTATAGTCTTGTTGTGAAAGACTTACTATATTTTCCTCCATCCTATCCTTCCCCCATTTATTCTATCTCTCCTTTGACCCTGTCCCTTTTCAAAAGTGTTTCCTTCTGACTACTCCCTCCCCCAATCTGTATTCCCTTCTATCATTACTCCCTTCCTATACCCTTCTCCCTACATTCCTGTAGGGTAAGATACCCAACTGAGTGTGTATGTTCTTCTCTCCTTAAGCCTAATCCAATGAGAGGAAGGTTGATTCATTCCCTCTCATTTCCCCCTTTTAACCCTCCATTGTAAAAGCTTTTTCTCTCCATTCTCTCTCTCCCTTTCTCCTTCTCCCAATATATTCCTCTCACCCCTCAATTAGATATCATCCCTTTATATTCCTTCAACTTTAGTAAGTCCCTTATGATTTCTTTCTTGTTTACCTTTTCATGCCTCTCTTGATTCTTGTTTTTGATTCAGCTATGGTCGTTTCATCAAGAGTGCTTGAAAGTCCTCTATTTCATTGAATATCTATTTTTTCCCCTGGAGTGTTATACTCAGTTTTGTTGGGTAGGTGATTCTTGTTTTTAATCCTAGCTCCTTTGACCTCTGGAATATCATATCCCAAGCCTTCTGATCCTTTAATGTAGAAGCTGCTAGATCTTGTGTTATCCTAATTCTTTACTATCTTTTACCCTACATGTTCGTTCTTTTGCCAAGGTCTTTTTATTTCACCTTTCCAACATCCTTCAAATACACTCCCTTTTGTCCTCTGACACTCCCACTACTTTAGTGCAGGCCCTTATCACCTTACCCTGACTGCTGCAATAGCCTGCTGGTGGTTCTACCTGCCTCAAGTCTGTACTCAATCCATTCTTCAGTCAGCCACTAAAGTGATTTTCCTAAAACTCAGGTCTGATCATGTCAAACCTATCCTCCCTCCTCCCCCACCCCCATCCCCAGTAAACTCCATTGGTTTCCCATTGCCTCCAGGTACAATATGGATTGTTCTGGTGTTCAGAGCCTTTCCTAACCTAGCCCCTCCCACCTTTCCAATCCTTTTATATTCCCTGACGTTTACTCTTTGATCCAGTGTCACTGGCCTCCTGGCTGTTCCACAAATAACACATCGCATCTCTCTACTCTAGATGTTCTCTCTGATTGTCCCCCATGCCTGGAATAGTCTCCCTCCTCTCCCATGACTACGGACTTTCCTGACTTTCTTTATGTCACCACTAAAATCTCACCTTCTACAAGAAGCCTTCCCCAACCCATCTTAATTCTAGTACCTTCCATCTGTTAATTATTTCTTATTTATCCTATATTTATCTTGCTTTATGTATATTTGCATGTTGGCTCCCCCATTAGATAGCAAGCTCTTTTAGGGCAAGGATTGTCTTTTACCTCTTATTGTGTCTCCCACACTTAGCATACTCCCTGGAACATAATTAGTGCTTAATAAATGTCTATTGATTGATCTATTGGTCCCAGGAAAATCACTTTACCTCTCTCAGCCGGAGTTTCCTCATCTATAAATGAGAATGATAATAACACCTCTTTTACATGGAGGGGGGAGGATTGTGAGGATAAAAAGAGATAACATACATAAACCATTCTGTACACCTTATAGCAGTATATAAATGCTAGCTTTTATTATTATGATTTATCATAGAAAGGACTAGCTAGAACTGGCCTAACATAATTATCAAGTATTTAGGGAACTTGCTTAGATGAATACATAAATGTTTTATAATTAGCACATAAATTATATGTCTCTAAATGAGTGCTTTTGAGATGCTTGAGTGGTTGCCTAGGAGTTTTACCAGAGGGTCTTGTTGAATAGAGGAAGTTACCTTATGACTATGTTAGTGCTAGTTGTGGTTCCTTGTTCAGAGAAATCAACCAGTTACATTCTGCTCTTTAGTCAGATATTAATTAACATTGGTTGTGGTCCTTTAATTTTCTTTTTCAAGAACTGAACAAGAAGTGAAAGGTTTTTTGATTTTTTGATGTTGATTTCCAGTTAGTTTTGTTTATTTGTTTTTGGAAGCTGTCTTTCCCTATCTTACCCAAGTTGGAAATGCATTGTTCACTCATGGCCCCATCCCACTGTTGCACAGATTAGAAGCTCTAATTAAGTTCCTTCCAACTTGAGCTGGTTCATCCCTTCTTAAGCAGTCTGCTCCTTGCCCCTCTACTCCAGGGGCTCACCATGTTGGTGCTGGACTTAGTGTGGATACACAATTGGCTTTTACTCTGTTGTACTCAGAAATTCCAAGTTCAAATATTCTACCAGCCTCAGTTTCCTTAGAAACAAGAATTTTAAGCATGCATGAACTACCATGCCTACCTTCCTGATATATTTTTAAAAAGAAGCTGTATTGAGATATATATGTGTGTATATACATATATGTGTATATATACATGTATATGCACATATATAAGCATATATGTATATGTATTTGTACATGCATATGTATATACACATATATTTATATACATATATATACATGTATATATATATATAGTTTTTACATAGCCATATTTTCCCTTTATTGAATCCTCTTTTCTCCTCCCTAAGAACCATCCTTTCTAGCAAAGACTCTTTAAAAAAAGGAAGAGAAAAAAAATCAACAAAACTCATTAACATAGCAAAAAAATGGCATATGCAGTATATCACATCTGTAATCCCTGTCCTCTGCAAGGGAAAAGGTTGGGAGGAAGTGTTTTTTCCTATTTCTTTTTTGGGGGCTACACTAATTCTTTATAATTTCACAATGTTCAGTTTTGAAAACTAATCAAATTAAAATGTTGTGAAATTGTGGGGTTTTTTCCCTATTCTCATTGTTGTAGTCTTTATATGTAATGTTTTTCTGGCTCTGCTTACTTCACTTTGCATCAATTCATGTAAATTTTACTATCTTCCTCTGTATCATCATTTTTGTCATTTCTTAGATAAGAATAATAATATCCCTTTCCAGTCTGGCACAGTGATATATTTAGCCATTCCTCACTCAATGGGCATCTACTTTATTTCCAGTCCTTGCTACCACAAAAACTACTGCTATTAATTATTTTGGTGCATAATTGGTACTTTCTTCTTATCAGTGATTTCCTTGTGCAATATGCTTAAGTAGTGAAATGTCTGAATCAAAGAATATAGACATTTTTGTCCTTTTATTTGCATGGTTTCAAATTTCTTTCTTAGATGGTTATAGCAATCCATAACCACCCCTACAATGCTGTAGTGTTCTTGTCTTTCTTCAGCCCTTCCAACATCATCTATTCCCATTACTTGTCATTTTTGCCAGTCCCTGAATGTGAGATGAAACCTCTGGATTATTTTCATTTGCATTTCTCTTATTGGGAGTAATTTGGATCGTTCTTCAAATGAGTGACAATTTTTTGCAATTTTTCATTTGAGAACTGTTTATTTGTATCCTTCAACTACTTCTCTGTGGGGAAATGGCATTTGTTCTTATATAACAGAAAGTTTCTCCTCTGATATAAGATAATATATTTTGGTAAGTGTTTAAGAAAAATATTTAAATGATTCACTTCAACAAACATTTACTGAACTCTTAAGTGTTTGCAAGGCCCCTGAGCCAAGCCCTAGGGATCCAAAGTCAAAAATTGTACAGTTTCTACCTTCAAGGAGCATACATTCTGCTGAACTTCATTCATAATTACAATTATGAATAATATACATTTTATAGTTGAATTTCAAAAGTTTTTTTTCTTCCAGTTCATTTCTGCTGGTCCTTGGGGTTGAAACATTATTAAAAAAATAACAGCTATCTTATATCTAAAAAAAAGAGGCAGAATGTGGATTGAAATTTTATTGGAACTCAACACTACATTTAAAAAAAATTGATCTTTTAAAATATTTCCTAAGTTCTTCATCATGGATTTTGTAATATCACAAGAAAACCTATGATTAGATCATGGGCAGTTCTTTTGATGTGACAGTGGGTGGATTGAGCAGTTTGGGGTTTTCTTTTATCATCCCTTCAGTCTGTTTCTACAGCTAATTAAGTAACTCATTTTGTAAAAGAAACCTTGGGAATGGAACTGATGCAATATTTTTCATCAGTTCTGATGTCTAGTAAAAAAAAGGAGGAAAGGAAGAAAAGAAGGAAGGAAGGAAGAAAGATTGAAAGAAAATGAAAGGGAAGGAAAGGAAGGAGGAAGAAAAACTTATAGGAGAAAGGGAGGGATGAAGGAAGGAAGGAAAGAAGGAAATTCTTCGTTTTCTTTGTTGGTGTCTCACAACTATTTTAGTCAAGAAGTTACTACTAACGTTTAGCTTAAATCTTTCCAGGTGCTCTTTGAGCCTGAGGAAACCCTGAACAACTAGAATTTTTATGACTAAAACATTGTCTTCACCTCTAAGTAAATGACACAGAAAATCAACCACTAATAAAGGAAGAAAGGGAAGGGAAGGAAGGGAGAAAAAGAGAATAAGAGAAAGAGGGGAAAAAAGAGAGAAAAAGAGAAAGGAAAATCAGTTCCTGCCAAACCACAGTAGCAGCCAAGATATCTATATCCCATACCCACTCACCACAGTGAGGTACTAACTTCAAAGCCAAGTTGGGACCCTTTAAATGCTAGGATTAATAAGCATCCTTGCCTTAGAAACAAGCCTTCAACTGGAGGGAAGTCACTTTTAAAAGAATCCTCCTTCTGCTCTCCCTGTGGCTTTTTTGTTCCACCAAGATGGGATTTTTGCCTGCTCTAGGGTAGCTCTTCCAAGAACTGCAGAGGAGCTGGGGATTGTCCTCTGCCCATTTACTTCTGGAAATCTTCCCAAGCTTCTCTCCTCTGAAGCAACAGCAGCACAGGGTTTCTCTCCTGGAGTTTGTGGCAAGACACAGTTTCTTTGTCTGAGAGTTGCACAAGCAGAGTATGACAACAGGGAGGCCTCAGTGACAGGGCCTCCCCTTGTGCAAGTGCACAAATGAATGCAGTTCTTGTAAGGGGACTCTCCCTTTTTGACCTGATTTAACAGCAGCATTTTTGAGGAGCTGTAAAATAATTGGATGACAGATCTAGAAGGAATCTGCTGAAGCCAGCTAGTATGTTTCTATCTCTTGGTATAAGATAGCATCCGGGGGCAAGGTGGGGATCAAGAACTTAATTTTTTTTCTTTTGATATCTGTACTTCAATAGAATGGGTTTTCTTTGTGATCCTATGAGTTTTAATTTATGCATTTAAAAACATTCATAGAAAGAGTGCACAGGTTTCACCATTCTGCCAAGAGGCTCATGATACAAAAGTTTAAAGAATTTTGATAATCCTTTCTATAAAAATTGTCTAGCCCCCCATCCCCTTTTTAAAAAATTGCCGGAGAGATATAAGGTCATAGCCTTCCTTGGTCATGTGTTTTGATGTCTCACAGCTATTTCAGTCAGGAAGTTGTTACTAATGTTTAACCTAAAACTTTCCAGCTGCAATTTGAGCCTTGGAAACCCAAAACAACTAGAACTTTTATGACTAAAGCATTATCTTCACCTTTAAGTAAATGACAGAAATTTTATCTGTTAAGAATGTCAACATGAAAAACTTAATGATCAATTGAAAATTGCTGACATAAATCACTTTTTTGATTTTGGATCGAAATGCTACCCTCACCTCCTCCCCACAAGCAGGCAGTTCGCCTGCCAGGTAACACTTTAAACTGTTAATAAGCTTTTAATTGCTTTACTTGATAGCTGTTACCTTATGATAGAGTGCTGATCTGAGAGTCAGGAAGACTTGAGTAAAAAAATTAGGCTTAGAGATGTACTGTGGGCCCTTGGGAAAATCACTTAACTTCCATTTGCTTCAGTTGACTGCTCTGTAAAATGGGGATGATAATAGGACATACCTCACAGGGATGTGAGATTTAAATAAGATGATAGCATATAGCGTTTAGCTCAGTGTCTGTCACATAAGAGATGCTACATAAATGCTAGTTATTATTACAGTGTAACTGAAAGAACACTCTCAGTTATAACTTTGTTTCCCTCTTGGCTAGAGTCAATTTGGCCTGGTCTAACTGGTGGCAGCCTTGTTAGTGAAAGGAAATGTTGTTTTGTAGATAGCACATATTATATGGTACTAGGGTTCCCCACAGCCGTGTTATGCCTTACTCCTTTTCAATCTAAAGTAGGGAAATAAACCCTGCACATTCTTCTTTAGAATCTCAAGGACAGTTTCAGAATACAAAACAAAATCTGAGAAACATTTCTTTATGTAGAGTACCTAATGATTGGAAAAAATACTCTATACCAAATTGTATCTTGGTGAGTCTTCATAACTTGTTGCAGACATTTTGACTACTTGTACAGGGTGTCCATGTGACTAAAGACAACTGCAGTATGTTTTAGGAACTGGTAGTTGAGTTCTGCAACAAAGACTATCCATTGAGAGAGGAAGTTCACTCACTGGGAGGTCCCTATACCAGTAAAGTCACAGATATGACTTTTTTTAAAATTGAGTTTTTCATAAAATTCTTTGTTGCCAAATAAAATCATAGGCATACATATTTTTTAATTCAGCTTTCCACAAAATTCTTCATTGTCAAATGTTGGGGGCTGATTGTTCCCCTCTTTCTTTGTAAAAGAGAAAATGATTAGACTGTCTGTTGTTATTTATTTTGATGAAAGACTGTAGTGGTATCATCATGTTAAAGGGGCAGCAGCAGTGGCACTTTTGTTAAACTCTCAAAGGAACCCCCAGCAATTTTTAAAATTACAATTGCATACTCATCCTTTATTGGGGAACCCCCTACAATTCAGGGTTGACTTGTTTAATTATTTAATCCTCAAAAATTTTCCTCTACACCACAACTTCATTAACCATACATTTTTACTTCGAATGTAGGGTATATTGTCATCTAGAAGAAACTGACTACTTTTCATTGAAACTCACGTGTTTACAATATTCTTTTATGTGCTCAATGGATTATATTAGCAGGGAATCCTTGGAGATTTGTTGACCTCTCCCAGTTTAAGAATTCTTAATTTTAAGGATTTATCCTGTGCTGAGGATATTTTTAAGAGTACAAGGGAAAAAAGAGATCAAGTACAAAATTACAAAAATTTCTTTTGGCTCTTTGGAGGAATTGAAAACAAAGATACTCTGTTGTTCTGGATTTTCCTGACTGCTAGATTCTAGTCTTTTTTACTATCAGAAATAGCTGTTTTTCTATCCATGCCTTTCCAAGGTAGAGCTGTATCAAGGCAGTGGAAATGACCCAGAAGCAGAGGTAGGAACATAGGAATTTGGTTGGAAGTAGCAAATCACTTTGACTTGAGTAATCTTTGTTTCCCAGTATTGGCAAATAATGTACCTCTTGAGGTGAGAATTGGAGTTGAGAAGAAAAGCACAGGTTAAATGACAAAAATGTCTTTTAGTCATTATTCTTGGTCATGGAAAGGGGTAAGCTATTAAAGAAAAAGAAAAAAAAAGAAAACCACAAAGAGGAGAAGAATCCTACGATTCAGACATTAGTCTTCAGGATGAATACAAAATAAGATATTTCTCAGATTTTGTAATTCCAAACTGAAATAGGATTGATTGTAGAATGAACTAAACCAAATTGGACGTATCTGACTCTTTTTTTGTAAACACTAAAGTCATGATTCAAATAGTACCCTAAAGACCTAAAAAAATGAATGTGAAAAACTATGAACAGGCAGTGCAAGGGAAGGTATACTGCGCATGGAGTCAGCTTTCTATCTTGTGTCTGCTTACAAGTACCTCTTGTATGACCTTGGGTAATCATGTAATCTCTCTGAGCCTCAGTTTGCTCATCTGTAAAATGAGAAAGTTGGACCAAATGGTCCCTAAGGCCCCTAATAGCCTTAAATCTGTGATTGTATGGATCCATTGCCTCCCATTGTACTCAATTTATACTCAATGAATGATTTGGACCTTTGGGAATATGGAGCTCAGCATTTTTTCCTGGATTAATTTTGTAACATTGTTACTTACTAGCTAGGTGGCCTTGTGGAAGTCATCCATAAAATGAAGGGGTTGCATTAGGTGGTTTCTAAGTTTCCCTTTTATATCTCAATTCTAGGATTCTCTCAAGTTGAAGAAGAATGAACTATGAGTCCATAGTTACCCTAGACAACCGTATTTTTTTTATGTGCCTACTTCATGGCTACCAAACTTAATTCCCTCAAGGCATTTTTTTACTTTAATAATATGACTTGTATTTTTGAAAAAATACCAGTTGCATAAAAAACCAAAACCAACAACAAAAAATCCCTGCTGTTTTGGCATTCTTTTTTGAGAGTAAGAGATTGCCAGTTTCTGTATTGGCAAAGGATGGTGTTTGCATTACTACGTAAGTAATTGGGGGGGAGGGGCAGTGTTAAGCTGCAAACAATTCACACAAAGTCCTTTCTTTACTGCTCAATTCTCTAGGAAGCTTGCCTGAAATGGAAAATATGATGTGATTTTTCTTACCTTGCCAAAACTGGTGGCAGCTTTCCTACCACTGACAAATATTATTCCTGCCACAGACAAATCCAGTAGATTCTGAGATCCTTCAGGGCAGGAATTGCTTTTGCCTCTTTTTGTATCCTCAGCACTTAGCAGAGAGCCTGGCACATAGTAGGCACATAATGTTCATTGAATGAAACATTCCTGATAAAATTGGCAGCTGGTTCTATTGTGAGGAGGTGTGACAGATGGGATCAGAGAGTCATAGCTGAACGGGATGTTGGAGGCTCTCTTGTTCACTCAGATAGGAATGAGGAAACTGAAACACAAGGACACCAAGTATCCTGCCCATGGCCACACAGCCAGTTAATAGCAGAACTGAGATTCAAATCTGGGTTCTGCAACTTTACATTCAGTGCTCTTTTCCACTGTATCATGCTGCTTTGGGCTTACAGATAATCCGTATGTCAGTATCACCTCTAGACTTTATGGCTTTTGGCTAAAGGTTGTTGCACCATAAAACTAATGGAAGATCAGAACGATATCTCTTGCAAATGAAAATTCAGTGGTGACAGTGCAGATATCAAGCAACATTGGTAACTTGATATAGCACATTATTATGAAATCAGCGTTGCTCCCTCCTTATGTCAAATTGCATCTACATCCAACACTTAGCATCTTCCAACACTTAGTATCTAACTTATCCAACAAGGATTTCAGAATTCATTTGTGATTAACTGACTTTTTCTTGCAGATGGCATAAGTTGCCTAATCCAAGTAACATGCAAGCCTAACCTGTTTTGTTTTCCACTTCTCCTAGTGATACTCATGAATGGAATGTTACTTAATTTTAAATGGAAAAGTCATTCTTATAGTTTCTCTGGAAAGGTTTCCACACTCAATGATCTGGTGAACTCAGGTAGCATGGTGAAGCAAATCAGAATGTTTTGGTCACTGTGTTCACTTTGGAACCTTTTATTCATGTGGAAATAAAAATTATGACTTTTCTGATAATAGCACATATATGTATTATGTATGCACACTCACACATACATGTCTTTGTAGACAGATGTGTACATATGCACATACATGTATGTATAAAGTCCCTTTCACCTCTGAAAGCCTTTGTTTTCCTGTCCAGGACTCCAGAATATACTTTGAGTCAAAAGACCCAAATTTCTTTGTATCCTGGTCTCACCAATTATTAGTCTTGTAACTGAGAACTAGTAGTCACTTAACACATGTAAGTGTTGCAGTAAATGGAACACCAGCCTGGAGTTAGGAAGACTCATCTTCCTGAGTTCAAATGTGTCTCCAGAGTTACTAGGTGTATGACCCTGGGCAAGTCAATTAACCATTTGCCTCAGTTTCCTCATGTGTAAAATGAACTGGAGAAAGAAATGGCAAACTGCCCCTGTATCTTTGTCAAGAAACCCCAGATGGGGTTACCAAGAGGCAGACATGACTGAAGCAACTAAAAAAAAAACACAAAAAATTTTTTGGCATCTAGGTGGCACAGTGGATGGAGCACTGCGCCTGGAGTCAGGAAATCTCACTTTCCCAAGTTCAAATCTGACCTCAGATACTTACTAACTGTGTGACCCTGGGAAGGTCACTTAATCCTATTTGTCTCAGTTTCCTCATCTGTAAAACGAACTGGAGAAGGAAATGGCAAAGCACTCCAGGATCTTTGCCAAGGAAACTCCAAATGAGGTCACAAAGAGACAGACACAACTGAAATTACTGAACCACA
Organism: Bettongia penicillata ogilbyi; assembly: GCA_023548195.1. Lineage (NCBI taxonomy): Eukaryota > Metazoa > Chordata > Mammalia > Diprotodontia > Potoroidae > Bettongia > Bettongia penicillata. The sequence continues at coordinate 1,060,856 of JAJHZJ010000243.1, read as the reverse complement.
ACAAATGTAACATAAATCTCAATAATACTTGATATGATGGGCCTCCTAATAACAATGATGATGATGGCTAACATTTATATAGCACCTGTTGTGTGCATTTATATGGCACCTATTACATCGCCTATCATGAAACTCATTATGTACCTCCCTCCTTTTATGGCAGAGGTGGGGATTATGGTTGAGGAATATTACATATACTTTCTGACTCAGTTGATGTATTGGTTAGTTTCTCTGAACTGCTTTTTTCCCGTCTTTTTTAAAACATTCTTTGGTGCAAAGAGTGACTCACTGGGTAGAAAAAGAAAAGGATTTTTTTTTAGGAATGAAGATATAAAACCAAAAGTTATTGATAAAATTAAATGTCAAGTATAAAAAATAAAAACAGGTTCATCATGCTCATTATTTTTACTCCATCCACTGGTGCAAGTAGGCTTTTGAAAACCAGAAGCATCATTCCAGTTCTTTTTTCTTCCACCATCATTCTCTTCCACTACTATATTTTTCATGGCATATTGTTGTCCTTTATGATATTTGGTTTTATAGATTTATCTTGGCATTTTTTTCTCCTTGATTTTTCACACTGCCAAGTTCTTTACAGCTGTTATCTTGTTTGATCATCACAACAACCATAGGAGGTAGGATCTATTATTATCCCCATTTTACAAATGAGAAAACTGAGCCAGATGTTAAGTGACTTGTCCAGGGTCACAGTTAGTATTCAAGGTCAGATTTGAACTTGAATCTTCCCAACTCCAGGCTTAGGGATCTATCCAGTGTGCTGCCCACTGTCTCTTGAGTTAAATGTGATAATGGTAAAGTGCTTAAGAGGTAAAATGACATAGTGCGCAGAATGTTCACCATGGAGTCAGGAAAGTCTAGGATCAAATCTGACTCTAGCACATTAGTTTTTTGAACCCAGCTATGTCTTAAGGCCCTGTGCCAGAGAAACCTATCAGCCTCAGGCCTCATCTATGAAGTTATAGATAGATTGAAATATGCCATGGTAGAGGAAGCTTCCAAATCAACATATATTCTTTATATAAGCTATACTTGAAAAGAAACAGAGGAGAGGTCATTGAATTGTTTTGTATTTTTGTATTGTATTTTTCAAATTGCATTGTATTTTTCAAATGCAAACACCTGTATGTAAGACCTTCAGATGAAGACAAAAAGGAATGAGAAACAGGAATAATATTCTTTTGATAGTGTTTGCAAATGGTCACTACCTTTCTGCTCTAGAGGCAGATCTTAAAACTGCCAAAGATGCAAGTTTTAGTAATGATTAAACCATGTAATTCTCCAAGCATACCTTGTCATTCTGTTAAAGCACTGAGGGTTCAAGAAGTTGACTTGGTTTGCTACCAATTTCATTTGTCAAAAAGTTAAATGAAATTACAGATGAACTCAGTCACAACAAACCAAGAAGAGCTATTTGGTAAAGTGGAAGTGACAGGAACTTTGGAAGAAAGTGACCATTTATCCCAGAGATTATGATGATCAAATAAGGAAGCATAACTAATAGATATTACAGACTTGGAAATGGACAGTCAGAGAAATAATGCTAGACTAGAGTCTCAAGAATTATCATCATATTATCAATTATCATCAAAAATAATGTGATGAGACAAACTCAAATGAGCCTAATGAATATTTAAAAGATAAATATCAAAAGAAACTAATGTGGCTGCATAGGAAACTCTCTAACGTGCTCAGATATAATCAACAAAATCAGTTAGCAAATATTTATTAAGCACTTATGGGCTAAGCACTAGAGATGCTAATATAAGCAGAAAGTAAGACAGTTTTTACCCCCCGTGGGCTGTCCCTCATTCTAATGGAAGATGACAGTATATAATAGGAAGATGAAAAGTGTGTGGGGGGGTGGAAAGGTATTACCCAGTGTGGAAGCATGGGAGAAAAAGTCTGGGAGTCAGAAGTGCAGCCCGGGAGAGGAATAAAGATAGGGCTTGCCTGGGTCTTCTCCTTTAAATGGAGGTGCTGGGAAGAACAGTCAAACCAAAGGAGGGGCCACAGGACTGAAAAGTCCTTACAGTATGTGAATACAGTAGGGAGCGCTGAATTTGAAATCAAAGGACCCAAGTTTGAATCCTGCTTCTGCTCCTGTCAACCTTTGTAATATCAGGCAAGTCATTTACCTATATTGATCCTATTCTTCAGCTCTAAAAGGAAGAGATTGGACAGATGACTCCTAAGGTCCCTTCTAGATCTAAATCTGTCACTCTGTTATCCTAAGTGGTGAAAGAAAGGAAATATAAAGAATGTAAGAGCACATATATGATGTGACTTATACCACATTATTAGATGTTATTATTAAAACACATTATTAGATATTATATTATTCGGTATATTAGTACACAAAACTCCTGAATGAGCTTATGATAAGCACAACAAAAAAGAATTTGTTGAGTATGTTCAGGGCAAAAAAGAACAAGGGAAAGATGGATTCACTGTCTCTTCTAACTGGTACAAATTTGAAAAAATTGAATTCTGATTTTTGCTTCCATGTTTTATGTCAAGGAAATTGATAATCTTGTAAATATAGAACAAATATAGTGAAATGGGAACTGAAACCCAAAATAAAGAAATAGTAATAGAATCCTTTAAGCCCAATTTCAAATTACCCTTTCATATAGAACACTAATGGAAGAATAAAAGAAATGTAGTTGCTAAATTGCTTTCTACTACATTAGATTGTAAGCTCCTTGAGGGTATACCTTTTGCCTCTTTTTATATCCTCAGCACTTAGCACAGTATCTGGCACATAGTTGGTACTTAATAAGTGTTTACTGGTTGATTGGTTAATGTGGCAGCCAGTAAAAGACTCATGATATCAGGGAGCTTTGGTTTGGGACTAGGGAGATGACAGACCCTTCCTTGGTCAGACTACTTTTTGAGAGTTAGGTTGAGTTCCAAGTGCCCTATTCACCAGCTGGAGATTTCCCAGAAGAGGATGAGTGGAATGGACAAGAGCCTCAAGATCATGCCATATGAAGATTAGTTGAGGGAACTGAGGATGTGTAGTCGGGAGAAAATTTAAGGGTAGGGCATAATAGCTGTCTATATATGTTTGAAGGGCTGACGTTTGAAAGAGGGATTAAACTTACTCTTTTTTTTTCCAGACGATAGGAATAGAAGGAATAGGTAAAACTTTCAAAGAAGCAAATTAGTTAAAACTTGGTTTAGGAAAAGAGTTTTTCTAATAATTGAAGCTATTCAAAAATGAATTTGGTTTTCCTCCAAAGATAACGAGTTTCCTCCCAATGGAAGTTTTCAAACAAAAGTCTGGCTATATGGAAGAGGACATTTTTGTTGTGATGTGAGTTTATTGAATAACCTTGGAAGAGAGTTCTTCTCATTCTGAAATTGTGCAATTCTATTTTCCATAATCTTTGAGGAATCATGACAAATGGAAGGACTGAAGAATAGTACTTGAGCCATTATTATCCTGAGGGAAAAGGTAGATCCCAGAAATGGTGGGTTCTTAGACGTAACATTCATTATTGGTAAAACTGTAGGATAGATTATTTAGCATTTTTTTGACCATTTAGAAGATATTATGGTGACCAATAAAAATCAAAATGATCTCATTGAGAAACAAACGTGCTAGTTTAATCTCATGTCTTTTTTTAAAATGGTTTTTCTTTTCTTTTCTCCACTGGTAGAACAGAGGAATGTTAAAATCAGTGCAACTTAATTTTATCAAGACATTTGATAATGTTCTTAATATTATCTTTTCAAACAAAATGAAATACATGCAATGAATGATATTATGGTAAAGTGAATTCATAACTATTTGTACAACCATTAACAAATAGTATTAATTTATGGGTTCATGTGAACCTGGAGAGTTATTTTAAATGACATGTGGCAGGGCTATTTTCTTCTGGATAGTGGACAATGTTCTTGTGCCTTCCCAGTCACCAATGGAGTGAAACAGGGCTGTATACTTGCTTCCATGCTTTTTAGCATGATGTTTTCAGCCATGTTGTCAAATATTTTCAATGAGGATGAACTTGGTATCAAAGTCAACTACCATACTTATGGTAAGTTCTTCAATTTGAAAAGCCTATAAGCCAAGACCAAAGTGGAGGGAGTGTTGGTGCGTGATTTTCTGTTTGCACATGACTGTGCACTACTCAATGCAGCCTCTCAAGCTGAGATGCAACAAGATATGGATCAGTTCTCTGCTGCCTGTGCTAATTTTGGCTTAATACTTAACACCAAGGAAACACAAGTGATCCATCAGCCTACGGAACCATTAGTTACAACAAATGGAGAAGTTTTGAATGCTGTGGATAAGTTCACTTACCTTGGTAGTGTACTTTCCAGGGATGTACACATTGACAGTGAGATTGATGCATGCATTGCCAGAGCTAGCTCAGTGTTTGGGAGGCTCTGAAGAAAAGTTTGGGAGAGAAGAGGTATTAGACTGACTACCAGACTGAAGGTCTATAGAACTGTTGTGCTGACTTCACTGTTGTATGCCTCTGAAACATGGACAGTCTACCAGTGCCATGCCAGGAAACTGAATCGTTTCCATTTGAACTGTCTTAGGAAGATTCTGAGGATCACCTGGCAGGATAAGGTACCAGACACTGAAGTCCTTGCTCAAGCTGAACTGCCGAGTATTCAAACTATGCTTCAGAGAGTGCAACTGCAATGAGCTGGCCACATTGTTCGAATGCAAAATGTACACTTGCCAAAAAGACTATTTTATGGAGAACTCACATGGGGCAGGTAATCACATGGTGGTCAGAAGAAGCAATACAAGGACACTCTCAAGGTCTCTCTCAAGAACTTTGGATTTGACTGTGCAACATGGGAGACACTGGCACAGGACCACTCCGCATGGCATGTCCACATCAGAAAGGGTGCTATGCTCTATGAGCAAAGCAGAATTGAGACAGCACAAAGTAACTGTAGGATGCACAAATTTGGAGTAACCACCCCAAATGTTCACATGGACTATCTGTCCAACCTGTGGTAGAGCATTCTGAGCTTGTCTTGCTCTCATCGGCCACAGTCAGACACACTGAAATTTCATTTTCTCATGGTGATGTCATTTTAGTCCTCTTTGAGAACGAAGGATAACAACCAACCCTCCTTTTCTTCTCTCTTGTCTTCCTGCTCTCTCTCCTGTCCCTTCTTCCTTCCCTCTTTTTTTACACATACACATCAGTGACTTGGGAAAAGGTAAATTAATGTTCCTATCAAATTTGCAGGTGACACAAATCTAGGAAGGGTTTTTAGCCATTTATACAAGAAACAGAAGAAGGGTCTAGAATTTATGAAGTCTGGAAAAGAGAATTAAGAGCTGTGTAAGAGCTTCCTTCAAATATGTGAAAAACTTAAATGTGGAACAAGGATTAGCTTTATTCTATGTAACTCCAGCAAAGTCAGAGTCAGTAGATAATGTTATTTTCCAATTTTTAATAATTAGATCTTTACAAAAATTAAGTGGACTGCCTTTTATGGTAGTAACTTTCAGTAACTAAAAGTATTCAAAGAATGCCTGGTTGTTAGGAAGCAGAGGGTGTTGATTCAGAATAGTATTTCTACCTCAGGTTTAAGGTTCGAATGATGATTTAAAATGCAACCTCCAATTCTAAGAGTCTGTATTAGTTATCCACATGGCCTACTTGTCTTCTCTTTGGGCTATGAAGACAGCATATAGAGTAAGTATTGGATATGTATCAGTCAATAAATAAATAAATATTTATTATCTATTATGTGTTAGGTACTGTGAGAAGTGCTGGAGACACACATTTTTAAAAAATGATAAAAATTCCTATTTACAAGTGTTTAGGGTAACAGTCATACTGCATAATTCAAATGTATTGTAATCATATGCCAATGATGAGAAAATTCTTAGAAAGTGGAATGCTGTATATATGTTAAGATGGGGCAGCCAGATGGCATAGTGGATAGACTATCTGGCCTAAAGTCGGGAAGACTCAGCTTCTTGACATTTACTAGCTGTGTGATCCTGAGCAAGTCATTTAACCTTGTTTGCCTCAGCTCATCTGTAAAATGAGCCAGAGAAGGAAATGACAAGCAACTCTAGTATCTTTGCCAAGAAAACCCCAAATGGGGTAACTGAGTCAGACATGACTGAACAACAGAAATGTGTGTTGAGACACAGTGAGGCACACTGCTTTTCTAGCAGTAGTAGGGAGTCAGCCTGTGTTTTCCCACACTGGATGAACTATTCAAAGGAGGGAATAGAAATGGGAGAAGAATTCCTTGTCCTCATTCTCACTAAGTCTTACAGGACTCTATGCACTACTACTTCATCTTTGACTAGGGAGTAATACTGGGAGTGTTATGGGAGGGATGGATTTGGAGAACATTATTTATATAATGATTCTTCTATAATTTCTGTCATCTCCATAGATGGTACTTTCCTCCTCTCTCCCTCCTTTTGCATTTCTACTCAGAATATCAACTCCAAAAGAGCCTTCTTTCAGCTGCTGTCAGAGGGAACAGAACCAAAACAGCTGGGGCTTAAGTCTTAGAGTCTTGGAGGACTCAAAAGAGCCCTTTCTTTCCTTCTTGCCTGGGAAGACTCAAGTCCACTGGATGTGAAGGAGTGAATTAGGCTCATCATTAATAATGGGTTGCTGTGAATTTCCTTATTTTTTTTTTGTTTCCTTGAATATGTTTGTATATGCTATTGCTGTTGTTATGTATATGGACATGTCTTTAAAAAGATTTTTTTTTGGATTGTTTCCATTTCAAAATCAGAAAATTTAACAGCTTTAACTGAACTTTCTTTCCTTTTATACCTACTTTTGTTTAAAAGATTTTAGAATTTTATTTAGGAGCAAGCATAAAGCAAATTGGTACAATATGCTTCACGTCGCATTAGCACTGAAGTCAGTTTTTGACAAAGGGAACTTTCAGTTCATGAATGGGTTTTCCTATTCCTTATAGAAAGCCCGGTGCTTCCTAATAAAAATGATCATTTTAGGAGCTCAAGAGCATTGTGTTTGAATAGACTTACAGATGATGCCTACTTGTCTTTGGTTCCCTAGATTGCCATGTTTGTGCTGCATCTGGGCAGTGCCACTTTCTTGCTAACAGAGCCCGTGATCAGTGCAATGACAACTGGAGCTGCCACCCATGTTGTGACCTCACAAGTCAAGTATCTCCTTGGAATGAAAATGCCGTATATCTCAGGACCATTGGGATTCTTTTATGTGAGTTTGTCATGTCCTTTTCCTCTTCTTTTTTGTTTGTTTCCTTTTTTATCTTTAATTCAACAAGAAGAATATGGTTTATGTCTATATTAGGATCACATATCTAGAACTGAAAGGGACCATTGTGGTCATCTAGATCAGTCCCCTCATTCTACTGATGAAGAAACTGAGGCCCAGGGAAGTTAAATGGTTTGTTCAAGGTCACACAGGAAGTGACAGAAGCAGAATTCAAACTCAGATCCTATGGCTTTAAGTTTAGCACTTTTTCCATTGTTGAAATAATAATAGTATTAACAATAAAAATTAATAATGATATGTCTAGTTTTTAAGGTTTGTAAAAGGCTTTATATGCATCATTTCATTGGAGTTTGGGGCAACTCTTCAATGTAAGTGTTAGTTATCATTATTCTCATTTTACAGTTGAGGAAACTGAGGTTCAAAGAGTTTTAAGTGGCTTTGTCTAGAGTCACATAGTTTTTAAGTACCCAAGGCAGGATTCAAATTCAGATCTCCCCAACTATAAGTTCAACACTGTATCTACTATACTGAACTGTCTCTCTAGATACCCTTTATTCACATAAGATTTCTATGGTTTTTGAAATACGATTTTAAATGAGAAATAGTTAATTTAAAATTATTCACAAGGCAAACTAAAACCATGCTGTAATTGGGCAAGGATAAGAGCAGATGACTCTTATTTTTATTTTGCAGAATCAAACATGCCATTAAATTCACTCTTTAACTGTCTAACCCAAGATTGACCCAGTTTCCTAACAAAACCATATGCCATATAAAATTCTTCCCATGACTTTCGGTCAGAACCCTGGTAAAACATTAGCAGAAAGAATCACATCTTCAGACAGCTGATTCAGCAGCAAGTCACCTGGCACTGAGGGGCGAAAGGGTTGTTAGGTTTTGTGCATTGATCTAACTTTCTTGCCCTATAGTGGGCTCTCATGGAATTTGATTTAAAAAAAACCCATGACTCCCCAGGAGTTGATAATTTTTATTTACTGTAACACCTGCTGAATAAGTGAAAGTATAGTCAAGCAAACTTTTAGAGTCAGTCAGACTTACCTGGTATCTGCCTAGGACCTGGTCTGCTAGTGATGTTAAAGATGATTTCATGATGTCATTCTTGGGTTCATCAGTGGCTATGCATTGAAACCTGGCTCTGGAACCTGAGAACTTGTAATCAAATTCTGCCCCAGTTGCTTACTACATGTGTGATCTTGGGCAAATCACTTAAAACCTTGGGCCTCAGTTTCCTCAACTGTAAAATGAAAGAAGTTGGGCTACCCAGGCTTGGAGGACCCTTCTAGCTCTAGCTTGAGCTTAGAAACATGTACGATGGATAAAGCAGGTTTGAGCAGCGAACCTGTCTTTGGTCAGTCTATTCTTTAAAGTCATTCTTATGGGTTGATGGACATCACATGGCCTGTGGAAATTAATGGCACCATATAATCTTAATCATCTGCACGACTTTAACTCAACAAACTGGGGTCTGTCCTCTGTCTGTCCCCCGGATTTCAAACAGCTTATATAGCATTATCACACTAGATGACAATGACTTCACCTCATACCACATGCTTTGAACTGACTGATCAAAACCTGAAGGAGGCAGAGTTTAGGCACCAGGCTCCATCAGGAAAACCTCATGGTCCAGGAATTCATGGTCCAATGCAAGGCTAGTAACTGTCCTTGAAGTCTATTCCATGGGCAATGGACCAGGAGTGCCTTTGTTTGATAGGGAAATTGGCAAACCAATCAAGGGGTCCAATTTCTCCTGTAGGCATTCAAACACCAGAATTCATCATCAACTTAACTTCGGACCCCAGATCAAACAAGAGCAAATCTATTTAGTTTATTCTATGCTGAAATGAATAAGTCAGAGGTCACATGTAGCTTCTTTAGCATTTTCATTAGAATCACAAAATTGTAGAATTTCAGAATTGGAATAGATTTCAGCAACCACTCCGTTCTTTCAACACTGCAGAGTCCCAAATACAAGATGTCCATTTAGTGGTAATTCTAACGTTTGCTTAAAGACCTCCAATGATGAGAAATCCACTACCTTCTAGAGAAGCTCATTGTACTTTTGGATAGTTCAAGTTAATCTATGGAATATACAAGTAGTGAATAGCTAATGGGATCACCAATAATGAGGTTATGGAAATTTTCTCATACAAGTGGGTTTATTTCTTTATTTTTGTTCAGGTTTGTAATTCCATTGGTATAGGGAACTTTCAGTGAGGTAATTCCCTCTATCAATACAGATTCGTACTCCTTCTCTGCAATTTATAGTCTTAAAGAGTGACCTGGAGCAATGAAAGATTGTTACTTGCCTAGAGTAACTAACATAGCCATTGTCAGAGGCAAGGTTTGAACTCTAGTTGTTTTGATTCCAAGACTAGCTCTCTGTATTCATTATGCTTGTTGCCTAGTCAGCTAGTACTTATCAGTAGGTAATTGGATGGGATTGTTTATGTGTGGGGAGTGGATGATCATCTTCCCAAGAAATTCATTTAGAACTGAAACTGAATTGGGGATTGGGAAAACTGAATTGCCTGGATTAGGCCGGAGAAACAGAAAACTGTTTTTTCTAAGAATTCACTGAACTATAGCACCAAAAATATGACCCTTTTGAGAAACTAGATCAGACCAGCAGGCAGCCGTGATGGTTGGTTGGTTGGTTGGTTTTTAGGCCAAGTCTTCAGGTTCTAGGAAATGGACCCAGAGTGGTAACAGATTTTGCAGTTAGTGCCTGCCATCAGAAATCCATAAATAATCTGCTCATGTGCAGTAGATTAAAATGTCTTTGGGGAGTGAATTGATCTTTTCTACCACATGAGATCATAGTTACCTTCAGAATTAGAACTCCTGTCTGGGGCCTGGGCTGTTTTGATTGATGAGTGAGGGAAAGCAAACTCACCTAATCCTCAAACCTAACCAGGCCAAGACCAAATCACACTTCATATTCCATCCAGCCTTCTACCTGGGCCATCTTCCCTCTTGTATTGCCACTGCCTCATATGCCTCCACATGGACCAGCACCTTTTGGTGTATAACTCCAGAAATCATTCCTCTAACTCCGGAAATCATGCCCGTAGTCATTGAGACATAATCCACTTAGTTTTTGAATTCTTAGAAACTGAGCTGTTTTGATTGGTGAGTGCAATCTATCCCAATATATAGAGTTGGTCTTAGACCAGATCACATTTCACACCTCATCCTACCTTCACCCTAGGGACATTGACTGCCCTATGGATCAAACTCACCATCCCTGCAACTCCCTAGGTCAACTTTCCCTTCCCAACCACTACTTCCCTATCTAAATATATCTATGTCTGTGTATGGATATAAATATAAATAGATATTTCCCCCCTCTAGTAGAATGTATTGTAATTCCATTGGTATAGGGAGCTTTTAGTAAGGTAATTCCCTCCACCAATGCAGATTTGTACCTCTTCTCTGCCCTTTGACTAAGTCCAAGTTTTACACAACAAATCTTTTTATTAAGGGGATTTGTATTTGTTCTATGAAGTTTGGATTCAGTTAAAGAGCCCCATTCAAGGATCTAGAGGGCCATCTGTTGCCTCGAGGTCACAGGTTCCCAACCCCTGATGTAGTCCAACACCCCTTTTATGGTTGGAGAAAGGGAAGCCCAAGGAAATTGTTACTTGATTCTACATGTATAACATATCAGATTGCTTGCCATCTTGGGGATGGGGGAGGAGAGGGAGAGAAAAAATTTGGATCTCAAAAATTTTATAACAGTTAATGTTGAAAACTTAATTAGAAAAATTATTAAATGAGAAAATATATTAACATTATTGATAAAATGATCAATTGCCCAGAAAAAATTAAAAACAAAATCAAAGGCCTTTGATATCTTGACATATCTTTAAAATCATTCAGCGAGTGTAAATTAAGTGCCTGCTATGTGCCAGGCAGCTAGGTAGCTCAGTGGATAGAGTACTGAGCCTGGAATCAGGAAGACCTGAGTTCAGATGTGATCTCAGACACTTATTGTATGATCCTGGGCAAGTCACTTAACAATCTCTTTGCCTTAATCTACTAGAGAAGGAAATGACAAATCACTTCAGTATCTTTGCAAAGGAAACCCCATGGGCAGTATTGGTGTGCTATGGTGCCTGGGGTCATGAAAACCTGGACATGACTGAATGACTGAAAACCCCCCCCCAAAATGCAAGGCACTGTATTAGGCTCTGGGGATGCAAATGCAAAAGTAAGTCAGTCCTTGTCCTCAAAGAGCCTGTATCTCAATGGATGGATACAGTATAATCGGGAGGTGGTGACTTGGCAAGGTATTTGGTCTAGGATACTGGCAGAGATTGTGAGTAGAGCTACCCAGCATTAGTGTCAGTTCTTTCCATCAGCAATAGTGATTGGATTATTATGCACAGAGCAAGAGCACGAAGTGTAATAGTCTACTGTCTCAGGTCAAGAGTTAGAAAGGGAGATTATATATCATCATGTGACAGATAAGGAGACTGGTCTTGAAAATTTTAGTGACTTCCTGGAATCCAAGTCAGTGTCTTGTTCAAAATACTATAATAATTTCTGAATGGAAATTTTATATCTACAATAGGATCATGGGGTTCTCTCTGATTTTCTCTCCCCTCTCTCTGTGTCTCTCTTTCTCTTTCTTTTTCTGCCCTCCGTTTCTCTTCTTTCTCTGTCTCCCCGCCCCTGACCGCCCTCTCGCCCCTTCTGTGTGACATTTAAATAAATATGTATATAACTGGAGGCTTATATACTCAGTATTCTCTCACATTCTCCTCTTAGGTAATAAGCTCAAAATGCTTCCTTAACATGTAAAATTGTCATTTTATAGCCTTGTTATGTAGGTGGCAAACAAGATTGTATTTCATTCTCAGATGAACACAGTGCCAGAGAAGTGAAAGCGATTTTTGACAGAACCACAGATCTCAAGAGCTGTAGAGTCTCAAGAGTCATCTTGTCCAGCCTGTAGGTGAAGGCTGAATACTCTCTGTAATATCCTCAACAGAAGGTCTTCTAAGATTTTTCCTGGAAACCTTCAGAGACTGGACTCCCTGTTCTCCCCCTGTGGTCACTGAGGTAGTCCATAACAATCAAGAAAGTTTGTCCTTGCCTTGAACTCAAATCTGCCTCATTTCTAATTGTTATTCCTGCCCATGACCTCTTGGCCCAAATAGAAGAACTCTGATCTTTCTTTTATATCAAAATCCTTTAAATACTTGAAAAGTGCTAGCAACTTCTCTTCTTAATCCTGGTTTTCTTTTCTTCAGATTAAATTTTCCCATTCCACCTACCTACAATCATTTGGTGACCAAGGTCTTGTGATAAAATGATAGTAGAATTAAAGATCTGGGGGCTGGCTCCACGCTGATTTCATATTACTTTTAATTGAGGTGGTTTTCACTATGTATTGTGATGACAAGATATTGAGAAGGGAAGTTCTTTGTTAGAGTATAGCACTTTGGCCCATTTATACACGTACCCAGCTCCTGTCTGTTTTGAGGTTAATAACAGTAAAACGTTGTTTGCTGGCATGTTGGTGGATGAGGTCATTGCTTAGTCAAAAACATGTGGTTTGCTAAGAGTTATACTTAACCATAGAATACCATACTGTGCATGGTTTACTATGGGGCATTTGGAATGTACTCATTAGTATAATCAGTTTTGGAGTAATCAGTGCTAGAAACAAAAGCCTAAAGTTACCTCCGGATCACTTACATAGGAGAAGTGAGAATAAATTCTAGCCCAGATCAGATGCATGGGATTAAGATACCCAAATAAACTTTATTTCCTTTAATTTGGACTATGGAAAAGATATCTCAAATGATTTTCTACTACCATTTTCTCCTCCATCTAAAGCTACTAGAGCAATCTTCTTAATGCACATCTCAGACCACACCAGCCCTTTTCTCAAAAACCTTCAATGTCTCCTAATTGTATATAGAATTAAATACAAATATTATTCCAGGCATTCCAGGTTCTCCACAATTCATCTCAAATCTAACTTTTCTAGCTTGTTTCATAGCTTCCAAAAAAACTACTATTTGCCCAGCTTTAAATTTATTCCACCTTTACTATCTTTCTATCCTTTTCTCTCATCTTTACTTTTTTAAAATAATCAATACGTGTTTTTTAAGTATTATTAAGGAAATAACCAATAAATGTTTATTAAGCACCTATGTCCCAGGCACTGTTCTAAGCACAATGGGATACAAAAAAAGAGGAAAAAGACAATCCCTGCTGTCAGGGACCTTACAATCAAACAGGGAAACACACACACATATATACATCAAATTCTCTCTCTCTCTCCAAATATATTTATGTATACACATATATGATAAATAGAAAATAAGTAACAGAGGGAAGGGACAAGGAATTAAGAAGGGTTGGAAGGACTTGTAATAAAAGATGGAATTTTAGTTAGGCCTTGAAGGAAGCCGGAGAGGTCAGAAGGTGGAGCAGAGGAAAGGAAAGTGTTTAAGGAATGGTAGATAGCCAGAGGAAATACCTGGAACCAAGAAATAGAGTGATTTGTTTGTGGAACATCCAGGAGTCCTGTGTCACTGGATCAAAGAGTACATGCTGGGGAGTAAGGTGCATTTATTTGGCATGATCTGCCCCTACTGAAGCAATGATGGCTCTTTGTGGTCACTGCATTTTAAAAATCTGCCTTGTAGGGGAGATAAATCGTGTGCACAAGTAACAATTGAAAAATTACATGTGTGTTTAGAAAAGATACAAAATACTGTAAAGTACAAAGAGAAACAACTGCTTTCAACTAGGGGACAAGGGGAGACCTTATAAGGAAGATGGTTCCTGAATTGGACCTTACAGAATAAATAGTATTTCCTTTTTTTTTTTGACGGGATTGCTAAAGTGGTAGATCAGAGAAATCGTGAATTGAGTAATTCAGCTTTCCAAGTTCAAGTCGTGGTGAGAGGACATGTTGCTGACTTTGTCTTAGTGGACAGCAAGCTCACTATGAGTCAGTATCATGAGTCAAATCAGTGATTTGACATCCAAAAACACAAATAGTCTCTTAGTTTGCATTTTCCTTGGGAGTCATAGTTTACAGGAGGAAGCAGATGATATAGTTTTGCTCTCATCAAATCACCTAATTCTCTATTAGGAATCATAGTTTAGGAAAGACTAGAAAACATTCCAAGAAAGGCAACCAGAATGGGAAAGATATTGAGTCCATGTCATCAATATCAACTGAAGGAACTGAAAATGGTTATCTAGAAGAAGGAACATGATTGTTATTAAGTTGCCGAAGAAGTGTTGTATGGAAGGAGAGAATTCCTTTGTTTGTTGCCAAAGGACAAAATGAAGAACAAAGGTGCAAAGAGGTAAATTAAGGGTTAATGTCAGGAAAAACAAAACAACTAGAGCTGTCCAAGATAGGAATGAAAAATCTTAAGAGATAATGAGTGAATAAGGTCCCTTTCACTGGAGAATTTCAAGCAAAAGTCTGCGTGGATGATTGCTTCTCAGCTGTCTAGTAGTGAGGATTTCTGTTCTGTCATGTGTGCAGGGGTTTAGGTAGCTTCTGAGATCTCTTCTCATGCTGGAATTCTTTGATGTTATGATTTCTTGAAGTTAAGGGCAAGGTTTTATGAATCTTTGTAAGGCATGGGGAGAGGGAGGGAGGGAGGGGGAGAGAGAGAGAGAGAGAGAGAGAGAGAGAGAGAGAGAGAGAGAGAGAGAGAGAGAGAGAGAGAGAGAGAGAGAGAGAGAGAGAGAGAGAGAGAGAGATCACACCAGAGAATAAATCTGTATAATCTTGAGCTCTAGGTTGCACTAGAAAATCCTACGTATTTTTAAGTTTTTAGTTTAAAGGAATATTGCCATCTATTGGGCATAAGAGAAACCTCAGTACCGACCAGTCTCGTTAACTGTATACTGTAATAAATACATGGAAAATAATGAATGGCAATATTAGAGGCACAAAGAAAATACTTTTGTCTTGAGAATTCTGCTTTTATGTTAAATTCACATGTCCTTGACTTCCTTATAGAATAAAAGATTTGCCTCATTCTTTATTATACCCCCCAAAAAATAGGGAAAATGTTTACCTTTTAGAATAATTTTTTTTCAAAATATCATTGAGTAATGATGAAGTATCACTTTATTGGAAAGGATGTTTTCCCCAAAAGGCACTATAAAAATTTCAAAAATTCCTAGCTCATATTAGCACATGTGGATTTCTTTGAGATGGCGCCAGTATCTCAGTCAGCAGCAGCATACAATGAATTTGGCAAAGCTGGTTGCCATGACATCAGTTTTATATGCATACTGTAGTACATAATTGTGTACAGTTCTACACATCAGACCAAAGAGCAAAAGACAAGTTTGGCAATACATTCAAACTACCCTTCTTGGAAGTTTTATTTTTTAAAAATTTAAAAATGTAGCATTTCAGTACTGAAAAATAATTTCATCCCCCCCCGAACCTCTCCTTCCCCCCAATCCTCTTCTCCACCCCAATATACACATACTTAACTATAAGCACTTTTCTGGTTTAGACACCCCTTAGGGCTGAAAAGTAGAATGTTAATAAAGTGAGATAGAAACATCAAAAGAGAAGCTGAGCCAATGAAACATTTTCTTTTATAGAGAATGAGATCACAATTAAATATGTACAAATGAGATTTCTATGTGGAGAACAAATCTCCTTTGAAGACATAGGACCTTTGGGATTTTGGAATAAAGAACGTGCTTTAGTGATTTATTAAATCCCACATTTTCTGTGTAGACATTGTGACATTCCTCTTGTGCATCACAATATACCCTGAAAAATGGCTGGAGTAAATGATGGGGCTGGGGAGAAGAAATTGCTGAGGTCCAGCTTGATTCAATCAGTGATGTGGGGAACAGACAGTGTGGCAGGTCCAATTCGGACATGGGACAATTATATGGGAATTTGTAACAAAGGTTACCCTAGTATTCTATATCAGAGAGCAAATGTTTTTGCAACTCAACCATCTTGGGCTATTCTCCTTCCAACCCCCACAAGTCACTGAAAAAATGCATCACCGCAAAATTCAGTATTCAAGTAATTCAACTTAAACTCATTTTTCTAAACAAGGGATGGCTGGGTGCCACCTGGGCCTTGGAATGCTGAGTTGCAAGTTTGCTCCAAAAAAGTTTCACATACCCATTCTGCCTCTGGCCTTCTAACTTATACCATGCTTCCCCCAGCTAGGATTTGGGTCTCAGGCTTAAATTGCCCCCTGCTGGGGAAGCCAATGGATTTATTCCCAATGTGGGTTGCATTTACTGATCAGGATGTTGGGATGGAAGCTTTCTTAATAAATGGAATGTTGTCTTTTTTCTCCTTTGGGTTTTGCTTGTGCTGATGGAAGGAGAGACTCTGGGGATGAGACTTATTTGAATGTTTTCTTTACATCTTATGTTAACTCTTTTGGGGAGGCAATGTTGATGACTTGTGGCATATATCTTTTTTTTTTCTTTTCAGTTTGGGCAAAATATGACTTTAATCTTTGCTTTTGAAAATATCATTGCTATTTCTTGCCTTAAACCTCCTTTATTCCCCAAAATAACTCCCCTCCCTTACCTGCTCAGAGAACCATTATTCCTTACAATAAAGAAGACAGAAAAAGCAATTCAGCAAATCAGCACATCAACTGATTAAGTTAGTACATTCGGTGTTCTACAATCTTAGTCTCCTACTTCTTCAGTGAATAGAAGGAAGTTTATTCTCATATCTCTTATTCAGGGTTGGGTTTGGTCTTTGCTTTAAACAATGAAACATATAAAGTAAGTAGATCTAGGAGTAGCAAATAACATTTCATTCTAGGCAAAAAGGCACAGAACTTTAGATCTGGTAGGAATATTATAGTTCATTTCCCTTATTGTCCGGATAAAGAACTGAGACCCACATAAGTTAAACAACAAAAACCTGATTTATTTCTTAATATTCCTTCAGCTAGTAAAGTTCTGTTGGACTTCAGCACTTGATCTCAATAACTATAAATTAGGCATAATGAGAAATATAGCAAGTCAAATATAGTGAGTCAAACATAGCAGACTCAAAATGGTATCAATGTTAGATATAATTATTTATCTTGTGAAGAACTTCGTTAGCCTCGATAGGAAGAGAGATGCTTAATCTCAGAGCTGGAAGGGACTTTATTGGCCATCTTGTCCAATATCTACCTGAATAAAAATTCCCTCTACAACACACCTAATAGAAAATAGCTCAATGTTGACATGCAGTGGGGTTGGAGGGGGTAGGTAAAGACATCTCCTTCCAAGTTGACATGGAACTCGGTGTTCTACCATTCAGCCAGTCCCAGTTCACCTAACTACTACCTTCTAGCCTGTGTTTCTCTCATATTTTCCAGAAGAATGGCATAAGAGACTCATGAGTTCCAAATTCCCTCCCTTCTCATCCTCTCTCCTACTCACTGAGAAGGCAAGCAATATGATATTAAATATATATATATATGAAATTTTGCAAAACATATCCATATTAGTTACATTTTTTAAAGAAGTAAGAAAAATAAAGTGAGAAAATTGTACTTTAGTTTGCAGTCAGAATTCATCAGTTCTCTCTCTGGAAGTGGATAGCATTTTTTCTAGCATGAGTCCTTTGCAGTTGTCTTGGATCGTTGTATTGATCAGAGTATCCAGGTCTTTCACAGTTGATCAGCAGTACAACATTGCTATTACTGTGCATAATGTTCACCTGGTTCTTCTTGCTTCACTTTGCATCATTTCGTATAGGTCTTGCTGTGTTTTTCTGAAACCACTCCTCTTGTTATTTTCTATAACATAATAGTATTACTTCAAATTCATATGCCACAACTTGTTCAGCCACTCCCCAATTGATAAGTATCTCCTCAATTTCCAATTCTTTGCCACCACAAAAAAACTATAAATATTTTTGTACATATAGGTCCTTTTCTTTTCATTTCCTTGGGATACAGATCTTATGGTAGTATTGCTGGGTCAAAGTTTTATAGCTCTTTGGGTTAGTTCCAAATTGTTCTCCAAAACAATTGGAAAAGTTCACTAGTTCACCAACATTTCATTCGTGTGCATATTTTTTCCTTATTCCCTCCAGTATTTGTCATTTTTTATTAGGTGTGAGGTGGTATCTCAGAATTATTTTAACTTGCCTTTCATGAATTAATGGTGATTTAGAACATTTTTATATGATTATAGAGAGCTTTGATCTCTTCTATTGAAAACTTTCTGCTTGACCATTCGTCAATTGGGAAATGACTCATTTTATAAATTTGACTCAATTCTATGCTCAGTATATATTTATATATTTAAGAAATGAGTCTTTTATCAGAGACACTATATACATTTTTTTGTATCACTTTATTGTCTATGATATCTTTTAGCAAAATGTAGTTTCTCTGTGGCTCCAAGAAGCTGTAGCATGCCCAGTGCTCAGTACACTGTCTTGGCAGATGGGATAAACCAGGTTGAGAGTCTCATTAGTGATTAGAGGGATGTCTATCCAAGCATGTGAAGACTTTTCCCAGTGGAAAGAGCAGATAAAAACAATTTGTTCCAATGTCCATGAAAGCAATGGAAGCAAGCATTGTGGAGCATGTAGAGCATGGTTAGACATCAAAGATGCCAAGGTAACCTACTGCACATCAGGCCATTGCCAGTCATCTTGCCATTGTTTTGCGCTGGACTTTGATGACTCTGGAAGAGAGAGTGAGGCTGATGACTTTGTACACCTCTGCCTCACTTTAATCCACTTCACACATAAGTCAGGACATTACCCTTGGTGTCACTGGTGCTCTTTGCAAATGAATGACAAACAAGAATCCATTATCTGTCTGTCTTTCTATCTGTCTACCTATCATCTGTTATAGAAATTCCCTGATCATCCCTTTTAATTAGGTCTGTTTTTGATTTTGCTTTGTCTGAAATTCTGATTGTTACTTCTGCCTTTACTTTCAGCTGAAGCATATTAGATTCTTCTCCAACCTTTTATTTTAATTCTGTGTGTGTCTTTCTGCTTCAAGTGTGTCTCTTAGAAACAATATGTTGTTGGATTCTGGTTTCTAATCCATTCTACTATCTGCTTCTGTTTTATGAGTGAACTTTTCCCATTCCTATTCACAGTTATGGTCACTAACAATGTATTTCCTTCCATCCCATTTTCTTCTGTTTCTTCTTCATGCTCTCTTTTATCCTGTCCTTCATCAAAAGTCTATTTTGCTTCTCAACCATCTCATGTAATATGTCCTCCCTTTTATCTTCCTCCCTTTCTCTTTATCCCCTTCCCTTCCTTTCTCCCTATTGCGTAAGTTACTGTGTGTGTGTGTGTGTGTGTGTGTGTGTGTTTATTTTCCCTCTTCAAACCAATTCTGATGAGAATGAGGTTTAAGCATTGTCCCTCCCCCCTTTACTCCTCAACTGTGAAAGCTCTTCCCGGCATGTGATCTCTTTCTTCTTTTATGTAAGAAAAAATTTTCCCTTTTTACCTCTCCCTTCCTTCTTTTTCCAGTGCCTCCCTCTTTTTACTCCTTCATTTTTTGGAGCTCATTCCAACATAATTGACTCATATCCATGTCCTCTGTCTCTGTAAATTCCTTTTAACTGCCCTAATAATTATAAAGTTCTTATGAGTTCCAAGTAGCATCTTTCCATATTGAAATGTAAAAAGTTTAATTTTATTGAGATCCTTATGATTCATCTTTCATATTTACCTTTTTATGCTTCTCTTGAGTCATATGTTTGAATGGCAAAATTTCTTTTTAGCTCTGCTCTTTTCATTAGGAATACTTGAAAGTCCTTTATTTCAATAATTATACATTTCCAGCCTGAAGG
Organism: Bettongia penicillata ogilbyi; assembly: GCA_023548195.1. Taxonomy (NCBI): domain Eukaryota; kingdom Metazoa; phylum Chordata; class Mammalia; order Diprotodontia; family Potoroidae; genus Bettongia; species Bettongia penicillata. Next base: position 1,040,790 of record JAJHZJ010000243.1, on the reverse strand, counting down.
ATTAAGTGCAGCTTTTTTATGGGTAGGTTGTTCTTGGTTGTAATCCTAGCTGTTTTGCTTTCTGGAATATCAGTATTTCAAACCCTCTACTTTTATAATGTGCAGGTTCCTAAATCTTGTGTGATCCTGCCTGTTGCTCCACAACATTTGAATTTCTGTTTGCTTGAAGTATTTTTTCTTTGATCTGGGAACTCTGGAATTTGGCTATAATATGCCTGGGAACTTTCATTTTGGGATCTTGTTCAAGAAGAGATTGGTAGATTGTTTCAATTTCTATTTTACCTTTTGAATCTAAGATGTCAAGGCTATTTCCATTGATAATTTCTTGAAATGTGGGTTATAGGCTGTGTCTGTGATTATGGCTTTCAGGTAATACAAAAATTGTTATGTTATCTCTTCTTGATCTGTTTTCCAAGTGAGTTGTTTTTCCAGTGAAATATTTCACATTTTCTTATTTTTTTCATTCTTTTGATTTTGTTTTATTATTTCTTGATGTCTCATGAAATCATTAGATTCTGCTTTCCCAATTTTAATTTTTTAAGGCATCATATTTTTTTAGTGAAATTTTGTACTTTTTCCATTTGGTCAGTTTTGGTTTTTAAGGAATTATTTTTTCAGTGGATTTTTGTGCCTCTTTTACCATAGGTATTGTTCTTTTTAAGTTGTACGTGTGCCTCTTTTATTAAACTATTAATAATTTTGAATCATTTTTTGCATCATTCTCATTTCTTTTCCCCATTTTTCCTCTATCATTCATCTTTTTCTTTAACTCTTCAACTCTTCTAGGAATTCTTATTGGTCTTGGGTCCAATTGGCATTTTTATCTGAGGCTTTGTTTGTAGCTTTAACATTATCTCCCTTAGAGTTTATGGCTTGGTCTTCTCTGATACTGTAGTAGCTTTTTATGGTCATTTTGTTTGTTTACTTGTTTTTCTAGCTTATTTCTTGACTTTATATTAAAGTTAGTTGGACTCTACTCACCTGGAGATGGGGAAATATTATCCCAGGCTTAAGGCCTTTGTATGCCTCCGTTTTCAGAGCTAGTTCTGGGGATGTGCAAGTTTTTGGTACTTCCGTGGTGATATGTCTGGAGAGAGATATGGTCACTGCTCTCTTGGTCTATGCTCTGTCTTTACCCAGGAAGGGCCTCTGCTTTCCATTAGCCACAAATTTTAGTGCTTCTCTTGGGTTTGGGACAACCACCAGGGCCCCTGGTCTCTTGAAGCCAGAAGTGTTAAGCTCTCCTTGCTTTGTAATTGTGACCAGGGCCCATGCTCTGTTGTGACTAATCAAAAGTACTCCTCTCTATCCTACAATTTTGGCTCAAAACTGTGTATGGATAATAGAGTTGGCACTTAGTGCCACCCCTACCCAGTATCTGACAGAGGGTCTCCTGTAATTTCTTTCTGACCAATTTTCCAACCCCCTTAGTATCTCTGGGCTGAGAGCTGTTGCCAGTGATGCTGCCACCATTTGTATGGGCTCCAGACAGACTTCCACGCTTGTATGGGACTTTTCTTGCTGACCTCTGACATTTTCTTAGGCTGGAAAAATGTCTCACCCTGACCTTTTGTTGACTCTGCTGCTCCAAAATTTGATTTGAAGAGTTGTTTTAAAATTGTTTGGAGGGAAATGTTGAGAAAGTTCAACTGGGTTGTCTCTAATCCACCATATTGATTGGCCCCTCCTCATCCTAACCCCGCCCCCCCAAGTCTTTATAAAATTCAGAAAGATGACAATATGTAAACAAGATCCTCTGTTTGGTATTTGAAGCTCTATTTGCTGCAACCTCACTCTTCCTTTCTAGACATATTAGACATTACTCCTGTTCACACTCTGTTCCAACCTATTTGCTCTTCTTTGTCCCTAGCATTCCTTCTCTCATCTCTATGTCTTCTGCCTCATCTCTGCTTCTTGGTTTCCTTGTATTTCTTCAAATCTCAGTTAAAGTCCCACCTTCTTCAAGAAGCACTTTCTGATGTCCCTTAATGCTAGTATTTTCCCTCTGTTGATTATCTTCAGTTTATCCTATATATGTCTTCTCTGTACCCTAGGTATTTGCATGCTGTCTCCTCTATTTGACTTGGAGCTCCTTGAGAGAAGAAACTGCATTCCTTTGTATCTCCTGTGCTTAGCATAAAGCCTGGTACATAATAGGCACTATATAAATGCTAGTTAACTAACTGACCTTGTGCAGGTTTTTCTTTATGTGAGGAATGTACTCCTTCACCTCTGCCTCTTAGAATTCTTATCTGCATTAAAATTCTGCTCTGTGTCACCTCCTTAAAGAGGCCTTTCCCCATCCATCTATCCATTCATCCATCCATTCATCTATCCATCCTTCCTTCCTCCCTCCCCTCTCCTCTCCTCCCCTCTCCTCCCCTCCCCTCCCCTCCTCTCCCCTGCCTTTCCCTCCCCTCCCCTCCCCTCTCCTCCCTTCCCCTCCCCTCCCCTCCCCTCCCCTCCCCTCCCCTCCCCTCCCCTCCCCTCCCCTCCCCTCCCCTCCCCTCCCCTCCCCTCCGCTTCTCCCTCTCCCTCTCCCTCTCCCTCTCCCTCTCCCTCTTTTGAAGGGCCTCAGCTTCGGGGAGCTACAAAACCTTTTAATATGACCTTCTCTTACTCCTGTCTCTGATATTCAGGAACTTCTTCACAGACCCTGAATGATCCTGGGTGAATTTCTTTTCCTGGAACTGATTGTAATGAAAATCCACTTCTGTGTGTCTATAGAACTGTGGTAGGCACTAGAAGAGTTAAAAGGATTAATAAACAGAGTGCCTGGCCTAAAGGAGATTATAATCTAGTTTGGAAGAAAAGATAATTTCCAGAAGGGATGTTATCATGTATTGATGTGTTGGTCAATTGCTCACATTCACTTCTCATCTTCTGAGGGTTTAGACTACTATGCCTTTCCTTGATAATGATTTCTCTCCAGATAATCCCTTGGATTTCCCCCTCTGAATCTTCCTCAGATTTAGTCTGGGTCAAAAAATGATGGGAAGTTTAAGTATTAGTTCAGCTGGTCACAGCCTTCAACCCACCCTGTTCTCCCCACCCCCCTCCAGAACCTGCTGACTCATTGAGTGCTTAGAAGGATCCCTGAATAAGTATTTTCTGTCTCCTGGGATGTTGTAAAAATAATTCAATAATTGTATTTTTTTTTTTTTTTAGCTGTGAACCCTCAGCCAGCAGATTACTGGCAAACATATATCAGCTTAAAAATTTCTTTCTACACAGTCTGACAGTTGCCTCCTCCCTAATGAATTCCCAATAAATACATCCAGATTAGCAATGTCTGTGGTTAATAATTTATCACAATTAATGAATTAAGAGACAAAATAAACATTTGAGCAAAGAACAGTCAACATGTGAAAAAAACCAAACAGATTTTTTTCCTGGCTCTGGAGAGGAGAGCCAGGGATCCTCAAGGGAAAAGGGGAAGGAAAGAATATCGCCTTGGGGTCTGCAGCTCAGAGAGGTTTCAGTGATATAACATCTATACCAGCTTACCTCCTGCGCACCTACCCACACTGTCTCCTGACAAACTAATGGCACTCCCTGTCGGTATAGTTTCTACATCAAGCTCCCCATTCCAACTTCCAAATAGAACTTTTCCTTCTTAAGCTCTGCAGGCTCTTGAGATTTCCACTTCCCACAATCCATTTGAAGGATAGGGTCTAGATTCGCAGAGAAGATCAGAACAATCATAGGGTCAGTCACTTAATAAGCATTTAGTAAGCAGTTCTAATGTGCCAGGCATTGTGCTGTGCTAAGTACTAGGTGTACAGAGAAAGGCAGGAACCCATCCCTCCTCTCAAGGGGCTCAAAGATAAATTGGGGAAACACCATGCAAACAACTATGCACACACACACACACACACACACACACACACACACACACACACACGACGAACTGACAGTAAACATCCAAGGGGAAAGTGCTGGCATTAATAGGGACCAGGAAAAACTTTTTGTAGAAGATGAGTTTTTAGCTGGAATTTGAAGGAAGGTGGGGAAGCCAGGAGGTAGAGATGAAGAGGGCTGAATTTCATACATGGAGGATAACCAGTGAAAATTCCCAGAGGTGGGATATACCATATCTTATTTGAGGAATGACATGACAGAGGCCAGTGTCACTAGGGGTGAGTAAAGATAAAATAATTGGAAAGGTGGAGGGGGGCAGGCTGTGAAGGGATTTGAACACCTAAAAGAAGCAAAACTCTAGCATTCTGATCCCCCTGGCAATGTAAAACTAAAATAAAAAGAAATCTTTATTAGGCATGTATTCTTTGTAGAGAACCTCAGTTTCCTCATCTATAAAATGAAAGATTTGGATTAGACAACCTTTAAGGTCCCTTCCATTTATTAATTGAGGATCCTGTGATATAACAGTAAAACAACAATGGATAATATTCATATGATGCTTTGTGGTTGCAGAATACTTTACTTGCATTATCTCAGTTGATACTCATAGTAGCCCTGGGAGTTCTTCACATAAGTGTGTGATTATTTCCATCTTATGGATCATTTATAATCATAACTGCAGAGCTAGAGTTGATGAGTCTCAAAGGGGTTCATTGGATTGCTCTAGGTCACACATCTAGCACAATTCAGAGGAAGGACTCCTAGGTGTTCTGACTCAGAATCCAGTGCTTTTTCCTACTTTTCACAGCTGGTCAATTATATCCACTAATTCAAGGTGATCCCAGCAGCTGCTGGTTTAAAAGGTTGGACCAGGGTTGGGGGACCTGCAGCCTTGAGGTCATATGTGGCCATCTAGGTCATCAAGTGCGGCCCTTTGACCCTTTGAATCCAAACCTCACAGAACAAATCCTTTTATAAAGGGAATTTGGATACAGTTAAATGGTATGCTTAAGGACCTAGAGGGCTACATGTGGCCTTGAGACTGCTGATTCCCATCCCGGGTTGGACATTGTGTATTATGAGTCTCTCATATCCCAATGTCCTGTAATCACCTTTGCTTGCTTATAATGCCTCTGAAACAAGCAATCAAATGACTGAAAATATTGTTTTTCTCTTCTTGTTCTTAAGAATGCATTTCATCTAGACAAATACATTGTGTCACATTGATCACTTTTCAATTGATATAGGTTGATTGGCAATGGTCAGTTGGATTAACCATTTGGCATATTATGCAGAATTAATTATTATTTTAAAAAAAATCATATTGTGTTGCCATATGTGGATATTTTAAAATATATGTCTGTTTATCTTGGAGAAGAGAACTTCAGGGTGGGAGATCTGATGGCTCTCTTCAAATATTTGATAAACTCATGTAGTCATGGATTAGACTTGTTCTTTTGGGGCCTAGAAACTAAAATGTAACAGCAATGGAAAGCAGATTGTAAGGTTAGAGTTACAGGGACTATATAAGGTGGGGGAAAGAATTTCTAGCCACTTAGGCTATTCAGAAATGCAACAGGCTGCTTTTGGGGCAGTGAGGTACCCTTTTCAGACCATTTTTTCATGGAGTCGGGATAACCAGTCATGTATTAGAGATGATGTAGGTGGGATGAATGTTTCAGTAAGGAGTTGGCCTCGATGATTTCTGATGTTGCTTCTAATTCCAGGAGTCCAGAGACTTAGATGCATTTTTTCAACTTATTTACTTCCACCAAATATTTCTGTAAATAAAGACTTTAGAAATAATAGGTTTCTCCTTGTCATAATTCATATGTTTCTGAATTGTGCCCCAAGGATTGCTAATTTGAATCAGCTAAGCATGTTCTTCAAAATAGAATTCTTTTTAAAGGTAAGATTCTCAAGACACAGAAACATAATATCCCATTTTTAAAAAAAGGATAGAAAAAAACATTTAAAGAGTGACATCTTGTTCTGACAGAGCAGGGAAATGGTCTGAACAGAATTTTTTATTAAGAGTTTTAATGCAGATTACACCAAAAATGTTGCCCTCTTTCAGGAAAGGATCTTTGTTTTGTGGGCCTTAGCATCATATGTTGGGAGTTAAGAATCCTTGATATAAACTGTGGACTAGATGTCATAGTAACTATTATAATACATCCTTACCAAGGGACATGCCATTGTATTAATATTTGGTGACTATTATCCCACTTCTTTTTTCTGCTGAGATTTATACCCAGCCCTGAAAGAGATAACCTCACTGCAAACAAAAATAGTATCAGATGAATAATGATTAATAAAATAGGCAGTAGAAACTGGGTCTTGATAATGGAAACTCCTAGATAAGGAAACTTGTCTTAGAGAATTGCCTAAAAGACTGAGAGGTCAAATGACTTCCCTAGGGTTACAGTCAGTATGTGTCAGAGGCAGGACTTACCTATATTATTCTAGGCATAATAGAATATGAGATATGCATTTCAGTAATATACTTATTATTTCATTAGGAAACACTTAAAGTAATTAATTTTTAATGTTTATTTCTTTGGCATCTCTGTGAAATTCACTATAAAACCCCAATCTATTTAGGAAGTAGATGCTTTAGAAGGAAAGGAGTTTTTTGACTGAAATTTTAGCCGAAGTTAAATAGAAAACCATTTCTCTTTTAAGGTTTGATGAGAAGTTTTTAAAATTATATAAATGCCCTTTTCTTTCTTAGTAAATAAAATACAGTAAATGTGAAATCATTTCCCTAGTTACTGATTTCTTTCCTCTCCTCATTGAAATTATTTCTGTGCCACTTTGCATTTCCTTACTTGTATACCTTTTGTTTTTGCTCAGCAGGATGTAAGCTCCTTGAGGGCAGGAATGGACTCAATTTTCTGTTTGTTCCCTGAGTGCCTTAAAACATGCTTATTGATTGATTTTATTGAGGGTCATTGCAAATCTCAGTGATGAATATCAGGTATAGAGGGAGCAGAAGGAAGACTGAATTAGCACCCTAGAAAGTTCTTTGGGAGGGGTTTTTTATTTTTTACTAAATCTTAAATATTAGTCTGTGCTTATGTTTCCTTTCCCCCAGAGTGGAATTCAAGGAAAATAATAATATTTACTAGAGTATCTAATTATTTAGGTTCATTGATGTGTTTAATTATTTACATTAATTGAATTTTACTACAATGGGAGATCTAATGCTTTGTCTCTAAGGGTAGGGAAGGAAGAATGGGGAATAGTAGTTGAAATTGTTATTGGTTTGCTTTTGTAATGGAGTCCAAGAATGGACTTCTTGCTTCTTTGAGTGATGACTAGGTCTGGGGATTCAGCATTGAACAGCTAGACAACCTCACAATTCTCAAAGTTAAGAACTGTCTATTTTATGTATCATTATAGCTATTCTTGTATTCATTTATTTGCTCATTGCAAACCTTGTTGAGACATGAACTCATAATAGAGAATGGACAATTCCAATTGAACAGTATTAATGGAAGTATATCATATAGCATGATCTATATTTTATTCCAAATGTAATATATTTGGAAAATAGTGACTTGAAAAAATTCCTTCTAAAAGATGGTAAATATATTGTAGCATGGACATATACTTAATCCTTTGATTAATTCAAACTCAACTGTTAATACATGGAAGACATTTTATTCATATTTCTAGAACAGTCATTGCTGAATTTTTCTGTCCTTTTAAACTATATAGAAGGGTCAGTCTAAATAAGTAATTCAGATGAAAATTAGTCAAATGAATCATGTGTTCAAACTGACAGTGAGTTTAAAATGGTTAAATCAGTTGTGTATATAGAGAGCTCCAGAAATGGATGGCTGAATATTTCCTTTTTCTGATCAAATTTGAATGGTAGTAATTCCTATTATGAGCATTTAACTCCTGTAGTTTGTGTTATCTGGGACTTGTCATGTTAACTTAGCTTTTCACTTTAAGCATTTCCAAAAACAAACAAAAAGTTAATGCATTAATAAATAAGTGATATGTGTGTGTCCATGTTTTAAGTGCCTGTGACAGGCATCATAGAAATATAACAAGAAAATTTTGTCTTTCATGATAAATCATCCACATTGATGATTCCCCACATGACACTCATTATAGCTGCGTTCTCCACCAGCCAGATTTTCTATTGTATTCTAATGGTGTTTTTGATGAGTCTCCACCCGTCCCCCATGCTTTCCTCCAAGCATCTTCTTAGGAGCTGAGTCTTCAACTGCAAATTGTAGTCTTATCCAGACAATACCCTGGGGTTTGTTCCTTTCATTCTGGGGTGGTCATTTTTTTATGACTGCAAACATATGTGGTTGAAATGCATATTCCAGCAACTTTGGTATGGCCCTGGGGCATTACATTCTTCTCCCTCTTTCTGGTATGTGTTCAGTCATGGGACCATTGTGCATTAATCAATAAGTACAGAAAGAACTGCTCTGTTGCTTCATTTCTAAGAAACCAAGAAGTCTAGTATGCAGTGATTCATAGAATCCTACATTTAGAGCTGGAAGAAATCTTGGAGGCTATCCCCCTCACTTTACTGATGTGGAAAAATTAAGTGACTTGCCCAGGGTCACACAGATTTTTTAGGGTCTAAGGCAGGACTCTGAACTCATTTTTTTTCTTTTTTTTTCTGAATCTAAATACAGTATTCAGCCTACTATACCACTTCACTGCCCATTCTGTATCCATGGGCAATTGTGGTCATTAAGGGAGTCAAAAAGTTTGATCTAACCTGGAACTTAAAATCTTAAAGCTCTTCACATGTTGGAAATTCATTTTTTCTAGAATATTTTTTAAAGGATCCCTTCCTCCTCCCACCTCCATTCTATATCTCAAAACCCATTGACATCATCTCCTATTCTCTCCTCCTTTGTTTCAGTCTCCAATGATACGATGGTTTTATTTCTCCCTAAGGTGATACTCTCCTTCACCTCCAGTGCACTGTCCACTCCAGTCATTGCTTGCCCCTAATTTTCATTCTCTTTCCCTGCTACCTATACATGTGGCCAAATTTGGCCATTTCTAGAAGCCTTCAAGAAACCGTATAATCTCTTCAAACTATAATCCCATGTTTCACTTCCATTTTCAGTCAAAGTACCTAGAAAAAAGTGAGCTAAACTTGACACATCCACCCCCATTCCTCCCACTCCTCAGCCCTCTACAGTCTGACTTCAGATCTCTAAACTGTTCTTTTTAGGACTACCAGTAATCTCTTAATTGCCAAATCTGATTGTCCCCTCTCAGTCCTCATCTGCCTTGATCTTTAAGTAGTATTTGAGTTTTGTCGTTCCGTGGATACTCTTTCTTTTTTGTGTTTTTGTGATGTTTCTTTGTCCTCTTTCCCCTCCTACCAATCCAGCTGTTCCATCTCGGATGATCCTTAGTCCCAAAGCTCCCTTCTTTCTCTACCTCTACATACTCTCAATGATCTCTGGATCATGGGTTCAACTCTCATCTCTATGTGGATAGGCAGCTGGGTGGCAAGGTAGAATACTAGACTTAAAATTGGCCAAATCTAAATTCCTATCTTGGCCCACACTGGGCAAGTAATGTAACTTCTCCTAGCCTTTGTTTCCTCATGAAGAAAATGAGTAAAAAGAGCACCTGCCTTACAGGAGTATTTAGAGGATCACATTCAGTAATAAATAAAGCATTTTGTAAGCCTCAAAACACTATCTAAATTCTTGCTATTATAATCATGATGTGGCTAACTCCTGGATTGAAACATCCAGTCTTGTCTCTCTCCTAAAGTCTAGTTCCATATCACCAGATATCTATTGGACATTTCTGACTTGATGTCTTATAGGCATCTCAAACTCAATATGTCCAAATAGAATTCATTTTCTTTTTCTCCAAACTCTCCCTCCTTCCCAGTTTCCGTGTTTTTATTGAAGTCATATTCATCCTTCCCCAAGTTTGGAAACTTGTAGTTGCGAACTCAAAGGAATTTAGGACCATAAAATGCCTCCCTCTCCCTCATCTTCTGTATCCTTCAGTTACCATGTTTTATTCCTTTTACCTTCACAAATTCTCCTGTATCCATCTACTTCTTCCTATTTATATGACTACCACCCTAGTGGTAGTCTCGAGGTAGCCTAGAGGCAAGCCCTCATCCACTGGCACCTGTATTGCTATTATACAATACAGCAGTCTCAATTCTTTCTTCACATAATGTAAATTTCCTTAAGCACATATCTAATCACTTTCTTTTCTTATTGAAAACTTCCCATGATGCTTTATTCCTTTGAAGATAAAAACAAAAACAACCACAAACCCCTCCTCATCCTGAGACTTCCTCTCCTTCCAGACTTATTTCATAGTGAAGTAGTATTTAATAGTTAGTCAAGGATTGCATCTTCTTTTTAATTGCTACTGCAGCCCATCTGTTTTAAGAGATCCGTGATTACATGACTATGCCTATAAAATAATGGGGCTAATTTGCCATTGAGGAGCTTGCTAAAGCCAGTCTCATTCTATGACTGCCCATTTATTGATTACCCATTCTATATGTAGCACACTTTAATTGGCACTGTAAGAGTGAATGGTCCTTCCTCATTGCTTTAAAAAAAATAAAATATATATATAATATAAAAATAAAATAAAAAATAAAAAAAAGAAGCAGAGGGAGAGATATTCATGAGATAGGAGGACAAATGATAGAGGTGGACAGTTAGCTATGTGCGTGGCAGACTGTGAACATGGAGATACAACAAAAATCCTCTTAGGGTTTAGTTTGGAGAGAGTTCAGTGCCCTTGGAGAGAACAGGCAAAAAAGTTAATGAAAGAAATGACATTTTAGGCAAGTCCAAGGGAAAGGTCACTGAATCACAGGTTGCAGGTTTAAATCCTGTGTGGCCTTGGACAAATCACTTAAACCCCCTGGGCCTCATTTTTCTTCTTTGTAAAATGAGACGGGGAGAATAAGAGGGCCTCTGAGGTCCTTTCCAGTACTATGATAATGTGATTAGGAAGGATTTTAAAATAGGCATGGATTGGGGAGGATACTGTTTTTGTCTTGACATTTGTGTTCTCAGAGGGGAATCATGAATTATGGGTTTAGAGAAAAAAAATTTTTTTTCTTTTTTTTTTTTTGCCAGATGAGTCAATATATTTGTCATTCTTATCATTTTAATATTTTCTTTAAAGAGAATTTCAGAGTTGGGATCCACAAGTCAAAAATTGCTCCCTAAGTAAACTCAGTTTGTATAACTTAATTCTTTCAGTCTTGATCTTAAGATTTGGGAAAGAAGCTCTCAGGACAGAGGAGGAGAGCTACTAGTTCAGAACTATGTACATGATCAGATACAGCCGCTAACGGAAGTGTTTTTGTTTAATTGGTTTTCTTTGTTACAAGAAAAGATTCATTTTCAGTGTTAGGGAGGGTGGGGGAAAGGACAGTTTCCAGAACTGAGTAGCTTAAATACAAAAAGTGTCAGTTAAAAAAAAAAAACAGATAGGAGAGTAGAGCCATAACTATGTAAATAACAGTACTAGCTATTTGGTTCAAAATTTATTCCTTACAAGCCTGCCCTATTTTTATTGTTCTTGTTGGAAGGTGGGGGTGGGGGGTGTAGTTATGTCTTCGTGATACCAGAACATATGGACTGAGTGAAAAATTTACATGTCAGATCCAGATGGTTTGTCCAAAGGTCAAACATTTAGATACTTTAAAATATCTATATGTTGACTTTTTTTTTTGTTTCATTGTTTATTCAACTGTTTTGTATGATGGAAACATAGGTGTAAGCTTTCTTATTTTTCACAGAACATAATGAAAGAATATGAGCAAATACAAGCATATCTTTATTATCTTTTCTGTACCTAGTTGTTGCATGTTGTCTCTTCCATTAGACTCCGAGCTCCTTGAGAGCAGGGACTGTCTCTTGACTTTTTTTTTTTTGTATCTCTAATGCATAGCAATGTATCTGGCACATAGTAAGTTCTTAATAAATGTTTATGGACTGAATACCTAAAGTATTTCCTAATGAAATCTGAATTGACATATCACTTTCTGCCTTTGGGTATCCCCTATTTGAGGGGCAACATAGTATAATAGTAACTAGAGAGTAAGATAGGAAGCTGAGATATGGAGTCAGTACATTCCACCCTTGGAAATTCACTTGATCTCTCGAAGTTTCAGTTTTCTCATCTATAAAACAGGGATCATAAAATTATTTTTCTCCAGATAAGAGATTTTAATTAATTTAAATACATTTTAATTAAAATACATTTGATATTTTTATCACTTAAGGGAATTTTCTGTTTTTTTTAAATAAAATTTAAGAGTTGGAAATGTCAGGTCAAAAACTGCTCACTAAGTAAACTCAGTTTGTTTAACTTAATTCTTTCCACCTTGATGTTAAATTCTGAAAAAGAAGCACGCATCTTCAAAGTGAAGAGCTACTGGGTCAGAATATTATATGCATTGTCAGATTTAGTTACTCTCAAAAAATTTTTAAGTATTGTTCTTTGTTACAGGAAAGGATTTGGGCATTGGAGTGGTAAGGTGGGATAGGGAAAGGATCATTTCCAGAATTCACTATGATATAAATACAAAAATATCAATTAGGAAAAAACATCCTATGAATAAAGCAATTTTTATGTAAATATTCTAACTTCATTGACCTCAGAATTGTAAAGATGATTGAGATTATGAATATTAGATTTGTTAACCTTAAGGTGCCATCATGTTAAAGTCAATTATCAAATACACCTTTAAGAGAAGATCTTTTTTTTTATAATCCTTGGTTTACTTTTCTTTTTCTAAATTTGTTTATTTTCAGTTTTCAACATTCACTTCCAATATTCACTTTCAGAATTTCTCCCCATCTCTCCTTACCCTCACCCCAGGACAGCATGTATTTTGATTACCCATTCCTCCAGTCTGCCCTCCCTTCTATCACCCCCTTCCCCTTTCCCTTCTATTTTCCTGTAGGGCGAGATAGGTTTCTATATCCCATTACCTACATATTTTATTTCCTAGTTGCATGTGAAAACAATTTTTAACATTCATTTTTAAAGCTTTGAATTCCAGATTCCCCCTCCCCACCCACTCTCATTGAGGAGGCTAGCAATTCAGTATACATGTGTAGTCAAGCAAAACACTATCATAAGTCATGTTGTGAAAGACTAACTGTATTTCCCTCTATCCTGTTCCACCCTCCATTTATTCTGTTCTCTCCTTTGACCTGTCCCTCTGCCGAAATGTTTGATTCTAATTACCCTTTCCTAAAATCTGCTATCCCTTGTATTATCCACCCCCCCTCCCCCCTTATCCCATTCCCTCCTATTTTCCTGTAGGGTAAGATAAACCTCCATACCCAATTGGGTGTGTTTGTTATTCCCTCTTGAAGCCAAACCTGGTGAAAGGAAGACTTACTTACTCCCTCTCATCTTCCTCTTCTTTCCCTCCATTGTAAAAACCCTTTCTTTCCTCTTTTATATAAGATGGTTTACCACATTCTACTTCTCCCTTTCTTTTTCTCCTATATGTTTCTCTAAACAATTAATTTTCTTTTTTTTAGAAAATTCCGTCATATTCAGCTCACCTTGTACCCTCTGTCTCTGCATATATACATACATATACATGCATATATGCATATATATGCATATATGTCTATGTGCATATGCATCTATGTGCATATGCATGTGTCTATATACATATGCATATGTGTATATATATATATATATATATATATATACATATATATATGTATGTGTGTATATTCCCTCCAACTATCCTAATACTGAGAAAGGTCTCATGAGTTATAAATATCTTCCATGGAGGAATGTAAACAGTTCAACTTTAATAAGTCCCTTATGGTTTCTCTTTCCTGTTTACCTTTTCATGCTTCTCTTGATTCTTATATTTGAAAGTCAGATTTTCTATTCAGCTCTGGTCTTTTCAACAAGAATTCTTGGATGTCCTCTATTTCATTGAAGTTCCATTTTTCCCCCTGAAGTATTATGTTCAGTTTTGCAGGGTAGATGATCCTTGATTTTAATTCTGCCTCCTTTGACCTCTGTAACATCATATTCTAAGTCTTCCAATCCCATAGTGTAGAAGCTGTAAAATATTGTGTTATCCTGATTGTGTTTACACAATATTTGAATTGTTTGTTTCTACTGCTTGTAATATTTACTCCTTGACCTGGGAACTCTGGAATTTAATTACAATATTCCTATGAGTTTTCCTTTTGGGATCTCTTTCAGGAGGTGATTGGTGAATTCTTTCCATTTCTATTTTACCCACTGGTTCTAGAATATCAGGGCATTTTTCCTTGATAATTTGATAGAAGATGATGGCGAGGCTCATTTTTATCATGGATTTCAGGTAATTCAATAATTTTTGAACTATCTCTCCTGGATCCAGTTTCCACATCAGTTGTTTTTCCAGTGAGATATTTCAGTGTCTTCTATTTTTTCGTTCTTGTGGTTTTGTTTAATAATTTCCCGATTTCTCATAGTCATTAGCTTCCATTTGCTCCATTCTATTTTTTAAGGAGTTGATTATCTTCAGTGAGCCTTTGCACATCTTTTTTCCATTTGGCCCATTCTGCTTTTTAAGGCATTTTTCTTCTCATTGGCTTTTTGGATCTCTTTTTTTTTTCTTTTGGCTTAGTCTAATTTTAAAGGTGTTATTTTCTTCAGCATTTTTTGGGTCTCCTTTAGCAAGCTGTTGATTCATTTTTCATGATTATCTTGTATCACTCTCCTTTCTCTTCTTAATTTTTCCTCTACTTCGCTTACTTGGTTTTCAAAATCCTTTTTGAGCTCTTCTATGGTTTGAGACTAACTCATATTTTTCTTAGAGACTTTGAATGCAAGATTTTTGGCTTTGTTGTCTTCTTCTGATTGTATGTTTCCTCATCACCAATGATGTAAGAAAATACCTCTTCACTGAGGAAGTAAAAATCTGTAGTCTGTTTCTTTTCCCCTCTTTGCTCATTTCCCTAGAGAGGCTCCAGAAGTAGCCTCCTCTTCAGCAGTGGCTGCAGCTGCCTTGGGGAAGGGACCCAGCCTGAGGCTGGGACCAGGACTGGGGTTGGGGCTGGGGATGCTCCCCTCTCAGCTAGGGGAGAAATCTTCGCACTGGCCTTTGAAGCTATCTAGTGTTTGTGGGTAGAGAAGTTTGGAAACTGTAGCTGCTGCCAGCAATTCAGTCCCATAAGCCCTGCTCCAGCTCCATCCTTGCTGGCATGGCCTATGCTGAATTGCACTCTGCTCCCAGCCTGGGGTGACAAACCATTCCTGTTGACTTTCAGATTGCCTTGGGCAGGAAATTTGTTTCAGTCTATCATTTTGTGACTTCTGTTGCTCTAGAATTCATTTAGAGTAATTTTTACAGGTTTTTTGAGGGGTTTGGGGAAGAGCCCTAGTGGTCCCTACATCTTCTCTGCCATCTTGGCTGTGCCTCCCCCAAGAGAAGATCTTAAGGGTTTGGGGCAAGATATTAAAGAAAGAGTAATTTTAAGCTTTAATACTTATAAGATAATTTACTGTGGATGTTTAAAAATTGCTATTAACATTTTTCTATATTTTCTACATTGTTCTAAATCTTTCTAATTCTTTATTTCTATAAATTATATTTTACAATTTTAAAAGATTCTGCAGTAGGGGAAATGTATGTGGTGCACACAAAAGGAAATTATAGTAGAAAACAATTCTTTTGGCCGATACTCAGTTTCAGACAA
The DNA here is from genome assembly GCA_023548195.1 of Bettongia penicillata ogilbyi. Lineage (NCBI taxonomy): Eukaryota > Metazoa > Chordata > Mammalia > Diprotodontia > Potoroidae > Bettongia > Bettongia penicillata. Next base: position 1,025,215 of record JAJHZJ010000243.1, on the reverse strand, counting down.
TTTATTCCTTCATAAGAAATTTAGGACATAAAGTATACATTAAGAATTCACTAGTTAAAAGGAGTTGGAACACCTTAAAAGGAAAGGTGGGCCCCTGGTGAAGTGTTCTTGTCCGTACCATGAGTGACAGAAGAGATGGCAAAAAGGAGGAGTGTACATCCTAAGACCTGTATAGCATCTGTGAAGGCCTAAGGAACCCTGAAATGGTGGTCAATCAGAATCTGATGACACTGCTAAGTTTGAGTGGGCGTAACAGTCAAGTGGGATGCAACTGTTCCTGAGAGTCAAAGAAATCGACTACGGCTTGTGGAATTGTAGGCTGACCTTATGTCATGTAGATCCATCTGACGCAAAGTGAATAATGCACCTTTGTGTCCCAGTAAGACAAGAAGGTGACATCCTTTGGAACAAATTAGAAATGCCATTACCTCACCTGCTAAAGATGTGTCAGTGCAGAAGGCATTGAGCAATAAAGCAAGCTAATCACAGTTGTGCATAAAATAGATGGAAAGCTGGAATGTTTTTGTAATTCTCCAGTAGTACCCAATAACACAAATGGAAATGGATCTCACCAGTTCTGGGCATAGAAAGGAGTCATACTGTATTCGTCAGCATCCCTCATTTCCAGATCACACAGTGAGGTATTGTTGAACAGTGCAGGCATATCAATAAGTAAAAATAAAAAAAAAATCAATAAATAAAAAAATTTATTACTAGGCTTAAATGAGATGAAACATGAGATAACAAGAAACTACCCAAAATGAAAGAAGTGAAAGCTGAAAAAACTCAGATTGTGGTAATCAGTCAGCAGGTACTTAGATGGTACCTTCCACATGTCAGCATCAGGATGCAAATATAAATGAATGAAATAATGAATAATGCCTACTTACAAGGTGCTTCTAATGGGCAATAGTATGCAGATGTGTGTGTACACATAGATGCGTATATGTACATGTGTGATATACATGTTACAAACATACATGTGCATGCATAGGTATATACATGTATGCGTATGTAAACAAAATATTATAACTATATTCAGAATAAAAAGCAAAGGAATAAATAAAATACAAACTAACTACAAGATAGTTTGGAAGGAAGGCGCTAGCAATTTAAGAATCAGAGAAGACTTCGTGTGGAGGGCATCCTTGAGCTGGTTCTTGGAGGAAGAAGGGAGAAGGCGCTGTGTTCTCAGTGCAAGTGACAGCCATTGGAGAGGGCACAGAGATGGGCAGTGGAGGAGCCAAAGAGAGGCTGTTTGGGCTACCGCGGCATCTGGGAGACTGGTGGATACGTGGTGAACCTGGAAAGAGAGCTTGGGGCTTTAAAAACTAGGCAGAGAAGTTTCTTTTTTTACCTTGGAGTTTATGGACTAGGGGAATGATGGGGTATTATTTATGTATACACACACACATGCTTAAGGATAACCACTTTGTCAGCTATGTGGAGGATAGACAGAAATGAGGAGGAACAAGACCAGGAAGACTAATTCCAAGACTGTTAGAATAATGGAGGTGAGAGATGATAAAGGTCTGAACAAATCATGTTTATACATTTAGTAAGTGATTTAATGGGGTAAATTAATAAGCATTAGGTTCTTGCTACGTGCCAGGCACTGAAGAGACCAAGAAAAATCATTCTTGACCCTTAAGAAACTTATATTCTTTTTGAGGAGACAATCTGCACATATATAAATATATACAGAATAAATAAAAGGTATTTTTTTGAGGGAAGGCACTAGCATTTTGGGAAAAGGAGAGTCAAGAAAGATCTCACACAAAGAAGGTGATGCTTAAACTTATTTTTGAAAGAGATTATTCTGAGAGGCAAGGATGACATGAAAATGAATTCTAGGCAGAGAAGACAGCCAATGAGAAGGTATGGAGATGGAAAATTGAGTATCATTTATGAGGAACATTAAGAAGGTAAATTTTGTTGGACTATAACGTACATGATGTGAAATAATATATATTCAGGATGGAAAAGCAGGTTAAAGTCAGGTTATAAAAAATGGGCATGCAATTCATGATTTCCCATATTTATTGTGTCACATTTTTCTGCTTCTGCCAATCACTGAACATTTATTAAGCACTCACAATTTTCCAGACATCATGTTAGCTACTGAATATACGAAGACAATAGTACCTGTCCTCAAGGACCTTACATTTAATTGAGGGGAAACAATATATACACAGATAAGGACATTAAAACAAAAATTCTGCTGTTTGTGTGTGGGGGTAGCTTGTACAAGTGGGAGATAGAGCATCAGGTGCTAAAAACGTCAAGAACTTCTTTGTCTTCTTAGTACTAAGACAGCAGTCTCTCAGAATTTGAAGAGGGCAGTAATGTGCAGTGAGCCTAGAAAGGTAGACAGATAATGAATGCCCAACAAGAATGCTATTTAAAAGATTAAATGCAGTCAATTCAACCTTATTTTAATAATGCTAGTTTGTATTGGGAGTTAGTGATATATGTATATAATATAACATGCACACACATATATGTATCACATACAACATATATGTGTACTTACGTGTACATATATGCATATGTGTATATTGTGTGTATGTATAAGTATATATAATCATGTAAATGTCTTTAAATCTCACCTATTTGCATTAACCATTGTTAACGTCTGTCAAGAAAATTTGTTTAAGTCATTAATGAATCACGAGGTGCATGTGTAGCTTTGTATCTGATCCATCTTTTGGGCTGTCTTGATAAGACACTAAATTAATTCAGTTGAAGGACCGTTTTTGTGGCTTATTTATTGGTATGTGTTTTTGTTTCCATCCTGTTTTCCAGCTTCTCAGTAACCTTCTTGAAGGCAGGATAGTTCCCATCATATAGCTGGTATTGAATAAATGCTGGCTAAGTTGAATGAAATTAGCTGAACTTGATAGTACAAAATAAACATTTTATTTTAAAATGTGGTAGGTTGGAATGTGATGGTTGTCAAGAAAGCACTATTTACTTCATTGGCTTACTCTAACTTATCTTTATATTTAATGGCATGGACTTAAATGTAAGTCAGTTATTACTTTTCTTTCCCTTTATAACTCTGATTTAAGGCTCTTTAAGTGAGGGGGTCATCATTTTGTCTTTTTTTTATATTACTAGAACAGATGTTTATAATATTAGGGCTTATAAACTGTCAAAGTCTAATAGCTTCTCCTAACACCATCAATTCCTAACTGAGAAAATGTAGGCTGGAGACTTTGTAAAAGACTAATTTCATCCTTTCCTTATTTCCCCTTCTGTTGAATTTATAACTCCTCTACTAAGACTGGGTATCCCAAGTGAGCAATATTACATTAAATATATTTCTTACATTAGGTCTTTTCTAGTTGGAAATAGATTATTTGGTATTTCAGACTGCAAATCCACAGACATCTCAAACTCACCATGTCCTAAATTGAACTCATCATGCTTTTCCCCAAACTCACCTTCCTTCTGAACTTTTTTTATTTCTGTTGAGAGCTCTACCACCCTTTCAGTTACCCAGTGACACAAACATTACCCTTGACTTCTCATTTTCTCTTATATCCAATCAGTTATAAAATCTTGTTGCATCTGTCTCCACAAATCTTTAATTCATCCCCTTTCCTCTTCATACATGGCTAAAAATCTATTTCAGGCCCTTAAAATCTCTTGCTTGGATGTTTATATTATTCTTCTAATTGGTTTCCTTTCCTTAAAACTCTTTCTTCTTCTGACTATCCTCTGCGTAGTGGCTGAAGTAATTTTCCTGCAGTGCAGGTTTGACCATTTTGCTCCCTTACTTGATAAGCTCCAATACCTCCCCATTACCTCTAGGAAAAAATATTAACTCCTCTTTTGGGCTTTTAAAACCTTTCACAGATTACCCAGAATACCTTTCCAACTTTGCAGTGTATTAATGAGACCAGTTATCTCCTTACTGCACAGGTTAGCCAAATTTATCTAGTTCCACAGGTAAACCATTTCCTATCTGTATACCTTTGCCTTGGGTGTACTTCATGCAATCTCTGCTCACCTTTGCCTTTTAGATTCCCTTCTTTGTGAAGCTCTACTTTGGGAAGAGGAGGAGAAGGAAGAAAGATAGAAGGAACACAGGAGGAATAGGAAAGAGGGAGAGAGAAAGACTGAGTGCTCTTCTTTATAGGCTCACAGTTGTTTTCCTTTTCAAACTTTCTCTATGTGGTACACCCTGATAGTGAACACTTGTTTAGAATGCTACCAAAAGAAAGACCCACAATAAAACAGCACCTTATCTTGCTTTATCTAGAGACAAAAGTCATTATAAAAGTAAGTATAGCAAATAAACAAAATTTAAAGAGAAGAGGACACTCCCAAGGGTAATCAGTGCCATTTGCCAGGCAGTAATTATTAGTTAGGGGATGGTGAGGAAGTAGAATGGGGCTAAATTTCTCAGGTCACAGTAGTAGCACCAGTCATGGAAACCATAGAATTCTGTCCAGACAGATCATTCTTTAAGTGCATGAGTAATCCGAACTAAAGGTCCAACTGCTCATGATTATATGCAGTTGGACATAATCAGATCCCTTCACTTGCAGTGAGCTGGTCCCTAGTACTGGCTCAGGACAACATTCCCAAGACTTCTCCCACTCCTGAGCTTTCAGCCTTCTGTGATTATTCAGTCCCTTTTTCCAACTGGGAAATACCACACTTTCCATCAATCCCCTTCCTCACAATGGCCTTTTTTTTCTTTAAGTCTTTTCAATTGTGTTCAACTCTTCATATATATTGTTCCCTTGTTAAAAGCCAGTCATATTTTTTTTCCTAAGCTAGCTACTAGCTGTTTACTTCTTAGGAAATAGAGACCAGATATTCTTTTGGATTCCTGGACTTTTGATTTATGTGCTTAATTTATTCTTTATGTTGTTAGAAGAGATGGTGATGCTAATGGTCAAGTTTCTGGAGGTGATCTTGAGTTGTGTACTCCTTCATAATTTTCAAGGCACAATATAAGCTCCTTGTTCATACCTATAAGTATACCACATGTTCATATGCTTGGCACGGTGGATGGAGGACTGAGCTTGTAGTCAGGAAGATCTGAGTTCAGATGTGTTCTTAGACACTTACTAGATACCCTGGGCAAGTCATTTAATCCCTGTCTGCCTTATTCCCCTCTGTTGCAAAATGGGGATCACAATACATCTGTCTCCCAGAATTATTGTGATCAATTGAAACAATATCTGTAACGTGCTTAGCATAGTGTCTGGCACATAGTAGGTATTTAATGAATGCTCTTTCATCCTCCTGCCCCTTATATATATTCGTGTATGTGTGTGTATATGTGTGGTCTCTCTCCATGATAAAATTTGAGCATCTTGCAGGCATGGGAATGTTTCATTTTTGTCTTTGTAGTCTCAGTACCTAGCACAGAATATTCATTTAATAAATTGATTTCCCCCTCCCCTCTCCTTATCCTGTATGTAACAAAAGAAACAATTGTGATTAAATGAGGCAAGATATAATTAATTATGACTTACAATTATATATGGATACGAGGAAACATTTCTAGCTTAGTACAAATATGGAAATGCATTAACAGTAAGGGTAGCCAGGTGATGTAGTGCCTGGAGTCAGGAAGATTTATCTTCCTGTGTTCACATCTGGCCTCAGACACTTGCCAGCTGTGTGACCCTGAGCAAGTCATTTAGCTGTATTTGCCTCAGTTTCCTTCTCTGTAAAAATGATTTGGAGAAAGAAATGGCAAACCACTCCTATATCTTTGCCAAAATTGCCTTCATGTTCTATGCAATAAATCTATTTATTGGTTACTTAAACTTTATTCTTCTTGTGCTCTCCCACATTTGCTTTTCCTGGTTTACTTGTCAAGATCTCTGGGATGGAATTGACTGAAGATTTTGAGACATACAAGGAAATTTGCCTTAAGCAAAAGTGATTTTTCTCCCCATATCAACTATCTGAAACTACCTATTACTTTTGTGACCATAAAAACTATTCATCCTCTTTGCATCTCAGTTTCTTCATTTGTCAAATGGAAGGGATAGAAATATATGATTGTTAAGCTTCCTCTCAACCCTAAAAGCTTATGATGCTGAAAGCTCTTAAATTTCTTTACAAATAATGGACAAATTTTCCACCTCTTTGATTTCATCATTTAGTTTTTCTTTTCAAGGCCCATGGGCAGGAATGAAAAAAAAATGAAAATAAATTCTTTGAATGAGAATATTATAAGGATTTTTTAAATGTTTACGGTCAGAATTTCCAAAGGAGCAAGTTAAAGATATTTCTTATTTTCAGGTGACATAGTGATGCAGTACAATATAGCCGTTCTTTCCTCTTTTTTTCTATTATCTCCCAGAAAAACCATCTCTGTCTTCCCAAACTGATGAATTTATTAGTTTTCCCATTTACTAGCTAGCATTTACATTCCCCTTTGGTATTTGCAAATTGCTTTACATATGTTACCTCATTTATTCCTTCTAAAAGGCCTGTGAAATAAATATGTACTAATAGCACCTCATTTTACCGATGGAGAAACTGAGGTTCATGAGAGCTAAAGGACTTGTCTATGGTCCCCTGGCTCGTATGTATCTGAGAGAGTGTTTGAATTCAGACTTTCCTGACTATGGTTGAAGCGCTCTAAGATATTACCTGGTGTCATATTCGGAGCTATTTTATTAATTTCAAGTGAAGAGTTTTTGTTGTTATGTTGTCGTGGTTCAGTCATTTTCAGTTTTGTCAAATTCTTCATGACCCTATTTGGGGTTTTCTTGGCAAGTATACTGGAGTGGTTTGTCATTTCCTTCTCCAGCTCATTTTACAAATGAGGATACTCAGGCAAATAGGGTTAAGTGACTTGCTCAGGATCACACGCAGACAGCTAGTAAGTGTATGAACCTAGATTTGAACTCCAGAAGATGATTCTTCCAGACTCCAGATCACTCCATCTCCTGCGCCACCTACGTGCTGGTTAAAGTTTAGGCATTGTTTTTCGTCTCCAGATTTGAAAGGAGCCTCAGATTGGCTCTTTAGATGATTCTCATGTCCCACTGCCTACTTACCCCAATTATTTATCAATGAAGGCTTTTCCATTTAAAAAATGTATAATTTATTTATTTTTCAGTATTCACCATTCACTTACACATTTTCTTCCTTGGCCTGTCTACCCACGATAGTGTTTGCTTCTGACTATCTCTTTCTTCCATTTGCCATCCCATCTATTATCTTCTCTTTCCTATCCTTTTCCCTTCCACCTTCCTGAAGGGTAAAATAGATTTCCTTAGAGGTAATTGTACTCTGCAATGGTCTTCCATAAAATCACATTTTCACAGATCCAATGAACAAATGTTCGATGGTACATGACTTAAACTGAATATTGGTAATGTTGTCATCAAGTCCTATTTTACTATCCTTTAATGATATCTAAAGCATAATTACCTCTATAGGATCACAATGGAGATGTGATCCTGGACAGCCAAAATTCAAGAGAGGAAAAGCTTAACATCAATCTTTAAGAGCGGTGTTACTTCATCTGGTGAAGTTCATTTAGTTCATTTAGTGAACTAAAAAAAAAAGAACATTATGAATTTTCAGTACAATTGGTTTCCTTTATAATCTTATGTATTTTGTTTTGTGGAAGGGTAGGTGGGATTCACAAGACTGCTGAAGGGGTCAGTGGGACAGCTAGGTGGCATAGTGGATAGAGTACTATATCTGGAGTCAGGACAAATCTAGCCTTAGACATTTACCAAATGTAAATGACTCCAGGCAAGTCATTTAAAGTCTGTCTCCCTCTATCTCATCATCTGTAAAAAGGGGATAGGAATGGCACCTACTTTCCAGGACTGCTGTGAGGATAAAATGAGATATTTGAAAAGTACTTTGGAAACCCTGAAATGCTATATAAATTCCTTCCTTTTATTATTAATATAGTCACAAAATGGTTAAGAACCCCTATTTTAGAAGGAACAGGGACTAAAATAGGAAATTGAAGGGTATATTCTTCTGGTTGGAGCCCTCTTGAAATACTCCCAAGGTATTGCATCCCAAGTCATCAGAGAAAATCATGATTGATGAGCAGCAAGTGGAATAGAATTTGGGATTTAACCTGGATAAAGTCCTAGAGAGATAATATAAGGTAGAGGCAGATTAAGGAGGTGGAGGAGAAGCACAGATACATTTGGGCTCCTCAGGGAGTGATGAGGAAGGCATTTGCTGAGACTGAGGGAAGAGGTCACAGAATCCAATGACATCCTTGAAAAGGGATGGGAAGTGGGGCTTTTTTCTTCTTAGGAGTCTATCAGCTTTTAATTTAGTAACTGGAAATGATGAGTTTCATATGAGTTTGGACTTTTGTGTCTTAAAAAAGTAAACCTAACTTCCACACCTTGGAAAATCATCATCTGTTTCTTCATAGGAACAAAGCAATGAAAAATACTGAGCCCCAGTGCATCTCTGAATGCACTGAAGGAGAGGTAACTTGGTGAGAACTAAATCCTATGGATTCAGGAAACAAATCTTCCCTTCCTCCCTTGAAGAAATTATAGGAGTAGAGAAACCAAGGGGAAATGTCTCTAAACTTCCCAGTGTTTACCTGGGCCTGAAAGAATGGTGAATTATTTAACTGATTTGAACTGGGTGCTGTACCTGAGCCAGGCTAGTTTATAGGGTTTGGCCAAGCTACTACATAAAAGTCTCACAGTTTAACTTAGTATTTGGCTGTAATTTATCAATGATTCCACTCTGTTGGTTAGTCTAGTTTTATACAGAGTATGTCTTTTTCTTGAAACCTCTTCATTAGAATTTGGTATGTACAGTGTGCCATGTGGAAAGAACTTCTGATCCAATAATGGATTTTCCATTATGCCACGCACGAATAATATCATCATTGAATATGAAAGATAGCTGTGTATTTAGCTTACATGAGCACCAAAGGATCATATCATTTTAAGTAACCATTTAGTCATTTATTGCTGTAAAATTATGAATCATAATTGTTTTGTTAATCTGAAATAACATTATTACCAACTGGGAGGGTTAAAACCCTGCTTTTCAACGAGGTTTGTTGTTTCAAATGGTCTGAAGGGTACTGTAATAAACCATTCAATATCACTGATAGAATTTGATGAATAATTAACAATCGAATGTTATGAAACTTTTACACCTACCAGTAGAAATTGGTTTCTATATGTGTGGTTATTAAGGAAATGAAGAGGAGAAGGAGGAGAAAAAAGAGGGAAAAGTTAAAGATCAGAGGAACATTGGAAATGATTCCCATTTTTGGAGTGTTTTACAGTTTTCCAACCACTTTTAGATACATTATCATGCTCAGAACAGTTGCCTAAAATCTACAGTTATTATCGTACCTATTTCACAGAAAAGGCAAATGATTCTTAGGGCAGTTAACATGGTTTGTCCAGAGCCAAACAGCTAACAAATGGAGAATCCAAGATATTAGAAGCTGTTGAATGAATGAATAAGCACTTGTTAAGCACTTCATATGTGTGCTAGGCAATATCTATTCTAGTTATGAGGTATACAGATTCAAAATTGAGATTGTCCCTGTTATCAAGTATCTTGCATTCTGATTGGTGAGAAAATTGCATTTAAGGGAGTGGTGTCTAGGAAAGAGAGTTTTTGTCTGAGGTGTCATAGGGATGGCAAGGTGATCCATACAGTAGTCAACGGATATGCCCTGATATGCAAAAATAATGATATTGCTAATTTAATTACCATTTCCAGTTTGATAGGTAGAAAGTGGTAGTAGGGAGGGCAAAGGTTTATCTCTGTGAGATGGCAGGACATATGGTAAAGATATTTTTGCAGTTTGGCAAAGGAACGGAGAGAGTAACAGGCGGAGTTATTTTGTTTGTAGACCTTTAGGGTTCAATTAATCCCTCATGTTCCATTTGCTTGGTGGTATGATTGATGGATATACACGAGCATCAACCACTCCAACAATGCCTTTGTAGAGAACCACCACAAAGGAACTGTGTTGGACTGTTCTGTACAGGAAGCCAAAGGTAACAATGCAGTCTCCGATTGATACCAACTGTACTTCTTCAGCATGATTAGTGTCCTTGAGCAAATTATCGCTCCTGCTGTGAGCCCAGAGCTTGGTGAGCAACAGCTCCAGTAACTTTGTTCCCGTGTGTTTCTGTTCTTTTATCCCTATAGATCTATGCCTATGTCTTTGAAAACATCAAGTCAGTTCAATTAGAAGCTCTGCTGCTGTCCTTGCTGAGCATCGTGGTGCTTGTTCTTGTTAAAGAGCTCAATGAACAGTTTAAAAGGAAAATTAAAGTTGTCCTTCCTGTCGATTTAGTTCTGGTAAGTAGGAAATCAACTGTTAGGATTTCTGCAGTACAAAGCTCACCGTTGTTTGAGGAATCTGCCCATGCTTACTATGTTGTCTATGGTTACCCACAGCTACACCTGCCTCTCATTAAAAGCAAGACTAATTTGCGTGGCTATACATTAATGTAAGAACAGGAAACAGTTTGAGTAAATAATTAAAAAAAGAAGTCACATGTGTTTCCAATTTATAAGCATTGCTCATGTGTTTGTGATTTCTCACACAAGTACAAGAACACAGCCTAAGATGTAATACTGTGAGACTCTTGAGGACTTTGCTTGAAAGGTTGTGGGCATGATTATTAGCCAAGTAGTATGAAGATGGTGTTGAAAATCTGTGACCAGTATTTTCTGAGCTAGCATATAGATGTCATGGCTAATGTCCAAGAAACTGGCAAATAGATATAAATGATGGGCAAATTAAAATTTGTCTGTGGGGCCCATGTTGGTACTTACACTATCTACATGATGGTGTTTTTGTCTTTGATGTCTGCTGTACTAATCAGGGGCTGTTAGCATTATAGAGTGGTGTTTGTGGAACAGGATCCAGATTCTTCTGATGTTTAATATTTACTAAGAATATTTACTTTTATTTTTAAAGATTTTGATGTTTGAAAAGCCTTAAATAACCATAGCTAAATAAACAAACGATGAGATCAAGAGGTGTCAATGCTAGCAAGGTCTCGCAGTTCATTGATTGCTAATTAGCATTAGCTGATTAATAAACGTTTAATCTCAATGTGTCTTGGGAATGATGCTTAAATGATCATTTACTTCATTATGATTTCTCTTCATAATGTCAATACTTTATAGAAATTCTGTTCTTTTCATTCTGATTTCCACTCCTATCATACTGCTGAAACTTCTCTCTCCAAGGTCACTTGCAGGCCTCCTAATCATCAAATCCAGTGGCTTTTTTCTTTTCCTAGCCTCATATTCCTTGCCATTTCTGAAACATTTTACTCTGTGGACAACTCCCACCTTCTTGATACCCTCCTGATCTTAGTTTTTGTGACACTGTACTCTCATCATTTTTCATCTCCTAACTGACCCTTAAACATGGGTATTGTCCAGAGTTCTATTCCAGACCCTTCTCTTTTCACTCTTCTTTCTTTGTTGATTTCTTTCTCTACCATGGCTTTAATGATCTCTCATTCAAATCACTCCTGCATATCTATGTCTACTTCCCATTTCTCTCCCCTCAGTCTCTCTCCAGAGCTCATTTCTTATGTCCAACTATTTATGGAGAGCCCTATTTAGATGACTCACTGGAGTCTTGAACTCAACATACCTAAAACTGAACTTGTCATCTTTGCCCATTAGCTCTGTCCTTTTCTTCTGTATCCTTGTTAATGAATTCACCATTAATATTATCATTGAGGGTAACCAGTGGGCTTCAAACACATCAGTGAGTTAGGGGGATGTCTATCCCAACCATGTAAACTTTCCCTGGTGGACTGAGAGGATGAGATCAATTTGTTCCAAATGACCACGAAGGCAGCTGAAGCTGGTGCTGTGGAGTACTGAGAGCTTGTGGAGACATTCAAAATGCAAAAGTCATCCACTGCATCCTTGGCCTTTTCCGGTCATCCTGATTTTTGTCCTGCTACTGGACTTCTGTGACTCCATAAGAGAGATTGAGGGCTGATGACTCTGTGCAACTCTGCCCCTCTTAAATCCAATTCATTTTCAAGTTGAGACATCACTCTGTGATGCTAGTCCTCTTTGAAAACAAAGGATAAACAGCAACAATGGATCCGCATCCTTCAGTTACTCAAACTCACAGTCTCAGGAAATCTTTGAATCTTCCCTCTCCTTCACGCCACACATTTAATCATTTGCTAAGTCCTGTCATTTCTGCTTCTAAAATCTCGTTCATATCTGGCCCTTCATTTCCAGTGTACACGCAAGGTAAACTATACTACTTACTGCCCCCTCTTCTCAGCTGAATGGTGTAGTGGATAAAATGCTGGGCCTGGAGTCAGGGAGACCTGAGTGCAAAGCTGGCCTCAGATACTTACTAGCAATGTGACCCTGGGCAGGTCACTTAATATGTGTTTGCTAAATGGAGATAATAAGAGCACTATCTTGCAGAGTTGTTGTGAGGATAAAATTAAGTAGCATTTGTAAGACATACTCAGGACAGTGCCTGACATGTAGTAGGTGCTATATGAATGCTTGTTCCCCTCCCTTCCTGTCATCCTACCCTCTTCTGTCTTTTACCTTTACTCTGTTTTTAGTGTTTAGAAAAAATACCATCTTCCTCCCCAATTTCTGTCTGTTATTGTGGTGTTCAGCCCTTCCTCCAAGTCCCAAATACCCATTTCAGATGCTGTCTTTTTCAAAAAGCCTTCTGTGACTCGCCCCTGCTTCCTTCCTTCCTTTCTCCTCTGTACCTCCAGATTAAAGAGATGCTCTGGAGTAGAGTAGGAAGAGTGATTACTCTGGAGTGAGAAGACTTGGGTTCGAATCTTACTTTGGATGCTTTCTACCCATATGACTTTAGACAAATCATTTCATCTCCCTGGGCTCACATTTCCTTTTCTGTAGAATGAGGATTAGATGGCCCCTCTCTGCTCCTCTCCAGCTCTAGATTTATGACCCTATAATTCTGCTCTCCACTCTCTCATCACAGTTCTCTTGGTTCCCCTTTGCCCTTTTTAGATACTATTTTATATCACCTCATTTGCCCTTTCCTAACCTCCATGATTCAACTGTGGACTCCCTGAAGTCAGTTACTACATCATTTTTAATCTTTCTCTAGCATCTGTCACAGTACCTTACACATAGCAGGTGGTTAATATATGTTTGTTGATTTGAAAACTAGCAGTTGGGAAAATTTTCCTTACAGAATGTATTTTGCTTAGGTATTTCATAGAAAGATAATTTTTCTCTCATAGCTCTACCATAGGAAACCACTACGACTATTTGGACTCTCATGTGTTTATGGCAATTCTCCATATTATTCATTCTTCTTTAAAATATCCAGATGGAGAAATAAAGTATCTCTCATACATGTAAGATATGTTGTTAATCAATACACATTTATTAAGTGTCTACTCAGTGGTAGATGCTGTGCTGAGCAGTGGGGATCCAAATGAAGGCAAAAGACAGTCCCCATGCTCAATAGGAAGAGCTTACATTCTAATGGGGGAAACATTTAAAAAAAACGTAAGGGAATGGGGAGGTTAGCAGTTAAACAGTGCCAGGCATGGGGCATGATGAAGACTAGCCGTTGAGTGGGAAATTATGAAGTGGCTGTCCCGGGGCCCCTCTTTTAGTGGAGTATCATGGAGGAGCTCTCTGATGTCCACCTGAGACTCACTTTGCACTTTCATAGAGTGAATACAGTAGTACTTGATCTGTCTACTTTACAGTTCTTGCAAGGATAAGACAATGCATGTGAAAGTCAACAAGTCAAATCAGTCAGCATTTATTAAGCACTTAATTGTGCTAGGCATGAGAAATATGAATAGAAGTAAAAAGGAAACCAGTAGGAAGCTTAAAAACAGGGGGCTGGGGTGGAAGGAAGAAGTCTAGAATTAGGAGTGGGCTTAGAGAAGAATGGAGCTTTTAAAAGGAACTGACCAGAGGAAAGAGCCATTGGGGCAGAGGGCTCTTCTACAGTTCTTTGAGTTGTATAGCTGGAAGGAATCTACATATGAGGAAACTGAGACTCAGAGAGTTGAAATGAATTACCCAATGTCACACAGATCATTAGTGGAAGCATAAACTCCCCATTTCCCAGTTGCCAGACCAGTACTTCCTGCTTTGCTGCCTTCTGTGAGGTTTACCTTGAGAGAAACAACCAAGTAACTTAAATTAGACCAACACCAGGAACAAATACATGTTGTGTAAATGCTTTTTTTGAGGTAGATATGATTATATTATGTTATTGTCGAATCTAGGAAGCAGACTCACTACAAACAAAAGGAATGCCCATCATTTTTGAATATAATAAAGATATTTATTATTGTGGGATTATAGAGAACCTTGTGTATCTTTGTGTGTAAAGAATATTGAAGAGTGAACAGTTAGGTTCTACTGATTGCAAGAGGTCTGACTTGCCATGAGACATGAAGTGAGAAAGTGAGAAAGGTGAGTCACTATCTGTGGGAGACTAATTCAGTGGCTCATATAAGTTAACTCACTATCTTGACTATATGACTTGCGCTGCATGTATTATAGAGGTAATAGTTGACTGAGTCTCACTTCTATGGAGCATCACCTCTTGTAAGGCTAATATAATGTCTTTATTTTCATGGTTTTTAATTATAGTCCAATAAAATTCATTGATTGAATTTCCATCAGTGTCAATTTGATCATAGTTATGTCTGAGGTAAGGATATATTTTAAGGCACATTCTCAGTACTGTTTTTCTTTTTTTTAAACAACAGAGCTGCTATTATCATGAATTATTGAATGCCTAATTTGTAATATAGTATGTTTTGTTTTATTTTGATTTTGCTTTGTAATAGATAAAGAACACTTTCCCAATACTATAGGAGTGTATAATATTAGTTTAAGATAACACAAGGAAGACAAATCTAAAGTGACATGTGGAAAATTAATAATCCTTTTTTCATAAGTTAGCCAATTGTGTTGAACAAATTTCTAGATGTTTGCTTGACTTCTCATTAAAAAACTAAAACCCTTCAGTGATCAGTAGATTTTAGATGATACCTCTGTTGAAAAGTACTTACTTTGTAAGTTAATAGTTTTCTTATTTAATCAGGTACCTATAATAATGAGCAGCCAAAAAAAAATGCCACTGTCAAAATGCTGAGCTGAATGGGCTAAGGACTTGTCTGGATGGTATTTCTTATTCTTAAAACCTAGATTTGAAAGGAGAGCATTCGAATTAAAATTTAAGCTCTGTTCTTTCAACCTGTGCAACTTGTGTGACCAAATTATATACTCTTTCTTATCCTCAGTTTTCTCATTTGTAAAAATGCGATGGTTAGATTAGGTGATCTCATAAAGGCCTTTTGAGTGCCCAATCTGTGGTCTTGTCTTTCCAGGCATGTATATCTCCAGTAGCTTTTGTATGTGCTGACTATAAACAGAGTACTGGGTGTGGTATATTTTAAATAAAACAGGATTTTTTAACCTGAGGTTCTGAGACCTCTTCTGTGGATAGATTTCAGAAGATCTGTAAACTGTTGTGAAAAAAAAGATATATGTTTACTTTCACTAACTTTTGGTTTCCTTTGTAATCCTATCTATTTCATTTTGTGCATTTGAAAACATTATTCTGACACTGGGGTTCATAGCTTTCACCATACTGTGAAAGAAGACCATGACACACAAAAAGGTTAAACAGCCCTCATGTAGGACTTATCCTTGTTGTATCACCTACTACCTTTGTGATTTGGGGCAAGATATCTAACTTTTCTCATAGCCTCGGTTTCATCCTCTAGAAGATGAGTGTGCTATTACTTATACTATCTACCTCACAAAGTTGTTGAGGGGTGGGGGAGAGGGTCATGTCTGTAAAGTTTTGAGGTGTTATAGAAATGAATTGCAATTATCATACACAGGATTTAGTAAAAAAAAATATATTGATGATACTGTTTTGAGGCACGATAGGGTTAACTACCAAATGTACTTAGAAATCATTTGTGTTGGTTTTTCCTTGAATTGAAATGTAATTTTTCTCAACAAATCTCAGTATCTACATAGCAACTGTGTTCTTACGGAAAATACAAGGAAACATAAAAATGTTTACTTTTAAGCTGGAGATTGAGTGTCTCTGAAGCCTTTAATGTTTCTTTTTTATTTAATCAAATAGATTATTGCTGCATCATTTGCTTGCTATTGTGCCAACATGGAATACACCTACGGACTGGATGTTGTGGGACATGTTCCAGTTGGGTAATGTGGTCTTTATTTGCTTTTGTTTGCCATTTCTTTCTTTTTTTTCCAAGCTAGATTTTATTATTTCATAAATAAGTATACCATATCTCTCTAATGGATAGATTAGTTATTTCTGGATAGATGGTGATAAATACAGCTTGCCAGAAATAATAATTATACAATTTCATTCATTAAAACAACTTCTAAAAACAACTTATTCTGTATCATAAATGTGTAAGCTTTACTTCCAAAGAAGTTGTTTCTAAATTAATAATGGACTGAAGGGTAAATGTATGGAAAAATTAACATGAATAAAAACAATGTTTTATGAAGACAGAGCTAATTTGGCCTCTAATTTTAACATTTAGTAGGGGGGGATGCAATAACATTGATTTCTGATAGTGTTGGAAAGAAAAATGATTCCACATCCTAAATGAAAAAAGGGTCTCTTTTAAAAATAAAAGACAAAGATAAGTCACAATTTTTGACAATTTTGAATGTGCTGACTGTAAACAGATATTGGGTGTGGTATACTTTAAATAAAACAGGATTTTGTATCCACATCTCTAGATATCAATACACTTAATGTAGCAAGGTTGGAATAGTTAACCTATTTAATACTTTTGAAGTTTTAAGTTTAAAACAAAATATGTCTCAAAATAAATAGTTCTAGATGATTCAAAAACAAAACTTACAAATATAAACTATGATAGAAGTACTCAAGGGAAGTTAACATTTGGAGACTGGATGGATTGCCAAAGTACCTTCTGCGTACTTGAAATATGAGTATCATATTGATATTTCAAAGGTATTGTCACAGTGATACTTGGCTCTCTTTTTAGGATAGATGTATTACCTGAAAATGTGAGATGGGTGCTAATGTACACCAATAGCAAGACCAAATAAAACCTATCCATTGCCAGTTAGCAGGTGGCAATCAGTTAAACACTCATTGCTGAATCTAAAACCAGAGACACATCCTCTCCATCAGTCCTGGGGCTCTCTCTTGTACACACTGGACTCCTTTTTGGATGGTACTTAGAGTCTTTGTTAAGTAATATTATGAAACAAGTAAAAATCTGGATAACCAACAGAATATGAAAATAAAGTGGTAATACTAAAAAGTTTGATACTTTTACTATTACCAGTTACTCGAAGATGAAAACCGGAGAGTTTATGTGCTTATTTGCAAGAGAAGTGCTGAATTTATTATCAAAAACGGTTGTACTGGAATATCTTAACCATGCTGAAGTGGCTCTGAACTTCTGACTTCAGCAAGAGCTGCTTGTACAGGAAATGATTTAATAAGTATACACGCTAAGAACGTAAGCAAGATTTGGATGGTTCAGAATGCAATCAGTTCCTTTCTTCCTGTTGCTCCCAGTTGCCAGCATGGTGACTACTAGCATAAAGATATTTAGTGTGTCCATGTAGATTCCCATCATCAAGTTAATGGAGTGATAGCTTTCTGTGCCATGCATCGGCACTACTTCTGCATACCTGATGACTTTTTGGGTATCATATAGAAGGAACATGATAAAAAGAACTAATCCATCGTACATTGCCATAGAATAAAGACCAGTCCCAAGTACAGTGATAGGTGATAGAAACATAGATGCCAGAGAAGAAACAAGAACAACACCCAGACCCATTCCAAGTGCTGCTTTTCACTTGGAGCACACATGGCTACAGTGGAGAGGCCACCCACGATGCCTGCTATATGCTAAAGAGCTTTGCAGATCAGAAGGCCACCCAACAAAGCCAGAGGGGCCACCACTGTACCCATAACACGAGAAGGGAACATCCAAGCAAGATGTTTTAGGCCTGGGACGCATTCATACGCTGTTGACTGAACCAGCATTCCCGCTCCAATCACGGCTTCAAAACTTGTTCCAGTTGTCAGCTAAGAGCCTTTGATCATAAAGGTCTTTAAAACAGATGATCAGCTAACTGTTAAGGCAGAAAATGCTGTTAAACCATCACTCCCTGTGAAAACATATAGGCAGCTAATGGTTCGATTGCTGCTTGTTTAGTTCCTTGGCCAGTTTTTCCACATCAGACCCCAATTCTTGATTTGGTAGCAAAACCCTTGTTGAATTGTAAGAGCCATTAATGTGTCTTCAGAATGGAATTTCTCAGAACAGGTCTGAGTGAGCGCTGGGTGGAGACAGTCCAGGAAAGTATGGGCAGGGGCCTGAGACACACAAACTTTTCTGCCAGCATGGTGTTGCAACAGGTTCACTGATTATTTCTGAAATGCTCACCTCTGCTGGTCAGCTCAGCAGTGTATCTGACTTCCTGATTTGGTCAAAGGTACAAATACCAGGCCCTCTACCCTGTTTATTTCAGAAGTGATTCCAAGAGCTCAAAAAGAAAGAATTTCTGAAGTTAGGAAGACCTGGAAATGTGTCACTCCAAATTGAGTGGGCCAGGAGAAAGCATTTGTAAATGCTTGATTATATGTTAGAAAAATAGTACCCATTCACTAGGAGTAATATAATGAATGTTCTAAAATCTCAAAAGTTGGAAGGGACCTTAGAGACCATCTGGTCCAACCAATATGTGAAAAAGAACCTCCTCTAAAGCATACTTGACCTCTTTAGAGGTTATCCAGCCTCTATTTGAAGACCTACACTGATGGCAGAGCTCATTACCTAGCAGGACAGCTCATTCTACTTTGTTTCTATTTCTGCACTTTATGGCCTAAGAGAACAATTATGATTGAATGGACAGCTCTTCAGATAACTGAAGATAGCTATGATGCTCCCCCTACCTTACCTTAAGACTTCACTAGGAAAAAAAATCCCCGGCTTTTTCAGCTATCTTTTAGGCTCTCCAATGAGAAAGTTAATATTGCACATTGCTACCTTCTTAGCATTTCCTTACCTTTGTATTTATTTTAGCACATTTTTTTATATTCTAGCTTGTATGTTGACCTATCAGACACTACATGGGACCGCCAGTTGATGCTATTTTCTTTCAGCACTGTTACTTGTACTTTCATCAGTCTGGAGAACTCAACCAATTCAAACTGACAACTTTTCTTTAATTTAGTCTTAGAAAATTGCTTGATCATTGAGAGGTGACGTGGCTTAACTTTAGTCATGAAGACTGTGTATTTCTGGAAAGCCAGACTCTTGTTTTGCTTGGAATCCAGTCATCAATCAGTTTTGCATCCACTTAAATATACTGTCATCTAACCCACATTTTTCCATCTTGTTTAAATGGATTTTTTTCAAATGCTTTCCTGGAATCCAGACATACTGTCTATAATATTATCCTGATTGAGTCAACCAATCTTGTCAAAAAAGGAAATGAGGCTAGTCTAGTATGAACTCTTCTTACTGGCTCTTAATGATAACTAACTGCTTTCCTTTACAAATACTCACAAACTATCTTCTTGATAATATTCTTTTGATTTTTGCCATGAATGGAAATCAACTTATGCTAGCCTAGAATGAAAAAAAATTCCTTTTGCCCTTTTGGAGGGAAATTAGGACATTTGTCTGTCTTTAGTCTTATGGCACCTCTACTTTTCTTCATGATTTTCCATGGATCATTAGCAGTGTTTTGCAGTTCAAATTCACTGGTTCTTTCAGTACACTGAGATATAGGTTATCTAGGTTACCGAGTTTACGTTACCCCAACTTGGTTAAATTCATCTAAATGGGTGCTGCTTGGTGCTTTTTTTTTAACATTTCATTTCTTTGGGTATCAAGTCTGTTTTTTTTTTGTTCCATCTTTGCTTTCCTGAAAATTATTTTGTTTTCCAGAGAAAATTTAAGAAGTGAATAGTTCTGTTTTCTCTCTATCATACTTCACTCTTACCCACTCCCCTTTTAAAAAAATCTGACTCTTGCCTCCATCATAGCTTAAAATTGTTTTTCACTATTATTGGCACTAAGCACCAGAATTAACTTTTCAAAAAGTTTTTAGCACTCCTTATGGTATGCTGTCACATTCATTCTCTATTAGCAGTCCTTGCTTCCATCTCCTGTACAAATGTAGGCATTATCCCCACCTTACGCTGAGAATACGGGGCAGCTACATGGTGCAGTGGATAGAGCACTGAGCCTGGAACCACAGAAAGATTCATCTTTCTGAGTTCAAATATGGCCTCAGATACTTGCTAGCTATGTACCCTTAGGCAAGTCACTTAATCCTGTATGCTTCAGTTTTTCTCATCTGTTAAAATGAACTGGAGAAGGAAATGGCAAATCACTCTAGTATATCTGCCAAAAAAGCCCCCAGTGGAGTCACAGAGAGTTGGATACAACTGGAAAATGACTTAACGACAATAGGTGAGAAAACTGAAGCCCAGAGAGTTTCAAAGAACCTCTCAGTATCTTCCAGATGGTAGGTGGTAGAGCCAGAATTCTAACCTACATCTGCTGGATCCTCCCTACCCTTCCTCACTTAGAGACTTGTCAAGGCTCAGCTTGGGTGCCATCTCTGTCATAGTACTTTTCCTAATCTTTCTCCCCTCCTTCCCCATTGTTAGCATCCTCCTGCTGATGGAAATACTTTGTGTGCAGATTATATTCTCCCTATAAAATATAAACCTTTTTCCTTAATATTTCTAGTGCCTCTAAAGGAGACCCCAAAAAATGCTGAAGAAAATAACACCTTGAAAAATAGGCTAACTCAATTGGCAAAAGAGGCTCAAAAAGCCGATGAGAAGAATGCTTTCAAAAGCAGAATTAGCCAAATGGAAAAAGAGGTTCAAAAGCTCACTGAAGAAAATAGTTCTCTCAAAATTAGAATGGAACAGATGGAGGCTAATGACTTTCTGAGAAACCAAGAAATCACAAAAGTATTTCTAGTGCCTAACAGTATCTTACACATAGTAGGTACTTCATGACTGCATGTTGCTTTGTATTTGAACTACAGTGTAGTTTCTTCATGTCCTTTATCACAAAAATATGTTTAAATCAAGAAAATAGTTTTTGAAGACAATCCTACTTAAATTTCTCATGGTAATATATTTTAATTGCCTTCTGTAAGCCACAGGGTCATTATGTAAATCGATTTGATTAGAAGGAATTGCTGGATCTAAACTGTGGTTAATGATAACAATATGTTTTTTCTTTCTGTAGAATTCCTTCACCCAGGGCACCCCCAATGAATATCCTTTCAAAAGTTGTCACTGAAGCATTTGGAGTTGCACTAGTTGGATATGTAGCCTCATTAGCCCTTGCCCAAGGTTCTGCCAAAAAATTCAACTATTCAGTTGATGACAACCAGGTAAAGTACTTCTCATCCTGTAGATATCCCAAACCAGAACTCATATTCTTTCCCCAAAATCCTGTCCCTTCTCCTAATTGTCTTATTTATATTAATGTCTTACATCAGAAGTTCCAAACTTGTAGCCTAAGAAACTCTTGAGTGGTTTTCTAAGTCAATATGCCTCTGACAGGAGGGTCATTTAGCCCTTTACTCTCAACAAGGTGATGCCCTCCTAACTGCCCAGCCTTACTTCACATACTCCCCTTTATTCTTCCCAGGCCTCAGCATGGAATGCCCATCCCCTAACTTCTTCAACAGATGAATTCCTACCCAGGCCTTAAGGCACCAATCAAACCCTGTCTCTTTCTCAGCCACTAGCGTGGCCACCTTCTTCTTTTGAACTCTCATGGTCTCTTTCCTATACCTCTCCCACATGACTCTTTGTAATGTATTCCCTACTCCAAGGTGAGTTCTGGGAGGCAGATGCCAAGCCGCCAGGTAGGCTTAGCCCAGGGCATTACACAGTAAGTTGTTGCTCAGTCAGTGTTTATTCAGTTGAATTGTACTATATATCTTGTTTCCAGCTGTAAGAACAGTTACTGTCAGGAGACATTGTTTCCAGCTGTCAAGGGACAGTTCTTGCTCAAGATTAAGGCCAAAACCTACAGAGATTTCCCCAAACTGAAAGTGCTGATTTTAGCATTGTATTTGAAAAGTCGTCCCCCAATGCTATTTACAGAGGTTGTTAATGTGTCTTTAACTGGTTTCCTGTGACTGCTAAACTGCATGTTCTCTTTTTAACTTTGCAGGAGTTTTTGGCTCATGGCCTCAGCAATGTCATTCCTTCCTTTTTCTTTTGTATACCGAGTGCTGCAGCAATGGGAAGGACAGCAGGTCTCTATAGTACTGGATCAAAGACACAGGTAACACAACAGTGTCCTGTGTGAGGAGTTGCAGCCTTGGGATTTTATTTAATGTGCCACAAATATTTAGTCAATTTAATTCAGTGAGATTTGTTAAGTACCCCCCTATGTACAGGGGGCACTCTACCAGTCCTGCCTTCAAAGGGTTTATATTCTGCTGGGTGGGGGCATAGCACACATGCATAGAGGTAAATACAAACTACATATAAACTCTTAAGAGGAGAGTTTTAACAATTGGTGAGGTAGGGGGCAGCGGGAGGGTGGGGAGGAAGAATCTCAGAAAAGGCTTGGTGAAAGAGGTGGCAACTGATGTATGTCTGAGGAAGCTAGGGTTTGCATGTGGAAGTGATGAGGAAATAATGCATTCCACACCTGAAAGACCATGTGTTTAAAGACTCAGGAGAGAGGAGATAAAATGTTGTGCGATAAGAATAGAGCCTTTCAGATGACAAGTTATACAAAATAAGACTGGAAAGGTAAATGGACCACAGTTTGTAAAAGACCTTAGATGCCTGCTGAAGGACTACTATAGAGGTGACAGAGAATCTGAGAGGGAAGGAGAAAGACAAGAGATGAGACCTATTCCAGGGTGCCCAGGTAACTGCACCTACTTTGTACCCAGGTAACTGGAAGAATTAATTGTAGTGTCTTTTTTTTTTTTTTTTAAGAAATGTGGAAGTTAAGAGGAGCAGTAGGTTTAGAAAGGAAGACAGTGAATTCAGTTTGGGGTATTTAGAGTTTGAGGTGCTGGAAATGTGGAACTACAACTCAGGAGAGGGGTTGGTCTTGGAAATACTGCTTTGTAAGTTATCTGCATAGAAGGTTAATTGAAGTCATCCAAGTGGATAAGATTGACAAAGAAATGGGTTTTGAGAGAAAATAGAATACGGACCAGAGCGAGCGTTGGTTGATGTTTGCACCAAGAAGGTGGAAGGAAGAAGGGAACTCGGTGAAAAGCACAGAAAGGATGAGTCAAGGGAGCAAACCAGGAGAAATCAGAGTTACAGTATCCAGGAGTGGAGAGGTCCTCACGGAAGAGAATAGTATGGTAGTAACAAATACTGAAGAGAGATGAACAGATGAAGCACTGGAGAGGAGATGTTTTATTGGCCTGACGGATCATTGATGTTACTATGGTCAGGGAACTGCAGAGAAGCCTGCCTTAATAAGGACATCTCCCTGTCTCCCACCCTGAGGCTACTTGTAGGAAGCCTCGAAAAGTAAGGTCGCTAAACATCTGGGCTGGTCTTGTCCATCATACTGTGGTTGTTGATCTGTGTGTTTTCAAAAGATTCCAGGGAAGCCTCTTCATAGCAGAACAGTGGCAGTTCTGGGGAGTCCAGTTATTTAGATAGTTTCTCTTTGTGATATTTGTGTCTGCCCATATTGACTGTCTCCCTGGAAAAGTTTATGCGTTGGACTGGCCTGCTATCTTAGCTAGAGAATAAGGCAGAGCACTGGGTATAGGTGACTATGTCACACGTTCAACAGTAGCTTTTTCTTTTGTGACACCTCAGCCCTTCCCTACCCTCTAAGGTATTCTAGGGGCAAGGCAGCTGGTGACCTTGGAGAATTGTCTTTCAGAAAAATGATGGGGATAGAATGTGGATTTCAGCAGTTGAGATGTTAATGAACAACCTCTTTGCGGGTTCTGAACATGCTTAAACTTCATCTTTTTAATACACTTTTCCTATAAGAATGCCTCTTCTTTCCTATAAGCATATACCAAAAGCAGTTAAGCTGATAACAGAAAAAAATGAAAACTCTCCTTTAGACTAAAATGCTACTTTAACAATTATTATAATCAAAGCTCCCCCTAGTGGTCGATAGGAGACTTTAAAACTGTCATAATTCTGCCAGTTAATAATCTACAATAATTCCCGTTATTCATTTTTAACAGTAAAATAAAGTTCTCTCCTAAGTGCTTAAAATTTGTTTTTTACAGACTATATTTAGACAAAAAATGTGATGTAAATGTTAAGAATAATAGCAAAAATAACAAAAACTGCAATGGTAACATTTCAAACTGGGATCTTGCTTGTAGCATATTGCTTTGTGTCTAGTAAGTGTGTTTAATAAACAGTTGGTGAATTAACAACCTCCTAATAACATTCCCTGAGCTTGTCTTCCTGTTACTACATGGCATATATTTTTACATGTAATAAAAAACAAATTTTAAATGCATTGTTATATTTTCCTACTTGAAACAAGCTATATGGCAAGCCCTGTTCAAAGTCTGCCATGCTCAGTAGAACCTGAAATAGTTTGCTTGCTTCTTGCTTAGATTTTAAGGAAAAAGAGGGCCAGTTCCATTCTGTGCTAAGGTATCAAGGTGGGACATTAGTGGAATAATACTGTACAATATGTTGGCAAATAACTGCGGTCTGTGACTGTGTCTAATTAGCCAAAAAGGTAGAAAAACTCAGTCACACTACCAGTTATATTCAGCTTGTATCGTGTAACAGAGAGGCTTTCCTCCTTGGTGTGTAGACCCCGTGGTTCCAGGGATGGTATGTTCACAGTTATGGCGTATATCTTCAGTGGTGACTGGTATTCCTAAGTGTATCATAGACAGTGCTGCTCTTCAGAGGAATGTGACAGAAAAATCATTTGACTGAGAGTTATAAATCAGCATTCTAGTCTCTGTTTTGCCTCTGTCTTAGCCTAGTAATTTGAGGCAAGTCACTAAAATATTTCAGGGTTTTAATTTCTTCACATATGGAATGAGAAGACTAGATTATATAACACCTAAAAGATCTTCCAGTCTTAAATTTGTATGGTTCCATTGCTATTTTACTTCCCAAAGAAATTGATATGATTAGGTTCATCTGCTGACAGTCATGTGACATAATGAAAAGTTGTTGGTTTGGGAGTGAGAGGACTTGGATTCAAATCCTGTCATTGTTACTTAGTACTTGTGTGACCTTGGACAAATAACTTTCCTTTTCTTGAGTTGCAGTTTCTTCACCTGTAAAATGAGGTTTTTGGATCAAATGTTCTCTAAGGGATTTTCCTTCTCTGATTCCTCTCTTCCTGTGGGAAAAGGTACTGGGACATAGTAAACTGAGTGTTAGGTTTGGAGTGAGGAAGACCTGAGTTCA
The DNA here is from genome assembly GCA_023548195.1 of Bettongia penicillata ogilbyi. Classification (NCBI taxonomy): domain Eukaryota; kingdom Metazoa; phylum Chordata; class Mammalia; order Diprotodontia; family Potoroidae; genus Bettongia; species Bettongia penicillata. Next base: position 999,780 of record JAJHZJ010000243.1, on the reverse strand, counting down.
AATCCTGTTTTTAAATCTGTACGACCATGACCATGGGCAAATCACTCAACTTTCTGAACCTTGATTAACTGAAAAATTAGAAAATAATACAATATAGTCCCTATCTCATAGGTTTGTTGTAAAGTTCAAATGAAAGGATGTGTACATAAAGTGCTTTGCAAAGCTTAAGATATTATGTAAATGCCAGCTGTTATTATGCTAGGCTGATTCTCGGAAGCTCATCTTTTTGGTCCAGCATACATTTGAGCAAATAATAAAACATGGGAAGGGGTGGGTGAAAGGCAATAGTTTATAGCCAGTAAGGAATATGAGAGGATAAAAAAAAAGCCTTGAATTTGAATGGTTAAGACATAAAAATCTTGCCAAGCATTTTGAAACAGAACTTTCTTCATTTTTTTTTGGCCTATTAGGTCCTGGAAGTAGTTAAAAAAAAAAACTGAAAAAATACTGTCCAGCATAAAACGTCTGAAAATAAGCTGCATTTATATCCTATGTAGCTTGCTGAGATGACCTATAGTCTATGACAGTTCCCATCCAGTCACATGGAGAAAGAATCCAACTCTGTGTCCATACCCAGTTCTAGCATGCTTTCCCATGGTAGTCATTTCAGACCTTTTAACATCACATAGCTATAAAGATTATATGGGTATCCTGATAGCTCACATGGTTTGGAAGAGACAAACCAAAACTTAGAGGTCCTATTTAAGAGATGCTATTTCAGATGGAACCACTTTTCTATGTGACATAAATGTGATAACAACCCCTAAAAAGGCATTATCTTTCCTAAGGTCAAAAGTTGCATGTAGCCAAAAAGCCTTAGAAAATATGAAGCCGTTTAGATGGGAGCCTAAGATTCCTAGAGCAATGGACCAAAAATGATCACTTTACCCAGGTGCCTTGACGTGAACACATTGCCACTGTTTTCAGTCAATCAGTCAATCAATTGACATTTAATAAGCAACTACTGTGTGCCAGGCACTGGGGATACAAAAGATGATCCCTGCCCTCAAGGACCTTAAAATCTAATGGTGGAGACAACTTGCAAACAAATATATAGAAAGCAAGCTATATACAAGATAAATTAGAAATAATTAAAAGCAGGAAAGCACTGGAAAAGAGGGGTCGGGGAAGACTTCAACAACAGCTTAATCAAGCTAGGCAATAATTATCATAAGTGGTAACACAAATGGGAAGCTTGGGTGGCCTGAGCTGTCAAATTCAGGAAGCCCTACTTTTTATTCTGTTCTCTCCATTCTGCTGTTGCTGACCTATGACTTTATATCTGGATCACTATCTGACTTAAACCCTTCATGAGTTTAGTTATTGCTTCATGGAGAGACTATACATTGGTCATATGGGCAAGCTTCTCTCACATATAGAAGGCCACCAGTTGATCTTCCCCCTATACAAGTTATATCAAGGGGTGATAATGACCACTTGCCTGCTAAAGAAGTTCTTGCAGGTGTTACAGTTTTTCTGGACCACCCATTGCTCACCTGTAAATGAGGGGGTGGACTTCCATAGTCTTTGAGATCAGGCCCGGCCCTGGGATTCTGGTGTTGCCCTTTTATGTAGTTATCAAACTTCTGCCTCTCACTATACACACCCTGAGACTGACCTTGCTGTGGAGATCAGCTGAGCTCCCTCCTTGACAGACCCAGCTCCCTAATGGGGCCAGTTGGGATAGGACATATTAGTCTTCTCTGATGCTTTACACATTTAGATAATAGTAACCCCTACTCTGTCCTCACTGACAGCCAAGGACAGCTGTATATAATAAATACTTCCCAGTATTTAACAAGAGGAAAGCATGAACTATTTTGTGATTATTCATGTGGGACTAAACCTTGAAAATTAGTAGGTTTGATCTTAGGATCATAGATCTTGACCTAGAAGTGATCTCAAAGGTCATCTAATTCAACCCCCTTGTTTGTTTTATAGATGAGAAAACTGACATCTAGAGATTGTGTCACTTGCCCCAAATCACTCAGACAACCTGACTTAGAAGAAAACATTTTTTCCCTTGGCCATTGTCTATAAAAACAGCATGGTAAAAGGATTTGCTGTACTTGGAGTCGGAAAGTCACCAGTTCAGACTTTTTTCAGACATATACTAATTGTGCATTGCTGGACAAGAGAATTAATATCACTGAGCTTTAGTTTCCTCATCTATAAAATGAAAATAATTCCTACCTCACATGGTTCTTGGCAAATCTTAATGCTCTGTATAGTATCATAATTCTATGACGTTTTGAAGTGGTAAAGGATGGTGGGATGGTTGAGAATTTTGGTTCTGTGAGAAAATTTCAGAAAAGGACCCTTACTCTTTATTGTTTTCAAAATAATATAATCTCCATTTGTTTTGTAATGTATGGGCAATTAGACTGATATTTCCATCTCTAGAGAAAAAAAAAATAAGAAGGCAGATGGCATGGCTCTTTCCCATGTCCTGACACTCTCTCTCTCAATCTCTGCTGCCATTGTGACTTTCCCTGTATAGACAAGAATTGGAGGAGAAAGTCATCAACAGGTTGACCAGTTGATGTTACTCTTCAGTAAATGCAGCTGATAGAGGCATTATGTGCACCTTCCATCTATGCTGAATTTACCTACTTGAGGGCTGGCATTGTTTCCATTTCTGTTTTTTTTTTTTTATCTCTAGCTCCTGGGGCAGTGCATTGGAGACAGTAAATCCTTTATAATTAAATTATGTCTATTGAATTGAACTTGCTTCCTCCTACAATTTTTGGGTTGGTCGCCCTTGTAAATTGAGCAGGTTGAAATACATAATCAGGTTTCTTCAAGTTCCCAAATTCTATGATCTTTGGAAGGGGCCAGTCCTTTTAGCTCTTAGATTCCCAAGCTTTATAGGAGAGTGAATTGGAACAAAGAAGCACGAAACATTAATAGGCAAGGATATGATATTATGAAGGGTTTTCTGTGACTTGGAAGTAGCTGCATAGGGCAGGACGTCTACGAGGCTTTTGGCAAAATCAATATGCTGATGTCACAATGTTGGGACCAAGAGCAAAGGAAGGTCAGGCTAGTGAGTTTGTGGCAGGGTTTAGCTTGCCATCTCAAGTTGTTTGCTCCCATGGTCTAGCTCATTGGAGTTTTGTATTGATAGCTAACATTTATATTGCAATTGTTATCTTAAAAGTTATTTTATGTCTTGGTTCATCACCAAAGACTCTCTGAAGGAAGCAGTTCAAGCATTATTATCTCTATTTTATTCAAATTCACAGGGGGTCAATGACTTACCTAAGGATGTATAATATGTTCTTATGGCAGAACTGGGACTTCATCTTAGGTCTTTTAACCCCCAATCCATTTGTTATTCCCTCATACCATGTCAGAATTGATCAAGTCACTAATGATAAATTACTAGAGGTAAAGGTTTAGTTACCTTTTCCATAGAAACAATTTTCACTTCCCATTTATAGTGTATTAAACTTAACGTAGATCTACATGTCTTGGACTTTATATTCCAAACAAAACACTATGTTAATTAAAGATAGATTTTTTAAAAAATTTCAGTAGACTATATTATTCATTGTGCTTCCATTGTAATGTTATTCAACTTATGAATGATGACCATGATGGATTATATTGGAGGTGAAATACTTTAACTAGCTGTTATTTTAGACAGCTCATGTAACCACTCTGAACATCAGTTTTCTCATCTGCCACTTAAGGGAGTTGGCTTAGATAGACTCTAAGATCTTGCAACTTTTACATTTTGGGTCGTTAAATTTTATGGGGTTCAAATTTATCTGATCTATTTTCTGAAAGTTGCTCTCTACACATCTCATTCGTTCCTGACCCTGTCTTCTAATACACTTATGTCTGTGCTCTTTAGTTTGCACAGGAACATTGATTTCCCACCAGTCACCTGTGCCTAGATTTATTTTTTATCATGTCATCCCAGTGGAATGTATAAGCCTTACTTGTATGCTCAGCCACTGAACTCTCATGATATATTCATTGTTGTATTTATGGTCTAAGCAAAAACTCACAACATATGAAAACACCAAAACATAAATCCTTCCCATATGATTTCAATATAAAAGTGATATAGTAGTGTAGAGCACCTTCTCTTTGGCACCTACCATTCCTTTGAATTTCTAGCCAGGTTGATCTTCTTCATATTCAAGGGAGTGACAGGACGACCTGGCTTCTGAGTTTGCATCTTGCACATACTAGTTATCTGATCAAGGGCAAACAAGTCACTTACCATTCTCAGTGAGACCTTTGCACCTGCTTTGGCATTGTACTCTAAGAACTATGGGACTTTTCCATTTGATTTGCAGTGGAAATTTTCCTTCTATGTTGTCTCCTTGAAAGTGGGAACTATTTTTTCTCTTTGTGTCCCCAGTGCTTATCACAATGCTTTGTATATAGTAAATACTTAATAAATGCTTTATTAACTCATGCATTCATTCTGCATGAGTGGAGGGGGTTTTTATACCAGGAGGTTCCCAAAGATAGGTTATAATAGATCTTGGCCAAATATGCATGTATGTTACACACACACACACACACACACACACACATACACAAACACATATAGATATTAAGGTGCTTCTCTACTATAGCTTATTATGTGTGTATATGTATACATATATATGTATATGTATGTATGTATGTATGTGTGTGTGTATAAACCAAGTGACTGAATATGAAGGAATCGGTCCTCACCATCCAAGGAACTTTGTGCCATCAATTATAGAGGCTACTTAGTGAGCTACTAGACCGTAAACACTTTGAGGGCAGGAGCTCTGTTTTATTTCAATTTTAAATCTACCTCAGCACTTAGACCAGTGTCTGCAGGCTGCAGGTGCTTAATAGGTGCTTATTGAATTGAATTGGATTGCTAGGCTGAGCTGGCTTCCACTTGGCCCCTGATTCTGTTTCCTTTTCTTTGTTTCCCCAACATCAAGCACAGCGCCTTGTTTATAGTTAATAAATGGTTACTGAGTTAGATTGGATTGGAATACTTAATAAAGGCAAAGACTCTAAGGCTGGTCTTCTCTCTACCCTGCTATGTTCTGGAAAATTTACCTAAATATTTTCCATTATAGAAAGCCACTGCTCCAGATCTCTGCTCATCTTTCTATATCGTCTTGTCAGCTTCATAAATAAAAGATACTTAGAGGAATCAGTGATCTTATTGAGGTATTTTTTCTACTTTTACAGCACACCATCTCTCTATTCCTCCTCATCCTGAGTCATCTTTGCCCATTATCTTTCAAAAAGATGCTACATAACTATTATATTTTATCATTATCAGTATATGAGTGTTCCAGTTTGCCAGTTATTTCACTTTCTTCTTACATGTTAACAGTTGACATTTATAGAATGATTAAAAGTATGTCAAACTCTTGACAATCAATCTCATTTGAAAAAATGCTAGACTTAGACCAGAGTTTGAATCCTAGCCCTGTCAGCCTTTTGACCTTGGATAAATAATTTAACCTCAATGGGTCTCAGTATCTTCATGCATAAAAATGAGTTTGTTGGATGTAAAGGACCTCTTGGGTCCCTTCTGTCTCTAAATCTATGATTCTGACCAACTGTGTGAAGGAGTTACTATAGTAATTATTTTTCCTATTTTTGTCATTTTCAGTTATGCTTGGCACTTCATGACACCATTGAGGGGTTTTCTTGGCAAAAATACTGGAGTGGTTGACCATTTCCTTCTCCAGCTCATTTTATAGAGGAGGAAATTGAGGTGAACAAGGTTAAGTGACTTGCCCAGGATCACATAGCTAATAAGCATCTCAGGTCAGATTTGAGCTCAGGAAGAAGAGTCTTCCCACCCTCAGACCTAGCACTCTATCCACTGCTTCATCTAGCTACCAACATCACTAATTTACAAGGAAAGAATCTGAGTCTGTACCAGTCAATTAGTCAGAAAAAACTCATTTATTAAGTTTGTTCTGTGTCAGGAACAAATTAAAGAGAAAAGAGGAGAGGGGGAGGAAAAGGAAGTGGAGAAAAGGAACTGTTTCTTCCAAAAATAAAACAAATTCTGATGGGATTTGAAGTGATTTGCTTCTGGTCCCATGGCTCTTGAAGAGGCAGGAGTGAAATTTGAATGGAGTACTCTTCAGATGCCAGATCTATAGCTCTTTCTATTATGCCACACTACCTCTCTGGTGGGTCGTTAGGAGCCTAACAATTCTAAAAATTGTTGACAACTTCTAATCAAACAAAGCTAGGATATCTTGTTTTGCTATAATTATTGAAAAACATTCTGAAAAATTCTTTCAAATGCCTATGCTTTTGTTTTATATTTCAGGTGGCTTGCCTAATATCTTGTATTTTGGTCCTGATTGTCATCTATGCAGTAGGACCATTGCTTTACTGGTTGCCCATGGTACGGTATGATTTTTGCTTTAAGCTGAGAATCTACATTGGCAGGTCTCTTTCTTTATGAATGGCCTCATTATCTTTTCTACTGAGGTTGAAAGAGGGAACAAGATAATCTCTTTTCGTCCTTGAAATATATTTACACGCAACACCTTGTAACCATGTTGGCAAATTTTCAAACTGCCCTGCACAAACTGACATATCTCCATGCCAGTGACAATCCAGGGTTCTGGAGAGGTTGCTTCTAATTAATTGCTGTAATTTTCTCATTTGTGAGATGTAAATAATATCACAGTTAACTTTGAGGGCATTTATTAAGTGTATCTTTAGCAAAATAATAGGAAATGCTAGTTATGTGAGTAAAAAATATTAAATATTTCTCATAAATCTATCAAAACACCTTCTGGAAAAACTTTATACACTTGTGTACATTATTTCTATTATTTATCTTTTTCATTTGCATTGAGCAGATATTCTGTTTAGTTTTATGCTTATATAAATAGTGAAAAGTTCTTCATAATCAGGAATCAAGGATATCTCAGTGTACCTTCCAACTTGATAATCCAGCACCTCTCTTATTTTATTGAATGGCATTGATCATGAATACCTTAGGATAGAAGGTTAATATATTACTTCTGAATGGAAGGAAAAGGCTCACTGTTGATCTATCCTTTTAAGAAACTCCTCCAACAACATAATGGTTTTCTATATCTCTATCTATACATCTATCTGAAATAAGTACTATTTATGTAAAAATATATAAATATGTGTGTATAACTTGGAAGAACTACTAATTTTTATTATTAATTTTTTTTCAAATTTGTAGTGTGTTCTTGCAAGTATCATTGTTGTGGGACTGAAAGGGATGCTAATACAGTTCCGGGATTTAAAAAAATATTGGAATGTGGATAAAATAGATTGGGTAAGTAAAATTTGATTGACCTTTTTTCCCCCTAGTCTTTAAATGTATGTCTTACCAAAGAAAGTCTGATCTTTCTTTCTGCAGAAAATGGATTTACTGAAATTAGACATAGGTATTTTATAAACTACTAGGATTTTTTTCAAGTGCCCAATAATAGCCTAGAAATGTACATTGCCTTTAAAAGAAATGCAGATTGAGTTCTGGAAATTTTTAATGTGTAATACGTGGTTTAAGAGCTAATTCAAAGGGATAAGGAATATCCAGTTTGCTTTGTTAATTGATTCGGGAGTTAATGGAAATAAATGATTCTGGAATAAAATATATGCCAATAGATATGACATCATCAATAGCACACAGCAAAGGTCTGCTTTAATTGCTGAAGAATGTGTGCTGCATGAATGCTAGTCCAATTACTTACATTTTTAACAGAAGACAAATACAAAAACTTTTATGGACAGTATTTCAAATGGAGCACCAGAAGATACAGATTTAGAGCTTGAAGAGCACTTACAGGTCATAAAGTCCAGCCCCCTTATTAAATAAATGAGGAAACCTGAGGCACCGTGAGGTGAAATGAATTGCCAAGAGTCACACAGCCACTTATCCTGGACCAGGATTCAAACCCAGGACTGTAAGACTGTATATGTCCAGAGTACTACCTAGCATATAATGCTGCCTCACAGACAATAGCCAAAGAAGGTGCCTTTTTTTTTTGTCTGTCTGCTATTAAGGTTAATCTGAATGCAGAATCCTATTTGACAGTTTCATATTCAAATTATAAATTTGCTTAGAGTAAAGAATTCAGGTAACAATATCACAGTGACAAAATATATGTACCGCTGGGAAAAATAAACCAAAACATAACAAAACTAAACTAAATTTATCTACCTCTCATTCACATGAAAGACAGTGGGTGATACATAATGGATAGAAATCTGTCTCAAATCCAAGAAGGCCTAGGTTTGAGTCTTGCCTTTTATACGTACTTGTGTGAAGCTATATAACCTCTCAGTGCTCTGGTGGTGTCAAACTCCAATGGAAACGAGAGTCACTAAACCATGCGTAAGAGGCAACTAGCTGGCTCAGTGAATAGAGTGCTGACTCTCAAATCAGGAAGACCTGAGTTCAAATGTCGCCTCAGGTCCCCACTACTTGTGTGATCCTGGACAAGTCACTTAACCACTGTTTGCCTTAATCCGCTGGAGAAGGAAATGGCAAATCACTCCAAGTATCTTTGCCAAAAAAAAAAGACCCAGATGGGATCATGAAGTGTTGGATGTGACTGAACAACAATAAATCATACATAAAAATACCTGTAGGCCACATGTTGACTTAGAAAACCACACATCAGCATTATCTATCTTCTGTGGTATTTTTATTTATTTTGTTATGTATTTCCTAATTGCATTTTAATCTGATTCCTGCCACCCTCAGGAGTATTGTGGGCTTCATGTGCTTGTTGTTTGACACCTCTCTTCCGGGCAAGAAACTGCAGAGAAGGTACTCACCTGTATTAGTAGAGGGAATTCTCTCTAATGAGGAAATCCTCCCTTTCTTTCATTCACATCCTCTGAGTGAAAGGATAGTAGGTATTATCACAAGCCAGGCCTTGATGGAGGAGGACCAAAGGTTTGTCCATAAAAGCATGACTTTTGGGTCAGTGGTTCTCACTTGTCGCAAAAGTCTGAGTTGTGCTTTTGGCATATTTGTTTCATTTCCCACTCCCAGATAATCTGGACATTTCCTCTTATCTGACAGCATAGTGTGCTATCCCCAACCCTTTTTAAAAAACATCTATTAATGACCTACCTACTATGTGCTAATACTGTGCTAAGTGCTTTCTATAAATATTTCATTTAATAATCATAAATTTCTCCTACAAATACATGTATTCCCAGACTCAAAGAATGAAGTTGTTTATTTACAGGTCAATGAAAACTAATGAAAACTGATACTAGAACTCCTCCAAAATAATAGGGCCTGTCACTGAACAACCTTTTGCCAGATGCCTGCATACATTCAGGCACTTACAGATAGATACTTGACAGAGCTCCTAATGAAGTCTAGTGTGGCTTCCTTCTTAGCACATAAATGAGACTCGGCAAATGTGAGGAGGATTTTGTGGCCAAACCTCAAATGGTGCCCTTCACACGGTTAATGAATGCCTGTTAATAGAGTGATGGATGGCTCCTTGGGTTGCCTGTTGAGTGTAGCTTGATACTCTGCCTGTAATTCTCTAATCCTTATAGCATTGTCAATCCTCATTTTCTGCAGCTTTTCCAGTCAAATTGCAGGTTGTCCTTTTACACAACTTTCACTTAACAGTGTCACAGTCAGCAGGGTTTTCTCTCAGTAGCAAAGAATATTCCCAGAGCTTCTCCATTCTATTTCATTATTCCTGTACCCCTCTCTAAGCTTCTCCCAAGTCTTCATAGCTTTTGTCTCATGAAAACATATTACATCATCAGGAGCACCCAGTTTTCTCTCCACTTGTATAAGGACCAGACAGGCTTCCCAGAAACAACTTCAGAGGCTGTTCCCCTCTCTCAGATCCTTTATTCCACCTCTACAGCTTCCTATGGTATCTTTTAGGAAAGAGAAATCAAAAATAATTTTAGTCAATTTCCCAGCCAAGGGAACAGGTTGGGGAAGTCAAGCTCTATTCTTGGAGGCTTCCCATTTCATGAGAAAAGTAATATGGATTTAAACCTTTGACTTATTTTTCTAAATTTTATTTTTAATTTATGGAATAAAACAAGTACTTCCATAGTATAGTACAATAAGAAAAAGATGATTGCACATCCAACTGCAAATCTACTATGTACAACTTGCTATTTCTTCAAATATACAACAGAATTATCATGTCAAAATCAAATATGAATGAGAAAATATTAGAAAAAAAATAAAAACAATTCAAGGAAAGTAGGAAAGAAATTAACCAGTTGGAAAAAAGATGTACAAAATCATAAAGAAGCAAATAAAAAAGAATTCAAAAATCAAATAAGAGAATGAGGGAAAAGTAGACAAAATAGAAGCAATCCAAGATAATGATGAAAGGAAAGGCTTTGTCTTATGACTCTTTAGATTAAGATTTTGAGGAAGAACATTTTTAACAAGGAAAAAACTTTGGTGGGTATCCAGGTAGAAAAATATCTCTGTCTATGTAAAGGTCAATATTGATGGTGTAGTAGAAGAAACTGATTGGAACAAAATTATCCTGAAGAAATACTCCATGGTCTTAAAAGACTGTTTTTCTCTGGGGGGTGGGGGTGTTATGAATTTTGAGATGCAGTATGGTGTAGTGGATGGAATGCTGAATTTGAAGTCAGGAAGATCCAGGTTCAAAGCCTGCCTCAGCCGTGAGACAATAGGCAAGTCACATATTATGTCTTGGACTCCATAACCTCTGAGGTCTCTTTTAGTGCTGAAACTGTCATCTTATGACTGGCACATTTCAGTCATGGAATCATTTTCTCTTAAAATAACCAGAGAATTGAAACAATAAATGCACCAGTGAACCTGCCCGTGGTAAGAAATTGATGTATTTGTGGAATATGGAAGTGTTAATAGAACTAGAAAGAAAATGAATATATATTAATTAGTGTGATTGTTTACTTGTAAGGAAAATCAACAAATGAAATTGAGATTTTTTTGACATATGTAATGACTTTGATCAGAGAAAGTTGAATTAATTTATGTTGAATAACTCCCTATTTTAGTAGGGTATAAAAGCATGTTTAATAAACCAATATGACTTAACTGGATCAGCATCTTAATCAGCATCTCACTGATATAAGATATAAGGGGAGTCAATTTCAGAATAAACCTAGCAATCAACAAGTTTTTATTTAGCACCTATCATGCTAGGCACCATGCCAGGTGCTGCGGATACAAAGACAAAATGGAGGCTTCTGGTATGATGAAGTGGAAAGAGCAGCAGATTTTGCAATCTGAAGCTCCAGGATCGCATTTCAGCCCATTCAGGAGCTAGAACCTTGGGCAAGGAGGTTAACCTTCCTCAGATTCTTGTACCTTCTTGTAAATGAGAATGATGTTTATGCAGTCTACCTCAAGGAATGGGTCCAAGGAAAACCCTTTGTAAAATGACTGAGTGTTATTTGAATGTGACCTATTACTCTTAGGACTATAGTTATTTGTTCCAAGGAAAATGCTTCCTGATCTGTGATCCGTGATCCACAAAGAACAATTTAAATGTAAACTGATATTGGTGGAATTGCTGTTAGCCCAATGTTGTGACTCAGGCAACTTGTTGATATAGTCAAAGTAGAATGCTGCTATTTGAAAAAGTAATTTTTATAAGCAATATTTATAGGCTAGTTTGTTTGCATAACTATGTGTTATCTGTCATACTACTGCAACCCTGCATAAAAATGCCTAAGAAGCCCATTTTCCAAATGAATCTTGGGCATACCATCTATGTTTGGTGAACATTCCAGTTGGATAATCTGAGTTTCTCAGAGTTGCTTGCCAAACTAATCTTTTGAGTTCGACAATTGTCTGCGAATCAACAAATACTCAGAATCAACAAATCTGTTTTCTTTCGTATCTGGGTGCTGGATAATAATGTATTGGGGGAAAGCCATGATAAGCATCCAGAAGGGTGACTGGTAGGTGAGAGAGCGAGTACTTTGGCTCTCCCTTCCCACACTTCTGTTTTTGTTATTATGAATGAGGTCAAGAATGTCTAAGTCTGCTAGAAAACTTAATACTCTTGTCAGCTTTCCTAAAAATCAAATGATGTCCAGGCTTCTCTTTATTTCTCACCCTGTCATTTCTCACCCTGTCATGCTCTTACTGGAGATAGATCAGCAACTTTTGTCAGATGGTCAGTGGTGGGAAAAATTCGTTCAGGTTGTTATTCCTTTGGCTGCTTATCAGCTAATAAGCCTGACACTTTGCTTGCAATAAATACAGCATGTTCTGCCAGCCACCAGGGGCCCTGACATTACTGTTAGAGGAGGAATCAATCAATCAATCATATATCAGCCTGGCCTGGAGGACTGGCTGTGCTCTGTAGGGGGCAGTGTATGTGATTGATTGGAATTTTCTGAGATGGGGCAACGATTTTGCCTTTTACCTACTGCAGATTGTATATATTGGTGAAATAAGAAAATATTAATGAGGAGGGCTAAGGCAGTAGGGTCAGAGCCTAGCCAGAGCAATTAGTAAGTAGATTCAGAATTCAGGTACACAGAAATTGGGTAACATGAAAATGATGTTAATAGTAAGCCAATTTCATTGAAGGTTTAGGCTTCTTATTACCCCCAAGAGCAAAAAGAAAATCTTCTGTTTTGACTTTGAAGTTTTTCACAACATATTTCCAACCTTTCATTCCAGCCTTATTATACATTATTCCTTCACACTTTATGGTCCAGACACATTGTCTTTATTATTTTTCCATATACATGATTCTCCATTTCATGTGTCTGTACCTTTGTAATGGCTGTTACCCAACCCTAGAAGGTACAACCACTTTCTTTCATAATATTCCCACAGTGTCCCTGTACCTCTTCTACAGATGGTACCCGTTACTCCTGTGGAGCTAAACAGGATAGGCCTAACCCCTCTTCCTTACGATGGCACTATACAAATAAAATGAAAAATACATATACAAAATAAAATGAAAAAAACCTCCCATTTTTCCTGTTAAACTATTTCTTCTTCAGGTTGATCACTCCCAGTTCTTTCAACTGATTCTTCTATGGAATGAGAAGGCAACCATTTTGCCATGGAAATAACAACAGCAAACTTGGAGTCAGAGAATCTGAGCTTCAATTCTGGTACTGCCACTTACCACCTATGTGATCTGGGGCAATGGCCTCAGTTTCCTCAACTGTAAAAATTAGGGGCTTTTATTAAATAATCTCTGAGACCTTTTTCTAGTGCTCAATCTAGGGAGGAATAATCCTGTGACTGTCATCTCTAAGTCCTCAATCATTTGCTTGCCTGTTCTGAATGCTTTCCAGATTCATTATAATACCTTTCCCAAAATGCAGCGCCCACAACTGCACCTCACTCTCCACATGTGGTCTGACAGTTGTGCAGAAGAGCCCTGCTGTGTCCCTATTTATGGATGCCATGCCTCTAAATGCAGCCAAAACCAAGGCTTCAGTAATTTTCTTGGGTTCAGTATTATACTCTTGATTCATTTTGAGCTTACAGTTACTCCTGCACCCTTTTCAGAGGGGCACTCTCTATGCACAACTCCCCTATCTTCTATGTATGGAGTTTTCTTTTTGAACCTAAGTGCAAGACTTCATATGTATTTCAGTTAGATTTCAGCTTTTAGATTTAGCCCAATATTCTTGCCTATCAAGATCTTTTTTAATTCAGTTTTATTTTTAGTTCTAAATTCTCTCTCTTCTACCTCTCCCTACCCCCAATAAATTGAGAAGGAAAAAAAAACCCAAGCCCATTACAAATATGTTATAGTTGTGCTAAACAAATTCCCTCATTAACCAATTCTCTCCCACACCTACCATTTACTGAAAAAAAAAAGAAAAAGGAACAAAAAAGAAAAGATTTTGTTTCCATCCATACTCTGAGTGCATCAGTAATTTCTCTGTCTGGAGATGGATAACACATTTCATCGTTAGTTCTTTGGATTGTGGTCATTGTGTTGATCTGAGTACCTAAATCTTTGAAAATTAATTGTCTTGACCGTACTGTTGTTATTGTATAAATTGTTCTCCTGGTTCTGTTCAGTTCACTTTCTATCAGTTCGACAAGTCTTCCCAGGTTTTTCTTTCTTTTTCTTTCCATTCACAAAACTTTTATTCCACTTATATCAACTTAATACACATGTTCTTAACAATTTTGCTTGGATTGTTCATGAAAATTTCATAAGACGTTGAACAAAGCCAGCCATCATCCCAAGCTATTTTCCTGTTAACTATTTTTACAGCACATGAATGTTAGGCAAGTACCAAAAAAATCACTAAAGCAAAAAACCTAAAAAAAGGTTTTTTTGTTTTACTGCTGTGGTTGATATATGGTGACTTTATGAATATCAAGCAATTCATTTTTACTGCATCTTTACTTGCACATTTGTTCTTAGGTTGCCTAAACCATTTTAATACAAATAAAATGAGTGCAGCAAAAATAACGAAAGCAAACAGCAGGTAACTTTACATATAATGGAATGTGAACAATTTCTGCCCTTCTCCAGAGTAAATTGGGTTAAAACTTTTAAGGAACACTTTTGCAACTGCAGTCATAAAGGTGTAGATGTTGAGATTGTGTATTCCACTGATACACATGGAATGACATGTAATATCTATGGGACATCTGTTTCTACCACAGCCATGAGTGCTCCAACCCTAAAGTACCCAAAATAACTACACCTGTGACTGGAACCAATTATCCCTTTATCCCCCCACCATGACAAATCAATATGTAGGCAGTTTTCTTTGCTTAGACATGGGAACTGTTTTAACATTGGCCTTGTGAAATCAAAGTGTATATGCCAAACATGTAAAATGTGTATAAAAATTCCATATCCCCATATTGGTCACCTCAGATGAAAACAGGTAACTCCCCAATGTTAACTGGCTCTAATCCCCTAATATTAAACATAAAAACCACATGGGAAATATAGAAATCCAAATAGAAGTAACATAAACCTGTCATAAATTGTAAACAAAAACTATTTATGGGACATCATGGATAACAAATGGTTTACTGTGTAAATTTTAGAATGAGGCAGACAAAAGTTGGAAGGCTGGTTAATCCTTCCCTCCTTCTCCTGCTTCATCTTCATCTCTTTGGGTGTCCGATGTCCACAATGTCAAGTTGTCTCTCAGTAACCGCATTATTAATGTGCTGTCTTTGTGTGATTCTTCACTTAATATATCAAGTTTAGCAATGGCTTCATCAAAAGCTGTCTTTGCAAGGGAGCTCTCTGGAAAGTTCAGGATCTCATAATAGAACACAGAGAAGTTCAAAGCCAGACCCAATCTTATAGAATGTGTTGGTTGCATCTCCTTTTTGCTGATTTCACATGCTTCTTGATATGCTTGTTGTGATTGATCCAGTATTTCTTTCTTGTCATCACCAACAGCAGCCTCAGCCAAATAACAGGAGTAGTCTCCTTTCATTTTCGAATAGAAAACTTTGCTTTCTGCTTGTGAAGCATTAGGAGTCAAGAACTTTGCCAACAGAGACAGTACATCATTGCAGATATCTCTTAGTTCAATCTCAATTTTCTCTCTGTATTCTCGGGCCATTTGCTGTTTTTTCTCAGCACCTTCCGTCTTTTGCTCAATACTTGAAACAACCCTCCAAGATGATCTTTGGGCCCCTGTGACATTTTTGTAAGCAACAGAGAGAAGATTCCCCTCGTCATTGGATAATTCAACTTCTTGCTCAGTTACAGACTTCATGCAGGCTGCCATATCATCATATCTCTCAGCCTGCTCAGCCAATTTAGCCTTCTGCACCAGCTCATTTTTATCCATGACTGAATGTTCTGTGCCCAGAACGAGTGGCAGCAGATGGACGGACAACGGGGTTCATTGGTCTCTAGGCGGTGACAGTGGCATTCCCAGGTTTTTCTAAAGCCATTCCCTTCGTTATTTCTTACAGCACAATAGTATTCCATTACATTCGTATACATATACCATAACATATTCATCTATTCCATAGAAATTCTCTCAATATCCACGTCTTTGCCATTACAAAAAGAGCTGCTGTAAATATTTTTGGACATAATGTTCCTTTTCCAGTTTTATCAGCTTTTAAAATCCTGTCACCTAACATTTTATTTATCCCTCTCATTATTGTGTTATTTGCAGATTTGATTAGTATGCCATCTATCCTTATCCAAATTAGTGATAAAAATGTTAGAACCAATCTCTAATTCCTGAAGTAAAGCACTGGAGATCTTCTTCAAAGGTGATATTGCATCATTGATAATTACTTGTTGGGTCTAACTATTCTACCAATTCTCTCTCCACTTAATGGGACCATTGCTTAGTATACATTTCTCTATTGTTCCTATAAGAATAGCAAGAGATACTTTGTCAAATGATTTGCCTAAATCCAAATGAACTGTTATCCATAGTCTTTCTAGTCTATTAACCTTGTCAAACAAAAAAAGGAAATAAGATTAGTTGGAAATGACCTGGTTTTTTTCCTTCCATTCTGCATGTGTCTTTATGTTTTAGATGTTTCTCAAATATAGCTAACTGTTGGGTTTTTTAAATTGTTAATTAATTTAAGTTTTCAACATTCATTTCCACAAAATTTTGAGTTCCAAATTTTCTCCCCATCTCTCCCCTCCCCTCCCCAAATGCTGAACATTCTGATTACCCCTTCCACCAATCTGCCTTCCCTTCTAGTACTCCTCCCTTCCCTTATCCCCATCTTCTCTTTTGTCCTGTAGAGCAAGATAAATTTCTATACCTCATTACCTGTATTTCTTATTTCTCAGTTGTATGCAAAAACGATACTCAACATTTGTTCCTAAAAGTTTGAGTTCCAACTTCTCTTCCTTCATCCCTCCCCACCCACCCATCTCCACTGAGAAGGCAAGCAATTCAATATATGCTATATATGTGTAGTTTTGCAAATGATTTCCATAATACTCATGTTGTGTAAGACTAACTATATTTCCCTCCATCCCATCCTGCTCCCCACTGCTTTTATTCTCTCTCTTGACCTTCTCCCTCCGCAGGAGTGTTTAATTCTAATTACTCCCTCCTCCCATTTGCCCTCCCTTCCATCATCATCACCCCCAGCCTGCTTATCCCCTTCTCCCCTATTTTCCTGTATTGTAAAATAGGTTTTCATACCAAATTGAGTGTGCATGTTATTCTTTCCTTGAGCCAAATATGATGAGGCTCTGAAAAGGCTTTTTCTTGCCTCTTTAATGAAAGATAATTTGCCCCATTCCATTTCTCCCTTTCTACTCCGAATATATTCCTCTCACCCTTTAATTTTATTTTTTTAGATATGATCCCTTCCTATTCAACTCACCCTGTGCTCGCTCTCTCTCTCTCTCTCTCTCTCTCTCTCTCTCTCTCTCTCTCTCTCTCTCTCTCTCTCTCTCTCTCTCTGTATGTGTGTGTATGTAATCCCAGAAGCTACCCAGAAATTGAGAAAATTTCAAGAGTTACAAATATTATCTTTCCACGTAGGAATGTAAACAGTTCAACTTTAGTAAGTCCCTTATGAGTTCTCTTTCCTGTTTACCTTTTCATGCTTCTCTTGATTCTTGTATTTGAAAGTCAGATTTTCTATTCATTTCTGGTCTTTTCATCAAGAATGCTTGAAAATCTTCTGTTTCATTGAAAGACCATTTTTTCCCCTGAAGTATTATACTCAGAGGAGTATGATTCCCTCCAGGTAGGTGATTCTTGGTTTTAGTCCTAGTTCCTTTGACTTCTGGAATATATTCCACACCCTTCAGTCCCTTAATGTAGAAGATGCTAGATCTTGTATTATCCTGATTGTACTTCTAGAATACTCAAATTGTTTCTTTTTAGCTACTTGCAATATTTTCTCCTTGACCTGGTAACTGGAATTTGGCTACAATGTTCCTGGAGTTTCTCTTTTCGAATCTTTTTCAGGAGATGATTGGTGAATTCTTTCAGTATTTATTTTGCCCTCTGGTTCTAGAATATCAGGGCAATTTTCCTTGATAATTTCATGAGAGATGATATCTAGGCTCTTCTTTGATCATGGCTTTCAGGGAGTCCCATAATTTTAAAATTGTCTCTCCTGGATCTATTTTCCAGGTCAGTTTTTTTCCAATGAGGTATTTCACATTATCTTCCATTTTTTCATTCTTTTGATTTTGTTTTGTGATTTCTTGGTTTCTCAAAAAGTCATTTGCTTCTATCTGTTCCATTCTAATTTTGAAAGAACTATTTTCTTCAGTGAGCTTTTGAACCTCCTTTTCCATTTGGCTAATTCTGCTTTTGAAAGCATTCTTCTCCTCATTGACTTTTTGAACCTCTTTTCCCAACTCAGTTAACCTATTTTTAAAGGTGTTTTTTCCTTCAGCATTTTTTTTGAGTCTCCTTTAGCAAGCTGTTGACTTGCTTTTCATGATTTTCTTGCATCTCTCTCATTTCTCTTCCCAATTTTTTCTTCATCTCTCTTACTTGATTTTCAAAATCCTTTTTGAGCTCTTCCATGGCATGAGACCACTGAATATTTATTTTGAATGTTTGGGATACAGAAGCCTTGACTTTTATCTTTCCCTGGTGGTAAGCATTGTTCTTCCTCATCTGAAAGGATGGGAACAGATACCTGTTCACCAAGAATGTAACCTTCTATGGTGTTATTTTTTTCCCCTTTTTTGAGCATTTTCCCAACCAGTTACTTGACTTTTGGGTTCTTTGTCAAGAGTAGGGTATACTCTGGGGACTTATAATATCTCAGTTCCTCCAATGTGGCACAATCAAGCCTGCACACTGATGTGGGAGCTGCAAATAGTAGAATTTCCTCTTCACAACAGCCTCACCTCCGGTTATACCACACCAGCACTCAGGGCTGAGGTTGAGATCAACTGCTCAATTCCCCTAGAGGCTTTATGATGAGGCCTACAACAATGGAGGTGGGCTGCTGCTGCCTAGGGCCAGAGCCATGGTGGGGACCTTGCTTCCTTCTTGGCCAGCTGAAAAAGCCCTCTCACTGACCTTTGGTGCCTGTGGGTTGAGGGATCTGTGAACCACTGCTGCTGCTACTGGGGATTCCCCCTGAGGCCTGCTGTGGTCCTCCTCCCTGTACAGGGGCCAAGACTGACTGGGCTGTGCTCCATTCCGCATCTGGTGGGACAGACCTTTCCTGTCAGCCTTCCAGGTCAACCTGGGCTGGAAGTCTTCTCCAGTCCATTGTTTTGTGGCTTCTGCTGCTCTAGAATTTGTTGAGAGTTATTCTTTACAGGTAATTTATGAGCTGTGGGGGAACAACTAGAGTATATGAGTCTTTCTGCTCTGCCCCCCCCTCCCAACTGTTGGGGTTTTAAGAAATCATTTATGTCACTTTATTTCATTTTACTGGATTATTTAATCAACTTTTACATAAAGCTGTGGGTTTTTTTGTTTGTGTTTTCCTCCATTTATTTGTTTTGTATTAATATCTCCTCCTTTCCCTCTTTTTAAATCAGTGCTCATGTGATTAGTTTTGCTTGCATTGATATTAATTTTGCCAATTTCCTCAGGTTCTGTCTCACATAACCATTTATCTGGTCTATCTCAAGTTCCTTGAATTTATTTAAACTGCTATTTTTCTCTCCTTTACTTATTTCCCCTCCTTTTAACTATAAACACCCTCTCCATCCAAATAAGCATATAGTTGTGAATCCTCTATTGCACTTCTTAAGTTAGTATTTTGTGACACTTTGTCCAATTCACTTTATTTTGTTCTTTTTCTATTATTCTTAATTTGTTCTTAGTACTATTCTTATCTGTGCTATTCTGAAATCTATTTTCCATTAATAGAATATGTATATATAGTCATATATATATATATATGTGTGTGTATATATAGTGCATAAAGATATATGTATAAATTTCCTTAATTTTCTTTATGACCCTCCCATGAAAAGGATTTGGTAATACGAAAGTTAAGCTCCCTTCCGTAGCCCATTCCTGTGTTAATACATATTCCTATGTTAGCTGTCACGGAATCCAAACTTATCTTTATTGTTCTTTGTTTGCTCTATGTTAGTTGTTTATTTTTGGAAGGACTTTTGTGTGCTGTGCTTCCCTCTTAGAAATACCAATCCATGAATGAGGCAGTTACTTCTGAGCATCACCGTAAACACTTAGCCCTCTCTACGCCCAGCACATCGTATCTTTGGACATTTGACACTTGCTCCTAGGTGCTTACAGTCCAGGAGACCCATACACCCTCTCTTCTCTAGTGGGATATTCTTACTCAGAGAAGTTGGTCAACAAAGACGTTCCTTCTTTCCAAACAAATACATTGTAAAATTCATGCTGTTGAAATGAGTTTGTATCATTCTTTTGTTTCCATTTCTCCCATCAGCCCAGCTACCCATTCTCTGCATACATATGGGTCTCTTTTTAAGTTCCTCTGAGCTTTACATTTCTTAGATCTTCTTCTCCCTTGATGTTCCCACTTTGTTTTTTCTATTAACCCTAAATCGTATTTCTTTCTTTTTTTGGTGGGGTGGGGTAGGGTGGGGAACAGTAGCCTTGTCTTGCCCTACTCACACTACAGAAAGAATTTTATTGTTTATACTTTTATCAATAATTCTACTTATTTATCTTTCTTGTTTTTTCATGTTTGGAAGGGCCATAATGTGAATGCTCTATACATTTCAGGTTTCCTTGACTGGAATGATTCAGATGCTTCCTTTCTGTTGAAGGTTCATGTATTTGGTTTAAAGAAAATAATTGTTATGCTTAACTTTGTAGGATATACATGTAGACATATATGTATATTTCAGATATTGGAATATGTTGCAAAAAGCAATTATAAACACACACATACATACAAACACACATATATGCACATGTATATTAGAAAAGCTATATTACAAAAAGTAAAGGCACTTGGGGAGTACATATTATATATTTACAAATATATAGTTTATATATGTATGTATTTGATATCAAAATTTTGGAATTGAGTCATTATGTGCTTTAGGCCTTCAAGTTTGAGGTTTTCTTTGTCGGTTATCTGTAGATTCTATCAGTGATGGTATCATAGATCAAGAGATAAGAATTAAAGGTCATTTAGTCCACACTCTCACCTCTCAAATTATAGTTTAAAAAAGTAGGCCTAAAGAACTTAGGTGACTTTCTCAGGTGATAGAGTCAAGATTTGAACTTAGGTCCTGTGATTCCAAACTCATTCCCTTTTCTAAAATCACATACTGATTCCTGTTACATTGTCATTTATTTTTAAAATGTCTAGGCAGTTTTTTTGTATTGTGGCTCATATAGAATTCGCATTTTTTCAGATTTGGTTTATACTTTTCTTCTGTTAATTTTTTTCCCTTTCTATATTTTTTATTTCTGCATCTTTCATTCCCTTTCTCAAAGCCTCTATTTGCATATATTCTCCATCATATTTATTTTACCTTTGAAAATTCTGATTTCCAACTTACTCTTCCTCTTAATGTCATCTTTTAAAAGTTTTATTTATCTTTTGAATAATTCTGGAAATTTTTATTGCTGTTGTAACACAAGCACTGGGAATTCCAAAGAATGTTTTATCTTATTTTTTTTCTTCAGAAAGCTTTGGTTTGGTTTCTTTAAAGCATTTCTTATTCAATCTGTTTGGGCCCATTTTTAAATGTTTTGCTGAATTTTTCTTCTGTCTTGATGAGTTTTAGTGTTGGTTTGTATCCTTAGGAGATGGACTTCTCCTTTGTGTTTGACTTTTTGTCTCTATGCTGTTTCTTTATTACTCATAGTTTATCTCAGACATCTTTTCTCCCAGTCTGGCCTCTTCCCCTTCCATTGCCCACACTCTCCAGCATAGACTCCGGAGACTCCTCTGGTTGGGAGTTGTAGAGTCTCAGCGTGATCTCCACCCTGTGGAAAATTTACCAGGGAAGTATAAGAGAAAATATTGTCATATTTTTCAAAAAGGGAAGGGAGATGAGACTTAAAATATAAGCTAATGAGCTTGATTCAAATTCTTGTCAAAATTCTGGCAATTATTATTGAAACAATGGTTAATAGTAATCATCTAGAAGATGAAGCGGTCACCACAGAGAGTAAACATGGCTTTTCCTAAAGCATAGACCACTATTCCCTTTCATCTACGCCACCATTCTTCCTCTCACCTTGTGCTTTCATTTATTTTTATCATGTACATGGACAAGCTCAGTGCTTTTCGGTTCTTTTGTGAATGTGGAGGGTTTAAAGTGAACTATTTTCTTGAGGGAACTGGGTAGAGCCCCACACCCCCCTGCTTCAACAGAACCTTAAAACTAACGTTTACCAATTTGTCTGTGCTAGCCATCCTCAGTGCATGGGAGGGCTGGGAGATTGCAGGTCACTGGAAACTTTAGGGCATTTGACTCCCTTGTTATTTCACAAGGCTTTATGTAGTATGGAGGCCGATCATATTATCCCCTTGTTGATGGAATTTTAACAAATGTAGATCTGGAGTGTTTTTTTCTGGTTTTTCTATTATTGGAGAAGAAGAGTTATACTTGAAATATGTATCCTACCATGTGGTTATTACTTCACCTTCTAGATAATTATTAACTATTGTTTTAATAATAATTTCTAGAATTTTGACAAGAATCAGAATCAAGCTCATTAGCTTATAATTTACAGTCCCAACTCTCTCCTATTTTTGGAAAAATATCACAATATTTTCCTTAACGAAGGTCTTCTAGTGCTTTTTTCATTCTTCATCTTTAGGGTGTTACTAACAGTGGCTCAGCAATGACATCTACCAGTTTTTTCAGAGTAACCTGGGATGTCATTTTCCTGGTTTATATGATTTGAGCACATCTAAGAAAGCTGAATGCTATCTTAATAGCAGCTCGGTGGCCCAGTGGATACAATGCTAGACTTGGAGTCAGGAGGACATGAGTTTAAACATGGCCTCAGATCCTTATTAGCTGTGTGACTTTGGACAAGTCACTTCATCTCTATTTGTCTCAATATCCTCAACTATGGAAAGGAGATCTTAATAGTGCGTGCTTTCCAGGGTGGCTGTGAGAATCAGATGAAATAATACTTGTACAACACTTAGCACAGTGCCTGCACCATGGTAGGTCTTACATAAATGCTAGATATTAATATCTCCCTATTTATTGTGGGTTTCAGTTCCCTATCAGCCATTTTGGTTCAATCCTTTGCATTTCAAAGCTCCTTCTTGGAAAATAAAATAGAAGAATTGAGTAAACTAATTGGTCCTTATGTAGAAGTGCTGTCATTCAACCATGTACCTTCTGATACTGAAACCAATATTTTACCCTCTATAGTACGGCTCAGTCTTACTTAAAATTGATATGCTTTTCAGAAATATTCTACCACCATATGTGGTGACACAGTTTACTAAATGACTTCCCAGAGATCTGGGAAGTCGATATAACTTCCAAAGGCATTAATTTGCCTGTAGGAATTACTTTTAGACTTTGAGGAGGAAAAAAAAGTAATTTCTAGGCAGGTCTGAAAATAGCATTAAAAAATATAACTAGATTGAACCAAAAGATTTGATTGATCTTAGATGTCACCCCCTGTCTGTGTAACTCCATTACTGACTAGGAGCAAGACTTCTTTCACCACCATAAGCCAAATTACCAACGAAAGGAGTGGGGGAGTTCTGAGCAATCAGGTTGTTGGGTTTTTTTTTCCCTGCCATGTTCAGATGGACTCAGACTGATGCATCAGACATGGGTAAAATTCACAATGACTAAGATCATTTAGACTCTATTTTAGAGTAATGGCCAAATATATAGCATGATATAATGCTGGGGTTCTTGACATGAGGTCCTTGGTTTTGCTTAATATTTTTATAATTACATTCCAATATAATTGGTTTCCTTCATAATCTTATGTTTTATTTTGAACCTTTAGAAACATTATTCTGGGAATGGATCCATATGCTATGCCAGACTGCCAAAGAGGTCCATGACACACCCAAAAAGGTTGAGAACTCCTAGAGTTCTGGACCTGGCATCAGGAAGTTCAAATCTGCATTTAGTCAGTTACTAGGTTGTGACCCTGGGCAAGTCACTTAACTTTGTTTGCCTCAATTTCCTCATCTGTAAAATGTGCTGGAGAAGGAAATGACAAACCTCTCCAATAACTGCCAAGAAAACCCCAAATGGGGTCAGAGAGCATCTGAAATGATGGGAACAACTGAATAACAGCAAAGAGTAATGGATAAAAACTGACTTTAGAGTCAGGAAGACCTAAATTCAAGCTCTACCTCTGACACATGCTAGGCATGTGACCCTGGTCAAGTCACTTAATGTGTCTTTGCCCCCAGATAACCCTGTTATTTGATAGAGTAGCAGAGCTGATGCAGATCTACACTGGTGGAGGGAGTTTTTTCATCAGGAGATCAACAGTCCATTTCTTCTCCTCCTCCCATCTTCTCATAGGTAATACCTTTTGGAAGATAATAATACTTGTACTACCTAACCTACAACACTGGCTTAAAGGGTAAATGAAAATGAAGTGCTTTTTAATTATAAAGAGCTATATAAATGTGAATCATTATTATTACTTAAGCATATGCAGCTGCATTTCAAAATTATACAGTTGTGAGGGACTGCTGAAATATGTGATTGTTACAGAACAGCTGAATCCTACTACTGGAATAAGGCTGAAGATGATGATGCGTAATAAGCACTCTTTCAATAGGGTATAATCTAGTACCAACAACTGTGGGTAACAGTGTCTTAACCATTTCCAACTTTGTGTCTCAAAATGTTTGTTTCCTCCAAATCACAGGGGACTTTTATAAACCTCCTTGAGTTGGTATCAAGGCATCTGCTTCCGAAGCTGCCTTGTCATTAAGTTTTTCTCTAGTTTGACGTCCATGAAAAGCACAGACAAATAGAAAACATGTTCAAAAGTAGAAAATTCAGTGCATCTGGGCAGAGTCAAGTATAGGGATGTGGATATATGCAACAATATAGATACAATATATACATACAAATATGATATAGGGACACAATGAATGATGATTTTTAACATCACTTGAAATGCACATAGTTTTGTTATGGATCAAAGAAACTTAAGAAATGGAAGACACTCTGAAGGTCAGTTAATCCAACCCATTCTTGAACAAGAATTCCCTCCACTGCTTCCTCAACAAATGCTCATTTCATGTAGGAATTTCTATTGATGGGGCACCAGCCCCTTCCTAAGGAGATCCATTCTATTTTGGGAAGTTTTTCATCACTTGCTCTGTGGAGTCAGACTTGAATGTTACTGATAAGTACCAGCTTGGGGGAGGAGAATTTATCTGATATGCAATAACAGTGGTATTGTTTATAATAAAAATAAAAGACCAATAGTTCAGTTAACAAGCATTTGTTAAGCTTCTCCTATGTCCCAGGCTTTGTGCCAAATGTTAGAAACATAACACAAAACCGAAAGAGTCTTTGCGCTCAAAACGTTTATGTATGTGAACATATGTGAACGTATTACAGCCCCCTAGTAGATACATACACAGAATGGTGTTCCCCTTTAGATTCCTGGAAATTTTAAAACCCTAAGGGACAAGTTTTAGAGGCAGCATAAGGGCCCTTCCCATCTAGAATATATTTGCACCTTGTAAAGGATGAGCCCCTTTTCGATGTGAGTGGATCATTTTGAACATTGTAAAGGATATACAATTTTAAGGAGGCTTGTTTGCCCATATAAAGAATATAAAACTTTGAGTGGCTCATTTGTATATCATAAGGAATAGAATGTCTAGCTACCTTTTCCTCAACCACTCATTTGCATTTCAGTCGTTTTCAGTCCTGTCAAACTTTTTGTGACCCCTTTTGGGGTTTTCTTGGCCACTAGAGTGGTTTGCCGTTTCCTTTTCCAGCTTATTTTACAGATGAGGAAACTAAGGCAAACAGGGTTAAGTGACTGGCCAAGAGTCGCATAGCTAGTAAGTGTCTGAAGCCAGATTTGTGCTCAAGAAGATGAATCTTGCTGATTCCAGGTCCAGCACTCTATCCGCTGTGCCACCTCACTGCCCCTCATTTGCTTAGACCAAAAAAAAAAAAAAAGACTCAGTTAAAAAAACTGGAGACCCCAAAGGTATTTGGTAATTTTGGGTAAATATCCATTACCTAGTTATGATGTGACCTGCAGAGGTGAAGATTTAGGAAATACACTGAATAGTCACCATAAATTAGGATGAGGTCTTCCATTAAGGGAACGTAACCCTCTACTAAGAAGTGTTATTGAAAGAAAAGGATGGGGGTGTTTTTCACTTGTAATCCCTAACACTGACAGAGGTTGGGGCTGATAGTTTGTAGTTATCATTATCTCTTCCAATTGATCAGTAACATTTTTTATTGACCATGTACTTAGCTGGGGAACAGTCAGTACTCTCAAAAATGTCTTAGTAAACAGTTAAATATTCTGTTCTGACATTGAAGATAATTTTCTGAGTAGAAGATGTTTTATGATTATCCATACAATAAGGCTTTGAACTGTTGTTTGCATGGGTAATGAAATGATGATTTGATGAAGGCATTATCTAGATATTTAAAACAAAAATCATGCTACTTAAGAAGAAAGAAATGTATTTTGGCTTGTGTCAGTTTCACTGCCTAAATCCTGAATGCCGTAAAGTCTTCATTTTGTGCTTAGAAATTCCTGGATTTAACAAAATACTTAACCTTCCAGGGAGCTGGAGGGTTCCCCCTCCTTCCTGCCCACACACCCTTCTCTCTTTCTTTCAGTATTCTAAGCTAAGAAATGCAAATGGTAATAAAACACATTGATGCAAACTGTTGTTTCTATGGGAGGAATTTACATTCAGACTAAAAAAGAAATAAGGTTTCTTGCATTCTTCCTTTTGAAGGAATATGCTGACCCTGGTTTTTGCAATAAATGGTTCCTTGCAAATTGAATGTATAATTAAATTCATTGTTCTGAAGATAAAATAAGGTATTGCAGTATTGATGAGGTCACTCATTTAAAACTTAGTTTTAACAAGTAATAGTGTATATCATAGGAGGCATTCATGAGTTTCATAGCATTCCTACAAAGTGGTACTCACAACGTTGTTCTGTAGCGCTTCCAACTCCAGGCACATTCGCATAGTATCTCTAAATATTAATACTGATGCATGAATAATAGATACATAAAGATCTGCATGTGCATTTATTTGTGTTTGCATGGGTGTATCAGGAGACCTAGACCTGTGATTTCATATTAGTGGGAACCCCCAGTATATAAACTCCACCAATATATATTTGAAATTCATCTGAAATTTACAGCTTCATTTGTAGGTTACAGCATTCAGGAGTGGCCTAGGGCCCTTAGGTGACTTGCCCTTGATCACATGAAGAGCATTTGTTATAGGCAGAACATGAACCTGGGGCTATCTCAAGTGCTAATACTTCTTTTTTAAATAGTAAAGCTGTGGGAACCTACTAATGTATCTGGGAAAGCACATTACCATGTCTTTCATGAGACTTCAGGCAAGAAGAGGTTGTGTCATTTAGAATGGGGCTCTATTCCTAATGTGGCCACCCACTTTTCTGTAGAGTCAAATGACATCATTCTCTCCCTGGGCTTCAGTTTTTCCATATGTTAAGTGAAATCATCCTTCCCAGGGGGCCTGGAGAGGGGTGAAGGGAGGAGAGGAGGCCAGAATTGGTCACTAGGGTGTTATGAAGATAAAGCTCTGAAATCCCGAGGGGGAAGAAAGGGATGCCTAAAATCTGTTTCTTTTTCAGAGCATATGGGTCAGCACCTACATATTTACCATATGTTTCGCAGCTAATGTGGGGCTGCTCTTTGGTGTTGTCTGCACCATTGCTGTTGTGATTGTGCGTTTCCCAAGGTAAGGTGTTCTGTTTGTTTATTTATAATCTTTATAAACTTTGGTATATGTTCCCGTCTTCTCTGTTCTTCCTGCACTCTCTGTGATAGCCTAGCTTCAGGTTTTGCTAGGGGCATGTGTGTATGTGTATGTGTGTGGGTGTGGGTGGGTGGGTGAGTGTATAGACATATAGTTGTGTTTGTCTCTATATATTTCTTTTTCTTGTGTTTGTCTCTCTATATAGATAAGATACATAGTTCAGCTTATCCTATAGTTGGGAACTCAAGTTCTATTTCATATGTAGGCAAACATTCTTTCTTTCTTCATGTACATTTTTATGTGTGTCTATATATCTATGTGCATATGTATGTATATGTCTATATGTGCATGTGTATATATGTGCATATATATGTTTTTGTAATATATATATACATATATATGTATGTATATGTGTTATATCCACAAGAAAGTACATGAAGATAGAAATGCCCTTGCCTACATATGAAATAAAACTCTAGTTCTGAACTATAATGTGAGGGATGTTTTATTACTTGTATCAAATGGAATATGTGAAAGGATGTGAAAGTCAGGAAAATGGCAAAACATCTGTATTTTTTGGATTCTGAAGTCTTTTCAGAATGTGTTAATTTTGGGACAGTATCCTCAAATGCCAATGACACATAGATCATAGGTCAGTATTAATAGTAAATGTGCAATTTCCTGGCAAAGTTTGCTTATCATCCAAACCCTGCATGCTTGGAAACCAGATGGAATCCAAACCCCGCAGACAATTTTGTAGAATTACAGCTCTTTAGAGCCAGTTAGGAACCTTAGATAAGAGATCATCTGCTCCAATTTCCCTGTTTTACAGAAGAGAAAACTGAAATGTTGAGAGAAATCAGTGACTTCCCCTGAGCCAACTAGAACCCAGGCCTCTTAACTACCAACCTAGTGCTTTTCTTAATGCATCATACAATTTGCCAAGGACTACACAGAGATAACTCTTTAACGGAAGCACCTGTCCCTTTGTGACCCGTTTCCCTATCAACAGTCTCTCCTCTCATTTCCCTCTCTGACTCATTCTTTCCTTCATGATTTATTTGCTCTCCTGAAGCTCCTTCTGCTTCCCCCCAGGGACTATCCTTTCTCTTACCCCTCATCATGAGGCAGTGGGGTATGATGGATGTAGTGTTGGACTTCAGGTCAGGGAAACTCAAGTTCAGATTTGACCTTTGTCACTAATGAGGAGAGTGGGTTGGATGCAATGACCTCTAAGATCCCTTCTAGTTCTATAACCCTAATGCTATGACCTTTCTTCTCCTTCCCCTCCCCTGTCCTCCTTAGCACTCTGATCCACCTTGCTTTCCCTTGGACCCTTCAACTTCCATTCTAGAATGGTGATAACTTGCATGAAAGGATTGGAAAAGTAAAAATGTACAAATAATACAATACAAATTTAAGGTGATATCATTGACATTTATTATTATTATCCTATCGATATTTCTCCAGGATCTTATTTTTCCTAATTTGATTATTTCTTAGACCCATCTCTGCTGTAAATCTTTCTTATTTTGGTTATTGTGGTGTCATGGCAGTTTGGAGATTAGTAGAAACAAGCAGTAATAGTGAATGGTCCTCAGTTAAAGGTCTCTACTGCCATTCCAGTACTGTGCCTGAGAACACTAAGGCTAGTCAGATTGGTTTCCTATTTCTCCTACTTACTAGCTACATAACCTTGATCAGATCACTAGATATCTATGAAGCTTAGTTCCTTCATTTATAAAGTGGGGCCCTCATAATGCCTGACCTACCTAGCTAATAGGGTAAAATATTTTATGATTCTATAAAGAACAAATTATTATCAAAAACCAATCATTGCAATATTAAATCGTTATTCCTTAGTCTCTTCTTTTAGCCTGGTTGGGTTGGGCTTGGTTGTATCTAAAAAATACCGGATAATTATTGACTAAATTTCACTTAAGGGTAGGTAGGTGACACAGTAGTTAGGAAGAAAGCATCTTCCTGATTTCAAATCTGGCCTCATGCACTTACTGGATGTGTGACCCTGGGCAAGTCATGTAACTCTATATGCCTCAGTTTCCTCATTTGAAAATGAACTAGAGAAGGAAATGCAAACCACTCCCATATCTTTGCCAAATGGAGTCGTGAAGAGTTGAACACAACAGAAAAACAAGTTTCACTACTTATGAGCCAACATTTTAAGCAAAGAACTGAGATGAAACCCTGCTTAGACTCAGATACATTTTACATCCTCAAACTCTGTGGATTTCATGTACAGTGTGTGAATAACTTCTTTTAATCTTAAAATCACTGTTGCCCCAAAAGGAGGATAAGCTCGGTGGGACTAACTTATGATTTAGTATTCACACAATTTATCATTAATGATGAAAGGAGGGGGTAATTTCAGCCATCTAGAAATTTTTCATTTTCACTATCAGTAGGCGCTTTGAATGAAATAAAACACAATCAATTAATTTTAATTAGTTTCTATTTTAAAAAATCTTAAAATCCAGTGGTTAAACACTATGATCTAATGTAAGCATTCATAGACATATAAACATCCAGAAAAAGTAAACAAAGATTTCTTTTTACTTTGACCTTTAAAAGTTTTTCTTTTTGCCATACTTCCAGAGCCAAGACATTGAGTCTGAAAAATATGAAAGAATTGGAATACAAAGTGAAGACAGAAGTCGAGGGTGTAAGTTTGCCTTTTTAATTTTTTGTTCCACATTTGCCTTGTATTTTGCGTTACTTTTTATTGATAGTTTTATTAGGACTATAGGAGGATTATAAGAAGGTGATAAAGGAATGTTTTTCTTTTAAAAAGTTTTTACTATTGTTATTTGTTTGAACTGGCAGCATTATACATATGACCACCATATGTGCAGTTTGTATATAGTTTTAACACAATCAGTTGAACAAAGAAAGACTTCCTTTCATCTGATGATCAATCCCAAGAGTCATTAAACAAGACCACATTGGAGAAAAGAAGAGCTACTGTTCACAGGGGAACCATGATCAGAATTAACATGAGTTTTTCTTTTCATTGCCAAGTGGCCTCACATTTTCTAACCAAATTTCTAACTCTGATCTGAAATGGAGGGGAGGGAAAATGGGTTGGGGAAAAAACAGAGAAAATTGGGAATAGGCAGGTAGCAACCTCAGAGGGTTCTTGTGTTTCCCTACTGTTTTTACTGAGTGAATAAGATAACAGTGGCAGTCATGGTGGTAATGATGATTATGGTCCCTAACATTCATATAGCATTTTAAGATCTGCAAAGTGCTTTACATGCACTGTCTCATTAGACCCTCACAACAACCCTGTGGGGTCAATGCTAGGATTATTCTAATTTTGTAAATCAGTAAACTGAGAATCAGAGGAGTCTAATGACTTACACAGGGTTATATAGCTAGTAATCTTTCAGGTAAATTGAACCTAGGACTTTTTAATCATGAAGGACTTTCATCACAATATCGTGGTATTATTTGGACCTCTCTCATGTGGCTGACTTTTGATAGGTTCTGCATCTCTTATAAGAGAATAGCCCATAATTCTTCAATTTTGCCCACCTGTAGACATGTCTAAAAATTCATGTTTTTACTTTTTTAATATAAATTTATTTAACTTTTTACATTCATTTTCACAAAATTTTGGGTTCCAAATTTTCTCCCCATTTATCCCCTCCCCTCACCCCAATACACCGAGGCATTCTAATTTTCCCTATCACCAATCTGCCCTCTCTTCTATCATCCCTCCTTCTCTTGTCCCCCATCTTCTCTTTTGTCCTGTAGGGCCAGATGACTTTCTATTCCCCCATTAACTGTATTTCTTATTTCCTAGTAGCAACAACAATACTAAACAGTTGTTCCTAAAACTTTGAGTTCCAAATTCTCCCCCATCCCGCCCTCCCCACCCATTCCCTTAGGGAAGGCAGGCAATTCAATATAGGCCATATCTGTGTAGTTTTTGCAAATGACTTCCATAATAGTCGTGTTGTGTAAAACTAACTTTATTTCCCTCCATCCTACCCTGCCCCCCATTGTTTCTATTCTGTCTTTTGATCCTGTCCCTCCCCAAGAGTGTTGACTTCAAATTGTTCCCTCCTCCCTTTGCCCTCCCTTCCATCATCCCCCCCACCCTGCTTATCTCCTTCTCCCCCACTTTCCTGGATTGTAAGATAGGTTTTCATACCAAAATGAGTGTGCATTTTATTCTTTCCTTTAGTCGAATGTGACGAGGGTAAACTTCATGTTTTTTTCTCAGCTCTCCTCTTTTTCCCTCCACTAAAAAGTCTCCTGCTTGCCTCTTGAATGAGAGATAATTTACCCAATTCCATTTCACCCTCTCTCCTCCCACTACATTTCTCTCTCACCATTTACCTTAATTTCTTTTAAGATATGGTCCCATCCTATTTAATTCACTCTGTGCTCTCTGTCTCTGTGTGTGCGTGCATGTGTGTATGTGTCTGTGTGTGCACGCGCACATGTGTACATGTGTGTGCATGTGTGTGTGTGTGTATGTGTGTATGTGGTCCCACCAACTACCCAGATACTGAAAAATTTTAAGAGTTACAAATATTGTTTTTCCATATAGGAATGTAAACAGTTCACCTTTGGTAAGTCCCTTATGACTTCTCTTTGCTGTTTACTTTTTCATGCTTCTTCTCATTCTTGTGTTGGAAAGTCAAATTTTCTTTTCAGCTCTGGCCTTTTCATTAAGAATGCTTGAAAGTCCTCTGTTTCATTGAAAGACCATATTTTCCCCTGAAGTATTATACTCAGTTTTTCTGGGTAGGTGATTCTTGGTTTTAGTCCTAGTTCCTTTGACTTCTGGAATATCCTATTCCACGCCCTTCGATCCCTTAATGTAGAAGCTGCTAGATCTTGAGTTATCCTGATTGTATTTCCACAATACTGGAATTGTTTCTTCCTAGCTGCTTGCAATATTTTCTCCTTGACCTGGGAATTCTGGAATTTCCCCACAATGTTCCTAGGAGTTTCTCTTTTTGGATCTCTTTCAGGTGGTGATCAATGGATTCCTTCAATACTTACTTTGCCCTCTAGTTCTAGAATCTCAGGGCAGTTTTCCTCCATAATTTCATGAAAGATGATGTCTAGGCTCTTTTTTTGATCATGGCTTTCAGGTAGTCCCCTAATTTTTAAATTGTTTCTCCTGGATCTATTTTCCAGGTCAATTGTTTTTCCAATGAGATATTTCACATTCTCTTCCATTTTTTCATTCTTTTGGTTTTGTTTGGTGATTTCTTGGTTTCTCAGAAAGTCATTAGCCTCCATCTGTTCCATTCTAATTTTGAGAGAACTATTTTCTTCAGTGAGCTTTTGAATCTCTTTTTCCATTTGGCTAATTCTGCTTTTGAAAGCATTCTTCTCCTCATTGGTTTTTTGAACCTCTTTTGCCCATTGAGTTAGCCAATTTTTCAAGGTGTTATTTTCTTCAGCATTTTTTTGGGTCTCCTTTAGCAAGGTATTGACCCATTTTTCATGCTTTTCTTGCATCTCTCTCATTTCTCTTCCCAGTTTTTCCTCCACCTGTCTAACTTGCTTTTCAAAATCCTTTTTGAGCTCTAACATGGCCTGAGCCCACCAGACATCCACCTGGGATGTCTGGGATACAGAGGCCCTGCCTTCCACGTCTTCCCCTGATGGTAAGAATATTTCCTCATCATCAGAATTGAAGGGCGGGAACATCTGTCCCCCAAGAAAATAGCTTTCTATGGTCTTATTTTTCTTCCCTTTTCTGGGCATTTTCCCAGCCAGTTACTTGACTTCTGAGATTCCTCTGCAGTTTTGCCCAGATCCACCCAGCTAGTGCTTGGGGTCTGAGATTCAAATGCTGCTCCCCAGCCTCAGGGCTTTCAGTGGCGGGCGGGGCTGCTATTCAATGTGAGCTTAAGTTCTGGTGCTCAGGTGGGGGCAAGGCTGCCTCCCAGGCTCAGTTCCCTCAGGGGTTTATGCAGAGATCTTCAGTAATGGAGCAGAGTTCCTGTCTACTCCTGGAGCTCCTGGCCGCCACTGCCTCTGCCGCTGCCTCCCGAGGCGGCCCGAGTCAAGCCCGAGTCACAGAGACACCCCGCTCCCCTCTCAGCCAGCCCAGAAGTCTCTCTCACTGACCTGTAGCGCCTGTGGGTGGAGGGACCTTTGCTGCTGCTAGAGATTCCGTCCCTGAAGCCTGCTCGGATCTGCTCCTCTGGGGCCTCGCGGCCAGGGCAGCACAGTGGTTGACTCCGCTGTCTGGTGCGCGACGGACCTTTGGGATCGGTTTTTCAGGGCTCTCTGGAATGGAAATCTCTTCCACTGCGTTTCTGTGGGGCTTGCACTGCTCCAGAATTTGTGGGGAGTTCTTTTTACAGCAAATTTATGGGCTGTGGATTCGGAGCTAGCATACGTGAGTCTTTCTACTCTGCCATCTTGGCTCCTCCCCTCTCATGTTTTTATTTTTTACCTTCTTATTCATAGGCATCAGAAATCTAGCTTGATGTAGAGGAAGGGTAGAAAGGTTAATTGGCATATTTGCCAATTTTTTTTTTAACTGATCTCATTTTGAAACTGCCCTGCAAATATTTAGTTAACTTTTTTCCTTGTTATTTTTCAAATTTGTTTGTCTTTCCATTTCTAGTTCCTATTGGAACTGAAAGAACTGGCCCCTTTCCTGAAAAACTATTCTCAGGGATTTTCCAATTTAGCTGAAAGTAATAAGCCTTAGGAATCTTCCTGAGAAATCCTGTACTTTTGAAAAAGGATGATTGAACTCAAGAAATCCCAATAATTTCTGAGTAAAGCTTAATAAAGACCAGAGATAAAAGAAGAAAATGCAGTTATTCCTGTCTTTAAGGATGTTAAATTACATCTGGGAAGATACCTGTACATATATAAGTATACACAAAACATGCAGAAAATAAATTCAGGGTAATTTCTGAGGAGGGAGACACTACGGAAAGAAGAGAGTTTTCATGCAGGAGATGGTATATTGATCTGAGCTTTGGTGGAAATTAGGAATTCTGAGAAGCAGAAATGAGGAGCAAGTGCATTCCAGGCATAGGGGACAGCCAATGCAAATGCTAGGAGGTGGGAGATGTGTAGGACAAATAGAAAGCCAGTTTATCTGGACCACAGGTGCATCAAAAAGTCTGGAAAGATCAGTCGAAGTCAAGTCATGAAGGATTAAATGTCGCACAGGGGTGTTTATATTTGGTCCTAGAGGTGACACAGAATCACTGGAGGTTTTGAGTAGAGGAACAGCGTCAAAGTGTCCGTCCACTCATTAGAACCACTCTGAGCTCAGAGCCTTGGATGGTTGTTCAGCCTCTAACCTCCTGCTGGTGCTGCCTCTCCCTGCCTTTCCACACCAGTCTTTCCTCTCTCCGCCTTTCCATGCTGTTCTTTTCTTTCTTTTCTTTTCCATACCATTCTTTTCTTTCTTTGCTTTTTTTTTTTTCCAGTGTGAATTCAGTACCTCATGAAATGTCTCAGATTGTCTGTCTCGGAGCCTGAAGTTCTCCCTGCAGGTACAATCCTGAGGGCCAGCCCTAGCATTCTTACTCTTACCATGAAATGGGGTGTTGGGTACAGGCATCATTCTCAGCTCAGAGATCACTGTCCTCAAGATGATTCTGAAATGCGGGTCAGTAAGTCATTCAGTTAAGGAGCGTTCATTAAACACTTGCTACGTGTCAAGCACTGTACTAAGCTCCGGATAGGAGGAGAACCAGGGGAGTCTGTCAGAACAGAAAGGACAAACACCTTTTTCCTCACACTTGTTACCAAAACATGAATTCTAAAATGCGCCCTGTCAAACCTTGATTATTCCCAAATAAGCCAGTTCAGACCCATATAATAATAGCTATATCACCAACAATAACAACTGGCTGTAGTCCTGGAAAGTTTCCTACATCTTCCATCTTGTCATTCAAGGCTCATAACAACCATGGGAGGCAGGCATCTCTTCCCTCTTTTATAATTGCAAAGTAGATGTCTTAGCAAGCCACTCAATACCATTGCTTTTTTCTTCCTCATCCCAAGAAAGTTAATATTTATCATCAGAAATAGGGATGATGCTGGGTGTGGCAAGGCTGGGAGTGAGAAACAAAGTAAACAAACCAAAAATCAAATGGACATCATTCATTGGCTCAACTCTAAACATTTTTCTTCTATCATTTTCAGTTCCCGTTTCTTTACTCTTCCATACTCAGCTACCTACTAAATCTAGGATGAGAAGCTAATTTTGCATATATTATGAATGAGGAAAGATAATATAGTCACAACTGGTTTTCTGAAAAACAAAAAAAAATTACCCCAAACTTTTAAGGATCTCTGTTTATAGTATCAAAGCTGGAAGGGACCTTGGAATTCATGAAATCTTACCCCTAAAGCTGAGAAAGCTAGGGCTTAGGCATCAGAGTCACTACGCTAGTTAAGGGGATGAGGTAGAATTTGAACTCAAGTCTTCCTGACTGCAAGTCTAGCTTAAATGTACTTTACCAGAATGCATGTGATGTAGGAATCCCTTCTACTGACACAGATCACAAACCTTCCATGCCTTAGAACTGTGATTCTCAAACTTTTTGGTGTCTCAAAAATTACTGAGGGAAGACACCTCTCCTCACAAAGGACTTTTGTCTATTTAAGTTAAATCCATTGGCACTGATCATGTTAGAAATTTGAATGTCATAGTATTATCAGGCATATGAGGCAGTTAGGTACACTGTGGATGAAGTACTGGTCCTAGAGTAAGCGAGGCCTGAGTCAGATCTGGCTTCAGATACTGTGACCCTGGGCAAGTCATTTTGCCTCTGTTTGCCTCAGTTATCTTGACTGTAAGATGAGGGATAATAATATCACCTGCCTTTCAGTGTTGTTGTAGGGATAAAATGAGAACATATTTGTAATTCGGTTAGCACACTTTGTAGGTGCTATACAAGTATTTATTTCCTTCCCTTACTATGAAAATATTTTTAGCCTCATGGATCCCCTAAGAAGGTGTCAGAGACCCCAACGATAACCACACCACAATTTGAAAACTGCTGCCTTAATGGATAATGCCTATATGTTCCTGAGGCTGAAAAGATTATTCATCTGGAGTGACATACACATCTGTTAGCAAGCACCTCCAGATCCATCTAGTTTGCTCTCAGAAAATGGACATCAAACTGAGGCGCATGCTGGTAATGCCTACATTCAGTGAGACTGAGTCTGGCATATTTAAACTCCAGAGTTCTGAGCTGCAGTGAGCTCAGCAGATCAGTTATTTGAGCTAAGTTTGGCATTAATAGAGGGGAAAGGCCCCAGGAGCAGGGACTATCAGCAAAGAGTTTGTGAGGGAGAAAAATAAAAATGTCTGGTTATGATCTGTAAGAGAGCCAAACTCTATTGCTTTTTCCCTTTTATAAAATACTATCTCCTACCTTTGCATCATTTTTGCAGAGATTTTTACTTACGCCAGTATAGCGGGAACAATCATAGGAATCCCTATTTTGTTAGCCTGGAGCACCAGCCAGTGAGCTGCACTCTTGTATTTGACCTTTGCAGAGGATCACATCCTTTGCTGGGGTGACATACAACTCTTAACTGATTCCCATGGGACAAGGAACATGTTGAAGCTAATAGCTCACTGACAGTTGGGAAAAGGGACTTCTTTGAGTCAGAAAGAAATACTCTAGCCTGAGTAGTCTACGTGAAGTTTTCTGATCCTTCAAATGGTTATTATTTCACCTACCACAAATCCTATTATTTTATGTCTATTATGTATATGCAGTTATCCCTTCCACATTGCAGGGGTTAGGGGTAGGTACCCCCCACAATCTAGAAAAGACATCTGTGTAAAAGTTTTTGACCATTCCTTTGTACCAGAGAAGTCTGAATTATTATGGTATTAAAAGATGAAATATGTTGATATTGCACAATACTGTACATAGATTTTATGCATTTCTGAGTTTCTAAACTTTTTATGTGTCATCTGCTGGCCTTCATGGCCACAAAATTTTCCCCCAAATTTCTTATAAAGTCACAGTGTGAAAGGGTTAAGTATGTTTGCTGTTACTGCATATGTATAAATGTCATTTTCTCCCAGTAGATTACTGTTTTAATTTTTGCCTGTGTATACGCAGGGCGTGGCACTTAATAAGTGCTTTTGAACTGAATTGAAGTAGACCCGGTAGAAACAAACATGCTTTAAGTACAGCCTTTCCAAACTTAGGAAATATGTTTCCACCAGTTAAAACCACACTATAATGATCCTTTCTTTTCCAGAATAACTTTAAGATCTGTTCTTAAGAAAGCTAGTGTCATTCTCCTCATAGGCTCAACTAAAGCAACAGGTTAGCATGGTCACATGCCTAATAATGGGTGATTTAGAGTAATCTTGACTAGTTTAGGACTTTATGATGATTAAATGTGGCAGATCCAGGAACTTAGTCTTTTGTGGTATGCTTGTGACTTACTTGAGTTCAAGTTATTTTTGTAACTTAGAGCTTGATCTTAACCTGTTATATAGAGACAATCTAATGATTTACTGAAGTTTAAGCAGACTCTTCTAATGTTTGAACTAGAGATAGAGACTTGGAAGAGATCCTAGACATTTTCTAGTGCTGCTCCCTTGTTTTACTAATGAGGAAAATTAGTCCTGGAGAATTTAAGTTACTTGACCAATATCAGTGATACTGATTATTGACCAATAAGCAATGATCTTGCTGCCTTTCTTGGGGCTATATAAGATCATTTTTAAAAAAATCATTCTATTTACTTATCTGCATCTCCATGTAATTCATGGTTATATAACCTGTTTTGAGGTAGCACCTGAGTATTAAGAAGCCATTTTTTTATTTCTTAAAGCAATGAGGATTTACCATTATATCTAAATTGCCATCTCCTCATTCCCTAGATGGGGCAGCTAAGTGGCAAAGCAGATAGAGTACCAGACCTAGAGTCAGGAACATCCATCGTGGTGAGTTCAAATCTGGCCTTAGATTTGTACTAGCTGTGTGACTCTGGGCAAGTTACCTCACCCTGTTTGCCCCAGTTTCCTCATCTGTCAAATGAGCTGGAGAAGGAAATTGTGAACCATTCTAGTATCTTTGCAGAGAAAACCCCAGATGGGGTCATGAAGATTTGGATACAAGTGAAAAACGTTTGAATAACAGCAACATGTTCTGGATGAGTGGTTGTGCTCTACTCATTGCAGGACTAGCTCAGGAGTTCGTTTTCAGTGGCATATTCCAAGTTCCTGCTCTCAGAGCCCTGGGCAAAGTTGTAATGCCCTCTCTCCTCCTTAGCTACATGCCATTCTTCTAATCCCTAGAAGCCCCTTTTCTGATTCCCAGGCACCTTGTGCCTTCATGCTGCTCCCTGGCTGTCCACAGCCCAGCAAAATATTGGCCTGCTTTCCCATGTTCTACCCTGCACCTGTCATGATTTCTCATTCCCTTAGTGTGAAAGCTCTCCAGTAGAAGGAATGAACACTGATTTTCTGATGAAGGTAATTAAGTCAAAGGTATGAATGACTGGGAGGGTTTACTATTAAGGATTTCTTTCTAAAGGAGGGAACCCAAATAAGTGAAATAGGTGGGAACATATTTTTGAGTAGAGGGAAATTGTTGCTGTCCCTTTTCTATTTCCTGGCCCTCACCCCAGCCCTATACCTTAAAAACAGAATTATTCAACATGACATTCATTTTTGAAAAGAATACTAACATGTAGGCTAGATATTAAAGACCTCTAATGGAGATTAATTAAAATATTCTGACCAACATGTCTTAAGGTAAATCATCTCTCAAATAGGGATCTATGAAGAAAAAACGCATGACCCAGAAACCTTCTGTCATAACTTTGTATTTTCCTTAAAGATTAATTATCAGTATCATACAGTCTTGTTAAAAGAAGACATCATTTCTTATCTCAAGAAATTGAAGGCAGAACTCTGAATCTTTGCCTTTTCTTCCCCTAAAGGAAAATTTACAACAGGTGAAAATTATATCCATAAACAATCCACTTGTTTTCCTGAATGCAAAGAAGTTTCATGCTGATTTAATGAATACAATCCAGAAGGATAATGTCAATAACCAGTCACCTGATGATATCAACAAGGTAGGAGATGCTGTTCTATCAATAGAAATTAAAATCAAAGGTCACCTATTAGAGTGTTGTAACTAACAAAATTAAAAAAATAGATATTCAGAGAAACCTCCAATAAAAAGTAAAATGCTATTATCTCTTGCTTTCTTTTATTCATGCGTTCATTCAACAGATTATTTATGGAGTGACTATTATGTTCAAGAAGCTGTGCAAAATACTTTGGGGGTATAGAATAGTTCCTCAAAAGTAGTGATTTTTTCAGTCTTTATATTTATAGCCCCACTTCCTAGTGCAGTGCCTAGAATATAGTAGGTGCTCAATTAATGCTTGTTGATTGATAAAAGGATGGGACATGACAGCTTTCTTTAAATATTTAAAGGAGCTGGAAGATTAGGCATCTGTGTATTCAGAAGGCAGAACTAGAAATAAAAGTTTCAAGAGAGAAAAAATTAATCTTTTTTCAAGGAAAGACCTTCTAACAATTATTGCCATCCCAAAGGGCAATAGGCTTTCTTGAAAAGCTCAGAGTTCCCCTCAGTGGAAGTTTTCAAGAAAAGGCCAGATGGTCATAATCGTATCATTTGAGAGGAAACAAAGTATGTCAGAGTGGAGATTTCTCTTTGGGTATTGTTTATACTAGATAGCTGCTGAAGTCTTGTGGTTTCATGAGTTTGTCGTTGTATGAAAGATCAATAAATCATTCCTGTGTTGATTACAATCTAGTAGGCAACAGAAGACATGTACAGATATCCTCTCCCTCTCCCCGCAAAAACTAGAAGGCAAGGGAAAATGTGGTAAGAGAGGTATATGACTTTGATTGATACAAATTGAGCTTCCCCTTATCAAGGCACAAATAATGTAATTGAAGTAATGAATGAAGTATCCATAAAGCTGAATGTTCATTTTAGTTTGAATGAATCATCTTTCTTTGTACCTACAATAACTTTAAGATCTAGCTCATTTTAGCAGTGAAACCTTCCTTGAACAAATTGGCCTATAGTGATTTCTCCTTCTGAGTATTTCGAATACCATTCATATGGGCAGTGAGCATATAGTACATTTTATTGTCAATTTATTTTACTATGTTTGTATTTTATTTCCCAGTTAGGTTACAAACTCCAAGAGGACTATGCCTGTGTCTTGATAATTGCCCACAATTGTTCTTTCATATCTATGCACTCCAAAATTCCTTTCTTTTCTATTTGTTTTATATCATTCCATCTTTTTCCATTCCTTGTGACCTCTGACCATGGTTGTGCTGGGAAATATTAAACAACCAGCTTTCCAAAAAGCACAAACACTTTTAAGTTTGATCTTCTTTATTAACATATGCTCAATCACTTTCTTAACTCTGGATTATCAACAAAACAATAAAACTGATTCCCAGTTTGTAGTGTTTGCTGATTTCCAAAGTGTAAATACACTAAAAATTTAACTTTTGTCTCTCCCAAGCCAGTAAGAGCTGGCTCCACCACGTCTGTACCCCTAACCCTATTATTTGCCACCCCCCTGCCAATTCCTCTACCCTCTGCTCCTCATTTCTTTCCTTGGCCCTCATGACTGGACTTGTGAATCAGTTCAATTCTAGGCTATTTACTTCTGTCAGATCCCTTGCACCTTGTCTTGTTGACAGTCATGCATTGTCAAACTCTGATTTTGTATTACTCCCGTGGTCAACTTGCTTTGTTCATGCCCGTATAATTTTCAGTGAAGCTAGAGAAAATCACAGAATTGTACTGAGTCCCTACAATTGTATTTAGGTGGACCCTTACTGCAGCAAGGCAACTTAATTGACTTGTCATCCCACTCACCAAAGTAGGCATTCCAAATTTTTTTACTCTCCTCAAAACTCCCATGGTGCTCTATCACCTGGTTCTTTTAGCTGAGGACCTAATAAATATTTCACCAGAGCAATTCAGGCTGTTTCCGTAGCGCGTGCTCTTTCCTCTTCTTCCTCCTCATCCTTCCTCCTCATCTCCATCACTCAGAAGTCTTCCTCTTGCCTTTGTTAACCATCTCTCTCATGAAGAAGTGGCCCCTTCTCCTTCCTGAGGCAAACCCCTCTCTCTACACTGTTGATCTCATTTCCTTCCATTTCCAGTATGTTCTCCCACTATTCCCACCATTTCCTTAATCTTCAATCTCTCTCTACCTCTTGACTCCTTCCCTGCTGCCTGTGAGCGTATCATTCTCCTCAGGCTATTTTTTTTAATCCAGATCAAAAACCCAACTAGTTATCGTCCAATATCAAACTTCTTGGCTCAACTTGATGAGATCATCTACACTAGGTGCTTCCAGTCCCTTTCCTCTTACTTCTGAATTACTTGCAGTCTGTTTTTTTAATCTCATCTTTTAACTGAAGTTTTTTCCTCTGAAGTTATCAATGAACTCTTAATTGTTAAATCCAGTGGCCTTTTCTCAATCCCTTTCCCTTCTGAGCAATATGAAGCCTTTGATATTGTCAGTCACTCTCTCCTCTTCTTTAGATTTCTGTGCCACTCTCTTTCCTGCTTCTCTCCCTACCTGTTTGATGATTCTTCCTCAGTAATGATAAATGGTCAGGGCCTTGCGGTCCCTGGCACAAGAAACCTAAGATAATGTTCCTTCCACTCTGGGGGCAGAGTCAAATTTTTAAAAAAGGAAAAAGGACAAAAAAGATGAGCAAAAAACAACATAAAAGAATCTTACCATAGAAAATTACTGTGGTGACAGGGAAGATCGAGAAACAAACTCAGAAGAGGACAACAATATCAAAACATCTATGGGAAAAACCCAAAGAAAAATGGGAAGTGGTCTCAAGCCCAGAAAGAACTCCTGGAAGAGCTCAAAAAGGAGCTTAAAAATCATATAAGAGAGATAGAAGAAAAAGTGAGAAAAGAAATGAGAGTGATGCAAGAGAATTATGAAAAATTTAGAAAAAGAAAAGAATTGCTTAAAAAGTACAATTGGTCAAATGGAAAAAGACATACAAAAATGCACTGAAGAAAAGAACTCCTTAAGAAATGATAGAGTTGGGCAAGTGGAATATAATTACTCTGTGAGGCATCAGGAATCAGTAAAACAAATGCAAAAAAGAACTGAAAAGTGAAAAAAAGGGAGAA
Source organism: Bettongia penicillata ogilbyi (assembly GCA_023548195.1). Taxonomy (NCBI): domain Eukaryota; kingdom Metazoa; phylum Chordata; class Mammalia; order Diprotodontia; family Potoroidae; genus Bettongia; species Bettongia penicillata. Next base: position 956,811 of record JAJHZJ010000243.1, on the reverse strand, counting down.
AACGTAAAAAAAACCTCATTGGAAAAACAACTGACTCTGAAAACAACTCCAGGAGAGATAATGTCAAAATCATTGGACTACCTGAAAGCCATAATCAAAAGGAAGACCTGCACAGCATCTTTCAAGAAATTATCAAGGAAACTGCCCTGATATCCTAGAACCAGAGGGCAAAATAGGCATTGAAAGAATCTAGTGATTGTGTCAGGAAAGATATCCTAAAATAAAAACTGCTAGGAACATTATAGCCAAATTCCAGAGCTATCAGGTCAAGGAAAAGGTACCATAAGTGACCAGAAAGAAACAATTGAAATTTCAGGGAGCCACAATCAGGAGTACACAGGACTTAGCAGTTGCAGTATTAAAAAGATCAGAGGTCATGAAGCATGATATTCCAGAAAGCAAAGGAGCTAGGACTGCAATCCAAAATCACCTACCTGGCAAAATTAAGTAGAATGCTTCAAGGGAAAAAATGGATCATTCATTGAAATCGAATAATATCAAACTTAAATAAGAAGACCAGAATTGAACAAAAGTTTGATCTCCAACATTAAGACCCACGAGAAACCTAAAAAGTGAAAAAGGAAAATGAAAACATAAGGGATTCAATGGAACTGAACTGTTTACATCTCTTTCTGGGAAGATGATAACTTACCATTCTTAAAAAGTGTACCACTAATAGTATATCTAGAGGGAATATACCTAGACAGAGTGAAAGGGGGTAAAGTGAATTTGTGGGAGTGACATAAAAAAATAATTGAGGGATAAGAAAGAGGAATACACAGAGTATAAAGGAAGGGAGAGTAGAATGGGGTAAATTATTTCATATGGAGAGGCAAGAAAAACCTATTACAGGGGAGGGAAAGATGGGAGGGTGGAGGATGGGAGTCACTTCACCCTTTCTCTTATCAGTATTGGCTCAAAGAGGGAATAATACAAACAATCAGTTGCATGTAGAAATCTGTCTTACCTGATAGGAAAGCAGGAGGGGAGGAGATTATGTAAAGGTGGGGGAGTGTGGGGGGCTGACAGAAGAGAGAGCAGATGTGGAAGGTGGTAGACAGAAGCAAAACATTGTTGAGGAGAGAAAGGGTGAGAGGACAAACAGAAGGAAAAGTAGGATGGAGGGAAGTATACAGTTAGTAATCATTACTGTGAATGTGAATGGGATCAACAGTCTCATAAGACAGAAGCAGATCAAGAGCCAGAATCCTGCAATATGTTGTTTATAAGAAACACCCTTAAAGCAGAGACACACACAGAGTAAAACTAAGGGGTGGGAGCAGAATCTGTTATACTTCAACTAAAGTAAAAAAAAAAAAAAAAAAAAAGCAGGGGAAGAAATCCTGATCTCACACCAAGCAAAAGCAAAAATACACCTTATTAAAAGATACAAGGAAAGAAACTAGATCTTGCTAAAAGATACTATAGACAATGATGTATTATCAGTATTAAACATATATGTACCAAGTAGTATAGCATCTAGATTCTTAAAGGAGAAGTTAAGTGAGTTACAGGAAGAAATAGATAGCACAAAACCCGGTAGTAAATGACTACAGTAACCTCATGTCTGAAAAACCCAAAGATCCCAATGTTTGGGATAAGAACTCACTATTTCACAAGGGAAAAAACTTGTGATATAAGAGGTAGCATGATGAATGCAAAATAGACAATTTTGATTATGTTAAATAAAAAACTTTTGCATGAACAGAAACCAATGTAACAAAGATCAGAAGGAAATCAGAAAACTGGGAAGCAATCTTTACAGCAAGTAGCTCTGATAAAGGTCTCATTTCTTGACCTGAGGCAAATTTGCAAGAATTCAAGCTATTCCCCAATTGATAAGTAATCTAAGGATATGAGCAAGCAGTTTTCAGATGAAGAAATCAAGACTGTCTATAGAGATATGAAGTTCTCTAAAGCATTTTTGATTAGAGAAATGCTTAAAACAACTCAGAAGTACTAATATGACAGATTTGGCTAATATGACAAAAAAGGAAAATGATAAATGTTGGAGAGGATGTGGGAAAATTGGGACACTAATACACTGTTAGTGGAGTTGTGAACTGGAGAGGAATTTGGAACTATGCCCACAGGGCATAATCGTTGATCTAGCCATACCACTTGAGGTCTATAACCCAAAGAGAGAACAAAAAAGGGACTTATATGTGCAAAAACATTTATAGCAGCCCTTTTTATGGGTGGCAAAATATAGGAAACCGAGGTGTTGTCCTGATAGGATGAGCTAACCAAGCTGTGGCATATGAATGTAATGGAATACTATTGTGCAATAAAAAAATGATGAACAGGCAGATTTCAGAAAAAACCTGGAAAGACTTCTATGAACTGATACAAAGTGAGATGAGCAGAACCAGGTAAACACTGTGCTCAGTATCAGTAACATTGTGTGTTAATCAACTATGAATGACTCAGCTCTTCTCAGCAACATAGTGCTCCAAGAAAAATACAAAGAATTCACAAAGGAAAAGGCTATCTACAGGCAGATAAAGAACTGATGGTCTCTGAATGCAGATTGAAGCATACTTTTTTCACTTATTGTATTCATTTTTCTGTTTGTTTTTCCTTTTGACTATTTCTTTCACAGCTGTGACTAATATGGAAATATGTTTTACATGATAGCACATATATAACCGATATCAAATTGCTAACTGTTTTAGGAAGAGGAGAAGGGAGGGAGAAGAATTTAGAGCTCAAACTCTTGTAAAAGTGAATGCTAAAAATTGTTTTGATATATAATTGGGGAACAAATAAAATACTATTTCAAAAACAGAAAAAAAAAATTCCAAATTGGGGTCATGAAAAGTCAGACATCACCGAAAAATAACTAAACAATAAATATGTATATATGCACATATGTGTATACATGTGTATGTATATACACACATAAATGTACATATATATTATATATATACATCCAGCCCTAATCTCTTTCCTGAACTCCAATCCAGTATCATTAACTACTTCTTGGACATCTCAAGTTGGATGTCTGGTAGGCATCTCAAATTCTGTATGCCAAAACAGAATCCATTATTTTTCTCTCCAAACTTTCCCCTTTCCCCAGTTTCCAATTACAGTTGAGGAACATCCTCAGCTACTCCAAGTACACAACCTTGGTATCATCCTTGACTCCTCACTGTCACTCACTCCGCTTACACAATCCAATGACATATCATTTTGTTTCTACCTTCCCAATACCTCTTGCATATTCTACTTCTTACACATCCACAAGCCCAGAGCAGTCCCTCATCACCTCTCATCTCACCTGTATTGCAACAGCCTTCTAATTGGTGTCGCCTGCCTCAGCTCTCTCTTCCCTCCAATCTATCTTTCATTTAGCTGCCAAAATGATTTTTCTAAAGTATAGGTCTGACTGATACACACTTTTACTCCGTGATGCTAGGGGCATTATTTCCACTATCAAATATATAAAATCCTGTTTGGCATTTAAAGTCCTTTACAAGTTTTTTCCGTCTTCTGATTATAGTTTCTGTTCTTCTCTAAGCATGATTCAGCTCCATTGATTTATTTACTGTTTCTCACACAAAGGCAGTCTGTCCCCCATACTTGGAATGCTTCCCCTCCTCACCTCCAATTTCCAGCTTCTCTAGACTCCTTCAGAACTCAACTCAAGCACTGTCTTCTGAAGGAGGCCTTTCCACATCCATCCTAGTGCCTTCCCTGGAAGACTATTTTGTGTTATAGCTTGTGTGTACATAGTTATTTGTATGTTATCTTTCCCCTGGCAGTATGAGTTCTTGAGAATAGGGATCATGTTTTTGCCTTTCTTTATAATCCCAGGACTTAGAACAATACCTGGCCCATAGTAAGCACTTAATAAATGTTAGTCACTGATTTTGTATTTCCCTCAGTGCCTTCCACAATCCCTTGCACACAGTAAGTACTCAGTGTTTGCAGCTGAGGGTTAGACTTTTTCTCAAATTCTTTTTCTATGATGAATGTTGTCCTGAGTTTAGGGAAAATTGGAAATTTTTTGAGTTGACATAAATGAGTTGAAAGAGCATTTTGTGCCCTTCTAGCTTTAACCAAGTTAAAGTTTTGATACCTTAGTGATTTAAGATGTTATCCAGCTCTTGTTTCTTTAAAAAACAAAAGCAACTCTTTCTGATTATTCAGGGTATTTTTAGAGTAATGGAGAGTAGGAGTATGAAGGAAGATTGGAGGGGGATAGTTATGAAAACTTCACTTAAAGGCTGAGCACTGTTTAAAAGTCTTATCTTATCTGTAACATGAGGTCTTTGGACTGGATCCTTCTTTCTATGGTTCATTCTTTCTCTAACATTCTAAAATTCACTTTTGGAAAGTGAGTAGAATACAATGTAGCAGGACTCTGGAGACAATGTCTACTGTCAGGCAAAAGTTTCTCCTGTTGCCCCCAGGTAAACTAGTTGTCATTTGGGAATATGTTACAATGTCAGAATCCTGACCCCAGATTCTCCACAAGAGAGAAACAATACCTTGACATGTTTTCATGAAGTTCCACAGATGAACATTAAGCTGTTGTCCTAATATTAACTAAGTATTCATCCTGTTGCAATTGCCATTAGGTAAATTACGGTTCAGTGATTGGCGGTGGTTCTTAAATGGTTTTTTTGTGTCATGAATCCTTTGGCAGTCCGATGAACACCACTGACCCCTCTCCAAATAATGTTTATGCCTATATTCATAAGAGAAGGAAATACTAAATTTACTAATCTGGAGGTTAGTGAATTTATTTTTCCATCCAAGTCCGTACACTCTCAGAAATCTATTCACAGACCCTCTTCAGGATCTATGCACCCCAGATTAAGATTCCCTAGTGGAATGAAATGACCATGTAGCTGTGACTTGGAATATAAATCCCTCCCCTGTCTTCTTGTTATCCAAAGTCTGCTATACTAGAACAACAGAAAGTGGTAGCAGGCATCCTGAACTTAGAATCACAAAACCTGAGTTTGACTTTCATCTCTGTCCTTCTGATTTGCTTAACTTAAACTGTTTCCTTATCTAGATGGTGCAGTGGGATAGAGCACTGCACTTGGCATCAGGAAGACTCTTCTTCCTAAATTGAAATCTGGCCTCAGACACTAGCTGTGTGTCCCTCAGTTTTCTTATCTGTAAAATGAGCTAGAGGAGGAAATAGCAAACCACTACAGTATCTTTGCCAAGAAAACCCCCCAAATGGTGTTACAAAGTTGGACATGACTGAAGCTACTGAACAGAAACAAATAGCATCCTTATCTATAAAATGAGATGGTCTCTGGATGTCCTTGTAGGTCTCAGTAGAGTGTAAGAGCCTTGGAGGCAGGGAGAGTTTTGCTTAATTGTTTGTTTGGTATATAGCTATTGCTAGGACAAGACCTTGGATATAGTAAGCCCTTAGCAAATGCTTTTCGCATTGAGGAAAATTTGATTTGATTTTTAATTTGAAAAGAGGAGAATAGTATTGATTGAGAGATAACAACAGTTTCTTGAAGTAAACTTTCTCTTACACATTGTTTTCTTTTCAGCATGAACAAAATATGCTGCTCAGTTTGACATCCAATGGTACCTGCAATGGTAAGTTAGTCATTGATACTGTGAATTAAACAATCTAATCTGAATAAAGATGAAGTCAAGGTGGGGAGTGGGGTGGAGGATGTCACTTTTTAATCTTTGTTTTCATTTTCTGACTGTTTTGTCCATGAAGTGTATCTAAATATTTTTCCATCAGACGTAAGAATCAAAATGTAAATTTCTATTCAGTCTCAGAATAAGACTTTTTCATGTTCTGAAATAGCTTTTGTTTTTAATTTATGGAACAAGCATTTATGTAACATTGTACAATAGAAAGATGATTGCACATGAAACTGCACATCTACTGTGCACAACTTGCTAGTCCTTTCAAATACACAACAAAATCATCATGTAAATTTATTTTTTTCCTTTTTTTTCTTCCCTACATCCCATGGCTCCCATTAGACACAAGTAGGTGTGTGTGTGTGTGTGTGTGTGTGTGTGTGTGTGTGTGTATGTATGTATATATGTGTATGTGTGTGTGTGTAAATTGTTCTATACCTGCTGTTTATCAGCTTTTACTCTGGATTCAGCTAGCACCTTTAATATGTCCTTTATACTTAATTTGAGTATTTATAATAGTCAAAATAACATATTTGTTCAGAGTACTTAAAACAATCTTACTGTTACTGTATACAGTGTTCCCTTAGTTCTGCTCATTTTGTTCTTTGTTACTTTGCGCCTGTCTTTCCATGTTTTCCTAAAATCATAGAGTTTATGATTTCTTACTGCACAGAAGTACTCCATCGCAATCCTATACAATAACTTGTTCAGCCATTCCCCAATTGATGGGTATCCCTGTGATTTCTAGTTTTTTGCTACCACAAAAAGAGCTGCTATAAACATTTTAGGACATATAAGTTCTTTTCCTTTTTCCCTAGTCAATTTTGGAAATAGATTAAGTAATGACATCACTGGGTCAAAGGTTAGTTTTATCTCTTTGGATATAATTCCACATTGCTCTCCAAAAAATGATTGGATCAGTTCATAATTCCACAAATGATCAATTAGTCTCAGTTTTTCCACACACACCCCCTTCAAGATTTGTCACTTTACCCTAATGTCATTTTAGCCAATAAGGCAGGTATGAAATGATATCTCAAGGTTGTTTTAGTTTGTATTTCTCTGATCAATAATAATTTAGATCATTCTTTCATATGACTATAAATCTTTTTGAGTTCTTCATTAGAAAACGGCCTGTTTGTGTCCTTTGACCATGTATCAATTGGGCAATGATTGGTACTCTTACAGATTTGACAAAGGTTTTTATGTATTTTAGATGAGATCTACTTGATAAGCTGTTTACAACATTTTCCTCCAATTTTCTGCTTTCCTTCTAATCTTGGCTACATTTGTTTTATTTGTACAAAACTTTTTTAATTTAATGTAATCAAAATTATCCATTTTACAACTAACTTTGCTCTCTATCTCTTGTTTATTCATAAATTGTTTGCCTACCCACAAGTCTGATAAATATAACCCATGGTCCTCTAGTTTTCTTTTAAAATTTCTTAAAAATATATAGGTCATGTATCCATTTTGACCTTAACTTGATAAATGGTGTAATATCTTTAATACAGTCAGATACTGTGGTTACACTCAAAAATTCAGTGGCTAAGCAAAACATTTATCAGTATAATTAAGTCTAACATTTCACATTCATAATAAATTTAAAGCAAGAGTAGCTTCAAAAGAAAAAATTATACAGCTTTTTCAGGTCATCCTGGTTGCATAGTAGCTAGAACTTTGGACTTAGAATCAGAAAGACCCTGAATTTGAATCTTGTCTCAGACACTTAGTAACTGTGTGACCTTGGACACATATTAGCCTCAGTCAGCCTGCTTCCTCATTTGTAAAAATTGGCTTACTAATAGCACCTGTCTCAGGGAATTATTGTGAAGATCAGATGTGGTAAGGTGAAAAGTGCTTTGCAAACCTTAAAACACGATGTAAATACTAGTTGTTAGTATTACTATTTGGGCAGGACCTGGAGACCGGAGGATTCATCTCCTTTAGTTCAAATCTGGCCTCAGACACTTCTTAGCATGTGAGTTTGAGCAAGCCCTGTTTGCCTCAGTTTCCTCATCTTTAAAATGAGCTGGAGAAGGAAATGGCAAACCGCACCAGCATCTTTGCCAGGAAAACCCCAAATGGGGTCATGCAGAGTCGGGCACAGCTGAACAACAGCAGTTATTATCACTACTCTTAGGAAGCGTTTCCATATGCCAGCACCACGCTGATAGGGATACAAAGAGGCAGAAAACAAACAAAAAATAATGGTCACTGATCGCAGTCAGCATGCAAACAATGGGAAAGTTAACATGCAGACCACTATGGTATCAATTAGAAAGGTTCCAGAGACAGCTTCTGAGTAATTTAATTATTATATTAATACAGCTAGCATGTTATTAATAAAAGGGTGATCATTTGGTCACCTCTCTTAGATCAAAGACCATCATGGTGGTGGGCTTAGGGCTTAGATGTGTTGTTGGAAGATGAATGGCTAAATCCTAAAACCATTCCCAGCTTTGGATAATCTAATCAAAGAATTTATCCCCACCCAAACTTGAGTAGAACACAATGGGCTTCCCTATCTTTTGATTAAATTCCTTGTAAGGCTGAGTGGGCTCTGACCAAGATTGAGGAGAATTAATTCACTCTCATTTATCAGAAATGCTCTTCCAGAGACTGAACTTTTTGCTTTTTAAAATCAGGACTTTAGAAGAAGTGGAAAACTCTGGATCTCCCCAAATTATTTCATTTTAATAATCATTACTCTCACTAGATACAAAGGAGATATATACACACCCTTCCACATCACAACTTTCCTCATAACAGTTTTGATTAGATTGCTGTTTGACATAGGAAATTAAATAGGAATTTGGAGGAGTTTTATGGAAGGTGCAGACAACGCACAAAGGCCAGCAGAAGACATGGAAAAAGTTTAGAAAATTCAGAAATGCATAAAATATATTTGTAGTATTATATAATATTAACCCAAATTTTACAATAAGGTATTGTAAACACCCTATAAAAGAAAAAGAAATAAACCATTCTTTTTCTCTGCTACAAAGGGAGGACCCAAAAGTTTTACATGGATTTTTCAGATCTTGGGGACACTGCACCACACCCCTAACCCTCATGATGTGGAAAGGATCATTATATGTGTGTATATGTATACATATATACATACACATACACACACATGTACAGATTAGAGATAATAGTATTCTTTTGAAAGATAAATGTGATGCCAAAGCTTTCATTGTTGAGATGGATAAAATAAGGATTCCTAGAAAAAAAGGAGAGGGAAGTGAAGACATTTTTCATCCTTATGTGTGATTTCACAGGTGTAGATGAGGAAACTCTCCGTTTTTCTATGCACATCACAACTATTCTGCAAAACAGAATTTTAGAGAACTACCTATGTCATTGAGAGCATAGCATCATGTGGCTGATATGTATTAGAAGTATTACTTTAAGCTGGATTGAGAAAAATGCTCATGGTGATGGTGTGTGAGCAGATAGAGACAACCGTTTTCTTTCATGCGGAGGTTCAATAATGATCTTTCCTTTTGACCTTCATTGAAATTGACTACTAAAAACAATGAGTCCTTGTATAATTATGGCTTTTTATCTTCAGTTCCATTTAAGCAATTATTTGGCCCCAAATGTTTCTTTCCCAGCCCCTAAATGTTTCTTGTTTATATAAAGTTGATAAGGAGTGTTCCATTGACAATTACTGGGGTAGTTTTTGTCTATATTATTTTGTTCCAAAATAACTTATCGTCAGACCCATTGATGTACCATATGAAGGCTTTTCTTAGACATTTGTGGAAAATATCCTAGATGAAAGGCTTTAATGAACTACTTTGTAGGGGAGGAGATGGTTCCCTCATCATAAAATTAGTGTTTTTAGTCACAGATGCTGGTTAATTATTTGTCAAAATTTAGGTTTATTGATATGTAGTCCGGAATTAGCAGCATTTATCCTGCACTGAGAGATGCTTCAATAATCAAGTTTAGCAGCTTCGTTTGAATGTTGTCCAAGCTTGCTGTCATTCTGGTTAGAAAAGATTTGTATTATTATCTCAATATTTCTCTTACTTTTATCCTGCATTATGTGAATATAATTGCTTTAGTTACTTCATTTAGAAGCTTAGAGTAAAAGTATGGCCATAAAGATAGACAAATATAATAAGAATGAATTGAGAGGAGAGGCGTACAAAATGGAAGCTTTCCCCTTTTCTGGAAAGCATTCAGGAAATGATTTGAATGACTTTGTTGTTTAAGGATGCTGCAATAGTTTTGATTCCCTTTGCATCTCCCCCCACCCCAGTATCATCCTGTGCCAAAAACATTCATCATCTTTGTGTGTGCCTCTTCCCCTACCAAAAAGAAAATAAAAAACGATACCTTTATAAGCTTTATCTCCAAGAATGAAACGTTGAGTCTCACTCATCTGTGTTCTAAGCTGCTAAGTCAGCTTGATACTCAAACTGGGCAGTAAAAGACATATTAACATGCCATAACATGAACAATAAAGGCCCTGATCTCATTTGCTGGGACCCTACTATTTTTATTTTCACTAGACCAATAAGTTATCAGGATTCCACAGCTGCCACTTTTCCTTCTCTTCCCTCTTGCTATCAATTGTGCCCACTAAGCTCTTCTAAAATGTTCCCATCTCAATTGCTAGCTTCTCATGCAACATTCTAGATGTTGAGGATCCCCGTTGAACACTTGTACGAAGTTATTGAGGAGGGTATAGTATAGTACCAAAAATAACATTATTCCTACAAAAGTTACCTCTCACAAAAATAAAATTTGTAGGTTATAATAGTTATAGGGAGAAGTAGGAAAAAATCTGTTTCTTGAAGGATTTATAATGATGATAATATCATTTATAGGTTTGCAAAGAACTTTGTATGCATGATCTTCTTTGATGCTTACAGTAACTCCATGAAACTGATACTTTTTTAATCACTATTTTACAGAAGAGGAAACTGAGACTGAGAGAGGGTTAAATGATTTGCCTTGGGTCACAAAGATACTAGGGCTTAGAGAGAGGATTTGTAGTCATCTCCTTCTGACCCTAAATCCAACTCCCTGCTAGTGCCTGGAGTAGCCACATAATAGATTTCAAGAAGTACAAACCCTGTTCATTGTGACTTTATCTAAGTTAATTAATAATTGTCTGGTATTCTTTATTCTTTGCCTATATAAGTCCATTGGTAATTTAAAACACAATTAAATCTTTCTTTGGAATGAAAATTGAGGCATATAGACTGAAGAATAATCCAGTACCAAGGCTTTAAAGCTTTAAAATTGAGAAATAGTAATGCTACTTATTTTCTTTATTTTTAAGTTTTTAAATTTATTTTATATTTAAATACAAAATAAGAAAAAAACAAACCATTGCCAGATACACAGGAGAACATAAGAGGATTTAGTATAAGTCAATAAATTTCCATTTCAAGAAAACTGTATAATAAATACTACACATTGTTTTCAAAACTGCCCAGCTTTTCTTTGCTTCCTTGGAGATCGTCTTTTGTCCTTTGCTGTGCACTTTTTACTTCATTTTTTCCCTTCCCCTCAGACTACAATTAAGCATATATACACACACATACACAAATATACATATACACACATATATAGACACACATGTATGTACATATACATAGATATTCATACACATGTACACTCAAATGCATATATGTAAAGTAATACTACCTTTTTATTAATTTGGGGTAGGGAGAGCAAAATAAATTTCCAAAATGTTAAAATAAAGTCCTGCGCAAACACATTCCTTTAGACCAGCAGTTCTCAAACATTTTGGTCCTAGGATCCCCTTACACTCTTAAAAATTATTGACACCCCTCAGGAGTGTTTGTTTATGTGAATTATATTTATCAGTATTTACCATATTAGAAACTAAAATGTCACTATTATTATGAAAATTGTTTTGGCCTCAAGGATCCCCAGAAAGGATCTCAGGGACCCCTAGGGTTCCCCAGACCACACTTTGACAACTGCATTTACCTGGTAACTAAATACAAAAATGACATGTCCATTGCTTTGTTCTCTTTGTTTTCCATGCTTCCTCCACTTTTGGAAATGGAAACTCATGGGTGACTTCATCTTATGTGATTCTTACTTTCTTTTCTTGAACAAACCATTTATGTGAACTTTGGACGACTTCTTCCAGTTCTTTTAATATTTTATGAAAATCAAGACAGCTCCAGGGTGTCCCTTATGTTTCTGTCTCACTAATTAATGACTCACCTCTTTTTGGGGTCATACCTGTCTTGAAGTACCTTCTCTGTGTGCTACCACTTCCTAAACACAAATCAGGAGCTGTAGACCCTAAAAACAAAGTTTCAGTTGCAAAAACAGCTGGAACTACAATAGGGTTTGGTTAGTGAGAAATGGCTTAATGATGTCACTGGTACATTTTTCCCCCAAGAAGGAAAAAGGGAAGAGGACAAGAAATTAAGTTATTGGTACTGAGACAGGTGCACCTTTCTCCTGACTACTTTTAGGGAACTGAGCGACCTAAGCAGATCATGTCTTACAGAGATTATAATGTCATGATTTAGACTTGGAAAGAACCTGAAAGGTTATTAGGTTCCCTCCTGCAACCCCCTTATTTTGCAAGGTGAAAACAGGTTCAGAGAGCTTATATCAGCCTGCCCAGTGTCACATAGCTAGTAGTATCTGGTGGGGGATTTAAATCCAGGTCTTCTTGAGCTCTAACCATTAGACCACATAGACCCATATCTCTTCCCTTCTACTCACAGGTGCTGGGGAGAGGACAGAGGACCACAGATTCTTTGACTTGTCAGAATTAGAGAGTGAGGAAAGAGGATCAGCATGTCCGGGAAGTGTTCCTCAGGAGGAATCAGGTTGAGAACCCCCCCTCCCAGTATTTAGTCACTCAGACTACCTGACTGCCCTGCCTCCTTGCCCATGGACTCGGGAAGGTTTGAGAACCTAGGTTCTGAGAACCTAGACTGATCTGGCCTATAGGTCCCAAAAGGTTGGAGCTTCCAGGTCTGGGAAGAGAGCTGAGGTTTCTTGGGGAAGATAATGAGTATTCTCTTGAAAGATTAAGAAAATCCATAAACAAATATTTAATTTATTTGGTTTTGTTGCTTTAAAAAAATCACATAGTTATGGATAAAGAAATGTATATATTTGTGCCATGTTTATGTGATTTACTACACTGAAACAGGAAGGAAGGTGTCACAGTGGATAGAAGTGAGGAAGACTTGAGTTCAAGTGCAGCCTCAGATACATATTAGCTGTATGACCCTGGACAACAAGTCACTGAAACTCTACCTCAATGTCTTCATCTGTAAAATAGGGGTAATGATAGCACCTAACTTCCAGTATTGTGAAGAGCAAATGAGATAATATTTATAAAGTACTTAACACAATGCCTGGCAGATAGTAGATGCTATATAAGTGCTGCTGCTGCTTCTACTACTACTAGTACTACTACTACTGCTATTATTGCAAAAGGGTCATGTTTTCTGGTGGTGGGGGATATACTACAAACAATGAGACTAATTATATAAATTCACATAAGCACCAACTCCTACCAGGGATGGGGAACCTTTGACCTTAACACCTGTCTTTCTAAGTCCTTGGGTGCGGCTTTTCGACTGAGTCCAAGTGTTACAAAAACAAATCCTTTTGTTAAGGGGATTTGTTCTGTGAAGTTTGGATTCAGTCAAAGGGCAGCACTTGAGGACCTAGAGGTCCACATGTGGCCTTAAGGCCATAGGTTCCCCATCCCTGTCTAGACTAAGGAAACAGCCACTACCTCTGATTAAAGGAGAGAAGTGGCAGATAGAGGTTGTTGATTCCCTGACAGTCCTACAGCAGAGTGCCCCTTGTGTTAGGTTCCCTGCATGACCTCTTGGACAAGCCTGTGAGCCAGCTGTTTTTGACTCTTTGTGACCCCATGTGGGATTTTCTTGGGAAAGGTAGTGGAGTATTTTGCCATCTTTTTCTCCCATGAGTTAAGGTAGATAGAGGTTAGCTGTGTAATAGCTAGTGAGAGACTTCTGAGGTTGGATTTGAACTCAGACCCAGCACTCTATCCATGGAGCCACCTAGCTGCCTGTGACTATGAATACCTTATTATTGAATACAATCATACAACTGAATTATTGTGCCCCCTGGTGGTCAAATTATACAGATACACTTACAAATTCTTGGATACTTCAAAAGATTTGTGATTTATTCATTACTGGGTCACTGAAACTCAGTGTGACCCTCTAGCCTCAGTAAGCAGTATTACTCTAGGCATTTAGGTGGTACAACAGATGGAACATTACGTTCCATCAGAACGTAATCAGAAAGACCTGAGCTTGAGTCTGACCTCAGAATTAACTTATTTGTGAGACTTTGGACAAGAACTCTGCCTCAATTTCCTTTCCTGTAACATGGGGATAATGACAGCATCCACTTTCCATGGTTACTATAAGGATGAAATAAGATAATATTTGTAATGAACTTAGCACAGTGCCTAGTATGTGGTAGGTGCTATATGGACGGTAGCTGTTGCTCTTATTACATGAGTAGATACCAAAAGTGTTAGTTACTGGGATAGGTTTTCTTGTTGACTTAGTAAGAACTTAACACTACATTTCTCTGAGAACCCAGAGTCTTTATACCCCTTAATGAGTCATCAGAAAAAGAGTTAAAGGGAGAATTCTAATTATTATCTAGTATTAATTACTAATTATATACTTTATGATTATTACGACTATATTTCTATGATCATTTATTTACAGATAACATACATATTACACTTGTAATATATTATCTAATTGAATTTGTTATATGTAATTACATATTTTACATGATTATATTAAAATAATATATAGCCATGTATTGCATATGATTACATATATTAGAACACTATATACTTACATAACAATATAGTTATAATGAAAATTATAATGTTCAACAATTATGCTGATAATAAGTGGAGCAGTAGGTAGAGTACTGGACCTGGGGTGAGGAAGGCGAGTTCAAATCTCAAGCACTTACTAGCTTTAAGGTTTGCAAAAATGTTTAACAAATATCTCATATGATCCTCACAATGACCCCATTAGGCAAGTGAATTATGATCCATGTTTTACACATGAGGAAACTGAAGCAAGCAGAGCTATTAAGTGTCTAAGGCAGGATTTGAACTGAGGTCTTCCTTACTCCAGTGCTGTGTCCACTGGGCCAAGTAGATGCCTCCATCTTAACAAATCCAACAAACACCAACTAAAATGAATACTCCATATATCCAATAAAACAGAAAAAGAAGATTCTGTCTGAAACTGTGAACCTCCTTGCCTTTCATAGTCCTTTTATTTACTTGGTATTCATATTATATAAAGCATGTGAAAGCACCTTGGAAATTTAATAATGCAAATTATCATTACACATTAAGTTGTAATCATTTCCTTGTGTTTCTAGAAAGTTGGGAACTCTTTTCTTTAAAAATTCTCATCATATTGTCTCTCTGTTCTTCCTTCAGGGGAAACACCACAGCCATATCCTAATGAAAAATATTCTGTGATATTGGATTGCAGTGGATTGACCTTCTTTGACTATACTGGAGTGTCTACACTTGTTCAGGTATTTAAATAATTTACCATAGTTGAATGTTCTCCCAGACATCCCTCTTTTTCTTCTAAGCTGAAGGGAAAGTCTGACTTCATTGGGCAAAGTGGGTTTGTACCTCTTGACCCTTTGTTTCAAGAGCAGAAAAATGATTGGTTGATGTTTCCTCTCCTTTATATGTAGAAAACCTATTTTTCCCATGTACGGAGAAATGGTTAGAGGTCATTGTAACATTGTGTATTTTATCCATTTTGACTGTTTTATCCATTATCCTTCCTGACAGAAATAATGGAACAATGGTGCAATATACTCAGATATATATATATATATATATATATATATATTATATATATATATATATACACACATACATACATATATACATATACCTACATATATATTTCTTTTGGAATGGTGTATGTTTCTGTGATTTGATAAATATGGAGAACTCCTGGAACAGGAATTTCCTCTACTGGTAGAGATTGACAAATCCCCTGTAATGTGCAGTCTTAAAGTATTACCTCTACTACTGAAAGTTTAAGTGATTTGCACAGTCATGCATTCAGCGGAGGACTTGAACCCAAGGTTTGCCCTCTTTCCACTATGCCGTACTTCCTTTCTTGGATATAGATGACAAAGTTGACGAAGGTAAAGCATCTCTGGAGCATCTGGCCTGCTTCAGGGGGTCACTGATAAGACACAATTCAGAACCTTGGTGACCTCATGGTTGGCGGTCTGGAGGTAAAAAAGCTAAGTCCTCCAATTTCCTAATGTGGGAAATGCATGTAACATTATTTGTGCTACCTACCTAAAAGCCCGTTGGTTAGATGGAATTTTATATTGTATTTAAAGTAACCTTAAAATTCTAATGCACCGCATAAATGAGAACTCTGACCTAGCTGTGTGACCATAAACAGGTCAGTTAATGTCTCTGAGCTTCCTGTTTTTCATCTGTAAAATGAGGATAACAGTACTGGAATTAGCCACCTCACAGGTCGTTTGTGAGTATTCAGTCAGGTAAAAAGACCTTACTGCTATTATTGCTAGTAATAAAAAGTACAGTAGTAGTCATGGAGGATTACTGTTTATACATTCATTGAGTATAAGTAGTCATGCTCAGTTTGTTTCATAAGTGCTTAAAGTCAGTCACCTGACTTTAACTTCTGTGTTGGCTAAATATTCTCCCTGTTTGTGTTATTAATTTAATAAAATCTTAGGCTCAATGAACCTTAAGGTCACCTGTGGTGGTGACCTATGGTAACAGTGTGGGCAGCTAGGTGGCACAGTGAATAGAGCACCAGGCCTGAAGTCAGTAAGATTGGAGCTCAAATGTGACTCTGGACAAGTCACTTAACCCTGTTTGCCTCAGTTTCCTCATCTGTAAAATGAGCTGGAGAAGGAAATGGCAAACCACTCCAGTGTCTCTGCCAAGAAAAGCCCCAAATGGGGTCATGAAGAGTTGGATGTTGTTGTTTGCCCTTTGTTCTGGAAGAGGACCAACGAATGGCATCAGGAGGGTGATGTTTTGACTTGCAAGCAAATGAATTGGATTGAAGGGAAGCAGAGCTGTGCAAAGTCATTAGCCCTACTCTTTCCCCCAGTCATCGGAGTTCAGTGGCAAGACATAGGTCAGCACAACTGACCTATGGATGCAGTGGGAGATCTTGGTCTCTATTTGTGTCAGGAAATTCCCATTCAGTAGTTTAAGGTGCTAGGTAAGAGTTGAGGTCGAAGATAGCCTACTTCATCTTCACAAAAGAATCCAGCAGGAAGGTTAAGATCCTCAGAGTTTCTGTCCAGAACACAAACAGTTGCTATTTATACTCACCCTGAGTTATCAAAACACAGACAGTGAGTAAGTGAGATTTGGGCTGGGGCCTGTTATTGGACCATCAGTGAGAGCCAGTGATTTCATTTTAAAGACATAGTCAGATAGCTCCATTTGAATTCCAGTGGGCTGTATCAAAGCCTAGTTTTCCAGTTATATTTCAAGAAATCATAAATGAAGCTACACAGAATAATTAATTGTCCAATTTAAGATAAAAAGAAAGAATAAATAAGTAGGGAAGAAAAAACATCTATCTCCCAAACTCCAAGATATCTTTAGAGAAGTGTAAGTGATCAAAATTTGTATTCCTTTGGACAGAGCACCCACCCACATGTAAAGGTATGAGAAGAGTCAGATACGACTAATGACTGAAAAACAGCAAACAACATGGCGACAGTGGAATAGAGAAATCACTAGACTTGGGTGAAATCTCAAGACCTAGTTTTCCATCCTGGCCTTAGCAGTTGTATGCTCTTGAGCAAGTCAGTCATATGACGTGGTTTCACACTCCTCATTATTCTGTTCTGACCATGTCATGTCCCTGCTTAAAAATCTTCACCTGAACAAAGGAAGACTTAAAGGGAACGTGACAGCTGTCTTCAAGTGTTGAAAGTCTTTCATGTGATTGTTTTCTACTGGCTCCAGCAGTCATGACTAGGACCAATGGGGAGAAACTGCAGAAAGGCAATTTGAGGCTCACTGTCAGAGAAGAGAACTTCCAAGCCGTTGAGCTGCCCAAAATTGTGATGATCTTTCTTCTGAAGCAGACCTCATAAAAAGTTAATAAGCAGAAGCTGAATTACAGTTGGCCATGTTTGCCAAGGAGATGATTCCTTGTCATGAAACAGTGATGCTGGATGGTCTTTGAAGTGCCTTCTCTCTTCACAATTGTGGGAAATTCAATTGAGTAAACTGCTTCCTAACGTGACCCACACTACTGCTCTAGGAATTGGGGAGTGGGCATTGGAATTGCTAAGCAGTAGCAAAGCTTCCCAGCTCTCATAAAACATAGTCTGTGATTAAAAAAAAATTCCCTAAGCAATTTTGGGTAATGAATGGACATTTTTGAAAATGGTGTGTCTTCTAGACTGTTAGCTTCATGAGAGCAAGAACTATTGTCTCTTTTGTATCTCCCAAAGCACCTAGGATGGGGTCTTCAGGAATTGTGGAATAAATATTTAATAAGTATGATCATATTTAGATTTATAAATGTTGTTCATATGTTTCCTGAATATAACTGTTGAGGAGATACTTCTAAGTGTGGTTACTGTTTCAGTGATTTTCAATGAAATATTAAAAAAAACAACAAATCTTTGTCTTAATGGAGAACCTCTGTACAGTTGATTGAGTCAGTCATTCTCATGATCAAATTCATTTGCCAAGAGGGCAGAAATCACTTCAGTAAAGTGTGGTTTGATCTGTTCTCATCTTTTCCACTCTCAGTCCAAAATAAAGAAAAGGCAGTGACTGCACACTAATGCTAACATCAGTTTGTTCTGTGGTGTTACAGACGTAATGATTTATCTGCTTGTTTACTTTGTGAGCATTGCAGTAATATAGAGAAAGGTACTAAGTAATGACTCTTAAAGAAAACATAAGTCCTTATGTCCTAAAGCCCAGGTTCTGTCAAATAGGGTGACTGGAATGAAAGGGGCAAGTTTCTCTTCAGCCACACTTAAGTCTCCACTTTTTAATTCATTCAACTGTTTCCTAAGTAGTTTACAGATTCAAGAACATTACGTCTGAGAGTTGTTTGCTGGGAAAAGTGAAGTGACCTCTACCTAGTCATCTGTGTGGGGCATCAGGGAGGTCACTGAAGTAGAGATTATGTTTGTCAACACCAGTCACCCAGCCATGACTGCTCTCATGCTTCACTGGGCTTTATGAAAAACCAAACATCCAAGCCTCACTTTGAATTCATCCTTGTCACATTATAAATCCAGTAGGCACAGGTCCCAAGACGAGCTTAATTTCTCCCTTTCTCTAATCAATGTTTCTTCACATTAGTAAAAATAGTTTAAAATTCTTTTTGTTTCAGTGATCATCTGAGCTAAACTTTGTAGCATCTTTGGCAGCATGGTATTTGTTAGGAAGGAAGGAAGGAAAGACAGACAGACTATGATTCAAATCTAGTTCTAACATTCTACATCCTGTATAGCTCCTAAAGATATTCATAGGGGTTTCTCCACATCATCTCATTTAATACTTGCAGCTATCCTGTGAAATGGGTACTGCAACTATTATGCTTATGTTACAGAGGAAGTAGGTAAGATTCAGAGATTTGCCCATGATTTCATTGTGTTTGTCCTTCCTTCTCAAATAGGGCCATGACATCGATGACATGATTAGCACTTGTGTTTGATTTGAATGAGGGAGGGCTGTACAAGGTCACCAACCTAACCGTCTTCTCCTGAGCCATCAAGACAACTAGAGATGGCCCAGGATGCAATGGGAGACCCTGCCCTCTTAGGCTAAGGTCTTATCACATTCTCACTTTGAGTGAGATACACTCATCCAATGAATATGTTCAAGTAGTTACTCATGGGATGGCCCCTTTAAACAAAAAGAAAAAATCAGACTGGGAGGAGAAGACCCTAATGGTTCCTGGGTAAAAGAGAAACAGTATTTAGCAGTTACATTCACTCTGTGCTAGGTGGGTGGGAACCTGTGCAGTCTATGAGCTCCACAGTGAATAGGGTTTTAATGCTTGGTCTTTGAGCAAGAAATCCAGCCAATAAACCCAAAGGAAAAAAGGCAGCTTTTGGCCATGGAAGTGAACCTTCCCCTAGGTAGAGCATGAGAGGGGAGGGGAGAGGAGAGGCCCTAACTCCTGCAGAGATGGTAGAGCACCTGCAATTCCACTGACCACCAGCAGATGGAAGCTAACAGGGTCACTGGTGTAGCTGGGAAGTTGCCTCCAGGGCAGGGGGGATGTTTTGGGGTCCCTTGCAGTGGAGAATTCAGGAGGGGCTTCTCAGAGGAGGTTGCCTTTTGCATCTGTTCCCTACAGCCTTTTCCCAGTGGCCAGGACCCTGGACCTCCTGTTTGCTCCTCAGTATGGCCCACTGGGAGTCAGGAAGGCCTGGGTTTGAGCTTTGCCCAGTGACTTTGGGTAGATCCCTTAACTCTACCCAGACTGTGAGACCAGCCTTAGCAGGGGAGGGTTCCCTAGCCTGTGTGTCCCTTCACAACCCAAGAGAGGAGAGAGGAGGCAAGGTCCATAATAAGTGTCTGAAGGAAGATTAAAACCTAAGTCTCTCCCACTTCGGGTCCAGAATTATTTCCATCACACTGCATCTCACTCAAAAATATCCAAACCTATTGTGTTTTTGAGTTGGAGGGAACCTGTTCATCTACAAGCATTTATTAAACGTCGTGTATGTGCTACATGCAGGAAGCATAAATCCTTGTACATTCTTGGACTCAGGATAGAAATGTGAAAGTGAGGCAGCCTTTTCCTTAGAGGAGTTTGCAGACTCCTATTTTCAAATCCAGTGGGAATTTGATCACTATTTTTAACCTGCCTATAGTTTTTATCATTTGCTCTCCAACGATCATGTGTAGTGGAACTCAGAAATGCAAATGAGGCTTTCTTACTGAGAGCAAACGTGTGAAAGAGTTGAAAGGGACCCAACATATACCATTAAAAGAATTTGAAAGCCTCAGATGGTCAAATAAATCAAGCAGGATTAGTTGCATTTTAGATCCCTGCAGTTAAACTTATTTAGTTTTCTTTATGCATCCTTTTTGCTGCCCAAATAAATCAGTCAGAATTAGTGAAATTTAAAATCTCTGCAACGTTTATCATTTAGCTTTTCCTTGTGCATTCTTGGTACTTTCAGAAGAGAGAGAGTAGGACAGAAATGCTTAACTTGGATTGGGGAAACAGGTAATATTTTAATTTTGTTAACTCCAAACCAAGGAAAATATTGAAGTAAGAACAATACAGTTACAAAAGTGATAAAGGTCTTGTTTGATTAAAGCTAGTCCTTTTTTGCTTAAGTCTCTTCAGTGAAATGAATCAGTGTATAAGAACGGGGTATACAATGGCTCCCTCTCGTGGTGTAATTTCATCAATACATTTAGGATCATAGAGCTGGTCCAACTGCCTCATTTACCCTCCTTTTACAAGTGAGGAGACCCAGATGCTGAAAAGTTAAGTGACTTTTCCAAACCATCTCCCTCTTCACTAAATTGACTGACATATCTTACTTTAATCCATCTAGGCATACACGGATTGCAAAAGCCAAAATGTCGACTTCTTATTAGCAAACTGCACGGGTAAGTAAGTATTCCTTGGTAAATGCACTTCCTGCAATACTGGAGGCATTCATCACATGGCATTTAATATTCATTTTCTGTTTCAGCTTCTTTGGAAAAAGCAGTGCAATATTGTGGACACCTAGAGTCAGATAAACACATTTTCTTTGAATCAGTATCTGCTGCAATTGGTGCCATCCATCTAAATAAGGTGAGTTTAAAGGGGAAAATGTTTAGGAATATTTGTAGAATATGCTAAACAGTCAATTTTAGGTTTTGCCCACAGGCATCATTACTTGGATCTCAAAAACATATTGAAGTTCTGTGTTTCAGAGATCCTTTCCACAAAACACATAATCCCTTTCCTGGCTGTATGAGTCTGGTGTTTAATAATGGTTCCCTCAATCCATAAGACCTAACCATAATATTTATTATGCACTTAAAAGATGCAAAGCTCCACACCTGCTGTTCAAATCAAATGCCTCCTCCTGAGTTGGCCAATATATGAATTCCAAACTCTAAATATCACTTTTTGTTCTGCTATTACCCTTCTTCCTCCAAACTCATATAGCTATCTTTGGCAGCTGCTATGTACAGAACCGAGTTACCTCTTGGGACTGTACCTTCAAATGTACTAGGTAAGCCAGATCTCATCCACTTGAGGAATAGTTGAGACTCTGGGTAACCTAGTTCTTCATGATTTCATCTTGGCACACTGGGAAAGTACTCTGGAGTTGGACCTTGGTTTGAATCCCAGCCATGTAATATTCTTCTTGGATAATCTTGGGCATTTTGCTTAATTTATCTGGTTTTCGGCTTCCTCATCTGAAAAATGGAGGGTTTGAATGATAGGACCTCTAAGCCCCACTCTAGCTCACTCCATTTGTATGTGTGCTAGGAATTTGGGTCATCAAAGTCACTCTCTTTCATCTTTGACTCCCTTTCCCTTCCCTGCAATATCCTTCAGTTCCCTGGGCACCTGCCCCCGTGGTCTCTACAGACATGAGTGTGGACCGAAAGAGAAAGAATCTCTCATTTCATTTTCTTGGCAGGACTTCTGCTTAGATCGCTGTTTCTCTTGCAATGCTGCCTGTAATTGTTCATTGACATTTCTTTTGTTTCAGAATTTGAGCAAATTCAGTGACCACAGTGAAGTCTGATCCCAATATGTTACAGTTTATCTCTTCTCTCTGGGTAGCTCCCCAGGACCAACCAAGTCACGGCGGTTTTACATGATGTTCTGTTGTCGTCGTCAGTGAATTCCTGCACACAATATGTTTTATACCAAATGTAATAAATAGATTCAGTAACTGAGTGGCTACTGGTCTATATTTACCAAAGAGTTGTTTTTTTATCTCTGTTGTACTAATGCTGAGGAGGCCCAGAGGGTTTGGTTGGCCTGCAGCAATATTTTCATAGAAAATTTATATGTTTTAAGTACAGCATTTTGAAAGATTAACCTGAAACCTTGATCTGTCTCTTTTATTCTGTATATTGTTTTAATTCTGTCTTATTAAAAGTTATTTTGCAAAGTACAGGTACATGTTTCTTTTGAAATAACACAGGGTTCCCATCTCCTGTAAAACTACCGGAAGCTATAAATCATATGTAACAGTTTCAAATAAGTGACTCTCCTCTCTCTTCCTCCGCCCGCAAAAAAAAAGAACAAAACCATTTGACAGCAGCAAAATATGTAAAATCAACCTGTGTCATCTGTATGAGTTAACCAGAGGGACAGCTAGATGGTACAGTGGATAGAACAACTGGGCTTAGCATTAGGAAGACTCATCTTCATGAGTTCATATCTGGCCTCAGACACTGTACAAGTCACTTAACCCTGTTCACCTCAGTTTCTTCATGTGTAAAATGAGCTGGAGAAGGAAATGGTAAACCAGTCCAGTATCTTTGCCAAGAAAACCCCAAATGGGGTCACAGAGAGTCAGACGTGGCTGAAATAACTCAGCAACAACATAGTTAACCAAAGCTTGTATCTATTAATGTAGAACATAGATTTTTAGTGTTGGAAGAGACCAGGTGACCTGAGGTCAGTTTTCACCTCTGCTGCTTACTAAACCTGTGTGACCTTGAACAACTCTGTAACCTCTTGGAGCCTCAGTTTCCTCATTTGTAAAATGAGGGGGTTGGAATAAATGGTCTCTGAGGTTCCTTCCAGCTCTGTATCTATAATCCTATGACTGCATGAAGCATGAATGCTTGCTCCAACTGTGAAAGCCACTGAAATTTAATGAGAGCAAAGAATGAATAACCTATCAAGGAAAAGCTCCTCAGCCCCCCACCCCATATCTAGTACAATTTGGATACTTTGAGCTCTTGAGAAGTTTACGTAGTTATGTAAAGGCATATAAAGTTCTGGGATCAAGTTTATGGCCTAGGTGACTTCATTTTTATTGTGGGCATTAAAGAGATACCCAGGATCTTCAGTTTTGAAAGTTACAGTTGGGGCCATATTATTGTATAGTACAGTAATTTCTGACTTTTTATAATACTTTCAAGTTTGCAGAGTATTGTGCATACATGCTCTCACTAGAACCTCACAGTTATCCTGAGGTCTAGGTAATATCAGCCCCATTTTACAGATGAGGAAACTGAGGCTCAGAAGAGTAAAGTACCTTAACCATGATCACATGGATAGTATGTGTCAGGAGTAGGATTCAAGCCCGGGTCTTCCTCATTCAAAATCCAGTTTTCTCTCTACTATGCCATGCTACCTAGATTTATTTTGGTCAGTGCCAGAGAGTGTGGACATCCCATGCCTGATCTTTTACCACTGATAAGGCTCCTGGAAGCAAGACTACTACCCTCAGATTATATTTGTGTATTGGAAGGCCCTTAAGCATCATCTCTGTGGAATTTGATAAGGAAATTGAAACCTGCAGAACTGATGTGACTTTTCAGAGATCATATAACTACTTAGTTGCATATTAATTGTTTCTTCTTTCATTTTAATCATATCTGTAAGTCCTACAAATATGAAAATTCATGACAAATGACCCCTTAGGGAATTTTTCTATTTCCCAAGGGTAGTCAACATCACAGTATTTTATTTTTCCTTTTGTTCAAAGAGAACTTGGTATTATGATGCCTTTCAAATCCAGAGACCTGAAAGAATAATGGACAAATAGCTATCCTAAGCCAAACTGAGCTACATAAATTATTCATATTTTGAATATATATTCACACATATGTATGTATATAGAGCCTCACATTTCTGCTTAGCATATTGGTTTATGTAAGAAGCATATTCCTTTAGAAAGGTAGCAGGTGTAGAAATAGTCAAAATGGAAAGCTTTTGGAGATCCAACCTTTTAGAAAGTGGCTTAGCATATTTCCAATAATGTTAAATAAGATAATTAAGGAGCAGCTTGTGGATGAAAGAATGTACGCTTAGACAAGAATGTCTTATAAGGTGAGCTTTGTGAGCTTCTCCAAAAGTAAATTCAAGTTCCCACCATCTGATTCATCAGAATTTATCTGAAAATTGATATGGCACTATATTTTCATCTTACCAAACCATGTATTCAAGAGGAAGAGAATAGTGGACATGAACTTTTCACTAGATTATCCAGGAAATAATCCTGTGGATAATGTAAGGATGAGATGGAAGCAGAAATTTGTACATATTTTCAGAAATGAAAAACCACTTTGTTCCAGATTACCTAAACCCTTGAAAGGGTGAAACCAACTAAGATCCTTCATTCTGTATATCTCCATTAAAAACTGAAGTCTTTGGAAATTTGATTTGTTTACTTTAAAGGAAAAAGCTTAACTCTCACTTTTCCTATTGAAAATGCATTATGGATTGATTGTTTCAATTGAGGGAATGTGATAGAAATGAAGGGTTGAGAGTATGTGCTGGAATGATTCCTCAGTGAAAGATTGAGAAAGGTCAATGGAGAGTCTTTTTAACTTGTTAACTAATGTCTTCTGACTTGGGTGACTATGTTCTCTAATGAATGCATAATATGGAAAGCATTATCTGGTGGAATAGTGATTATACATCTTGGAGCCCACCAAAATCATCAGAGTTGGGATCTAGGTTGGTTTGTTCTGTTTTGTTTATTTAACATGATCAAGTGTTGACAAAGCAATTGTATGTTTGAGTGTCTTCCATCTTTGTGGAAGAAAGTTGAAGGTATTAAAAAGATAAAAAACTAAACCAGTATCCCAGATCCAATATTAATTACCTTTGAGGTAAAAGCAAGCCAAAATGAGTGAGCTCATTTAGCAAGCTTTAGGAATAGAGAAGCAAATTCTCTTCTTGGTGTATTGCTTCCCCTCCATGCCATTGGGTCTAAATGAAGTGAATAGGACTTTGATATATTTAAGGGGAAATAACACTTCACTAGAACTGAGTCCTGAGAGGCAGACAGCTCTGCTTTCATTTTAGGCATAGATCTGACCCACTAAATATTGACTATGCATCTTGCATTGATATCATTTCAACTCTAATTTTGTCCTAATTCTGTAATGGGTGCATATTCACAGAATTTTGAGATAACCTTGCTTTTTTTCCTCTTTCTCCTTCCCATAATGACATAGTACTTTCATATCAACCATTACAGGGTAGCAAAACCAGAAGAAAAAAAATTAAAACTGACCTATAAGAGTATTAAGGACCTAATGTGATGACACTTACAAATTAAGCATAAAATATGTAATAAGGAGGAGACTATTAACATTACACTTATGCAAATTAAATGTCTTTAATTTTCATCATTTGTCTTCTGTTTTAAAGGTTATTTGCCCCTTGATTATATGATCCAAGTGTAGTGAGATCTGGCTTGAGCTACTTTGAAGTAATTTATTTGCTATATCTCCTATCTAAAAATATGTAATATAATGAGGAAAAGGATCTTCCTTGTTTAATGAAAACATTAATGTGTCAATAGCCTTTATGGGTAATGTTTGACATTTAGTGCTTACTAAAATACATTAACAAGTTGGTGAACATACATATGCTTGGGAAACATGCGTTCTGTGTTCAGGTGGAATGGTGATCTCATTCTGTACAGAATATGTTTTCTTGGCAGTGAGAGTGTGGTGCCAGATTTCAAATAGGGAGTTAAGCGGTGCTTTATAGGGAGTTAAGCGATGCTTTCGCAATCCAAAGGATTCTTAATTAAAATCGTATAGTCTAATACGCTGCACCTCTTCTGGGATGTTTTACAATACATTTATTTTTTGTGTAATTCTTTGTACTAATGCAATGTATAACACCCAATTTACTTGGAAATAAATTGAAATATATCTGTCATGGTTAAAATAAAGTGTTCATTATTTCTAGAAATATTTATTCTCCTTCAAAATGGTCCATTGATATTGTTTTCTCTGGCTGACCACAGACCATTCCAGCTTTAAAATTCCTGGAAGCATCCATTATTCATGAGATTTGGTACTTAAAGAATTTCAGCTCAGAACCATGAATTCCAATGCCCATATCTATAGGTTGGTTAGCACATTTTCTACTTAACAAATACTATTTTTCTCTTCTCTTTTTTCCAAAAAATTAATTTTAAATTATCTTTATTGGTGGGGGGCAGGAGGGGTAGTTGACATTCCGGACATGTGATTTCATCAGTGTAGAAAGTTCTTTCACCATTTGCCACTTGGTAAATCAACTGTAACTCACAGTCTTAGAGAGATGCCCGACGGCAGAGCTGAAGAGTTAAATGACTTACCCATGGTGGATTCACCCTAGTCTGCGTTGTGGCAGGGGAGGGATTTGAACCAATTTTTTTTCCTGACTCTAAGGCCACTCTTTGGATTCTGCCACCCTCAGTTGTTAGAGATCATGGGATCATAGATTATGAGCTGGATTGGACTTTGGAAGTCATTGAGCTCACTCTTTCATTTACTCATTCCCACTTTACCATGGAGGAAAGCAAGAACCAGAGATGTTAAGGGAGCCACTCAAGTCACAAAAGGATTAAGTGTCAGAACCAGGCTTTGCAATTAATTTCCAGATAGCTTGAGGCAGCGTAACATGGTAAGAAGACCAAGTCCTACATCTTTATCATTTATTTTGCCTTGAGCTTATGGTCTTCCTTCTCCAATGTTTTCTTGGGCCACATCCAGTTTTCTTTAGTGTTTTGAAGGTTGCTTCCTCAAAGTCAGAATCGTCAAGAGTAACAATGAAGACAGCCATTTAAATAGCACTTTTAAGGTTTGCAAAGTGCTCTTTCAATTATTACCTCCTTTGCTCTTCACAATTATCCTGAAAGGTAGTTGCTGTTATCCTCACTTTTACGTGAAGTAATCAAATATTAAATGACTTGTCCAGGGTCACACAAATAGTAAGGAGATCAGCCAGGAAATTGAAGTTTTTCTGTCACCTATGATAAGTTCCTCCCCTCTCCTCTCACTCTCTCCCTCAGTCATTTTAGTGAGTTAGTTTTCTTCAGTCCCAATTCTAAGTCCTCACCCTTTCTTGCTTTGCCTCGCTCATGGCTAGTGTGATACATAAAAAATCTAGTTTTACTGATCTTCCATGGGATTTGAGTCATAGGGTCATAGATTTAGAACTAGAAGAGATTTTCTAGATAAGCTAGTCCAAATCCCTTCATTTTACAGTTGAGCAAATGTTGGCACAGAGGGGCTGTGATTTATTCAAGCTGGTCAAAGCAGGGTTCCAAACCTAGCTCCTCTGGCTCAAAGTTAATGTTTTTCCCTCAGCTCCACTCGTCCCCCAATTCTGGAATGGAAAATGAGACTTCTCTAATGTTGCATGACCCAATTGAAGAGGATGGGATCATTAACCCATTTTATTTCTTTGATAATCCTA
The DNA here is from genome assembly GCA_023548195.1 of Bettongia penicillata ogilbyi. Taxonomy (NCBI): domain Eukaryota; kingdom Metazoa; phylum Chordata; class Mammalia; order Diprotodontia; family Potoroidae; genus Bettongia; species Bettongia penicillata. The sequence goes on along the minus strand of JAJHZJ010000243.1, from coordinate 928,717 downwards.
TGATTTAAAAGGAAAAAAATAATGAAATGTAAAATTTTATTCATTTACCCCAGGAACATATATGCCTGTTTACCAGAACCCTGCTGTGGACTAGTGTGGTGAATCCCTCTTTTAAAAATACAGAGATAGATGCTGAGTGATGGGAAATGGTCGAGGTTGACTGAAATAATCACTTTCAAAGTCATCTTTATATGACAATCCTCACTACGTTTCTACTGATTTGGTCTCAAAAAGCCAAGATGGTCAAACCCATTCCTGTTTTGTTTTAGTTTTTGTTTCATCTCCTGTCTCCTAAATAATAAAAGCTACTTAGTAGCAATAAATAAAGGAAGCTATTAGCATTTTCACATTTGGAGCATATAGAGGTTTTATGGCCACATTTAAAAATAAGATAATTGATCTATCAATTTTGAAGAAGTTTGTAGTTGTCTATATGTACTACCTTCAAAGGAGCAAAATGTTTGAATAGGACAGAGCAAAAATATTTAGTGACCCTTATTTTAATTTCTACATCATAGTAGAAGAGTTATTTTTCCCTTGAGGTTAATAGGTGAAATTTTCTGGTCGTCTGAAGCCAGCCCAATGATGTAGGAGGCCTTACCTATTCACATTAAGTACAAAATAGTACAATGTTAATAGTTTCAGAATAGTCAAATGTTCCCAAATCACCCCTAATACTTTCCGACTCTGCCTCCACCACTACTTTTTCTCATATTGTACCTCTGTGATCCTGTGTCCATATCACACAAACTGACTGCATTTTCTAGATTTCCTTTCCCTCACGGAAATCATAAGCACCAGGGTAGACAATGACCAGTGGGTTAAAGAATGCATTGAAGCTAGCCCATGCTGATTGCTTCTGGCAGAGAGAGAATTTTGAAAGGACTTTAAATAGTCTAATCCTCTCTTAACTGACTATATGTTGACCACTGGTATTGACCACCTCAACTTATTCCTCACTGTTTTGCATAGTCCGACCCCTTCATAATCTTCCTCCCTATCCTAATGATTCTGAATTGCTTGTTTCCTATGTAAAAATTCTCTTCACCATCCCCAACTGGCTGATCCCCCAAGCTCATTTCATCAACTCTTTCTTCCCATTGTTTCATGTGAAATCTATCCATGACTTCCATTGCGTTCTCTAGAATGACTGTTGCATATTAACAAACTTGCTTTTACTTTAAACCTTTTCTGACTCCTTTCGTCTTCTGATACTGAGACATGGATTCCTCCTGATAACACCAGTCCTCTTGGCCAAGCTTCCCAGTACTGGTTGCAAACTCATTCTTGCTACATCTCTTCCATAATTGGTTATGCCCTGAAATAACCCCTGAGAGTTGAAATAGTCTGGTCCACATTGCCACTCTGCCACCATCACTCAACAGTCTCTCCCACTTTGAGGTACATTCTATTCAAATGTATTGCACAAATTCAGACCCTTGGTATTCTTTATGTAACAACCCCAGATCTTTCTTCCTCAATGAATTTAGTGCCTGGTTTACCGTCTCTCTACTATAATTCCTATCCTCACATTAGGGAGCTTCAATATATGTAATGATGTTCCCTAACTTCCTTCATCTACTCAGTTTCAAAGACTCATTCTTCCACTCTACCTCAGCTACACACAAGGATGATCTTGCCATTTCCAAAAGTCTTTTATGTCTATATTGGTGAATTCCTAAATTCCATTATCTGATCATAACCTTTGATCATTTTTCTTTTCCCAGGACTCATGACACCTACTCCTGTTTTTTGACCTCACTGTCATTTCCCAGGCTATCACTCCTGTAATGGCTACTTTCTTTTCCCTTGCTTTCCTCTACCCTTTGGTGAACCAGTTGAACTCTACACTGTGCTTTACACTCAAATACTTTGCCCTCTTGTCCTTTTGCCAGTCATGCCTTGCCAAACCCTAACTTTGGACTACTTCTGCTGTCAACCTACTTTGTTCTTATTAACATGCTACTGAATAGAACTGAAGAAATTCAGGAACCATTGTAGAGTGAGTCCACTACAGATTTATGTGACTTAATCTTGCTGATTGTGTGCTTTACAAATGTATGTTATGTCTCTCGACTGGGTCCTCACTGCATCATCAAAGCAGTCCTTTTTGTACCTTACTATATAATCAGTTTATTATCTGCTTTATATCTGATTCACCACCAGGTATTCCAGACTTTTTCATCTCTCCTCGGTTCTTCCATGGCACTTTCTCTCCCAGTCTTTCATGTGGGGATTTAGATTTATACTTCATTAAAGTGAAGGCCATTCCCCCAAACTTCCACCTTCCTCCTTCACATCCTTAGCTGATATCCCTTAGACATGTTCCTCAACTATTTCTTCTTTAACTCCAGTCTCAGATGCAGAGGTGACTGCCCTTCTCCTTGCCAAGGCAAGCCTGTCTGTATGCTCCCCTCATCTCATCCCTTCCTGACTTCCCCAGCAAATTGCTCCCATTATCATCCCTAGTCTCCCTTTTGCCTTCAATTTCTCCCTATCTACTGGCTCCTTCTGGACTCCTACAAACATGCTCATGTCTCTGTCATGCTTAAAAGAAAAATAAAACCCCCACTTGATCCATCATTCTTAACATCTGCCGTCATCTATCTCTCCTGCCCTTCTGTCCCAACTCCTTAAGAAATTGCTACTCTTCATCCACTCCCTTTCCTCTCATTTGATTCCAAATGCCTTGCAATATGGTTTCCAAATTCATCATTCAACTGAAATTGACCTCTTCAAGTTACTGATGATTTTCATAACCTTTTCTTCAATACCTACTCTTTTTAACCTCTGTGTAGTCTTTGACACTGTTGAGAACCCTTTTCTTCTCAGTGCCTTCTCTAGGTTTTCATACCACTACTCTCTCCTGGTTCTCCTCTTATCTGTTATTCCTTCTCTATCTCCTGTTTTTGAGTCATCATCCGGGTAATGTCAATTAATTATGCATGCCCACTAAAGCTCTGCCTTGGGCCCTTTTTTCTGTCTTTTATACTATTAGGGATTTGTGATTTCATCAGTACCTCTGGACTCAACTATTATCTTTATGTAGCTGATTTCCATGTATATATGTGTGTGTATATATTTTATATATAGTATGTGTGTATATATGTATGAACACATATACATACATGTATGTATATATCCATACATATGTATACACATGTATAGACTTATACATATCTACGTATGTGTATGTATACATGTACCTATATAGATATGTTTTTTTGTATCTTCACTCTTCAGAGCTCCACTTGTATAGCAACAACTACTTTCTGAACATCTCAACCTAAAAGACCCATAGGAAGATCAAGTTATGTATGTCCAAACCAGAACTCATTATCTTTCTCTCCAAACTCTCCCCTCTATTATCCTATTATTGTTGAAGGTACCACCATTTTCCCAGTATACTCGGGTTCATAACCTTAGTGTCATCATCAGCTCCTCACTTGCATTTTCCCCACGTATCTAATCTATTGTCAGATACTGTTTTTGCCTTCATAGTATTTTTCTTATATATTCCATTCTCTCTACTCACATAGCCACAACTCTGGTATGGACCTCATCTCTTCTCACCTGAATTGTTGAAATAGCTTTCTAATTGATCTCCCTCTCTGAAGTCTTTCCTCCACCCTGTCCTCTACTCAGCTACCAAAGTCATTTCCCTAAAGCCAAGGCTAATGATGTCACCTGCTACTCAATAAACTCCATTAGGTCCCTAGTTCCTCCAGGATCAAATATGAAATCCCTTGTTTGTCATTTAAAGCCCTTTGCAACGAGGCCCATTCCAGCTCTTCCAACTCTAACATTTGACATCCCCTCATGCATTGTAAAATCCAGTTACATCGGTCTACTTGTTGGTCCTCATACTTGGCATCTCATCTCTTCTTTTGTATCGGTTGTCCTCCTTGCCTGAAATGCACTCCTACCTCACTACTATCTCCTGACTTTCCTCAAAACTCAGCTCAAATCCAACCTTTCATAGGAGTCTTTACCAGTCCTCTCGTTGCTAGTCTTCACCCGTGAGATCATCTTCCATTTACCACTCATAAGTATATATTTTATACTTACCTAAGTATTTACAGCTTGTCACCTCCCTGAGGGAAAAAAAAAATTTCCTACTTTCTTTGTGTCAGCAGAACTAAGCACTTAACAAATGTTTATAAACTGCCTGCCTGCTATATTGTTAAAGGCTACTAATATCTAAAATAATTGGCCTCCTAAATTAGCCATTTAACATCATTTTTCCTCGGAAATGTGTTCTCATTCATCCCAATAAATTTCTGACATGTATCCTCCTCCTTCACATGTTCTTTGGTAACTAAGCTATAGAGTTTTCTTAAGATCAACGAGTTTCATACAAGATCTTTCATCAGAATAAATTGATTTTCCTGGCAATAAGCTACTCCAAATGAACAGAGAGTATGGCCTCCATGTTTCATGATTGGAGGCTTTTACCAACAGATAGACCTTTTCAAACTGGAAACTGAGCTCATCTCCTTGTGAGTTCCTTGAATATATTATATGCATTAGAGATACATAATCAAATGGGGGACTCTCTTCCCCATTCCAGACCAAAGTTCCATGAATAATTATTTTCCCCCTTTTGAAATTCCCTGTGTGAAGCTACCTTAGTGAATAATATCTCAACCTCTGATACTGAGTATATGGACTGGGAAGCAGAGGGGATGCCAACAATATTACCCAGTGATATTCAACTTAGAGACTATAGCTTATGTGAACTATAACTAGGGGTGACATAATACTCAATTAAAAATGAAGCCCTGTGGCTATCCATCCTCAGGTTTCATCTTTTGGAGGGAGTTTTCTCTACTTTATTCTTCATGTGCTTGAGAATTCTTTTCCTATGGATAATGTATTAGGTCTAACTTTATCAAAAGAACACTCAATTAGCAGTAAAGTATGCATCTGAATAAGATAGAAAGATGCAACTATAAATTGCTCAACAGCAGAGTATTATGCAACTTGTACCAGTCATCTAAGCTCTCAAATTCTGTCATCCTCAACTTTTCATTCTCATTCACACAAATATCTCAGACCTTGCCACATACCTTCACTTCTCCCTTAAACACAAGAGAGATAAGTGGTAGGAACTTGGACCAACTCTATGAAACTGACATGAATTGATTGGATATAATTCTCCCTTGGGAAGGAAATTCTAGAAAAAAATGGGATTATGACATCTTAGACAAGAAACCAAAGACTTGCGGACATAGGGCCAGAGATATTTGAAAGATCATGAAGAAGATACAAGAATGGAGAAGAGCACTGCAATTATGTGGATTAAAACTTCTTAAAAAATTCAAAACACTACATTTTCATCATTGTTGCCAGTTGATCCTAGAAGAAGAAAGGTAAAAAAAAGGTAAGGAAGTGAAAAGTTGGTTAAGAAAGATGGTCTTTCAAGCAGAATGATTTCAGAAAAACCCATAAAGACTTATATGACCTGATGCAAAATGAAGTGAGCAGGGTACCAGACATAGTAACAGCAATATTGTCCAATGAAGAACTGTGAATGACTTAGCTATTCTAACAATACAGTGATCCAAGACGAACCCAAAGGACTCATGATGAAATATGCTATCCGCTTTCAGAGAAGGAATTGAAATTGTCTGAATATAGCTTGAGGCATAACATTTTGCACTATCTTTCTTTCTAATGACTAATATAGATATATTTTACATGATTGCACAGGTATAACCTATATCAGATTGCTTAGCATCTCAGGAAGAGGTGTAGGTAAAAATTTGGAACACAGAACTTTTTTTAAAATGTTAAAAATTAGTTTTAACATGTAATTGGGGGAAAATAAAATATTATTTACAAAAGAAAGATGGTCTTTGAGAAAAGTTTATTCCTGTTTCCTCTGGAAATTAATTTTATTGACTATGAGTAGGTTGAATCTACCTATGACTAGTGATACCTTGGGAACCTGCTATATAATAGTATAGGGGAAGTAGTCAGAGCAGTGAATCTCCAACCTGGAAGGCCATCTAGTCAAATCTTAGAAAAAAGAATCCCAACTCAACATACCTGAGGAGTTAATCAGCCTTTTCTTGAAAATCTCCAGGTGAGCTGTTAAAGGCATTGCTGAAACCTGGAATCAGGAAGATGTACTTTCAAGTCTAGTGTCAGACACTACTTGAGTGACTCTGGGCAAGTCACTTAACCTCTCTCTGCCTCAGTTTCCTCTAGTGTAAACAGAAATAATAATAGTTCCTACTTACCAGAGTTGTTATGTGGATCAAATGAGATAATATTTGTAAAGCTCTTTAGAAACCTTAGAATGAGATGTAAATAAATTCTACCTCTTCTTGAAGTAGTCAGTGCTATTCGGATAAGTAAAGTCATTAGCTTCATCCATTCTGAATTTTCCTCTTTGCAACTTCTATCCATTGCTCCTAGTTTTTCCATCTGTGGAAATGGAAAAGTTTTTCCATTATTCCTTTTCCATATATCAGCCTTTCAAATACAGAAAAAGGCATCATGTTCACAAAAAAGGAAGCCATTTCAGGATGAATTTTCCCCTACTAAGTATTAGACAGGAGGGGAATGATAGTGGTACTAGACATTAGTTGGAAAGTGTTAGCATTCAGTGATATTCTAAGTTAGTGTGTTGTTTAAGCATCACCATTAATACTTTTTTTAATGCCAGAAGTGAGATCATTTCAATGAGCATTTAAATACAGCCAACATTGAGTAATTTTCTGCTATGTACAAAGCACTATTGTGTGTGCTAAATAAGAGAATAAAAGAACCCTATACTCCTTTCAGAGGAGTGAGCCACACATATAAATAATTAAAACATAATCTAGAAACTGGTAATATTAGTAATATAGTTAGTAATGTAATCTAGAAATTAGGTGAGAATGGGAGTTTTGATGAAACTAGAGGGTTCTGTATTATGCTCCATTCTGTCCCTGAAAACTTCCTCTTCTCTTTCCCCATCAAATACATATGTAAACATACAGCCCAGACTGTTCACCTAAAATTAATCCCGGAATATCAACAACTAGGTCAAAAATATCCACACTTCACCTAACTCCCTACTAATAATGAGAAGGCAGATCAGGTAAAAAAGCAAAAACAAATATAAAGTTCCGCCTAAGCTATGAAATAGCATCACAACTGTGGTTATCAGTTGACCTTTTCTCCATCCTTTCCACCTTCAAGTGAAAGTAAGATTGAATTTTGAAGCAGCATTGAGAAGTGGAAAGCAACATCATAACTTCGTTTAGTCATTTCATCTTGTCCAACTCTTTGTGAGCCTGTTTGGGGTTTTCTTGGCAGAGATACTGGAGCAGTTTACCGTTTCCTTCTCCAGCTCATTTTACAAATGAAGAAATTGAGGCAAACAGGGTTAAGTGACTTGCACAGGATTATATATCTATTAAGTGTCTAAGACCAGATTTGAACTAGGAAGATGACTCTTCCTGACTCCAGACCCAACATGCTATCCACTGTACTACCTAGTTGGGTAGATAACCTGGACAGATCACAAATTGTACCAAGTGCCCTTCCATCATCTTCCTAGCCCTTACTGAGCAAACCTAAAAGAAGGAATGATTTCTCAAGATGCTGATCAGTTATACACTTCTGCTGAAACTAAAGGTAGAGAACTGTTACAGATCAACTCCCTAATCTTACTGACGATATGTAAATTTGGGGACCATGTGACAACATGGCATACAAAGACATATGCAGCATATGAAGGTGTACACAGGAAGGAAAACGCCCAGTGACCCCAAACTAACACAGTCCCACTGAATTCATTGCAAAGAGGTTAGCATCTGACCCTTTCCCCAAGTCTCCATATCTTGCACTCTGTTGTTCTGTGTTTGTAGTACTGTGAAGCATAGTTTCAAGAAGTCGTTATGGTTATGTTTCCTCTCATGTCTAAATTTGAGGGTTGAAAGTTACTAATAAAAAGTATAATAATAATACTAAAAATGAAATAGCTCAAACCCAGCAAATGGGCCAAGGTAAAAAAAGGCAGAAATAGCTTTGGAGAGACTGTAGGAAGACAGATACACAGATCCACCCTTGGTGTATCTTTCAATTGGTTCAGCCATTCTGGCAAGCAGGTTGAAATTATTTGAGGGAAATGTCTAGATAAGTCCTGCCCATTGACCCAGAAAATCTATTCCTGGGTATATACCCCAAAGAGATCAAAGACCAAAACATTCCCCATTAATGCCAAAGTATTTGTAGCATCACTTTTTACAGTAGCAGAGTACTAGAACCAAAAAGAGTTCATGAATTAATGAATGAACATACTATATTATATGGATGCAATATAATATTATTGCTCTGAAATGCCAAACATATATAGCTGTAATATAATATTATTGATCTGAAACGCCAAATACAAGGAATATTCAGGGAAACATGGGGAGACTTGAACTGAATGATGTCAAGTGAAGTGAGCAGAACCAAGAGAATACTATGGAAATGATCACAATAACATAAACTATAAGAATATAAACAAGATAAAAATTGTACTTATAAATACTCTGACTAAACTATAAATTAGACCTGAAATACACTTGTGGAATTGATGACTTATACAGAAGATGCCCAAAATGCTTGACAAGAATAGATTTTTTTCCAGGAAAGATAAAAAATTAAGTTGTGTTCAGTCAGTAGTGAATTAATTTGCTTTCTCTATCTCCTTGATTTTCCTCCTGTTATTTCCACACAGTTGCTTCATGGTTACACCGGACTGACAAATACAGCAAAGCAATCACTCTGTGAGTAGATAGAGTGCCAGATCCAGAGTCAGGAAGACTCATCATCCTGAGTTGAAATCTGGCCTCAGATACTTACTAGCTGGGTGACCCTGGGTAAGTCATTTAACCTTGTTGTGCCTCCATTTCCTCATCTGTAAAATGAGCTGGAGAAAGAAATGGCAAACCATTCTATTCTTTCTGCCAAGAAAACCCCAAATGGAGTCATGACGAGTTGAAAAGGACCGAAAACAACTGAACAATAGCCATCACAAAGTAAATCCCATCGAGGACAATTCTTTGTAATCAAATTTGGTCACTATTCATTTATTTATTTGTACATCATTCAGCAAACATTTATTAAGCACTTCTTGTGTTCAGAACTCTCTGTGCAGTGCTGGGGGAGATAAAAGTTTTAAATTCCACGCAGTCCCAGTTTAATCAGAAAATGGCACATGCATTGTCTTCTACAGATAAAACAAAGTACATATTCAAATAAAGTACATAATATTTCAGAAAGCACATTAGAGAGGTATACAACAAAATGGAAAGCAGGTTCAAGGCAATGGGTTTTTAATTATTCCAGAGGGTTTGAGAGAATGGTGAAAGGAGTGACATTTGAGTTGGGCTTTAAAGGAAAAGTAGGAGTTCAACAGCTGGAGAAAGGGGAAGAAAATTGAGATAAAAGGAACAGTGAGATTAAAAACACAAGGATAAGAAAAGGTAAGAAACATTGAAGGAACAGACATTAACAGTTAGGCTGATGCCCAGAATGTATGAAAGAGAGAAATATGAGAAAGGGTGTGGTGGTACTAGGTACTTTGGAAAATCTCTTTAATGTCAAGGAAAGACATTCAAACTTTACTCAGTAGGTAATGTTGAGCCAGTGATGAATTTTTTTTTAACAGAGAGCTAAATTAATGATAAATAGTGCTATTAAGATTTATGCGCTCAAATTCCCTGGCTGCTACCCAGAGAGGAAATGTGCTAAATCAGTTCGATTCAATTAGACAAACATTGATTAAATTAATAAATGATAAAAATTTATTAATTTCTCACAATGTGGCAGTAGCACAAGTACTGTGCTAAGCACTGTTGATACAAAGACAAAATTGAAATCATTCCTGTCCTGAAGGAACTTGCTTTCCATTAGGGGGAGGGGTGGAGAGGAGGGAGAGCATGTAAACAGACTGTTGTTGAGTCATTCAGTTGTGTCTGACTCTTTGTGATGCCATGGACCACACTGTCTTGAACTTTGTCTTGACATTAGACTTCAAAAACTCTGGGGGAGAAACGGAGGCTGATGTCTTTGTGTAGTTCCATCTCACCTATATCCAACTCATGTACAAATCAAGACATTAGCCTCATGCTGTCATTGGTTCTCTTTGAAAATAAAATTTGGGATTTTCTTGACAAAGATATTGGAGTGGTTTGCCAATTCCTACTCGGTAGATTAAGGCAAATAGACGATAAGTGACTTGGTCACACAGCTAATAAGTGTCTGAAGCCAGATTTGAGCTCAGATCTTCCTGATTCTGGGCCCAGTGCTCCATCCATTGAACCACCTACTAAACAGATACACACCCATAATTTTAGGTAAAACAGCTCTTTGTAATATACAGAAGTTCTCATTTACGGAACTCTGCATTTGCCATAGGGATGGGTGCTACAAGAAAGCTTGTAGTCAAATGTTTGATTTGGTGAGCTCCTGTCGATACACTCTTAGGGTCTAGAATCTTAGATTATGTTACTAGAAATATAGAGTACAGCTTGTGGGAGGTGATAGAATTTCACTGTTCCCCCTTTGCTAAGACCTATCCCTAATCATACAAAAATCAACTTGTATTCTTCCTTTCTCTGCCTCCCCCTTCTCCCAGCATCGGCTCTCCAAATCCAACCCATTTTTGAAGCCTCAGCTCAGATCCTACTCCTCCCCAAAAGCTACTTCTACTAACACTAGTCCTCACTGATTTCTCCTTTACTTAGATACCTTCAAAACTACAGCCTGACTTATACTATTTAGCAAGCAGTTCTATACTGCCTTACATTGTCCTCTCATTACTCCATGCTTGTAAGTTTTGCCTTATAGGCTTGCATGACTGTAGACTCCTTGGGATCTACTACTCTCTTATCCTTCCTTTATAGCCATCACAGTGCCTAGGACAGTGCTGAACAAATACATAGTAGATAAACTACCAATGATAATAATAGCTAGTAGGATCTATACAATGCATGAAGGGTTACAAAATGCTTTACAGAGACTAACTATCTCATTGGATCCTTATAAGAACCCTAGGAGGTCAGTGCTCTTCTTATACCCATTTCACAGTTGAGGAAATTGAAGAAAAAAACTGATTGTTTAGGATCACAGCTAGTAGCTGTCTGAGGCAGGATTTGAACTCATGTTTTCCTGACTCCAAATACAGTACTTTATCCACTGCACTAGTCACTGGCTAATTGGTTCACTACATTTCAATGAAACAAATATTTATGAAGTACTTGTGACACGTATTCTGCCATATATCTGAGATTTTCACTGTTGTTATAAAGTCATTCAGTCATGTCTGACTCTTAATGACCCTGTGGATCATCACATGCCAGGCCCTTCTGTCCTCCAATATACTGACCATCGGGTTTTCTTGGCAGATATACTGGAGTGGTTATCCATTTCCTTCTCCAGTAGATCCCCGTTTGTCAGAACACTCCTCTATGCAACCTGTCCATCTTGGGTAGCCCTGCACAGTGTAGCTCATAGTTCATTGAGCTACATAAACAAGCCCCTTCACTATGAAAAGACAGTGATTGAGGAGGGGGTACTTGAGACAAAAAATAAAGATAAAATATAATACTATGGTCATTTCCCCCCAGGGATCTTACTCATTGTATGTGGGGGGAGGGAAGTAGGGATGAGGGAGTGTAGAGACTAACAACATAGTACAAGTAAATGTAGTATAAAAGTACAAAGGAAGCAGTGATGAAGGCAAAAAAGCTTTAGGAACATCAGATGAATGAGAGAATACACTTATCTTGGGGCTGGAGTTACAGATAGAAGGGAGGGGACGGGCAAGAAGCACACAAGCAGAGCCTTGATGAAAGAGAATACAGAAAGAGGAAATTATAGAAGTGAATTCCAGATATAAGGAGTTTTCCTACAGGTAGGTTTGAAGCCAGAAGACATCACTCAGACCATCTAGAGTGTTCAGATTGGCTGGGACATAGATTATGTGAAGAATAATAATATGAAATCATGTTGGATCTGCATAGTGGAACCAGATTATAGTAGATTTTCAATGTTAGGTTGAGTAGAGAATAATTTATCTTGAATTTTGTCTGAAACCATAAAAACTGGGTATGGGGAGAATGCATGAATTTGATTAAGTGGCGATGGGATTCTAGGTCAGAAAATGTGTATCAAAGATGTTCAAAATCGAGAGATCTGTAATTAGCTAGCATTCCCTTCAAGCATCCAGAATAAGTGGAAAACAAAAGGTAATGAGGAAAGAAACTCTAGCAGGTTAAACTAATCAGTCTGCCTGAAATAGAACATTTTAAAAATTAGTACTAATGGCAAAGAATGAGGTGCATACTAGTCCCATTTTAGAAATGTATCAGATAATTTATGGCAGTGAAGACATTAACCCTCTTCTCTGATAGACTAAATTAGTGTAGTTCTGTAAGAGACATGACATTTCATGTGTAAATATCATTATGTGAGAACCAAAGATCAATTTCTCTTCCCTGGGATAGTAGGCGGTGAGAGCTACATCACCTGGACAAAGCAGCCCTAGAATTTCTATTCCTAACCTACCAGGCAGGGAGTGAGGTGAAGGCGGGGAGGGAGGAAAGGGGAGTTGTGCTTTTGAGGATATATTTGGATGAATGGATAGGGTCTCGAGAACAATAGGAACCTCAGTACCACACTGAAGTAGATTGTGAATTGGCTACAAAAATCAAAGCTTGAGCATTCCTTTGAAAGGTTGGTCTATAACAGAACTGACACCTTAGCGGGTGAGATAACACAGTCTCAGCCCCCTGAATCTTACATCAACATATAGCCAGAGCTAGGAGGAGAGACCCCTCTCATCTCCAGGTTCTATTTTTAGACTGCTAATTTCTATAGCAATTCCTCTGTCCCTGTTATTGTTCTAGCTTTTTTTTTGAAAGAGAAACATTAAACCCTTTGTCTTTTTTTAAGACACCATGCTGAGCAAAGGTCCCCTTGGAACCACTTGACTCTAAGAGACTTTTAATGTTGTAACCTAAAGTGTTTTTCTCCTGTTTATATAACTTTATTTTTAAGAGAGTAAAGAAACTCTCTCTCTCTCTGTCTCTCTCTGTCTCTCTCTGTCTCTCTCTCTCTCTTTCTCTCTCTCTGTCTCTGTCTCTCTGTCTCTCTCTCCCTCTTTTTCTCTTGATATATCTATATGTATCTATATGTATGTACACACATATGTATATATTTACATATTTATTTATACCCACAGACAAAAAGGTACAGAGAACGCAGAGACAGACATAGATAAATGGAGAGATAGATAGATAGGTAGATAGATAGATAAATAAATATGTCTGAGCCCTTTGGGCAAGCTCCCTGGTGCAGTGGATAGAGTGCCAGGCCTAGACTCAGAATGACTCATCTTTCTGAGTTCAAATCTAGGCTTAGACTAGTTGTCTGAACCTGGAAAAGTCACTTGAATGCTCTTCGCCTCAGGCTTTTCATCTGTAAAATGAGCTGGTGAAAGAAATGGTAAATCTCACCAGTATCCTTACCAAGAAAACCCCCAAAAGGGGTCAAGAGGAGCTGGACCCAAGATAAGAACAACAAACCTATGGGGGAAACAAAGAAAAGTCAATTGTTGGCTAGCATTATTATGGGCCTTTAAAGCTTACAAAATGTTTTATATGCAATGTGTCATGTGATCCTCACCATAAACCTGGGTGGTAGGTGCTATTTTGTTGGCCCAGTTTTACAGCTGAGGAAACTGAGGCTGGGAGGAGTTAAATGAGCTGCCCAGGGGTCACACAGTTGAGGCAAGATTAAAATTCAAATTGTCCTGACTCCAGAACCAATCCATCATCCTCACTCTTTATTTCAGGAAATATGGGGAGCCACCCATGCAAAAAGGGGATTCAGGGCCCTGTGGGAAAGAGTTATTCCCCATCTCCCCAGTCCTCCTCTGCCTTCCTCACCTATTCTTTCTAAGGAGTCACTTACCTCCAACTGAAGACAAATGATATATCTGTACCATTAGGCACATAGTTTTCTTCAAAACTAAAATAATCAGTAAATATTTATGGATCATTGTGCTAAATGAATTTTCATAAACATAGCTGAATTAAACATAACTGAATTATCAATGTCTGATTCTCTCTCCATTAAGGTATCTGCCAGGTAAACACAAAAAGTCAAGTTCAGAGGACTGACTTTTCCTAGTCTGGTCGTAGTTAGCCGGTCTAATATTATTGCAATGGTTTATATTATGAGAATTAACAACTAAATTCATTATGAAAACCCATTTACCATAGGGTTGGCACCAGAGAGAGCCTGAGGCAGCTATAGGATTCTGGAACATAACATCTGTTCCATAAAATATGACTCCAGCATTCCAAACCCATGCTTGTTTATTGGTACTCAATTGTTTCTTTAAAGTTCCTTTTCTCCTCAGGATATGTGAGTTCAGTCACAGACCCATGAAGGCCAAATGTCACCTTTAATTCTCGGAAACACAACCAGTACTACAAAGGAAGTTGTCAAGAAACATAGATTTTGGATATGGGTAAAAAAAATCAACTTGCAGTTTTGATTCATTATATAAGGTTTTCTTTTTTCCCTTTATTTTATTTCCTTGGTTTTGGATTTTCATGTATATTTGAAGTATCACATACACACACACATACACACACATACACACACACACACACACACACACACACACATACACACACATATATATACTATATATATATATAGTATATATATATATAGTCCTACCTCCTTTGTTATTATTTACTGTTAATAAGTCAATTGAAGTACAAATGCCCTCACGCTAATTGGTTGTGCTCCCTGTGATATAATACAAACTGACTTAGGAACTAACATATGCTTCTATTACCCATAATAGATGAGCTATGTTGGAATGACTGGAGACCAAAATTACTGCTTGGCATATCTTCAAATTCAGATCCACCTTCTGCCCTGAGATGAAATGCAAAGATTTGTTTTCTGTTTTATATATTTTGGAGAGGCTGCTTTTTTACTGCTACAATAAGGATTTTTGAGTGTTTACATTATAATGACTATTTATGGGGCTTTAATATGCTGCTTGTTGCAAATCACATCCGACTGAAACTTGGCAAAGTGCAGTAGAGTTGTGGGACCACATGCAATTATATTTAATGCAGTATCAGGCAGTTGAGAATTTTAAAAACTGGTGTTAAATGGTGTTTATCATAATTTTATATATTCTTTTTCTCTTTTTCTATGCTACAATTAGACAAATGGCATAAAAAGCTACAGCTTTTTTTTTTCTTACACAGCTCATTTTGGTTGTAAAAAAAATTGTCAATAAATGATTCAACCGGGATTTGGGGAGGGGGTGGTAACAGGAATTATCAATGTTCCTGGCTGGGCTGTACCAGTATGATGAAAATGCCAATACTACCTAAATTTCATTGCAAATTTAGTATTATGTTGTTAAATCTCCCAAGGATTAACTTTTTTAGAGCTATAAAAATTATTTGGAAAGTGAAAAAAAATCAAGAATTTCAAGGGAAATAAGGAAAAAATAGGAAAGAAGGATTAACATTTATTCTATAAATCTCAAATTATGTTATAAAATGATAGTGGTCAAAATCATTTGGAAAATATTTTTTAAAGGTAAGGTAGATCAATGGAATTAGCCAGACTTAGAAGCAAACAAACCCCAAACCAACAATTAGTGGGCGAAGGCCTTCTTACGCTATAAGAAATACTGTGAAAACCAGAAAGCAATATAACAGTGAACAGTCTTAGAAGAGCACCTTATATAAACTAGGTTTGAACCCCTAAATCACATATCCTGGAAACAAAGATATTGTTTGAAGCAAGAATTTGATTGACAGACAGACAAGGCCCAGAAAAATTTATGAAGAAAATTCCAAATGAATAAATTGTCTAAATATGAAAAGTCACATTATTTTAAAAAAAGAAAAGAAGTATGTATCATTCATATCTATACTTAATTATGGAGTTCATAGATTAATAAACATGTGAAATAGATAAGATTTCAAATGACAAAAAGTAAATTTTGATTATATAAAATTTAAAAACTTTTACATGAACAAAAGTGCTATACTCTAGAATAAGGAAAAAGGCCATAGGTTGAGGCGGAATTTTTTTTTTAATAAAATATCTCTGACAAAACACTGGCATCCTAAATCTTTAGGAAATCTGTACAGTTAAAATTAAGAACTACAAGTCTGTTACCCAAAAGATAAGTAGTCAAAGGATATAAACAATTTTTGAAAGGACAGGAAATCATCTATAATATTTTCTAAAGTTCCAAATCAAGATAATTTAATTAAAATAATTTGGCAGTGTCACCTCATACTCATTAAACTGGCAAAGATGGAAAAATATGGGAATAGTCAAAATTGGATAGGCTGTAGGAAGACCAGCAGAAAATATACTGTTGGAAGAGCTGTGAATTGGTTAAACCATTCTAGAAATTAATTTAGAACTGGGCTAGAAAAGTTACTAAAGTGTTCATACCCTCTGACTTGCAAATCCTCCTCGCAGGCACATATCTATATATTCATACAGATATAAAATTTATATCTATATTTATATTTCTACCTATGCCTATAATTATGTCTGTCTCTATCATCTATCTATCTATCTATCTATCTGTCTGTCTGTCTGTCTGTCTGTCTGTCCGTCCGTCCGTCCGTCCGTCCGTCTGTCTGTCTGTCTGTCTGTCTATCCTGGAGAACTTCTTGCATTAGCAAAAGCTGGAAACAGAATATACTTTAATTGGAGTATCACTCAATAATGAATAAAATAATGAAATGAAGTTTAAATGAAGTACCTTAAGGAATGGAAAATATGAGGCATTCAGAAAAACATGGGAAGACTTGTGTGAACTGACATAGAACAAAGAAAATTAAGCTAACACTATAAATAATAACTACTTTAAGAGAAGAATAACTTATTTCAGACAAACAGATCAATAGACAGCTCAGATCAAATTCAGTAATCAATTTTGGTTCCAGATGTGTAAAGTCTGTATGTAATACCTGGTGATGTGGGAAATATAAAAAAGAGGAGTTTAGACTCTAAAATCCCCAACACCCTTCCCAGTTCTACAAGTATAGACAATCATTGTCATTCAAGATTTCTCTATGGGATGGTGTTGCTCAACATTTTTTTTTGTAATGAAAATAGTTTGTCAAAAGATAACTATAAAACATATGAAGGGAATATGTAAAAAACAACATGAAATAATAAAACATTTAAAAAAATAAATGGTTGATACAACTGGAAAAAAGTAAAATATCAATTTAATTAGAGTAATTTCTCTAGGTCATTTGGGTCACTTGACCCTTGAGTACTGGTCAACTATTTTATAGGTGATTAGCATTCATTTTCAAAGGAAAAAGAAGGAACCTTGCAAAAATTTTTGTCAGGTTATAATGGGGAAAATGCTAAATTAATTTTTATATTATATTTGCAAGAATTTCCTGAAATAATTCCCATTTTTCTAGACTTTTAAGATATCTCAAACTCCACTGTACTAAAATTGTCCAGGTTGACAGGTGATTGACAGGTAAAGGGATAAAAGAAGGATTTTAACACTCTTTTAAATAATTTTTGATTTTTAGTCAGTCATTCAATAAACATTTGTGAAGCACCTATTATGTGCCAGGCACTGTGATAAGCGCTAAGAATACAAAGAAAGGCAAAAGACATTCTCTACTCTAAAGGTTTACAATCTCCCAGGGGAGACAACATTCAAACAACTATGTATAGATAAGATATACACAGGATAAATAAGAAGTAATCAACAGAGGGGAAGCATTAGAATTAAGAAGTATTGGGGAAGACCTTGTCAAAGGTGAGATTTTTGTTGGGATTTGAAAGAACCCAAGGAATCAGGAATTGGAGATGAACAAAGAGCATTTTAGGCATGGGGGGACAACCAGTGGAAATGCCCAGAGTTGGAAGAGTTGTTCCAGGAACAAGGAGACAAATGTCACTGGGTTAAAGAACAGAGGGTGGACAAAAGGGATGAGGGTATAAGATGTGAGGAAACTGGAAAGGTGGGGTGGACAGAGCTAGAATATGAAGGGCTTTGAATGCCAGATTTTATAACTTGAGATGCCAGAGAATTGACGAAGTTTGAGTATGAGGGTGACATTGTCAGACCTGTGCTTTGGGGAGGGGCAGGGGAAGAGAGAGAGGGAGAGAGAGAGAGAAAGAGAGAGAGAGAGAGAGAGAGAGAGAGAGAGAGAGAGAGAGAGAGAGAGAGAGAGAGAGAGAAAGAGAGAGAGAGAGAGAGAGAGAGGGAGAGAGAGAGAGAGAGAAAGTGAGAAGTCAAGAATAACCTAGGTTGTTAGCCCTAGGGTGCTGAGAGGATGATGATGCCCTTGACCATAACATGGATATTTGGAAAGGGAAAATGTTTCAGGAAAAAGATAATGCACAGATTCTTCTCTTGAAATGTTTATTTCTAAGCTATTGGTAGGTCAGATAACCTACACAGCTGGAAGATGGTTTCTTTTACTTCATCTACTGACTTACGTACCCATTAGTTTATGTGTTCAGGAAGTGGTCCGACCAATTCATCTATAGGTAATAAGTGATTGTGGTGAATTGTACCTACCACTCTCTAGGGCTGTTTTGCAAATGGGCAAGTTGTCCAGTTTCTCCACATCTAGGTAAGGAGCCTTTCCACTCACATAACTTATGTGTCTATGAACACCAAGATTTCTCAGCAGAATTTTTCCTTTGACTGTGAAGTTGGATGTTGCTTGTTTTAACCCAATGATCTGGTTTCTTTTTGCTTTCTTTTTAGTCAAGAGAAGTATTGCAATTGAATGTCTTCAGTCTCTTCAACCTCAATGATATGTATTTTCTCAAATTCTTTTCTATGTTAGGATGTCTAGTTCATTTTTCATGTATTCATACTTTATGAATTTTGTCCCTAGACATCTGTGGTTGCTAATTTTTCAGTCTGGTCCTTTCCCTGGATTTTATCTTATGCATATTTATAGGCTCCTGCACTGCCAATATTCTCACCAACAAAGATAGATTCCATGTTACAGATATACAAAGGAAGTTTTCTCTACCACTCCATTCCTTCTCTTGACCTTACCCCCGAAAATATTTTAAATTATATGTGGAAGACTTATAGGAGTTATTTGGAGTTCATTACTGGTCAAGATCCCATCATTCCTATAGTCTGCAATGAGAGGCAGAAATCAGTTCCATCTGAAGAACTTATTCAAACTTATTGGGTTTACAATCCATCTATACTTAGCTTTTCATTCACTTTTTTCCACTATTACTTACCTATTTCTTCCTATGGATTTTATTTTATTACTTGGTCATTCATTTACTTCATCCATTCATTCATCTATCTGTTTGTCAGTCTGATTGTCTGTTTTTGTTTGTTTTCCATCACTGAATAGGAGAATTTAGAGAATTTTATCAATTGAATTTCTTTCTCCTGTCTGAGAAAAAAGTAAAATAATTATTAGAAGTTGTAAGAGAACAGATGCATTAATGCATAGTTAATGGAACCATAACTGATTCAACTATTCTGGAAAACAATTTGGAACTGTATGCAAGAAGTCACTAAGTTGTACCTACCCTTTGACTCAGTGAAACAATTGCTACTGATTTGAATAAATGGGTTTTCTCTGCGATTTGGTACATTCATTCATTGTGGAATTGGTATTTTGTGGGAAAGGGAGCAAGACTTCATATAGAGATTTGGTCCTCCTTCCCCTAATAATAATGACAGCAATTAGAAGTTAGATCGAATCTGATCAAATCCCCTCAACTAACGATATTTAAGGGAGCAAAAGGACAAACTGTTTAGCCCAATATCAAATTTGGAATTATACCCAAAAAATCACTAAATTCTAGATACTCTGACTCAGTGATAGTTATATATCCCAAGGATATATCAAAGGTAGAAAATATCAAAGATAGAAAGGACACACACATACATGAATATTTAAAGCAATACTTTTTGTAGTAACAAAGAACTGAAAACAAAATAAGGGTTCATCGACTGGAAAATGAATGCTGTTTCTTGTCTTTATTTGTCAAAGTTTGTTCATGACATGTGTACTGCATTGCCTGATATAATGCTTGGTTTGGCATCAGGAAGACCTGGTGTCAAATGTCACTTCTGACATTTACTAGCTCTGTGACACTGGATAATTGAATTTTTATGTGGCTCAGGCAACACTTACCTATGAAATCATAGAATGAATGAATAAGAAAATTTGCTAAGCACTTCCTATGTATAGGAACCTAACACCTAGTGTTGGTGATATAATGAGAAAGGCAAAGAAAGCTCCTTTTTTAAGGTGCTCACATTGTAAGAAGGGGAAAATACCATATATAGATTTCAGCTGGAAATTAGATGGAGACCAATGTTTTGGTGCAGTGGAAAAGCAGATGGTTATGTATCTTATTTAATGTCATTTCTATTCATAATAACTTATTGGTTTCTTTTTTTATTTTTAATAGGCAAAACAGAGTGATGGCTAGCCTTTATTGGAAGGCAGAAAACATTACGACACATCTCAATGAGTTAATCTAGAGGCCCAGTGGCTTAACTTGTGGGGGGCCAGTTTGCAATGGGTTTCATAGTTAGGGTTTTACTGTATCTGATCTTTGTGATGTCAGAACCAGAAGATGGAACTGTTATTTTCTTCACAAATACAACCAATTATTTCTCATCAATAGAAAATCATGTAAGGAATCAGATAGGATTCCTCCTTAGTCTTAGCTGCCTTTGGGAAAGCCATACAGTATAAATCCAACTAATTCCTTACAGCCATAATACCCTCCCTCTGCAAGCTAGTAGACTCATCAAAAAAGGTACCTCCTCCCAATATCATGGTACAAGTGGATGTCCAGACCAAGTTGTAGGCCTTCATACCATTGACCACCAGTGGCCAGTTGTCCGCAGTAGTCTTGGAGTCTTCCTGTCTGAAATAACAATGCCCTGTTGAACACACTGGTTTCTCTTGTTGAACTATTTGACAGTGCCAAGTACTTACTTTGGTGGCAAGAACTTTATTTTCTAGGTAATAAACTCTGGCTACAGAAAAGGAGGGTGCTAAAATACCTGCAGAATTGATGTCACATCTCCAAAAAGATTACTGCCCTGGAATAAAGACTTCTGGGGTTTGGTTTGAATCACAGCCAGTATGTCCTGGTTGGAGGTTGATGGGGCAAGTGCACTTATTCCTGGGGCTCTTGGACCTGGTGTGCTAGGCCGTCTTCACCAGGGTCTTGAGTGGGGTGGGGGTTGGAGGTGGTGGTAGAGATAGTATGACTTGCTTAGCATATGCCTATATCTGTTTTTCTATCGGAAATTTCAGCAAGTAATCTGCAATAGTAGAGGAAATTTTCAGACAGGGAATTTTGTTGCAAACACATATCCTTTGGGTGTTTCCATAACGTGCTGCAGAGAGAGGCTGAGAATGGAAAAGAATTAGGACAATGACAAAAGGATATTTGGAATTGAATGTTGCTGAGAGTCTTTTAGTGATGTCTAATATCCAGATATTTATTTGTGTATGTGCGTGTGTGTGCGTGTGTGTGTGTGTGTGTGTGTTTTCAAGCTCCCAGTACCTCTGGGCACATCCACAGCAATAACAAATATTTACAATATATAATATACAATGAGCAGAGCTCTGTATTCAAATAGGCCAGGATTTGATTAAATTTATAAAACTCTACTTATTGCCAACATCTCTGACTATTGTTGTTGTGTTGTTTTTAATTGCATCCAACTGTATGTGACCCCATTTGGGGTTTTCTTGGCAAAGATTACTGGAGTGGTTTGCCATTTCCTTCTCCAGTTCTTTTTATAGATGAGGAAACTGAGGCAAACAAAGTTAAGCGACTTGCTCTAGGTCACACAGCTAGTAAGTGTGTGAGGCCAGGTTTGAACTCCGGTCCTCCTGACTTCAGGGCCAGCACGCTATCCAGTGTGTCATGTAGGTGCCCTATCTCTGGCCATATGAGCATAATAAATATATACCTGCTCACAATCTTTTGGGACTTTGTATTGTTCAGGCAAAACTCCATTATACAAAGATGAACTTTGAAATATACCATGAAAATAGACTAGGGATATTTACACTTATCCTCTAGGGAGGGTGTCTTAACTCTTTGATAGATAAAATTAAAGAATTTGTAGGAACATATGTTAATTACAATCACGATTATACCTGTAGAGGGATATGGTTAGTATCTGTGAATGGATTTAGGTGTAAAATACTTATCATAAGTATCATCATGCGGTTATACATACATACATATAAATATACATACGTGCGTGTGTGTGTGTGTGTGTGTGTGTGTGTGTGGCTAAGGAAACCATAGAGGGCCACCCTTGGAGTCAGAAATTAATCAAGCCAGTATTTATTTAGCACCAATTTTACATCAAGCATTGTGCTAAATATTGCGTATAAATACAAAGAACTTACATTCTAATAGGAAAATGATAAGTGTATAATATATACACACACACATACACACATATGGGTGTATGAGTAAATATAAATAAATAAAAGATAGATGTAAATGAAATAAATAACAATAAATATAAAACAGGGAGGGAGTTAGGAGTAGGAAGTGGGATATAAAGTAAGAAAAACTTTACGTAGAAACCTTTGAGCTTTGTTCAAAGGGACTTACAGGGATGCACAGGGAACTCACTAACCAAGAGGATTTTAAAAAGAAATATATAGAAAATGACTAATAAGGAAGTATTTAATATGATTACACAAGTATAACCTATATTGGATTGCTTACTGTCTCAGGGAGGGAGGGAGAATAAGAAACAATTTGGAACTCAAAACATTAAAAAAAATCAAGAAATTGTTTTAGAGGATTCTGGGACGATGGTGGAGTAGGTCAGAAAATTCCTAGCTCTCAAGATTTTCCCTCACAAAAGAGATAAAAGAGCACCTTAGGGTGAACAAGGTAAAAATAAATAAGGATGGGGCCTTCCTGTGACAATATGAGGAGAGCAGAAGAAAAATCCCAGGATGAGGTTTGATCCCTGTGAAGAGTAAACACTTCAGGTTAGGTTCTATTTTAACACCTGGGGTTGGTTGGTTTGAGAGCCTTCATAGGCTCTAGCCACAGGAACTCCTCAGATAGTGAGGCTAGTGGGGCATCTGAGCCCTGGAAGACTGAGGGGAATTCTGCTGGCCAGACTCAGCTGTGCTGTGAAGAGCTGCGGGGGTGAGAAGGAACCCACACTGACTCAGTGAGTGTAGAAGCAGTGGGTCCGAAAGCCCTTGACTGTGAGCACTTACAGGAGGTTGGAGGTTTGGCATTAGTTATAGGCTAGAGAGGAGAACTGACCATCTGCGGCAAGAGGCACCATCTCCCATAACCCAGGGCTAGAGGTGTTTACAAAAATTAAGCTATTATCACAAAAAATGCACAGGCAAAGGAGAAAGAATCCAATCGTAGAAAGCTGTTATGGGAATAGAGAAGACTGGGGTTTATCTTCAGGGGAGGATATTGAAGTAAAGAAATCCTCAAAGAGTAACATCAAATGGTCATCTGCCCAAAAAGAATTCATAGATCTGTAAAAGGACTTTAGAAATCAAATGACAGAGAGGGAGGAAAAATTAAAACCAAACCAAACCAAACCAAAGAATAATCCAAGAAAAACAAGATTAGGAAAGTCAACCAACTAGAAAAGGAAATCCTGAATCTGAAAGAAGAAAATGACGTCTTGAAAATTAGTGAAAAAGTGAAGCCAGTGAAATTATAAGAGATCAAGAAATAATTAAACAAAATATGGATAAAGAAAAAAATAGAAGAAAAAGTGAAACATCTTGTAAGAAAAAGAATAGATTTGGAGAATAGATCAAGAAGAGAAAACATAAAAATAATCAGACTAACTATGATCAAAAAAAGAATCTTGATACAATAATACAAGAAATAATTAAAGAAGATTGTCCTGAAGCAATAGAACAAGGGGGAAAGTAGGAATAGAAAAAAATCCATCGATCACCACTTGAAAGAAATCCTATGAAGAAAACTCATAGGAATATCAGTCAAATTTGGAAACCCCAATTCAAGAATAAAAATATGAAAAGCATAAAGATTAAAATAATTTCAATATGATGGTGCCACAGTTAGAATCACACAAGACCTAGCAGTAGACATTAAAAGATAGCAAGTCTTAGAACACAATATATAGTTATATTGAAAAGCAAGGGAACTGGGGCTCTGGCTGAAAATATTATACCCTGCAAAGTTAAGCATTATCCTGAATGAAAGAAAATGGACATTTGACCAACTCACAGACTTTAAAGACTTCGTTAAAAAAACAAAATAAAACTGAACTTAATAGAAGATTTGATATGCAAAAGAAATTTAAAGTATATATCAAAGACTAATTATAAGGGATTCATAAGGACAGACAGTTTGCTTTTACACATGTGCAATGTATGTCTAAGATTCTTGTTAATAACTAACTCATAAGAAAGATTGGGATAAACCTGAATATGATAGGAATTTAAAAAGTAAAACCATTTAGGAACAGCTAAAAAGAGTATTTTATACAAATGAGGTGCAAGAAGGAGAATAATGGAAATGAGATGGGGGCAGAGGGCTGGTAGTACTGATTACCTACTTTCATGGAGAATTGGTTTAAGAGGAAAAAATACATACGTATTTAGAAGGGTATAAAAGTCTTCTAAATTCAGAAGAAATAAAATGATAGGGGCATAGGGAGGGAGTGGAGGGTAAGAGAGGGATTTTTAGAGGGGAGGGTGAAGGAACAGGTAAATGGATCTTTAGATTTATGGGAATGGAAGGATGAGGAGGAATCCTTGGAAGGAGCAGGTAGGAGGTAGCTAGGTGGTACAGTGAATAGAGCACTGGCCTTGGAGTCAGAAAGACATGAGATCAAATCTGGCCTTAGATGGCTTGGCACTTCCTAGCTGTGTAACCTTGGGCAAGTCACCCATCTCCAATTTTCTTGCCTTTCCTCCTCCCCCCAAACAAAAGGAAAATTTATTTTAACAAGTAGTTCGGGAAAGCATAAAATATTATTCAAAATAAATGTACAGAAAATAGAAGCAAGGTCAAGTAACAAAGGATAAATATGAGTATATAGTCCTAGAAAAATAGTATCCAAAACGCTAAAGTTCAAATGAACTGAGGCTGGTAGGGGAAACCAAGAACATCAAAAAAGCATTTGTTTTTTGTTTGTGTTTTCAGCATTTTTTTTTTATTGCTGTACTGGGAGGAAAAAAATATTTGAGAATTTATAGGACCTAGGCTAATGGTAAGTGGGATGATAACTGATGATAATGAGAACACAGAACTGTCCAATCCTGATTTTGTTTCTGTTTTCTTTACAGAAGAAAATGATATTTTACACTGAAAATAATGGCACAAAGATGAATAATAGGAAGTAGATACTCAAGATAAGTAAGGATATAACAGGAGAGAATTTAACTGCCCTTAATGAATTTAAGTCATTTAACCCAGATTAACATATCCTGGATTATTGAAACAACTGGCAAATGTGACAGCAAAAACACTATCAGTGATACCTGAAAGATCATGGAAAAGGGAGAGGGGCTACAAGACTTGGGACAGCTGGGTGGCACAGTGGATAGAGCATCAGGTCTGAAGTCAGGAAGACTTATCTTTGTGAATTCAAATCTGGCCTCAGACATTTACTAGCTGTGTGACCCTGGGCAAATCACTTAATGCTGTTTGCCTCAGTTTCCTCATCTGTAAAATGACCTGGAGAAGGAAAAGGCAAACCATTCTAATGGCTTTACCAAGAAAATCCCAAATGGGGTCACAAAGAGTAAGACGTGACTGAAAAACAACTCAGCAATAACACTACAAGACTGGAGACGGGCCAATATTGTCCCAGCTTCAAAAAAGAAAATAAGACAGTCTGAAAACCATAGGCCCTTAAGATTGACTTTGATTCTTGAGGAAAATCTAGAAAAAGTCATTAAATGGATGGTTGGCAAGCATATAGAAAGGAAGGAGTAATCACACAGGGCTAGTATGGCTTCATCAAGAAGAGGTAATACCAAACCGATATTACTTCCTTTTAGGAAATGAGGAGAGAATTCTCTAGATACAGTTTACTATAGCTAAATATCTAAATCACTGGGTTTATATTTTAGCTTTAATAAAGAATCTTATACTATTTTTTGTGGGAAACTTGGAAAAAATATGGATTAGTTGATGATCCATTCAAATGGATTCAGAAGTGGTTGGGTTTCCAGATTCAAAGGGTAGTTCCTAATGGTTCAGTGTCAAAGTGGAAGGTGACCACTAGTGGGATACTACAAGGATCTGTGTTTCTCTCTGTGCAATTTAACATTTTTATCATGACTTGGATAATGGTATGCTTATCAAATTGGAAAGGACACAAGTCTGAGAGCGGTAGCTAATACAGTGAATGACAGAATCAGGACACAAATCTTAGCAGAGTAAAGCATTGGATTTACTCATATATGATAACATTTCACAGGAACGAATATAAAATATTGCACTGGATGCAAAATTTTAACTCCACAAGTACAAGATGGAGGAAGCATAGATCAATAAGTATTATTCTGAAACAAGGAACTTGATGTTTGATGGAGTGAAAGCTCAGTATGTGTAAACAGTGTACTAGGGCAGCCAAAAAAAAGCTGTTTATCCTTTGTTTAGAAGACCAATGACATCACAGGATGAGGTCTTGAATCTTGCATGAATTGCATTTAAGTGAGGCAGAGTTGCACAAAGTTATCAGCCTCACTTTCTTCCAGAGTCATTGAAGTCCAATTGTGGGACAAAAGTCAGGACCACTAGCAATGGTCTAGGATGAAGTGGATGGCCTTGGCATCTTCAGTGTCTGACCAAGTTCTAAACACTCCATGGTGCCTGGTTCAGTCTCCTTCATTTAACCTTGGGCTGCATTCAAAAGGATGTGACTACCAGTAATGGGGAAGTGACAGTTTCATTGTACTCTGCTCTTGTCATACCTTACCTAAAGTATTCAGTTCTAGTCACCACACTCTAGTACGAGAATGTCCAGAGAAAGGCAACTAGGGTGGCGAAGGGACTTGAATCCATGTCATATGAGAACTGGTTAGAGGAAGGGAACAAGGTTAACCTGGAGAAGAGAAGTGGAGGTGGGGAGGGGAGAAAGAAACATGACAACTGTTTTTAAGTATTTGAAAGGCTGTCATATGAAAGATGAATTAGATTTTCTCTGTTTGACCCCAGAAGTAATAACCAAGAGCAGTGGGTAGAAGTTACAGAGAAACAGATTTTGACTTGATGTCATGAATTAAAACAAACAAAAACCTTCTTAACAAATATGACTGTCCAAGGTTGGAATGAGTGGCCTTGTGAAGTTGTATGTAAATTCCCTACCTTGCAGATTTTCAAGATGAAGCTGGATAATGGTTTGTTATGTATAGTTCAGTGGTGATTCTTTTGGTGTCTGGGTTGAACTTGAGGCCCTCTGAGGTCCCTTACACCTTCTCTCCAGGTGTGAAGGTGGAACTTCAACCACACTTGAAGAAAGAGGAATTCTATGTGTCAGAGGTGAAGTAGAAGTACGTTCAAGGCATGGGGGGCATTTGGTACGAAGACATAGTGATGGAAGATGGAGATGGAATTCCATGTGTGAGAAAAGGGGAAGAATTCGGTTTCTTTGAATTGAAGAGGTCAAGAGGGGGAATAATACACAGTGAGGCTAGAAAGATAAATTGGAATCAGGTTGTGAAGGGTTTGAAAGACGAAGCAGAGAATATTCTATTCCAGATGTAATAGTCACTGGAGAGTTTATAGTGAGTGGCAGTTATATGATTGGATTTGCACTCGAGGAAGATGACTTGTGGAAGATGAGTTGTGCAGTTATGTGAAAGATAGATAGGAATGGGGGAGATGTCAGGAAGGAAGACCAATGAAGAGACTGTTGCAACAATTTAGGTGAGAAGTGATGAGACTGTGAACAAAAGTGGTGGCTGTGAATAGAGGGGGGGCTCTGGATGAAATAGATGTAGAAGTACAAAAGGGAATTTCTAGCAGTTAACTTGGTTATGTAGGGTGAGGGAGAATGATGAACTGAGAATTACACTAATGTTATGAACCTGGGAGGCTGGAAGAATGGTGATATTTCTGAAAGAAAAAAAAGGATATTTAGAAGAGGGATCAGTTTGAGGGAAAGACAATAATTCTGGTTTGGATATGATGAGCTTGAGATGTCTGTGGGACATCTATTTGAAATGTCTAATAAAGAGTTGGTAATGTGAGGATAAAGCTTTGGAGAGCAATGGTTACATAGATGAGTAAGCCTTCTCTGGGGCAGTTAGGTGACATAGTGGATAGAGTACCAAGGCCCAACCAAAGTCAAGAACACCTGAGTTCAAATTTGGCTTCAGACATTTAACTGTGTTAAGTGAACAAGTCACTTAACCCTGTTTGCCTCAGTTTCCTCCTCTGTAAAATTAGCTGGACAAGGAAATGACAGACTGCTCTAGTATCTTTGCTATCAGGAAAACCTCAGGTGGGGTCACAAAGAGTTGGATACGACTTAAATGACACAAGAAATCTTCTGTATAGCAATGATAATTAAACACATGGAAGCTGATGAAATCACAAAAAAAGATCATAGAAAGAGAAGAGAGCTCAGAACAAAACCTTGTGAACATCCATAGAAACATTTGGGTTCAAGTCTTACCTCCCATCAATATGTGCTACCTGTGAAACTATGGGCTAATCATTTAACCTCTCAGTATGTAAAGACAACATCCTTTAACTATGGTATAAATTAGTTGCAGATCTGAGTTGATGGAATGGGTTTCTACACAAGAGCTCTCCAGATCAATTAAATCTCAGGTCTGCACGAAAGGGCAATAAATATAAATAAAGTAGCAGAGGCACCATGACTCATTCCAACTGGAGGAAAGGTAGTGAGAGTGTGGTTTTAAATTGTCAAGCTGATGGATCTCCAGATTCAGTTACCTCATTTTCTATAATAGTTATCATGTCTAATACTATTGTGCAAAATTAGGGAAAAGGTATCTGACAACTTGAATTCCCTGTGACTTTTTGTTACACAACCGTAAACAATAGTGGCTGTTCAGAAAAAATGGGGGAAAAAAGTAATGAATTCTTGCCAATCCCTGGCAGATGTTAAAAATTCAAAAATGCCCCACCATTTTGTAACCATTTCAAAATGGTTAAAAAAATCAGCCTTGAGAATTTAAAGCTTCTTGGTACACAATGTTTCTATGCTGCTGCAGTTTATGAAGGAACTTCAATGACTATAGTGTATTTCTCCACTAGAGAAAGTCATCTCTTCTCTCTTAGAAGGATCAATCTTTTCTTTATTTTCAGTCACCTATGGCAAACTATGTAATAACTCTTGTAGTTAAAAAGCCCATATGTGCAGAGTTTATAAAAACCTTACTGAGGAGGAGGGGTGAAGGGTGGAAGGCAGAGAGGACTCAAAGAAATATCCCAAGGCAAAACATGCAAAACCATTTTTACTAATCAAAGAAGCATTGTGAGTTTGGCTGACAGTTGCTTTAATAAATGACCTTCATTGTCCTTTAAAACTATATGCTCTGTGTATACAGTACATTTCAAATTATCTAATGCTCAGCAATGAAGGAAGGGGGCCTTTTCTAGTATCCTGAGAAATGCCAGCATGATGAACTGTTAAGTTCCCATGCTCTGAAAAATGCCTCATTGAAATAACTGACCTTTCTATGTTTATGCTCATAAAATCAAATCCTTAACCTGATTAATAATAATGAAAACAGAATCAGCTGGAGTTTATGATTAATTCAGCTGTGTCAGCTTTCTTTGCATACTCCAACTGAACCAAAACAATCTAGATTGCTTGCATCCTATATCATTTAATTCAAATGGCCCATGATTTTCAAAATAGGTCCAAAACATGTCCAGAGGTTTTCTGAAGTTCCAGAACAATAGTATATTTGTCTCCATATTTAAGGTAAACCTATGAGACTAGTAGCAGATCAAGGGCAATGCTGTGGGTATGGAGTCTTTGAGTTTCAGCATGGATTTTGAGTTATTTTTGTTTTATTTTTATTATTATTATGACTGTTCTATTTCTATAGAAGATGGATAGATTTGGGCAGCTAAGGGGAAGGGGTACAGTGGATAGAGCACTGAGCCTGGAATCAGGAAGACTAATCTTCATGAGTTCAAATCTGTTCTCAGATAAAAACTAGCTATGTGACCCTGGGCAAGTCACTTAATGCTTTTTAACTAAGTTTTCTTATCTGTAAAATTAGCTAGAGAAAGGAATGGCAAACCACTTCTACATCTTTGCCAAGAAAACCCCAAAGAAACAGATATAACTGAAAATGACTAAGTAACAATAACAACTACTAAGTGAGTTTGAAA
Source organism: Bettongia penicillata ogilbyi (assembly GCA_023548195.1). NCBI lineage: Eukaryota > Metazoa > Chordata > Mammalia > Diprotodontia > Potoroidae > Bettongia > Bettongia penicillata. Next base: position 898,318 of record JAJHZJ010000243.1, on the reverse strand, counting down.
CTGGTTGACTTTTCAGACTCAAAGAATGATGCTTAGGTGACTCAAAGAGTGATCATTAGGCAACACACCAGGAAGAGCCTCAACTCTAAAATCAGAATATCTGGATTTAAATTCAGCCTTTGATGAATATTTCTCATTTGACTAGAAAATTTCCAAGGCTTTTGCCAATCCTGTCTATGATTCTAGAGAACTGTTACATGGCTAACCCATTTAACCCATAGATTTGCTGCTAAAAGAGCCAGAGAGATCATCAGCCCAACTCCTTCATTGTCCAAATGAGGAAACTGAAGTGCAGAAAGACGTAGCCATTGTCACCTATGGGGTAAATAGCGAAGTCAAGATTCAAATCCAGATGTCCTAACTCCAAATCTATTAAAAACTCCAACATATCACACTATCTCTATGGACCTGTTTACCTTTTATTGTTATCTGACAAGCCAGATAAGGCAGAGTTGAAAAAGATACTATCAAAATTTTATTTTATGGTTTTTATTGGTATCTTTTGTTCTAATATAATCATTTCTAAATCTCTTATCACCCCCTTCCCCCCACACACCCAGAGAGCTAGTTTAAATGACAGAGTTGAAAAAAAGCAGTACAGCACAACTAAATCACACATATGCGACATCTATAGTATCCAACATCTGCAAAAAAGGAATGAAGGGAAACCCTCATATTTCTTTTGGGGGCCTTTCGCTATTATAATTATTTGTTATTCAGTCATTTCAGTTGTGTCTGACTCTTTGTGACCTCTTTGGGGGTTTTCTTGGTAGAGATCCTGGGGTGGTTTGTCATTTTCTTCTCCAGCTCATTTTATAGATGAGGAAACTGAGGCAAATTGGGTTAAATGACTTGATCAGGGTGGCATAGCTAGGAAGAATCTGAGGTCAGATTTGAACTCAGGAAGATGGGTCTTCCAGACTCCAGGGCCTACTTTCTATACGTTCTGTCACCTTGCTGCCCTCATTAAAATCATAAAGGCCTCTTTTTCATAGACAGAATTTTTATATCCTCCAACATGAACAGAATCCTTTAGATTTGATCTACGATTCTCCTGAAATTTTTCCTGTGGATGATATTTGATTAAGAATGGAGACATAAGAATGTTTTTCAATGAGAGGAATGATAAACTCATGAGACTAAGCTTAGAGGTAAGTCATCCCTACACTAATGCCTAGAACTGGGATACCACATCCACCATACTCCCTGACCCATCAACTCAGTAGCTATGCAGAGAATAGTGTTCTAGTTCTTCCATTCCTTCGGATATATTGCTTCCCAGAAGGCAGCAAGTAGAGCATTGGGATATAAGCATCCTCACTGACTTTCATAATAGAGTGCACATTATATTACACATTATATGACTCTGTTAGAGTCCTCAAGATGAAACACTTAAAACAACAGAGAATAATCTCTTGACCTAGAAGGAATCTTTGACATAAATGAGTTCAACCTCCTCAATTCAGTTCAATATAACAAACATTTTTTGAATATCTATGGTGAGGACTTAGGCTAGAGACTGTAGGTAAAAAGACAAGAACAAATCAATCTCTGCCCTCAAACAGCTTAATTTTTACTCTGAGAATATAACACACACACAGGTAAGTAAATCAATGATTAAAATTGACAAGGATCACTACCAAGTACAGGTAGAAGGAAATCTTCAAGTAGTATCTGAACTGTCTTTTTTAAAAAAATTAAATTTATTTATTTTCAGTTTTCAACATTCACTTCCAAAAATTTTAAATTTAAATTTTCCTCCTATTTCCTCCCTTCCCCATCTCAGGACAGCATGTGTTCTGATTACTCTTTCCTCTAATCACCCCTCTCTTCTATCATTCCCCCTGTTTTATCCCCTACACTTCTGTTTTTCTGTAGGGCAAGATAGATTTCTATACCTCATTGCCTATATATCTTATTTCCTAGTTGCATGTCAAAACAATTTTTAACATTCATTTTTAAAGCTTTGAGTTCCACATTATTGAGAAGGCAAACAATTTGATATAGGTTATACACGTATAGTCATGCAAAACACTTCCATAACAGTCATGTTATGAAATAATAACTATATTTCCCTCTATCCTGTCTTGCCCTCCATTTATTGTATTCTCTTTTTTGACCTGTCCCTTTACCAAAGTATTTGCTTCTGATTACCCCTTCCACCAATCTGTCATCCTTTCTATTATCCTCCCTCTCTTCTCCCCTCCCCCCTGCTTTCCTGTAGGGTAAAATAAACTTCCAAACCCAATTGAATGTGTATGTTTTAACATCCTGAGGCCAACTCAGATGAGAGGAAGGCTCACTTATTCCCTCTCACTTTCCCCCTTTCCCCCTCCATTATAAAAGCTCTTTCTTGCCTCTTTTATGTGAGACAATTTAGATCATTCTGCCTCACCTTTTTTCTTTCTCCCAGTACATTCCTCTCAACATTCAATTTTAACTTTTTAGATATCATCCCTTCATATTCAGTTTATCCTGTAAGCTCTTTTTCTCTCTCTCTCTATGTATGTATGTATATATATATACATACATATACACACACATATATACATACATATACATACAGATACACATATACATACACATACCCACATATATATACACATATACATATATACACATGTATATATATACACATATATATGTTTGTATGTATACATATATACATATATTTATATTCCCCCCAATCATCCTAATACTGAGAAATGTCCCATAAGTTACAAATACTATTTTTCCATGTAGGAATGTAAACAGTTCAACTTTAATAAGTCCCTTATGATTTCTCTTTCCTGTTTACCTTTCCATGCTTCTCTTGATTCTTGTTTTTAAAAGTCAAATTTTCTATTCAACTCTGATCTTTTCATCAAGAATGCTTGGATATCCTGTATTTCATTGGAATTCCATTTTCCCCCTGAAATATTATACTCAGTTTTGCTGGGTAGGTAGGTGATTCTTGGTTTTAATCCTACCTCCTTTGATCTCTGTAATATCATATTCTAAGGCCTCCAATCCCTTAGAGTAGAAGCTGCTAAATATTTTGTTATCCTGATTGTGTTTCCATAATACTTGAATTGCTTCTTTCTGACTGCTTGTAATATCTTCCCCTTGACCTAGGAACCCTGAAATTAGACTACAATATTCCTAGGAGTTTTCTGTTTGGGGTCTCTTTCAGGAGGTAATCAGTGGATTCTTTTCATTTCTATTTTCCCCTCTGGTTCTAGAATATCAGGGCAATTTCCCTTGGTAATACTTTATTTATTTATTTTTATTATTATGGACCACAAAAGAAATTTTTTTAAAAACATTAACCAACTGAGACACAAATAATATTTATGTTGCTACCTTCACAAACTCTTGACCTAATTGTCTCCACAGTATTACTAAGAATTGAAGGACCCTAACTTATTAATGTTGGTCTAAAGTCCTATGCTTAATAGCTTAATTTTAGACAACCTTGGATGTTCCCCTACCCATAATCTATAATTGAATACATCTGGTATTAAGCTTACAAATCTTTTGACTATAGGAAATTGCCACCAATAGTAAGGACGTTGCAGGGATACAATATCGCCCCAACTTCATGTCAATTCCAGGCAGGATTAGATTATCCACTTGCACGCAGTCAGGCTTAAAGTCTGCCAGGTGTCAGTGAGGAAATTGAGTGAGGTGAATCCCACCTCAGCCCATACTGAGCAGCTGCTCTCCTACCCTTCCCTTGAGATCACCTATGCAGTTCATACCATCATCTCATCAGCTTACTGACATCATGTATTGGAGGCTCAGATCACCTTTCTTGCTACCCATACCTGGAGTTAAACTCAGAAGAACAGTCACTTAATAGTCCCATAGCATCTAAAAATGGCAAGTTCCAATAACCAGGTTTCAGATATGATTATAGTTTCACTTTGGCTAAGGAACATCTTTTGAGGTAAGTCTTAAGTGGCTTACATGCCTTTCTATACATGTTCTAGTTCCTGATTAAATGGCAATCATAAAATCAAATTTACCATTAAAACCTTGACTTTTCCATCAATGCCAAATTTTACCTAAGGTTACCTTCCTCTAGGAAATTTAGGCTAAAATTCTTTTCTCCAAACTAAAGATGTCATTGATTTATTCTCAGTAATTAATTCAGTCTGTTGTTTTAATACTAATTGCTTTTACCTGACTTTGTAATATGTCCAATTTTTCTCCCCATCACTCCCCTCCCCCCACTTTCTAATACTTTGCATTCTGATTACTCCTTCCCTTAATGTACCCTCCCCTCCATTGCACCCCACCCCTCTCCTATCCCCATCTTCTCTCTTTTCTTGCAGGGCAAGATAAATTTCCATACCCCTACCCCTGTAGTTCTTATTTCCCTTGATAATTTTTTGAAAGATGATGTCAAAGCTCTTTTTTTTGATCATGGCTTTCAGATAGTCCAATAATTTTAAAATTATCTCTCTTGGATCCATATTTTAAGTTAGTTGTTTTTTTCAATGAGGTACTTCACATTGTCTTCTATTTTTTCATTCTTGTGCTTTTGTTTTATTATTTCTTGATTTCTCAGAAAGTAATTAGCTTCCATTTGTTCCACTCTAATTTCGAAAGAATTATTTTCTTCAGTAAGCTTTTTGGACCTCCTTCACCATTTGATTCATTCTGCTTTTCAAGGCATTCTTCTCCTTGTTGATTTTTTTGACCACTTTTGCCATTTGGGTTAGTCTTATTTTAAAGGTGTTATTTCTTCAGCATTATTTTGGGTCTCCTTTAGCAAGCTGTTGACTTGTTTTTATGATTTTCTCACATCACTCTCATTTTTCTTCCCAATTTTTCTTCTACTTCTTTTACTTGATTTTCAAAATCCTTTTTTAGCTCTTCTATGGTCTGAGACCAATTCATATTTTTCTTGGAAGCTTTGGGTAGAGGACCTTGGATTTTGTTGTCTTCTTCTCCTTGTATGTTTTGATCTTCCTTGTCATCAATGATGTAAGAAAATACCTATGAAGCTGTCTTTGGCCTTTGTGGGTTGAGAAGTCTGGAAATCACTGTAGCCACCACTCGCTTAGCCCCCTAAAATCAGCTACAGGTATGTCTGTGCTGCTGAACTGTGCTGTGCTTCCAGCCTGGTGTGATAAACCCTTCCTGTTGACCTTCCAAATTGTCTTAGGCTGGAAATTTGGTTGTCTGTCATTTTGTGACTTCTGCTGCTCTGGAATTTGTTTAGAGCCATTTTTACAGGTTTTTGAGGGGTTTGGGGGGAAAGCTCAAAGAGGTCCCTGCTTCTACTCTGCCATCTTGGCTCTGTCCCTTCAGTTTCAAGACTGAATTCAGTCTTGAAAAAAAGATGTGTAGATGAAACATTTATTAAGCACTTATTATGTGTTACATGCTGTAGATTTTCATTAACTGTGACGAGAAAGTCGGGCTCTCCAGGTATGGGGAGCAATGGGGAGATCACTTATGCAAACACTCAGAATTGAGAGATGGAATGTTGACCCTGAGGAAGAACTATATTTGGAGTCTAGTCTGACTTTATATAGAGTGTGAGAATAAGAATAATAGGAAATTAAGCTAGGGAGATAGGTTAGAGTTAGAAAGTGGGTAGTCTTCAAAGGTAGACTGAAGAGTTTGTATTTTATTTTTATCTTACAGATTAAGAAACTGAAGGTCTAAGAAGTGAATTGTCAGGGTCATATATATGCTATAAGCAGAGACAAGATTCAAACTCAGGTTTTTTTGCTCCAAATCCAATCCTTCCCTATACCATTCTGCCAAATGCCCAAGAGTAATTTTTCAGAATATCTTTATGAAGTGAAACAGGTTTTAGAAAATAGAATAGAAATAAGAAAGAAATGAAAGGATGGATGTGAATTATGATTTTAATGATAATATTTGGGTTTCATATGGCTCTTTCTTTCTTCAAATACCTGTTAACATGCTCTAATCATTACCAACTTCTATGATAAGAAATAAAGGGACAAATATTACTATTTATTAACATATCTGTTGGACTAGGAGCAGTCTCTACCCAATTTCAAAAAGCTATTGAGTAGGTAGAACCCCTAAATCCTTTGAAGCACTAGTATTCCAGGATCTTTTGGTCAATATATTAGCACACCAGCAAAACCAAACCTATAAAGTAATTATACTGTTTTGCTCTAAATAAAGTTGTTCAATTAAGGCTCAAAGATAGAGAGTAAACAATAGAATATCTAACTCAGTAATGAGAATCTAGTCAAAGTTGAATTGCCAAGCAAATGGTCCATTGGGTAGCAAACTATCTAACGATTAATTTATCAATAAATAATGAGGTCTTTGTAATAAAAACACAGTACTCAGTAATCCAAGAAAAAACACACACATTTATTCGTTGAGAGAAGATGGCACTTTATTGCCTCTCTGTGGCCCTATTTGAGTATTTCTGGATTCCTGGACTGCATCTAATGTGGATCTGTGAGTAACAGATGAAGAGGAGGGTAGGGAGGAGAAAGAGAGAGAGAGAGAGAGAGAGAGAGAGAGAGAGAGAGAGAGAGAGAGAGAGAGAGAGAGGGAGAGAAAGGAAAAGAAGAAAAAGAAGAAAATAGGAGAAGAAGGAGATTGAGGAGAGAAAGAAGAAAACGAGAAAGAGGAAGAAGAAGGAGGAGGAGATGGAAAGGGAAGGGGAAGGAGAGGATATAGGGAAATAAAGTGATGTGGAAGAGAGAGGGAAAGAGATGAAGAAATAGAGAGAAAATACAAAACTCTGCTACTTGGTTCAGCTGTAGGTCAGAGAAGACCTAAGTCAGCGAGCAAGGCTAAGAGGGAGTCCCTTAGCAACCCATAGGCCAAAAAACAAAGGTAGGAGCAGAACCATCAGATTCTTGTTCCCTTTGCAGTCAACTTACAAAAATATGGGAGTAAAAACATAGACAACATAGTTCTGCTCCATTCATATGGCAAGTAACAAGGGAAAGGATCAAAGGTAGGAGATCAGCTGCCAGATTCTTGCTCCTTTCAAAGTAGGCAAATGAGAAAGCCATAGGGAGGAGGTCAGGAGCTGAAATTCCAGAAGCTCTACCTGCTTCTGGTCAAACTAGGACCCATGTCCGGTCACATGTCCTCTCTCAGCTCCAGGTCCTTGGAGGTGAGACATTATCTATCTGTATTAGAAAACTGCTAGCAGAAGTTAATCTGGAAGTGGTTCTGATCCCCATTAAGTAAACTGTGATTCCACTCCCTCCTCAGGGCCCAATAAAGAATCAAGAAGATCTTATCCTATATCTATGATAGAAAACAACATTCTTTAACCAAGAACCCATTGGTAAACATTCCTAAATGGGAAGAACTAAATGGAATAAGGGGGGATATGCTCATCTCCACTCAAACAGTGAAATGGTATCAACTGATAACTATGATATTGCCGGAGATGGTATGAGCTCATACTACCTTTCCTTCACTGGTGTGTTGATGCTATCCATTATCAAGCTCACTATAATATGAATAATGGAAGGAGCTGAGGATATTTTATATCATAATAACAATCAATCAACATTTATTAAGCATTTGCCATATGCCAGGCACAGTGCTAAGCACTGGGGATACAAATATAATTGAAATTCTTACTCTCAAATAGCTTACATTCTATCAAATGATGAGACTTAGGTAGAGAATTTATTGGTTTTGTTAAAATTACAAATTTGTTGCATAATTGGAAGTACAAAAACACTTGGAGTCTGATTTATGCCTCCTGCCTACCTAGGTTAATTAAAATGAAAATCTTTCTCTTTATTTGTACTGTGTAGATAGATTAATCCAGTGGTGGTAACTATATATGCCTTGTTCCTTACAACCCTTTAAAGTGGAAAGTTAAGATCAGGTGACCTGGAGGATAGTATAATTGAATATCTGCTTTTAAAATTTTAATTAAAACTTGCTTAAAATGGCATTCAAACTAATAAAAAACAGAAAATCATTGAATGAGAGCAGGAAGGGACCTATATGTTTTACAATAATGTGTGGGGGTTAAGTGAAAATTGAGGCTGTTGCTTTCAAGAAGCCAGTAGCAAATCTTCTCAAATTGTACTTAACAAGTCTCATTTTCTTTCAGAGATGTGAATTCTCTTTTAAGGTTTTCCTCTCATGTGTTATTCTAGTAGTTATCTTTTCCCCTAAGATCTGAGAGTTCTGTGCTCTTGAAATTTGAAACTGGTGATGATAACAAAAATTACATGGTGCAACTCATCTCGATCTGACTCTAGCATATCTGATTAATTGTGTTTCCCTCAAAAACTGAGTAGCTCTAGAAAGAGGGTAGGGCTGACTGTAGGAAGGTGGAATAGCCCGAGTACAGAAATTCCCTCCTAAATTACTGATTGACTCCTAGTATGGCATCAGAATACTTTTTTTCATATTACTACTTTACATAAAAACTTGCAGTGTTCCCTCTCACCTAATGAATGAAATCCATTTGACTCAGCATAGAATTTGAAGCACTTCACAAGCTGGTCTTCTACCTTTCCAAACCAGTGCATGGGCCAAACCAAACTATGCTTGTGTGATTGACTCTATTATCCAAATTATCAACAAGTACAAACTCTCTACTCCAGCCAGAACCATCTTTTACTTATTTTTACCCACTCATCTACATGTACCAGGCTTATGCATCTTTTAATCTTTACCCTTGCCGTTACTTCTCAGACTTCTATTACCTTCTATATGACTTCTCTGTCTCTGTTACCTCTATCCATATCCTACCTATCTCCAAAAGGTTCAGGTCTGAATCTCTCCTCAGACAGTTACTATAATTCCAGTTAATGTCAGTATAGGATCCTTATATTTAAAATGATGTGGTTAGACTCAAGAACCTATAAGGTCCTTTCCAACTTTAAATCTTTTAACCTATTAGTCTCCTATAAGAAAAGTTCCTATACTCATTCATCTTTCTGTTTGCTAAACTCTCACTAGCACTGACTCTCCATGTTATGCAGTTTAGCACACAGGTTACATATCATCTTATAATTTTCTCCAATTAATTCATTGTACATAAGTTCATGATTTTTCCTTGTGTCTTATCTCCTCCATAATATCTGAAAGGATGTGGGATATATGAGAGGTACTTAGAAAATACCTGCAACCTTCCTTTAACTTTGCTTTGGTTTAGTGGCAGGCTCAGGTCTAGCCTTTTCACAACAGGATTGGCAGAGCTGTGGGTCTCATGAGATCCCTGCGCATGAAAGGGGCAGAGAAGGTTGAAGAAAGCAGCAGAGTTTTGATCAGTTTCCAATGGCATAACCCTTCAACGATATAGGTCAAACACAAACCCTAGTTTTCTCTGAGTGTCAGTGTTAAATCTTGCACATAATAGTCAATTATCCATCATGGTAGGTTCTAGCTCAGGGGTAGGGAACTTGTGGCCTTGAGACCACATGTAGCCCTCTAGGTCCTTAAGTGCAACCATTTCACTGAATCCAGACTTCACAGAACAAATCCCCTTAATAAAAGGATTTGTTCTCTAAAACTTGGACTCAGTCAAAAGATTATACCCAAGGACCTAGAAGTCCACATGTGGCCTTGAAGATGAAGGTTGTCCATCCCTGTTCTATCCTATTTCAAATGTGCCTTCATCAGAAGATTATGTTAAGCATGAATGATGATTTTTAAGGAAGACTTTTTGGGAAGGAGGTGAGGTTCATAGGCAAATAGATGGCGCAATGAATAGAGTGCCAAGCCTAGAAACAGGAACACTCATCTTTCTGAGTTCAAGGATGCCCTCAGACATTTATTAGCTATGTGACCCAAGGCAAGTCACTTCACCCTGTTTACCTCAGTTTCCTTATGTGTAAAATGAGTTGGAGAAGGAACTGGCAAATCACTGCAGCATTTTTGCCAAGAAAATCCCAAATAGGGTCATGAAGAGTCAGATATCACTGAAAAAATGACTGACTGAGGTAGAGTTCATATGTTGGTGAGTTTCACAGAATGTTCAAATGACTTCTCTCTATTTGAGGTAAATAACCAAGGGATAATATGTTGTTCCTCATTTTTGAATGCTTTGTATTATTGATTTCTTCAGATCTTATCATAATATAGCTTAAGTATTTTGGTATTATTTTATTTCACCTAAGATTAAGTTCTGGTACTGGTTAAGATATGACTGTATGTAAGTTTTAGCCAAAGAAATTGAGGTCAGATTCCTTGCAGACAGCATATTTTTAATTCTATTAGCAATATTTGTATATTTTTAGTGTGTTTGTAATTACTCTTGCATGCTAATAGAACACTGTGATAAAAATGATAGCATTAAAATGGATAATTCTCTCCATTGTGCTGCAGAGGAGCCAAAAATCAAGCCATTTCTTTGTTTTCATTTGTGGCCAACCACCACTGCACTACCTCTCATTTCTTGGGAGGTTTTCAGCCAAGAAACAGATATATGACCATCTGCTTTTAATCTCTTATGCAGAGATAATAGTCTGGATCAATGAACTCTGACTCTATCCTATAGGGAAATGGAAAATCTTCTTGGGATTCTTTCCAACGTACAATAATGTTGAACGGAGACTTTTTTTTTTTTTTTTTTTTTGCCTTACTTATCTCTAACTTCAGATTTCTCCTAAAGGAACAGTAACATAGCTGACTCGTCCAACAACCAGCCCTGTCATGATGTATTATTGCCATCTCACTAAACAATTAAAGTCATAAATCTTACAGCTCTTAACTACCCACTGCCCAAAGGAGATTTTTTTTTCTTTTACTTTTGAGAAATAGCAGTGAACTAAAAACAGTTAAGTGAGTGAGAACGTGTGAGCAAATAAACCTTCTCAAATTCATGTTACTGGCTCTAATTTTTTGTTTTGTTTTCCCAAGAAGGACTGGAAGAGTAGAAGATTATCTGTGAGCCAAACTTAAGAAATGCTCCTTTTCCTTCAGTTAACTTACTCCAGCTCTGATAGGACCAAAAAAAAAAAAATAGCAATATTTTTTATAAGGATTAACCAGGAAGCTCTGAAAAAAAGTATTTATTCTTTCCCCTTACCCTCTCTCCCCATGTTAGATATGTTAATAAGACAGATTGGATGCTTTGTAGAAAAGTGTACTATATTCAAAAGAAGTTAGTAGAGTGGAAACAAAAAGTACTACTTTTTGTTAAGCATTCTTTCAACTTTTGTGTTGACCACTGACAATGTAGCTTAGCAGGAATATCCATGTACTAGAAGTGAGCACGTAGTACCTTTATCTTTACTCATAGAGTAGAAAATCCAGCCAATTACCTTATTCACTCCAAACTCTATAACCATGTTGGATTGAAAAAGAAAACAGATGTCATAAAGTGGTTCTTTGGCTGGCATTTGGTAATTACTTCAATTCTCTTATTTTTATAGGCTTTTATAGAGATGGTAGATTGGGTAATGAAAGTAAAGTGATGTATTATATATACTCTTGTTCAATGTCAAATGAACCTTCTTTGACTTGAAGTGCCAGTTGGCAGTTAGAGAGTTGTCAGATTAATATTGTTTGATTGTGACATTTTCACAAAGAAGGCAGGGTATCACAATGGAAAGAGCACAGGTTTTAGAGTCAGAGAGACCTAGGTTCACATCTCTGTCCTCTGATGATTACTATCTATGTGACCTTAGGCAAATAATTTATTCCCCCTGGGTCTCAATATATCCTTCTGTAAAAAGGGGATTGGGCTAGATGGTCTCTGAAGCATCTGCAAATATACAATGTGAAGGTTTAAATGGCTGACGACGTTAATTTTATTTTGTTTTGAGGGTGTTTTTGTGTGAGGGGAGCCATTCTAATGTCCTCTGAGGAATTTGGAATCACTAATAAAATATAAAATGTTCTCAGTCTATATATTTAACTAGATCGATAAAACAAGGCATATGTAGAATTTAATATTTGTCCAATTTGTTTAGATTGTTAAACTGTAAAATGTATGTCCCCAAAATCCACTTTGAAACTTGAATTTTCTATGTTGTGGTGGTTGTTTATTTTTTTAATAGCAATCAAATTAATTAGCTAATTGCATTAAAAAGCTCATTTTACTTTGCTGATAGAGAGATGAAAGGAATAATTCTCACTTTTCATGTTCCATTTTACTCTTGATTAAGTGTTACCCCTTAATTGCTGAACAATACTAGGAAACTTTCCTTATACCTGTGGGGACTGGCCTTAGCTACACTTGGTATTTGGAAGAACCAAGAAGGGAAGAGCAATACTTTCAGGAACCAGTAGGGATTTAGAGCTCTTAGGTATCTGGGGGCCTTTGAGTGGCTAATGAATTTTTCTCCTTCAGAGGAAAAGGGAAGTCTGATTATTCAGTTATGATACTGGACTTCATGGGTTTGGGACAAACATAAGATCGGTGAAGGAGCCATAGTCATCTAATTGCTATTTTAATTAATTTGATATTATTCCTTTTATTCTTCTTATGTATATGAATAGAAAACTGTGCAGTCAAATCAGGCTTGCATGACTGACTTTACTATGCCATGCTCATTGACTGAGGTTTTTTAAAATATAGGGTGAAGAAAAGAGGACAGAGTTTTATCAAGAGTCTAATCGTATCCACCCACACAAACCACACACTACTAGACAATAGGAAGTAATTATTCACGTCTCTAAGAACCATAGAGAACCTATTTCCCCCAAGCACTCTGCTGTTGGGATTTGAGTTCAAGTACTTCTGATTCCAAGCTCATTCCCTTTGCCACAATGAGTATTGCAATGTGCTATAGCAAACAAACAGACATAAAGGATAATGTGATTTTAACCTGCATTAAGAAGGCATACTATCTTGTCTAGGATAAGGGAAGAGATAAGCCCAATGAACTCTTCTCCCATGATCATGCTAAAGTACAGAGCAGTTTAATCAGAATATTGAAGGTCCACAAGGTCATGTCAGGAACTTGGAATGTTTAGCTTGAACAAGAGAAGACTTAGAGGGAAACATGATAGACATTTTTCATAGGAGCAGTTAAAGAGATGTGTTTGGAATCTTACTGAAATGCAATCTCTTATAACTAGTACCCCTGCTTCATTTAATAACTAGGTTATTAACTAGTCGGTTAACTGACAAATAACTGCAGAACCCAAGAAGTTACTCTATGATTCTGCCATAAATAGATGATGTTTATCTAACTTTTAATGTTTGCAAAACACTTTACATAATATCTCATTTAATCTTCACAACAATTTACAAGATAGACACTATAAATATTCCCATCTAACAGAAGAGTAAACAGAAATTCAGAAAGATGAGAGACTTGACTCTATTGCAAAACCATTGAGTGTTGGAGGCAGGATGTGGCCCCAGGTCTTATTTGCCATTTGCCATATGACCTCTCAAAGTGGAGGCAACAGGCATTGAGGGGGATAAAACAGGAATCCAGATGGGTTTACTGGAGATCTGTTGAGAACTAGAGTACAATAAGCCATTTTGAATAAGGGCAATTTAGATTCTACTAAACATATTGTATTTTAATACAACCGGTTTTAAAGTATGTGGCTAGAGCTTGGTAGTAGTTTGGATGGAACATTGTACATGGAGTTGGGAAGACATGAGTTTCCAATACAGCCTCCAACATTTGCCAGCTATGTGACTGTGGGAGACTCACTTAACCTTCTACCCACCGTTTCCTTATCTGTATTTCAGGGATAACGGAAGTTGTTCTGAGGACCAAATGAGATGACATATGAAGACTGTTTTGCCAACTTCACTATTATTGTTATTTGTTGCTGTGGTTGGGTTTGTTTCAAAAGTCTGAAAAGCTTCCCTGACCCAAGCAGCAGCGTTTGCCAACCTAAGATTCTGAACATTGAATTCATTCCTTTGAGTAAAAACTGTCTCGAGAAAGTCCTTATTTAGATACAAATGGTTCATTAGATAGTAATTGACCCATTATCATAGTGGGAAAGTTTAGTTTCCCAGATCAACTAGTGATAATGCAGCAGAGAGGATCATGGAATTTAGAAATTCCTGAGAAAGACCTGAGAAATAACTTTATTTCAGTTTCTTCATTTTACAGATAAGGAAACTGAGACCCAGACAGGTTACAGAATTGTTCCCTTCTCTCACTAGTGAGGCCCTTCATTTTGGAGATAGGCCTAGTCTGGCAACACTTTATTCCCTGGCCATGCTTCCCTCCCTTTTTCCATCCCAAGCACCCCCCCTCCCTTTCTAATGTGTTATCTTCCCCCTTTAGAAGATAATCTCCTTGAAGGCAGGCACTATTTCTTTTTGCTTCTATTTGTATCTCTAGCTCTTTAGCACAATGCCTGGCACATATTTAATAAGTACTTATTTAATAAATACCTACTTATTTAATAAATACTTACTTATTGCAAAGTTGCCCAGTGAGCATATGACAGAGCTAGGAGTAGAGTCCTAGTCTGAAATCTCTAGATTTGCTGCTTCTTTCTACTACATTAAAGAAAGCCCCTGAAGGAACTAGATATGAGACAGGTATATTTCATGATGTGCACAAATTTTTTTTTTAAAGAAATAAAAGAACTTTGTAACATAAGCTGCTGTATGACGAGAAGAGGGTAGGGTAGCCAGGGCATAACTGCATGAGAGCACCAAGGATCTGGGGTTGATGGGGAGTCAATGGGACCCCTATAAAGGAAAAGCCCTTGAACTTTCCCACAAATTTTAGCAGTCAAGTTCCTGGCATTTCCTGGAGGCATCTGGTCCATCCTAGTATAATCCTTTTAACTAATTCTGGCCTTCATTGTCTGCGCCTGGCCCCCTGGCCCACCAAACTACTTGCCACTCCTTAATCTCATCCAAATCTTCCCACAGTCTTTCTGCATAAAATATTAATTTTGTTCTCATTAAATTATGCAGATTCCTTAAAAATCTGGCCCTCTTGTATTGACATGACAAATACCACAGGCTCACTAGGAATCTTCTACACAACTTAATGTCTTAATAAACCTGCTACTTGGACTGAAAGAAAGCTTGAGTGGTCTAATTCTGTCAAGGCTGACCCCATGCCCTGTATCCTTTCTTCTCAGGGTTTCTAGCACCCCTAGACAGCAGCAGGGTTGGGGTAAAAGGGAGAATGGTTAAAGAAGTAAAGGGGGGAAAAGCCCCCAAGAATCAACAGATCCCAACCTTCGATTTGCTGAGGGCTGCATCTGGTAGCTGAATTCCTCTAATGAAGGCATTTCTGGGTTTGGTAATGGTGCAGAAATCCCAGACAAGAGAACAAACCTGGCTCTTGGCACTGAGCAGAAATGGGGAGGTTAGTTAAATCATAAGAAATAATGGTTTGTACTCTATGAACCTAGAGGGGACTTCTGACTCATTCCTTTTAACCCTATACCCAGATGATGGGCATCTCCCTGTGTGAAAGAGTTTGTGTGCCTAGTTCACAGAACTCCACTGGGAATAATTAGTCAGAAAATATACCATGCAAAAGAATGCTCCAGTTCAGCACCAATCTATCACAGCTACCAGAAAAAAAAAATCCAAGTATAATATTCTTCTCCCTGAAATGTCAGCTTTGTTTATGGAGGGAAGCATATTTTCTATGCCACATGCATACATAAAAACCAGACTTGTATTATTCTTTGGAAACATGAGTTTTGAGGAAAAACCATTTCCAGTCTTTGCCACAGTGGGCAAGCAGTCAATTGGAGGAGGTAATCTTTTCCCACATTCTTTCAACTATTATAAGCTCATTTGCTGTCATCAGATAAGTTATTGGCTAACCTCAATGTGCAGACTGCTTTTCTGGGCCACAATTATATGTCATGGTTGAAAGGTCCTCAAAACTATGGACCTAACACAGTTGGACAGGGCCCAACAGGGAGAAATTGGTCCAATGTATATTGGCCAAAGGAAAACCATTATGTAACATTGATTGGTTACCAGTAAAACTACAGGCTAACTTGTTTCAATAGTTCAACAAAAGAGAAACACAGGGAAACGGTGGGAATCCACTTAAAGGTTATAGTCTCTATGGCTTTGCAAAGAGGCACTTTTTTTTTGTCTTCCTAATCAAATGTTCTTAAACTTTAATTAAGAGAGAAGATGAGTAGGACAGAATATGGCCAAGGGATAATGGTCCTGCCCAGTGAGATGGAATCTGAGGGGGGAGCCAAGACATTTATTGAAATGAGGTATTTAGTTTCAAAGCAGGAGACATTGATCTTGTGATGATGTCCTGTTAGAACAATTTTATTTCTATTATGTCAAATGATGGATGAAGATGCAGTTACTTGGTCTGATGGATGTGGTACAACAGAAAGGTACAGACCTCCTGGGCTTGCATTTCTCTCCAGAGAGCAATTTTCTTTCTAACAATTGCTTCTCTTTAAAATATAAGTTTTGTAATTTATGTAATCAGGACCTTTTGTATTGACTCTAGTACAACTTTCCATTAAAAAAAAGACAGAAAAATAACCACATTGGTGGATCAAGCTACTCTATCCTGGTGGTATACATTTTGTGCATACTATCAAGGAGGTAGATGGATTCCCTATGGGTGGTCCAGGGTTGAGTGCTAGAGGTAGATGAACCTAGGAAATCTATGTCCTATTATTACTTCCATTTTTTTCCCCTTTGTCCTTGTTTATGTGTGCACATATATGTTTTATACACACATGTGTATATATGTGCATATGTAGGTATACATGCACACATACATATATTTGTTGTTGTTCAGTTAGAGTCTTCATGATATCATTTGGGGTTTTCTTGGCAAAGAAAGTGCAGTGGTTTGCCATCTTTTTTAAAATACGTATATGTACATACACGTGTATATATGTATGTATTATATAGAATACTCATACATATATACATCTTTTCTATATAATACATACATATATATGTGTGTGTGTGTGTATGTGTGTGGTCTAGGCAAGGGATGAGGAACCTGTGGCCTCAAGGACATATGTGGCCTTCTAGGTCCTTGGCTTCAGCCTTTTGACTGAGTCCAAGTTTTATACAACAAATCCCTTTATTAAGGGGATTTGTTCTATGAAGTTTGGATTCAGTCAAAGGGCTGCACTTGAGTACCTAGAGGGCCACATGTGGCCTTGGGCCACAGGTTCCCCACCCCTAGTAGAGGTTGAAGGCTTTGGTTTTTATTCCTCCCATTTCTGAGTTTGGAATGTCTTGGAAAATAGCTGAAGTCAGCTCTGTGGGGTCAGTAAGTCTGAGTAGACCTCACAGTTTGATGACTATGCACCTGTGTGAGTCCAGCTTTCATGGTGAGTGTTCCATGCTCTCCCTATTACTTTCATTCCACAGCGCCTCTACGTCTTTATTTCTAGCACTCCCCGCAAAAGATCACAAAACCAAAAGCTAGCATGCTAAATTAGTTTCACATATCAAGGCAGATGAATTACAACAGAAACGGGAGTTAACAGAACATTCAGTGTGGCAGGGGGAGGAACTGATCTGCACAAAATATGGAATCAATGGGCCAGTGAATTTCTGACAACAGGAAGAGAAGAAAGGGGCTTCTTGATGAAATACTGGGGGGAGGGGCGATTAATCAGTACTGACTTATTTGTAAATACTTGTGGGACAGTTGACACTGATATTATTCCCATTTTACAGATGATAAAACTGAGGGTAAAAAATATTAATTAAATTTCCTATCATAACAGTTGTCTTCAGTTCCAAGGTCAGGGTTGTTTCCATTGCATAGAGTTGAATCCTTTAGTAAAAGAACTGTACTGAGCTAAATGAACTTTGAAGTGCTTTTCAATATCAGACATGGTGGAGTTCTATGATACCATAATTTTCCTGTCTTTGATGACTCCACTTTTTCTTGGAGTATTAATGAGGTTGCTGACCTTTCCTTAACCTTTCTTTAGGTAGAAAATAATCCATATGCTCTTAGGCCTGAATAATGGACAGAAAGCTCCTGTAACTTCCCAATGAATCTTACCTAGATTCTATGATAGTCAAATCTGTAGCTTCTTAACCTGGGATAAAACCTGCAACCAGAAAAATAGATTCATAGGTA
Source organism: Bettongia penicillata ogilbyi (assembly GCA_023548195.1). Taxonomy (NCBI): domain Eukaryota; kingdom Metazoa; phylum Chordata; class Mammalia; order Diprotodontia; family Potoroidae; genus Bettongia; species Bettongia penicillata. The sequence goes on along the minus strand of JAJHZJ010000243.1, from coordinate 880,364 downwards.
CCACCACCAGAGTTATTTCCCAATTAACACTGGCCATTTAGCCAAGTGATAACTGCCCTGCTGGGCATCAAAACTATATTCCATAAAAACCAAAAGGCCCTCTTGTGGAAATTTTAAGGACAATACCTACTATATCTGAGTTTTCATAAAGCATATTCCAGGAGACTGAAGGAGGCAAAATATGGGAGAGAGTATAAAGATATCTGTGTGGCATTAGGCAAATCGTTTTTGACACAGACCAGGTTTCCTCCCTGTAAATGGGGATTTGAGAGATAAGATAATAAACGGAATTTGAGTAGATAAATTCTAATGTTTTCACAATCCTTCTACATCCCAAAGTCCTTTGATCCCAGGAAATGCATGCAAATAGGATGCTCCAAACCTTCTTACACTTCTCTTGAGTCTTGTTCATATCTCTTCCTTTAAACCACATGTGTTCTTCATAATTTTGCAACATTCACTTTTCATATGCATGTGTGTGTGTGTGTGTGTGTGTGTGTGTGTGTGTGTGTGGTCATTCTTTCCATTTAGGTTGTTCTGTGTTATTGCAAATACCATATGTACTGTTTTCTTGGACCTTTTAGTCACTTTGCATCAGTTCATGTAGATTGTTCTATACTTCTCTGTGTTAATTATATTTGTCATTTCTTATAGTACAGTCACATTCCTTTATATTCAGGTAAGGGCAGCTAGGTGATACAGAGTACAGAGCATTTGGCTTCGAGTCAGGAAGGCCTGAGTTCAAATTTGCCCTCAAATACTTCATAACTTCATGGCCCTGGGTAATCTTTGCCTGAGTTTCCTCAACTGTAAAATGGATTTCACAATATCACCTATGTTTCAAGGTTGTTGTAAGGATCAAATAAGATAGTATGTGTAAAGTGCTTAACATACTACTTGACACACAGTAGATGCTTAATAAATGTTTATTTCCTTTCCCTTGCTCCTTCCCAGAATGTTCATTTTAAGGAAATTTCCAGACCAGACTTGTCTTCATTCCTCTTTGGGCTATACTCCTGACTCTCCTAACTTTCTCCACCAGTTGTCTCCTCCAATTCTACCTTATAAGTGATGTGTGCCATCACTAAGGGCTTTATAAATTCCTTTTATGCATTTTCTTCCCTCTTAGAATGAAAGTTATTTGAAGACATAGATTTTCTTTGTGCTTATATTTGTATTTCCTGTACTTAGTACAGTGCTTGGCACATAGTTAGCCTTAATAAATGTTTATTGACTTGATTTAAAATGCACAAGCTAGAAAATTCATGCAGGGGTTATAACCTTTACTCTTATGTAAACTTGTAAGTCAAGAGATAGACTGATAAAGTAGATAGATGAAGTGATGGAGTCAGACAACGCAGGGGTCAAGTCCTGCCTTTGACACATACTGGCTGTGTGACTTCTACATGTCCCCAGGTAATTCTCTTAAATCCTTAATAGCATACTGGGAGTTTTTCCATTAATGAAAGCACATGTGTAGCCCTAAATCCCTTGCCCTCCTAAATATTGCCTGCACATAGCAACCTTCTACATAGTAATGCTTACTAAGTACTTGTTGAAGTGTTTATTTTGGTGAGAGGGGTGTGTGAGAAGAATGTTACTTGAGATATTATAGTTGACAGAAGTTATTATTTAAAAATAATATCTTCATCCAGATTGGGAATAAGAAGCTTTAGTCAATAGGATTTCATTGGGAGCTTCATTGATTGGGTCATATTTCTTTTGTAAATGCCAATTCAAGATCCCTTAAATGCTGCCACAATTACATTAGTATTAGCAATGGTTAAACTTGGTCTATTTCATCTTATCCTCCCTTCTTTCTCTAGTACATTCCTCTGCCATTGTGAATTTTCATATAAATTCTGGAAATAGGCAGATTGTGCTTCATTTAAATGGAAATAATCATCAAAGGCATTCAGCTGAGTCAGCTCTGAGAGCCCTTAATTCTAAATCCATATTATTTGTGATGTGGTAAAAGACAATTAGCCTGCAAGAAAATAGCTTCCATCTTTATTGTAAACTTTATCAATTCAAAGTATCGATTGCTATCCATTTCAGTACTAGATGCCTTTGTGTATGTGAATGGAATGTGTTTATTTTGAAAGTGAAAGTGCCTCCAAAATCAGGACCCTTTGCTGCACCCCCCCATCTATAATCTCTGTGGTAATTTTCAATTTCACATAGTAATTTCAATTACCAGAATTGAATATATCCTCTACTGTAATCTTCAAAGCTTTCTAACTATGTTTTTGAGCTGGATTAAAAGGCCTACTCCATAAAAATATCAGTCTGAGCTAAATCTATGTAAAGTTAAACATCTTTAACTATTGTTCTCCCCCAACCTCCAAAGTACAAATACAAATAACCTCTCTTGAAAATGTGTCATTAGCACTTTTCCATCTTTCATAGTCATTACTAAAAATGTCTTGTGCTTTAAGTTGTACATTACATTTGGTGTGGCACATCCTCTAATCATCTCGTTAACTCTAACGACATTATTACAATAGCTTCCTATCTGGTCTTCCTACTTCTTGTCTGTATTTTTTTTCCAATTCATCTTTTGGAAAATGGCTAAAGTCTTCATCCTAAATGTCTATATCTAAGCCCATCACTCACCTGCTCAAAAATACTCTATAGCTCCACATTGCTTACAAGGTTAGAGTTGATCCCATCCCCTCCTATCATATCCAGTAGATCGCAGATGAATTCAGGACTTCCTCCCTGCAAAAAACCATCTTCTGGGTCCTTCCCTACCACCCACAAACACGACCAAAATTCCCTTTCTTTAAAAATAAAACATAACAAAACACTTACTAGACCTTACCATTCCTTCAAGCTATTTTCATATATTTTTTTCTTTCTCAAACTGTTACAAAATATATTCTATCCTCATTGTTTACTTCCTCTGTCCCTAAACATCAAACTCCTACAATTTGGCTTCCAACTTCATCGCTCAACTGAATTTGCTCTCTCCAAAGTTACCACTGATCTCGTAACTGACAAAATTGTTCTTCTCATAGCTGTCATCCTGTTTGGTCTCTGTGGTGCATTTGCAAATGATGACCATCCTATCCTCCCGGTGTACTCTTTCCTCTCTAGAATTTCCAGAACTTCTGGTTTTCTTCCACCTACCTGACCGCATCTTCTCAGTCTTCTTTGTTGTTTCTCATTCATATCATACTCCCTAACTATGGATGTTTCCCAAGGATATGTCCTGTGCCCTCTCCTCTTCTATCTCTATAATTGTAGTGACTTCGCTGTCTTTCATGGGTTTAATTATCATCTTTGCAGGTGATTCTCAGATTTATATATCCAGTCCCTTCTCTCCCTTGAGCTCCAGTCTGGCATTTCCATTTGCCTACTGGACATTTCAAATTGAATGTTCAAGAGACTCCTCTAATTCAACATGTTAAAAAACAAAAAACCCAAAATCTTTTCCCCTTTTCCCCTAAACTCACCCTTCTTCCAAACATCCCTATTTCTGTCAAAGGCATCATTGTTTCTCCAATCTCTCAGATATGCAACTTTTATGCATCCCCCTCCTGCACCCCACATATTTAATGATTCTCCAAATCTTGCCATTTCAAACTCCACAGCATCTCTCTTTCATCAGACCCTTTCTCTAGATTAACAGAACCACAACTTGAGATCAGGCCTTCATTACCTCTTACTTAGATTATTGCAACAGATCCCTAATTGATCTTCCTTTCTCAAATTTCTCCCCATCTCTCCAGTCTATCCTCCTCCCAGCTGCCAAAGTGATTTTCCTTAAACACAGACCTGACCATGTCATCTCCAACTCAATAAATTTTGTTGCCTCCCTATTTCCTATATTATAAAATGTAATATAAAATCCTTTGTTTAGCTTTTGAAATCCTTAACATCTTGGCCATAACCTATATTTCAAGTCTTACTGCAATTTACATCCCTTCCTATACTCTGAGATCCAGTCAAACTGGCCTTCTCTCTCTTCCTCCCATGGCCCTCATTCTTGTCTCCATGCTTTTGCAGAGATTTGCCCTCATTTCTAGAATACACTCCATCCTGATCCTGATCCTCATCCTCATGAAACTGCTGTCTTCCTTAAGGATATGTCTCAAACACCCCCTTCTGCACAAAGACTTTCCTGAATCCTTCAAATAGCTCCCTTTCCCCTTACTGCCTTGTATTTATATTTATGTATTCAGAATACATCCATATTTATACTTGTCTTCTCATTACAATGTTAGCTCTTGAAAGTAAAAATTGTAACTTTTTTAATATCCCTGGTACTTAGCACACTACCAGCTGTACTATAGGTGTTTAATAAATATTTGTTGTTTGATTCAAGGTCTTTCATGGTTGACATTTCTATCCTTGTTTCATGACCCATTGTTATATGCACCCAATGAAATGGCCAAACTGGATTACCAGCTATCTTGAATCTTCTTCTGAAGACTTTTGACTCCACACATTCACTCAGTTACTCCTGTCCTGGGATGGATTGCTGTCTTTTCTCTCTTTCAAAATCTTCCTCCTTCTAAATCACATGTAGGTACTACCACCAACTATTGCAGTAGGTCTTTGCTAGGGACATGATATAGGTAAGGCCTTATGCTAAGGTATGGTAATCCAAAGAAAAATGAACAATAGTCCTTACCCTCAAAAGAGCTTACATTCTACTTGCAGCCAAGGGGGAATGGGAATACTACAGTACAGCAATAACTAAGAAGATCAGAAAGTTAAATAAACTGAGCTTTAAAGGAATCTGGGAGTTCTAAAAGGAAGAAGTAAGGAGGAATTCTATTCCATAGCTAGCAAGATTCTGCTCATAGACAAAGGTGAGAGATAGAGGCCTAAGTATAGGCAAGTAGACCAACTTTGCAGAAATTCTGAGTGTGGTTTGTTATTAAAAGTGAAATTAAATAAGAGAAAACCAAGATGGAACCAAATTGGAAAGGGTATTATATTCTAAACTGGAGAATTTTATTTTATCAGAGAGATAATAGGGAACCATTGAAGGTTGGTAAGCAGTAAAATGAGTCAAATTGAGAACAGGCCATCCAATTTATCAATTAAGAGATCATTGGTAATGGATAAATGGCCAAAGGATATGAGCCAGTAATTCTTAATTGCAAACTATATATAAACAACCATATGAAATATTTCTCCAAATCACCAAAAATAAAGAAATGCAGCTTTGAGGTCTCATCTCATCTCCAGAAAATTACAAAGGGTGACAAAAGATGGGAATAATTGCAAAGTCATTCATTGTGGGAAGACAGAAACAATAATACGTTGTGAATTAGTTTAATAATTCCAAAAAGCAGTTTGGAATTAGTCTTCTAAGAAAATCATTAAGACACCCATGCACCTTGTAGCAGAGATCCCACTACTATGACCCTTGAAGTCAACAGAGATCAAAGATATAAGGAAAGTTCCTATATATAACAAAACGTTTAAAGGAACACTTTTTGCAGTAGGGAAGAGCTAGAAACAAAACAGATGTTCTTCAATTATGGAATGGCTAAACCAGTTACTAATATTCACCCTTGGAGAAGATGTATAGGAATACGCAGAGAAGCCCAAGAAGACTTCTGCGAACTGATATAAAATGATGTAAGCTGAACCATTAAAACAATGTATGAAATAACTGTAGCCTATATAAAATGGGAAGGAAAACAACAGGAAACCTGAATGCAAGGAATTACGATGATTAAACCTTGGCCTAAAAAGGAGGGGATAAAATGAATATCCTTCCATGCTTTGTACAAGATGTGGAGCATTGCGTATCTAGTTAAACTCCTTAGTTGCACTGGTCAGCTTTTACTGAAATGCTTCCCTCTGACCTTTATTTTAATTTTTATTCTTTAATATGAGATGGCTCTTTGAGAGTAGGAGTGGGGAAGGATGGATATTTGTAAATTAATATGATGTAAAAATAAACTATACTAATAATGTTTTCAAAATAGATGTTGGTGACACTGGAGGAAGCAGCTTCCTTCAGTTTTACTGCTTCTCCATCCCTCTGCCCTCCCCACTGCCAATATTAAAATGGTTTCTCAGCCTCTGGTTAATCTTTCCTCCACACTTTCATCCTATAATTTATTTGACCTTTGCTCTAGTTATCAATATTCATCCTGAATTCCTCCTACCAAATTGGAAAGTCCTTGATGGTCCCAAACCAGTCATTTTTCATCCTTCTGTTGCTAGCAGAGAGTGAGTTCAGCAGCATGGGAACTCCTGCCAGACCATGGCCATGCCATCCCTCAGTAAGCTGTTTCATGAGTTGCTGCAGCCAGGGGAAAAACATCTATCACCTTGTGATGATGAAGCCTAGTATATTTTTGCTATTCAGTCATATCCAACTCTCTGTGATCCCAGTTAGGGTTTTCTTGGTAGAGATATCAGAATGGTTTACTTCATGTGGTGGGCTAAACCTGACTCAGGCCAGTCACTTAATAATTAACAGTCAGTATTGGGGCAAAAGGATTCACTCTTAGGTCTTTCCAGGACCAGGGCAAGGTCAATTTTACTTAGCCAGAGCAGGAAAAGGATATTCAGCAAGGAAAGGCACTGAAGACTTTAGGATTTACGATTTTCTTTTCCAGATCATTTTCCAGATGAAAAACTGAGGTCAACAGGTTAAGTGCCTAACACAGAGTCACACAGGTAGGCTGGATTTGAACTCATAAGAAGGACTCTTCCTGACTCAGACCCAGTACTCTATCCATTGACCCACCTAGCTACTCTAGTATTTAATAGGTGCTTAATAAATATTTGTTGATTTAACTTAAACTAAACATTGCCAAGTTGAATTCTACTCCTCTTTGAATTCAGGTTAGGAATGAAGACCTAACCAAGCTCTGTAATGGACTTGAAAAGTTCCCATTTTTCAAGGCCAGCTTTATAATTTTGAATATTCATGATAAAACACATTCTCTGAGTGCCAACAGGGGCATCAGGATTCACTTTCAATCTCTCGGAACTGTAGCACTGTGTGGAAGTCTTCTCTTTATGGCCCTCAATTTAGCTTTCGGTGTCCACATTAAAGTTGTGGTGAAAAATTCTTTTTATGGTTTCACGAATATTGTAAGATTATGGGCTCTGCATTCTCCTGCAAACACCATTTCACTCATCCATGCTCTCACTCAGCCAGGCTTTCATTACTTTCAGGACTGACTCTTAATTTGTTCCTGGCAGCACTATAGATTGCTTTGCTAAACTGGCTACAGATGGTTTTGCATGCATGCATGAATGTTGCTGCAGCTGCTGCTCTTACCTGCCTCTTTGGCAGCACAAGGCTTTTAAAATCTTTTTAATGACATAAAGCTGTCAATGACCCTGATTCTATTTACTTTTTTGATCGTTTAATTTTTTTAAAACATTTCTGCTTAGTCTATATAGTCACCTAATGTACCTAGTGGTGCATAAGGGATAGGGGAGGCCCAGTAATTGAGTTCTGATGTACTCTGGCCTGTGGTCTGGCACAGGTATTGGGGATCAGATTGAGTTTTGGAAAGCAGGGACAGAAGGGTTTGGGCATTTGAGATCTGCATCATTGCCCCTTTAACTTATATCTGGCCTGATTGCAACTTATTTCAGTGGGTTTTTAAATGTTTTTATCTTTGGGTGAAATTAATTAATAAAGGGGGAAAGACCTTTCAGAAAAGCATTTACCTGGAGAGATTTAGAATTCTCATTCACTAAATTCTAGACGCCACAAATTAAGGACACTCATAAGCTGAAGAGCATCCAGAACAGCATGACTAGGATGGAGAAGGGCCTTGAGTCCATTTAATATATATTAACCAATCATTAACAAATATTTATCAATGTCTAGTAGGTGCCAGTCATTATCCTAAGCTCTGGGGGTAAAAAAATTAAAACAAAGTAGTCTTTTCTGTAAAGGAATTTGTATTCTACCAGGGAAATATGTGCAATATAAAGTGTGATCAGAGCAATATCCTTACCCCATCCCTCAGGCTGGTTAGGCTAATTTTTCCTTAAAAGGTATTGAAACATTCCCCAAGACTTGGTTGACTTAGGATACTAAGGGCTTAGGCTGTTGATGCCATGAGAGTGCAAAGCAACCAGAAGATCACCAAGGTTTCAGATGCTCATTGGTTGGAAAATTTTAACCAAAGGGACCTTTCCTTAGCTGAATCAAATCTAGTTGTCCCTAGTGCCTCTCCTTATTGAAAATCCTTTTCCTGCTCTGGCTGTGTAAAATCTCTCTCTCTCTCTCTCTCTCTCTCTCTCTCTCTCTCTCTCTCTCTCTCTCTCTCTCTCTCTCTCTCCCCCTGTTCAAAGACCTATGAGTGAATCCTTTTATCCTCAATACTGACTGTAAATTATAAGTGCCAGACTTAGCCCACAACACAAAGTAAGCGAGGGAGGAGGAGTTGCAAGTGGAATAACCTTATGTAACTTGTGGCATTAGAGTTGAGCTTTGGAGAAAAACTAGGAATTTGAAGTGGAAGAGGAGGTAGGGATGGAGTATTGCTGTATGAGGATCAATTAGAAGGCCAAATAGACTGGACTTAAGAGTGCATGAATGGAAATAATGCCTAATATGACAAAACAGGTAGGTTGGAGTCAGGACATAAAAACTTTAATTGCCAAGTAGAGTTGATATGTGATCTGAAAGGTAACAGGGAGCTACTGGAGCTTACTAAGCAAAGGATGGCATGTTGACACTCATACTTTTGGAACATCTTTTGTCAGTGTGCATAGGATGAATTGGAGAATAAAAATTTGAGAATCAGAGATTAGTTTAAGAGGTTATTGCACTGTCTGTGTGTGTTCATCCTTTGTTGCTGAAGAAGACCATGCCATCAGAGAAATAATGACATGACTTGCACTTGACTTTGTTTTGAGTGAGGGAGGTTCTGTACAGGTCACCAGCCTCACTTCTCCTCCAGAGCCATCTGAATTCAATGACCAGATATTCATCAGGATGACTGGAGATGACCCAGGCTGAGGCAATTGGGGTTAAGTGACTTGCCCAAGGTCACACAGCTAGTGAGTGTCAAGTGTCTGAGGTGAGATTTGAATTCAGGTCCTCTTGACTCCTGTACTGGTGTTCTATCCATTGCACTACCTAGCTGCCATTGTACTATCAAGAGTAGAGGTGAAGAGTGGTTTAATTAGACTGCTGATTTTGTGTGGGGAGAGATATGAGAAATGTTGTATAGGTAGAATCAACAAAGACTTGTCAACTGATATTTAGGAGAAGCCTCATTGTATGTCATTTGTCTTGCCCTCCTCTATCCAGTCAAATTGACCTTATTCTTCATCACTCATTTATAAATAACCATTTCTGTATAGTGTGAGGGATAGTTAACAGTCAAGGAGGACACTAAGGTTACAGGAAATATGATGATGCCCTATGTAAAAATAGGGAAATTCAGAAGAGGGATGGGAAAATAATGAGTTCAGGTCATGTTGAATTGAAGATGCCTATGGAGCATCCAATCTGAAATGTATAATAGGCAATTAGTGACATGGAATTAGAGCTCAAGAAAGAGTAGAGATGGTTATATAGGTCTGAGACTTTCCTGCTCAAAGATGATCCTTGAACCAGTGGGAACTGATTAGGTAACCATGTCAGAGAATGAGAAGACTAAGGCCCAAGACAGAGTCTTGAGGAATACCCACATTTAAGGGGCAGGATATAACAATGACTGAACAAATGGAACTGAGGAGCAATCAGAGAGGTAAGAGGAGAATCAAGAGAGATCAGTGTTATAAAAACACAGAAAAGAGAGGGTTATTTTGTTATTCCAGATGAATTTTGATATTATTTTATCCAGCTCTATAAAATAATTATCTGATAGTTTAATTGGTATAGCACTAAATAAGTAAATTAATTTAGGTAGAATTGTCATTTTTATTATATCAGCTTGGCCTACCCATGAGCAACTGATATTTTTCCACTTACTTAGATCTGACTTTATTTGTGCAAAAAGTGTCTTGTAATTGTGTTCATATAGTCCCTGGGTATGTTTTGGCAGGTAAACTCCTAAGTATTTTATAGTGTCTACCCTAGCTTTAAATGGGGTTTCTCTTTCTATCTCTTGCTGTTGGACTTTGTTGCTAATCTATAGGAATGCAGAAGATTTTTGTGGGTTTATTTTGTAACTTGCAACTTTGCCAAAGTTGTTTATTATTTCAAGGAGTTTTTTACTTGAATCTCTGGGATTCTCTAAGTATATCATCATATCACCTGCAAAGAGTGATAACTTAGTTTCTTCTTTGCCTATTTTAATTTTTCAATTACTTTATCTTCTCTAATTGCTACCGCTAACATTTCGAGTACCATATTGAATAATGGTGGTGATAATGGACATCCTTGTTTCACCCCTGATCTTATTGGAAATGCTCTAGCTTATGTCCATTGCATATAATGCTTACTGAAGGTTTTAGGTAGATACTGCTTATTATGTTATGGAAAGTTACCTTTATTCCTATGTTCTCCAGTGTTTTTAGTAGGAATGGGTGTTGTATTTTGTCAAAATCTTTTTCTGCATCTATTGAGATAATCATGCGATTTTTGTTAGTTTTGTTGTTGATATGATGGATAATGCTAATAGTTTTCCTAATATTGAACCAGCCTTGCATTCCTGCTATAAATCCTACCTCATCATAATGTATTATTCTCATGATAAGATGCTGTATTTGTTTTGCTAAAATCTTATTTTAAAGTTTTGCCTCTATTTTCATTAGAGAAATTGGTCTATGATTTTCTTTCTCTGTTTAATCCCTTCCTGGTTTAGGTATCAAAACCATATTTGTTTCAAAGAAAGAATTTGGGAGGACTCCTTCACCAATTTTCCCAAATAGTCTCTATAGTATTGGAATTAACTGTTCCTTAAATTTTTAATAGAATTCACTTGTAAATCCATCTGGCCCTGGAGATTTGATGGCTTGTTCAATTTCTCTTTCTGAGATGGGGTTGCATAAGTATTCAACTTCCTCTTCTGTTAATCTGGGCAATTTGCATTTTTTAAAATATTCATCCATCTCATTTAGATTATTGAATTTGTGGGCATAAAGTTAGGCAAAGTAATTTCTAATTATTGTTTTAATTTCCTCCTCATTGGAGGTGAGTTCACCCCTTTCATTTTTGATATTAGTAATTTGATTTTATTTATTAATTAAATAGTTTTCTTAATTTCAATTTTATTAATTTCTCCTTTGGTTTTCAGTATTTCTAATTTGGTATTTACTTGGGGATTTTCAATTTGTTCTTTTTCTAGCTTTTTCAGTTGCATGCCCAAGTCATTGATCTCCTCTTTCTCTATTTTATTTATGCAGGCATTCAAAGATATAAAACTTCCCCTAAGAACTGCTTTTGCAGTATCCCATAAGATTTGGTAGGTTGGCTCATTATTGTCATTCTCTTGAATGAAGTTGTTGATTGTTTCTATGATTTGTTGTTTAACCCACTCCTTCTTTAGGATTAGATTATTTAGTTTCCAATTGATTTTTGCCTTATCTTTCCATGGCCTTTTATTACATATAATTTTTATTGTATTATGATCTAAGAAGGATGCATCAATTATCTCTGCCTTTCTGCACTGGATTGTGAGGTTTTTATCTCCTAGTACATGGTCAGTTTTTGTATATGTGCCATGTACTGCTGAGAAAAAGGTATATTCCTTTCTATCCTCATTCAGTGTTCTCCAGAGATCTATCATATCTACCTTATCCAGAGTTTTATTCACCTCCTTTATCTCTTTCTTGTTTATTTTGAGGTAAGATTTATCAAGTTCAGGGCGCGGGAAGTTGAGGTCCCCCACTAGTATAGTTTTGCTGTCAATTTCTTCCTTCAACTCCCCTAACCTCTCCTCTAAGAATTTGGGGGCTATACCACTTGGAGCATACATGTTTAGGAATGATATTGCTTCATTGTCTATGGTGCCTTTTAGCAGGATATAGTTTCCATCCTTATCTCTTTTGATTAGATGTATTTCTGCTTTTGCTTTGTCTGAGATTAGGATTGCTACTCCTGCTTTTCTTACATCAGCTGAAGCACAATATATTCTGCTCCAACCTTTGACCTTTATCCTGTGTGAATCCCTCCATTTCAAATGTGTTTCTTGTAAACAACATATTGTGGGATTATGCTTTTTAATCCATTCTGCTATCTGTCTCCGTTTTATGGGAGTTCATTCCATTCACATTCACAGTTATGATTACAATCTGTGTATTTCTCTCCATCCTCTTTCCCACCATTTGTGCTTTTAGCTCTCCTATCTCCCTTCCCTTCCTCAATAGTTTTCACTTTTCACTACCACCTCCTGCAGCCTTCCCTTCCTTCTTTTAGCCCCTCTCCCTTTCACTCCCCTTTACCCTTACTGCTTCTTCCCTCCCTTTTAGCTTCCCTCCCTTTCCTTTCCCCTTCCCCTCCCATTGCCTATAGAGCTAGTTAGGGTTATATACTTAAGTTTATTGTTCTCTCCTTGAACCAAATCAGATGAGAGTACCTCTCAAACAATGCTCATCTTCCTCCCCTCTTTCCCTCTACTATAATTTTGTCCTTCTTCCTGTGATGTAATTTACCATTTTCTGCTTCCTCCTTTTCATACCTTCTGTTACAATCTCGCATACTTAAAAATCATACTTTTAACATGACATCATTTACTTTATACCCATTCCCTATATGTATATCCCTTTGATATTTCATAATAGATGCACAATTCTCAAGATTAACAGGTATCATCTTCCCTTATAGGGAGGTAAAAAGTTTGCCCAGATTGAATAACAAGTTTGTTTTTTTTGTTTTGTTTTTTTCCCCCTGTTCACCTTTTTATGCCTGTCTTGAGACCTGCATTTGAAGATCAAATTTTCCATTAAGTTCTGGCATTTTAGTCAGGAAGGTCTGGAAATCCCTTACTTCGTTGAATCTCCTTGCCTGAAATGTCATGCTGAACTTTGCTGGGTAGTTGATCTTTGATTGTAGCCCCAGCTCCTTGGCCTTACAGAATATTGGATTCCAATTCCTTCAATCTTTTAATGTAGAAGCTGCAAGGTCCTGTGTGATCCTGACTGTAGCTCCTCAATATTTGAATGGTTTCTTTCTGGCTGCCTGTAGTATTTTCTCCTTCACTTGATAATTCTGGAATTTGGCAATGATATTTCTTGGGGTTTTGAGTTTGGGATCCCTTTCATGAGGTGAATGGTGGATTCTTTTGATGACTATTTTGTCCTCTGGATCTAGCACTTCTGGGCAGTTTTCCTTGATGATTTCCTGGAAGATGTTGTCCAGACTTTTTTCATCATGGCTTTCTGGCAGACCAATAATTCTGAAATTTTCTCTCCTAGATCTATTTTCCAGATCAGTTTATTTTTCCGATTAGATATTTTACATTTTCTTCTATCTTTTCATTCTTTAGATTTTGTTTATCTCATAGAGTCATTAGTTTCTTGCTGTCTCATAGAGTCATTAGTTTCTACTTGCCAAATTTAATCTTTATCAAATTATTTTCTTCAGTCAACTTTTGCATCTCCTTTTCCATCTGCCCAATTTTTCCTTTTAAGGAGTTATTTTCTCCAGTTAATTTTTGTACTTCCTTTTCCATTTGTTCAATTTTCCTTTTCAGAGAGATGTTCTCACCAGGGAATTTTTTTTTATACTTTTAAAATAATTGGCCAGTTTTTCTTCTATTTCCTTCTTCAGCTGTTCCAGGAGAGCTGTTTTTGCATGCTAGCAGTTCATAGCCCTTTCTGAATTTTCAGATGGAAATACAGTCTTACTACTGACCTCTTGGTTGTGTTTTGGTACTTGTCCCTATAGAAAGAGTCTATGTTGTTTTTGCCCTTTTTTTGCTTTTTCTTTGTTCATAATGTTGATTGTGTGTTGTGGCTTCTGGTTCTTTCAGTTAGAAACTGCAGAACTTGGTGTTGAGATAACTTGTGTGAAAAATCTAAGAGCAGGTTTTTGTTTTGTGTTTTCTGGATCAGCCCTGGGGTTAGCTTGTTAAGCATGGGTAAGGGATGATCTTGTCAAGGGAGATTGCCTCAGCTGAACTGAGGCAAAGGCAAGTGCAGGGGATGGTGATCACAGCTACCCTATTGTCTTCCCATTTCCCCTGAAGTGCTGAGGCATGCCTAGATCCTAGTGGGAGTTTCTAACCCTCCTGGGGCTCCTCTCCTGGTGCTGAGGCTTGCCTGGGTCCTAGTGCGAGTTTCCTCCTAGGGCCCCTTTCCTTCCAGTTTGCCTCTGCCACAGTAGGAAGAATCCCCTTTAATTATTTTCCTAGCCTCAGGTGTTATGAGACTATTTGCTCCCTCTCCTGTTCCTGCTTATCCAAGATTTGTCTGGGGAAATATTTTGTGGTTCTTTCAAGGTCATCAAGGGGGTAGGAGAGAGCATTTACTGATCATTCCACCATCCTGGCTCCCAGAAGTTCAAGTAGGTGACTTACAGATGTTTAATCCTAGGGCTGAAAGTCTCAGGAGCTGCTGTGCTGATATCTGGCAGTCAGTGGCTGTCACTCACTCGACTTTGCTGGTCTCTCACCCTGGGTTGACAGTCCGCAGGTTCTGCCTGCTGTGTCAGGTTTCCCAGGGCCCTCCTGCTCTGCTTCCCTGGACTAGCTGTGCTGTGTGCTGTGGGCTTACCCCCACAGAACAGATCCTTCCTGTGGACCTTCCAGTCTGTCCTGGGCTTTGAATCTGCCACAGTCTGTCTCCTATTGGTTCTGCACCTCCAAAATTTGGTCAGATTCTCTTTTTAGAGGTATCTGAAGGAGTTTGTCCAAGAGCTTAGGTGAGTCGTTGCTCTCACTCTGCCATTTTGCCCCCCCCACTCTTTTCTAAACTGAATTTTTCTTAAAATGTTTTTGAAGACATAATTCATGATGCTTGCCTAAGCATGTTTTTGTGAAGCTTGACCTATTGACCAAAATTGCTACTTTTAGCTTGTTAGTAATAATAATTAAGAAGTTTATAAAATGTTGTGATAAATCAATATTTGATGATACATTTGATTGGGCAGAACCAGTTTCCTAATGAAAAATGAAAGGCTATGTCTCAGGGCTCCAGTGGAATATATGATCCCTACTGTAAAAGTGATTAAAACTTAATTGAGAAGACATGTAAAGAAAGCAGAAAAGATTGTAAGACTACATAAAATGAGACATAACATGAGAAAGTGTAGAATAGATGGCATACTTAAGTATTGAGGGTATCTAGACTATGAGTAAGATCATTGCGCAGTATGGTTGATCTATTAAGGCTTTTTGCAGAATTAAAAATAAGTCTTGAACATAGAACAGAGCAGCAACAATTTTTTCCTGCCTGACAAAGGCTTTATTAAACATTCCAAGGACAAATAGCATGAAAAACACCCTCAAATAAACTTTTAAAAATAATATTTTCCCCCAATTATATGTTAAAACAACTTTTAGCTTTCATTTTTATAAGATTTTGAGTTCCAAATTTTTCTCCCTCCTTCCCTCTTCTTTGCTCCCCTTTTCCTAAAATGGTAGGGCGATCTAATATAGGTTATACATGTGCTATCATGTAAAACACATTTCTATGTTAGTCACAGTTGTGAAAGAAGAAATAGATCAAAAGAAAAAAAACAGAAAAATGAATAAAATAAGTGAAAAAAGTATGCTTCGATCTGCACTCAGAATCCATCATTTCTTTGTGTGGATGTGGATAGCATTTTCCTTCCTGAATCCTTTGTATTTACTTGTCTTGGGGTATTGTGTTGCTGAGGAGAGCTGAGTCGTTCATAGTTGATTATCACACAATGTTGCTGATTCTGTGTACGATGGTTTACTGGTTCTGCTCATTTCACTTTGCATCAGTTGGTACAAGTCTTTCCAGGTTTTCCTGAAATCTGTCTATTCATCATTTCTTATTACACAATAGTATTTCATTCCATTCATATACCATAGTTTGTTAAACCATTTCCCAATTGATGGGCATGGAAAGGGCTGCTATAAATATTTTTTGTATATATAGGTCATTACCCCTTTTTTAGGATCTCTTTGGGATACAGATTTAATAGTAGTATTGTGGGATCAAAGGATATGCACAGTTTGGTTTTGGGCATGGTTCCAAATTGCTCTCCAGAATGGTTGGATGACTTCACAACTCCACCAATTTTCCCACATCCTCTCCAACATTTATCATTTCCCTTTTTTGTCATATTAGTCCATGTGATAGGTGTGAAATGGCACCTCAAGGTTGTTTTAATTTCCATTTCTCTAGTCGAAAGTGATTTAGAGCACTTCTTCATATACCTATAGATAGCTTTGATTTCATCTGAAAACTGTTCATACTGAAACATACTGTTTCAACTATTCAACTGAAAAACTGCTTATATCCTTTGACCATTTATCAATTGGGGAATGGCTTATATTCTTATAAATTTGATTCAGTTCTCTATATATTTGAGAAATGAGGCCTTTATTAGTGACAGTTGCTGTAAAGATTTTTTCCTACTTTTCTGCTTTCCTTCTAATCTTGTTTGCATTGGTTTTGTTTGTGCAAAAGCTTTTTAATTTAATATAATCAAAATTATATATTTTATATCTTTTGATGTGCTCTATCTCTTATTTGGTCATGAACCTGTAATTCATAAGTTCTTCTTTAAGAATTTGGATGCTAGGGGGCGGAGCCAAGATGGCAGAGTAGAAGGACACACGTTTACGAGCTCCGAAACCAAAGCCCATAGAATTAATGTAAAAAGAGACCCCCATAACTTCTGGGTCAATACAAGGTGTGCAGAAACGGAGTGGAAGAGATTTCCGTGCCAGAGAGCCCTGAAGAGCCGTCCCCAGGGTCCACCCCGGAAAGCGGACCCCACCCCAGCGTGGCCTTGGCTGCGGCCACAGAGAAGCTGATCCGAGCAGGCTTCAGACACGGAAGCTCCGGCAGCCGGGAAAGTCCCTCCGCCCACAGAAGCTACAGGTCAGTGAGAAAGAAGGCTGGGCTGGACGAGAGGGGGAGCAGGGTGTCTCCGTGACTCGGGCCCCCTCGGGAGGAAGCGGTGGCGGCAGAGACGGGGGCAGGAAGCGGCGGAGGCAGAGGGGTGGGCGGCGGCTGAGGCGGTAGCGGCCCGGGACTCAGGATTCCCCCAGCAGCAGGCAGGATCTTCATTACAGAAGCTCTCTGCATGAACGGCCTGAGGGGGCTGAGCCTGGGAGATGGCCCTGCCCCCACGTGCTCCATTCCTGAAAGTCTCTGCATAAAGCCCCTGAGGGAGCTGAGCCTGGGAGGCGGCCCTGCCTCCGCCCCAGCGCCAGAACTAAAGCTTGCCGCGGAAAGCCCATTTGAATCTCAGAGGCCAAGCACTAGCTGGGCGGATCCAGGTGGGGGTGGAAAGGAATCTCAGAAGTCAAGTAACTGGCTGGGAAAATGCCTAGAAAAGAGAAGAAAAATAAGGCTATAGAGAGTTTTTTCCAACAAATGCAAATGATCCCGACCTTTGGATCTGATGACGAGGATGTATTCTTGCCATCAGGGAAAGACGTGGAGGGCGGGGCCTCAGTACTCCAGACACCCCAGGGGGGTGGCGGGTGGGCTTAGGCCTTGGAAGAGCTCAAAAAGGATTTTGAAAAGCAAGTTACACAGGTGGAGGAAAAACTGGGAAGAGAAATGTCAGAGATGCAAGAAAAGTATGAAAAACAGGTCAATTCCTTGGTAAAGGAGACCCAAAAAAATGCTGAGGAAATTAACACCTTGAAAAATAGGCTCACTCAATTGGCAAAGGAGGTTCAAAAAGCCAATGAGGAGAAGAATGCTTTCAAAAGCAGAATGAGCCAAATGGAAAAAGAGGCTCAAAAGCTCACTGAATTTAATAGTTCTCTCAAAATTAGAATGGAACAGATGGAGTCTAATGACTTTCTGAGAAACCAAGAAATCACCAAACAAAACCAAAAGAATGAAAAAATGGAAGAGAATGTGAAATATCTCATGGGAAAAACAACTGACCTGGAAAATAGATCCAGGAGAGATAATTTAAAAATTATGGGACTACCTGAAACTCATGATCAAAAAAAGAGCCTAGACATCATCTTCCATGAAATTATCAAGGAAAACTGCCCTGACATTCTAGAACCAGAGGGCAAAATAAGTATTGAAAGAATCCATCGATCACCACCTGAAAGAGATCCAAAAAGAGAAACTCCTAGGAACATTGTGGCCAAATTCCAGAACTCCCAGCTCAAGGAAAAAATCTTGCTTAGCAGCTAGAAAGAAACAATTCCAGTACTGTGGAAATACAATCAGGATAACTCAAGATCTAGCAGCTTCTACATTAAGGGATCGAAGGGCGTGGAATAGGATATTCCAGAAGGCAAAGGAACTAGGACTCAAACCATGAATCACCTACCCAGCTAAACTGAGTATAATACTTCAAGGGAAAATATAGTCTTTCAATGAAACAGAGGACTTTCAATCATTCTTAATGAAAAACCAGAGCTGAAAAGAAAATTTGACTTTCAAACACAAGAATGAGAAGAAGCATGAAAAAGGAAACAGCAAAGAGAAGTCTTAAGGGACTTACCAGAAGTGAACTGTTTACATTCATACAGGGAAAGACAATATTTCTAACTCTTAAAACTTTTCAGTATCTGGGTAGTTGGTGGGACCACACATACACATGTACACACATGCACACACATACACACATGCACACACATACAGAGACAGAGAGCACAGATTGAACTGAATAGGATGGGACCATACCTTAAAAGAAATTAAGGTAAATGGTGAGAGAGAAATGTAGTGGGAGGAAAGAGGGGGAAATGGAAGGGGGTAACTATATGTCATTTAAGAGGCAGGTAGGAGCTTTTTTTAGTGGAGGGAAAAAGAGGAGAGCTGAGAAAAAAAAAACAAGAAGTTTACCCTCATCACATTTGACTAAACGAAGGAGTGAAATGCACACTCATTTTGGTATGAAAACCTATCTTACAGTATAAGAAAGTGGGAGAGAAGGAGATATTGCAAGGGGGGGGTGATGGAAGGGAGGGCAAAGGGAGGAGGGAGCAATTTGAAGTCAACACTTGGGGAGGGACAGGATCAAAAGACAGAAGAGAAACAATGAGGGGCAGGTTAGGAGGGATGGTAATCCAGTTAGTCTTACACAACACGACTATCAGGGAGGTCATTTGCAAAACTACACAGATATGGCCTATATTGAATTGCCCGCCATCCCAAAGGGAATGGGTGGGGAGAGAGGGATGGGGAGAATTTGGAACTCAAAGTTTTAGGAAGAACTGTTTAGTATTGTTGATGCAACTAGGAAATAAGACATACAGTTAATGAGGAATAGAAAGTCATCTGGCCCTACAGGAGAAAAGAGAAGATGGAGACAAGAGAAGGGAGGGATGACAGAAAAGAGGGCAGATTGGAAATAGGGAAAATTAGATTGCTTGGGGTATTGGGGTGGGGAGAAAAGGGGAGAAAATTTGGAACCCAAAAATTTGTGAAAATGAATGTAAAAAGTTAAATAAATAAATAAATTTAAAAAAAAAATTTGGATGCTATACCACTTGGTACATATATGCTTAGTATTGATGGGATTTCATTGTCTATAGTACCTTTTAGCAAGATGTATTTTCTTTTCTTATCTTTTTAAATTAGGACTATTTGTGCTTTTTCTTTGTCTGAGATCAGCATTGCTATTTCTGCTTTTTTTTTTTTTTACTTCAGCTGAAGCATAGTAGATTCTGCTCCAGCCCCTTAACTTTACTCTCTGTGTGCCTCTCTGCTTCAAGTGTGTTTCTTGTAAACAATGTAGTATAGGATTCTTTTTTTTTTACTCCCCTTTATTATATGCTTCCATTTTATGGGAAAGTTCATCCAATTTACATTCATAGTTATGATTACTGTGTATTTCCCTCCATCCTATTTTTTCTCCTTTTTGTCCTCTCTTTGCTTTTACTCTTTCCCTCTTCAACAGTGTTTTGCTTCTCTCTACTACCTTTCCTGGTTCTGCCCTCTCCTCTGTCAGTCCTCCTGCCTTTTGTTTAATCTCCTCCCTCCTGTTTTTCTGTCAGGCAAGATAGATTTCTACATTCCACTGATTGTGTATATTATTCCCTCTCTGAGCCAGTAATGATGAGAGTAAGGTTCAAGAGATGCCCATCACCCACCCTCCTATCTTTGCCTCATCTATTATAGGTTTTCCATGCTTCTTCATGAGAAAAAATTTACCCCATTCTACTTCTCCCTTCCTTTTGCACCTAGTGTACTCCTCTTTCTCAACCCTTAATTACTTTTCAAGTCATTCCCTGAAATTTACTTTGTACCCTCAGTCTATATATATTCCTTCTTGTTGTACTTAGTGGTGCAATCTTTAAGAATTAGAAGTGTCATCTTCCCATGTAGGAAAGTAAACAGTTCAGTTCCATTGAATCCCTTATATTTTCTTTCCCTTTTTTACTTTTCTAGACTTCTCCTGAATTTTTATATTGGAGATCATTGTTTTTGTTCAATTCTGGTTTTCCCCTTATGGAAGCTTGAAATCCTTCTATTTCAGTGAATGACTTTTTCCCCCTTGAAGTATTATGCTTAATTTTGCCAGGTAGATGATTCTTGATTGTAGTCCAATCTCCTTTACTTTCCAGAATATCATGTTCTATGACCACTGATATTTTAATGTTGCAACTGCTAAATCCTGTGTAATTGTGATTGTGACTTCTCAATATTTGAATTATTTCTTTCTGACCACTTGAAATATTTTTTGCTTGGCTTGATAGTTCTATAATTTGGCTATAATGTTCTTAGAAGTTTTTATTTTGTATCTCTTTCCTGAGGTGATCAATGGATTCTTATGCCTATTTTGCCCTCTGGTTCTACGATATTATGGCAGTTTTTCTTGATAATCTCTTGAAAGATGCTGTCCAGGGTTTTCTTTTATGGCTTTCAGGTAATCCGATGATTCTGACATTGTCTCTCCTGGATCTATTTTAAAGGTCAGTTTTTTTTTCCAATGAGATATTTTACATTTTATTTTATTTTTTTCATACTTTTGAACTTATTTAGTTGATTCTTGATGTCTCATAGAACCATTAGCTTCCACTTGCCCAATTCTAACTTTTAAGTAGTTGTTTTCTTCAGCTAGCTTTTGTACATCCTTTTCCATTTGGCCAATTGTACTTTTTGAGGTGTTTTCTTTAGTGGATTTTTGTATCTCTTTTTCCAGTTGGCCAAATCTACTTTTTTAAGTGGTTGTTTTCTTTTTCAAAGCTGTTGATTCTTTTATCATAATTTTCTTGCCTTATTCTCATTACTTTTCCCCATTTTTCTTCTACCTCTCTTATATGATTTTTAAGCTCCTTTTTGAGCTCTTCTATGAGATCTTTGTGGGCTTGAGACCACTTCCCATTTTTCTTTGGGGTTTTGCCCATAGGTGTTTTGACATTGGTTTTCTCTTCTGAGTTGGTCTCTTGATCTTCCCTGTCACCATAGGAACTTCTATGGTCAGATTCCTTTTTTGTTTTCTTTTTACTCATCTTTTTTTTTGTCATTTTCCCTTTCTTTTAAATTTGGGCTGTGCTCCTGAGGTGGAAGGGGCACTGTCTCAGGTTTCTTGTGCCAGGTGCTACAGTTCCTGGCTGTTTACTTGCTACTGTATTGATGTTGCTCTGAGGCCCCTTGGGGACCCTCATGTCTGATGTTATGCTGAAACTGTGGGGTGGGGAATAGGTAGCACTGCTGGAGGCCATAAGATTCTTATAGAACATTTGGTTCTGAAATGGGGTCCTACTGCTTGTGCCTGGTATGTGGTAAAGTGGTGGAGTATTCTTGCATTTCCCTGAGCCTATACTGAGGCATGTGGTGGTCTGGTCACTAAAGGCTACCTGTTTGCCTAGGGTTAAGCTGAAGAAAAAGGTGGTTCTCAGAGCTTGAGTCTGCCACCTCCTTGGCCATGCCAAGGCACATGGCAGGTCCAGGTTTTGATGTTTGTCTGTTCCACTGCTCTGGGACTCAGGATCTCCAGCTGTTTTAATGAGGTGGGACTTGCTGCTGGTTTGCTGGGATGCTTCCTGTCCTAGATTGCCCTCTCCTTTTACCCAAGGGGGACAGACCTTTCTTGCTGATTTTACAAGTTTCTTGGGCTAAAAGATTGTTTCACCCCATCTTTTTGCTGATTCTGCTGTTCCAAGATTTGTTTTGGGGTGTTAGTCTATGGTTGTTTAGAGATGAATATTGGAGAATTATAGTAATTTATTATTTACTCTTACTTCTTGGCTCCCAGAAGTGTCTCAAATCAACTTTTTAAAGATAAATTCAGTAGCAGGAGTATACAGGAAACTTAAAACGCAAGTCGCTGTTGTAAAGAACCCCACACATCAATAAGGAGTGCAATGGGTGGGAGATGGAAGAGAGAGCAAAGTATGCAATAGAAGAGTATGCAACCTTGTGGCTTCCTATTTTACCCATTATTCCTGTTAATTAAATGCTAAAAGTTAAATGTTTCTGCCCTGTTGAAAGTGTGGAAGCTTTGTCTGCACCTTCTAAATGTTTTTTGTCCTGGGTTAAATATCCGGTTATCCTACCCTAGTTTTTGGTTTGCAGCTAGGCCTCATGGAAAAAAGTTTCATTTGCAGAGAAGAAACAGGCAGAGAGATTGTTGTAGGGAAAAACATCAGGAACCAAGGAATGAATGAAGAACAGAATGTGATATGTGTAGGGTATGGTCATAAAACTCCCCTTATTAGGGTTAACACAGAGGAAAAAAAGATTGGGTAGATAAGCTGCAGGCAGTTGCTATAAAGCCTTAAATGGCAGGCTGAGTAGTTTGAATCTGATCTGATTGAGAAGGGGAGAAGGGAACATGATTTTGTTAAGAGCATACTATGTGTCAGACTCTATCCTAGGCACTTTAAAAATGTGTCATTTGGTCCTTATAGCAACCTTGTGAGGTAGATGTCATAATTTTTCCCCATTTTACAGTTGAAGAAACTGAGGCAGAAAGAGGTTAAGTCATTTGCCCAGTGTCACATAGGTAGTTAAATGTCTGGAGCCAGATTTGAACTTAGGTCTCCTCTGATTCCAGGCACTGACACACCTAGCTACCTCTGATTGACAATAGGGAGTCATTATAGATTCTAAAAGCAGTGTGGCTTGGAAAGAATAATTATGCAATAGCGTGCAGGATAGAATGGAAAGAAGACAGCTTGGAATTTGTGTGTCTATGAGGTCTATGAGACTATGAGGTGATGATAGTCCAAAGTAGGTGGCCTACATCAAGAATGGACAGTAAAGGAAAAAAAGAAATCAAATCAAGAATAGCTGTGAAGGGAAAACCTGTGAGGCCAGAAAAAAAGAAATATAAAGCTTCATTAGATTTGATGGGACTGAAATCAAGACAACCCAAGAAGTTTCAACTAATTTTAGTAATTTCCAGAGCTTGGTGGGAGTAAGGTCAGTGGGCAGGGGGGAGTGGAGATCAAATCTTATTATGGAATTTCTTTAAGCAATTCTGAAAGATACTCCAAGCAAATTATTTTGTCATGGGAATATTTAAGCTAGTTCCAGGGCAAGAAATTATAATTAATGATACTCGGGAAAACATACCTTTCTTGTTAAATCCTGTCTAAACTCCTTTTGCCACATGTATACTCTTTAGCCATTATACTCAAACTCCAAGGGAAACTAATGAATGAAAAAAATAGTTTATTTTCTAACCTATAGGTTAGAGAAGGGAATAGCTTAACCCCCTCTGCATTGTCACCCCACTCCCTTCAAAGTCTCCAAAAGTTTTGCACCAAGTGGGAAAATTTCACTCTCCTCTATAGAAGTGGCAGATACAGGGTTTTGAATAGAAGAATTAGAATTTTTCACCTTGAAGGGATCCCTTTCCGATAAATTGCTATCCTGCCAATTCTTCCTCAATGATATCAATCATACTCACTACTTTCCACAATCATCACCAGAACCATAATTGGGTCTCACCATCTCTTACCTAGATTACTATAATAGTCTCATAACTGATCAGTCATACTGCCTTCAATCTCTGCCCTCTTCAGTCCTTCACCCATACAGCCACTAACTGTAGTAACTTCCAAATGCAATTCATAGTTCTGATCAGAGCCATAAGTAGCTTAGCCATAGCTAACCATAACTAGGGACAAACAGGGTTTTCTCCTGGGTACTGCATAGTTTGGGGGACAGTGTGCCTCATCTCCACAACAACCATTAATCTCTTTCTCCTCATAGTCCTTTGCTCATCATGCAGCAGACACCAACTCCAAGGTCCTGTCATGGCGCACTAGTCTGGGTTCTAAGCCCTCCTCAATTGTTTTTCCCCCAGATGAAAAAATTCTAGTTATGATCAACTTATTTCTCTGCTTAAAAACCTTTATCAATTTTTCATGGCTTACACCATAGTAACACTCATATTAATCATCTAATAGGGAAGAAAATTATTTTGAAAATAGATGTTCTGATTTTATGCATACTAGCATACGGTAAAGATAGAGATAGAAATACAGATACAGGTATAGATAGATTTTAGAAAAGATGATGTCTACATTATGCAGTGAAAGTAAAAACTAATGTTGGGATAATCTAAGTGTATTGGTAGTCATTAAATCTAAAGGAAGTCCTCTAGTACTTTGGATACATGCCCCATGGAAGAGCTATGCAAAAACAGACAAAAATTCCCATCTAACTTCAGGGACCACCTGAAATCTATGGCCCTTAGAATAACAATCTCTGTATTTGGGAACTTATTCCAGAGGAAGGAACTATATATTGTGGCTAACTGTATTGTGGCCTATATGGATTTCTACCTCCAACCTCACTTAGCACTTTTTTTTGTAGCTTTAGAAGGCACCTTTATGTAATAGTCTTTCTCTTAAAAAAAATTATCTGTGCTTGTGTTATGTATGCCTCCTACTAAACTATAAGCCCCATAAAGAGAGAGACTTTTGATCCATGCCCAAGACAAGGCTCTGCACCTGGTAGCATCATAGACCTAGGGTTGGAGGGAACTTCAGAGGCCATCAATTTCAAATCCCTCATTTTACAGATGAGGAAACTGAAGCCTATTAATATATGTTTACTGAGTGAATGATGACCAAAAGAACATATACAATTCAAATGTAAAAGCAGATCACCTAATGAATAGAGAGAGCCCTGACTTTCTGTCAGTGCAAACAGAGAAAGGTTGCAAGGTTTGTTATAGAACACTCTTCAGAGAAGACATGGTTTTAATGTTCTTTGCTGGAGAGAGCAATGGTAAATGCTAAGAGGCAACACGGTAAAGGGCAGATGTTTCATTGTAGCAGTCTATAATGTGACCTGAAACACTCCCTAGAGGTGCTTCAACCAGATTAAAATATAATTGAGGAATATTTAACAAAATAAATAAAAATACAATAAATAATATTAATATGAGATTTTCTAAATCCATATGTGACTGCAAGGATCTTAATGTATAGTTTAGTGGCTACATATCTATTTGGGTTTCATGCTATTCTTTAACGGATAGAGAACCAGCTTTGAGTTAAGGATGACCTGAGTTCATTTTCCACCTCTGACATATATTGGCCATATGAAACTTTCAGTGACTTAGTTCACTCTCAAAGTCTGTACGCTGCAGAAAAAGTGCTGATCTGAATTGGTAATGGAGTCTCCTTCTGAGGAATTCTCTATACTAATGAAATCAGAGGTCAGTCCCTGATCCCTAACAGAGGTGGAAACCCATGCTTTGTAACAACATTTTTCTAATTTACTTCACTTAAAAATGTGACTCATTTATCTACACCCTGGGTTGCACAAAGTATCTCCACCATTTTCCATTTCCACCTTTGGAATACAATGACATATTTGGACAGATGCTTAGCATTTAGTGCTTTTAGATGTTTGATGACTGAAGAGAGAGACGCCTAAACAGGGTAAAGTATAAGCAGAAAGAACATGGACAAGTGTCTGGTTCCTACTCTTCTCAGTTTGAGTAATATGAGAAAATTGCCAAACAGAAGCAATGAAATAACATTGGAGCAAGACTAAAATGAAACAGGTGATTTTCTGAATCTTCAGACAAACCAGAAATAACCTACCAGAGTCACATTGAACATCTAGGTTGTGCAATAGATACAGTACAGAAAGATACAGTACAGTCAGAAAGACTTGAGTTCAAATTCAACCTTAGACATTTACTAACTGTATGACCATGAGTAAGACACTTAACCACTCAGCCTCAGTTTACTCATCTGTAAAATGAGGATAGTAATAGCACTTACCTCCCATGGCTTTTGCAAGGATCAAATGAGATACTATTCATAATGTATTTTGCAAACCATAAAGCACTATATAAATATTAGATATTGTGGTTGTTGATGATGATGGTGATGGTGGTGGTGATGGGTAGCTAGGTGGTACAGTGGAGAGCGCCCTCGGTTTCAAATCAGGATGACTCATCTTTTTGAGATTAAAGCTAGCCTCAGACACCAGTGTAAACCGAGGCAAGTTATTCAATCCTGTTTGCCTCAGTTTCCTCTGCTGTAAAATGAGCTGGAGAAGGAAACAGCAAACCACTCCAGTATCTTTGCCAAGAAAACCCTAAATGGGATCAGACACTACTAAAAAAAAAAAACATATAGTGATGAGGATGACGTAGCATTCCACCTTGAGCATTTATCATTTCCCACCCTAAGATTAAAGTAGATGAAGAGGTTTCTGTTAAAAATCTGGGAGATGGTTAAATTCTAGACTTCTAGTGGATGATATTTTGCATCACAGAAGACAGCCCTCTCCCTCACCTCCATGTTTTTTGGCATACTGACCATGCTTCCAGGCTATGCACTCTGCACAAACTCACTTTCCCACAGCCATTGTATCTGCTTTGAAGTTGAAAATGACCGCAAGGCAGCTGAAGAAACCTGGGGCCAGGACGTAGCCCAGCAGTGGTTTGGCTAAAGTTAGGCACACTGTGAATGAACTGCAAAAGGAAAACAAGCAGAACATGAGCAGAGAGGGAAAATTAAAATGTGCTTGTTACAGCATGTGCTCAGTGGCCTCCTGGTAGAGCAACGATTGTACAAGCGGTGTGTGTCACAGGGGTAGATCATGGATGAGACCAGTGAGGAAAATGCCACTGATTCCTCCTTGGGCTGTAGCCCATACCCCTTTCTTTGCCTTTAACGGGTTAGCAGTGAGTAACAGCACAGTAGAGATGTCTCAGCTATTGTACGCTGGGCAAGCTTTACCTAGAGGTTTTGAACAAAGCTGAGAATGGGATAATTTGAAAGCAACAGGGTACAAGCAAAGCAGATGAACATAGCTCCCCGTGGTACACTGATCACTGAATGACCCATTCAAACAGCAGCAGCAGCAGCTTGCCAAAGTCAGGCCTCTCCATACTCACATAAGCACAGAGGGGGCATGCTAGAGGGAATTCAGAGAGGAGGGAGGAGAAATGGAGTAGATACATGGGGTCATGAGAGGCCGATTCATTCTCTCTGGGGGGTTTTCCATCCCAATGGGACAGTTTGATGAAGGTCTCAGGCATATGTGGGGTAGCCTTGTAAAGCAGCTGAATTCCAAGAGTATCTAGGTTACTTGGAAGAAGTGTTCATTGTACTCGTCTTCCACACACACCTGATATCTGAAGGGAAATCCTTCAGGCCTTTGATTCCTGCTGGGAATGCTGCTTACAGGTGCCAAATAGCTGATGTTGCTCCTGTAATAACCAGACTGTCAGGCATCTAGGGAAAGGGAAAGCCAGGAAATATACTCAGCCTGGTTTGGGGGCTTGCCCTGCTCTAGATTATTACAAAAATGGGAATTGGCTGGCCTGGAACTTCTGTGCCATTATCATTAGAGCATGTGAGAAGAAGGGGAGTAAGGGCAGTGGTTGTAGGATCCGGTATTTAGCACCTGAAGAAATGTACCTCTGAGGTATAATGTAGTCCAACCTCCTCATTTTACCGGTGAGGAAAATGAAGTCCAGGTGAGTTGAGTGACTTGTCCAGGTTACACATTGGCTCACAGAACTAGAGCTTGAAGGGACCTTGATTTTACAGGTCAGGAAACTAAGGCAAGAGAAGATTCTGTATCTTCCCTAAGATTACACAAGGAGGAAGCAACATAGGTGAATGTTGAATCCATGTCCTCTAACTCCAGAGTCAATATTCTTTCCACTATACCAAGGTTGCATAGATGAGAAACACCAGAGGTGGGATTTGAACCCAGGGCCTCCAATTCCAGGGCCAGGAATCTTTCCACTGAATCATGATGCTTAGCAAAGAGGATACTTTTGTTGTTGTCATGCTCCTTTGGTTTTGCAGATTTACAAAATGGCCAATTTCTTGGGAAGATTAATGGCAAGGGTCAGTGCAAATTAAAAATGTTAATTTTTAAAAGCTCCTTGGAGCCAGATTGCTTCAGTCATTGTTTGCTTTGTTATTTGGACTGATTCTTCAGCTGGGAAATTGAGCTCAATGATGCTGGTTTGCTTTTCCTAGTGTCCCTCTCCTCCAGCCTGCTTCCATTGGCAGCACCAGACATTGAAAGCATTTGGTCATGGCATCCAGCATCTGTAATCACCCCAGAGGCGCCCCTACCATAGCATCGTGGGAGTAAGGCAGATTCAAAGTGAATGACTGGCAAAGATCACACATTCCTCAGGAGGCTGTAGTGCCTTTTTTTAGATGATCAGTTTAATTAAGAATCCATGGTAATATATTAACCAGAAGCTTATGGATCTCAATATGCCACTCAAATATAATGAAAGAAATGCAAATGTCAGATCACAGATTCTTTGCCCAGGAATAGCTTGAAAGCTTAAGGATATATTCTCAGTTTCAGGTGTCAGAATGCAACAGTATTGGCAGGGGAAGGAGTCTCACAAAATAGGATCATATTTTTCATGGTTACAAGCAATGTTTGACATCCTTTATACTAGCTGATTCCCATCATATCAATAACTTTATGTGGTTCAAAGCACAATGATCATATGGGAGTACTTGGGTGATGGCAAAGATTGATTGCTAGCTCCCAGGGGTTGTTATCCATGTCTAAATGTTATAGCATAACAAAAAGGATGATAATGGAAAATATTAATAGTTGTATAGTGCTTTACAGTTTGTGAGATACTTTATAAATGTTGTCTTATTTTATCCTTACTATGGCTCTGGTAGTTAGGTGCTATTATTATCCCTATTTTGCAAATAAGGAAACTGAGGCAGGCAAAAGTTAAGTGACTTGTTAGGATCACACAACTATTAAGTTTCTGAGGCTGAATTTGAACTCAGGTCATCCTGACTCAAGATCTGGTGTACTGTATATTGTGTCACCTACCTACCTCATTCCAACTTCTCCTAATAGCAAGTTCTCCTCTTTCGTTTATGGATAGTATGACTTGGTAGGAAGTTTTTCTTACCTTGAATGCATTGTTCTACTCTGGGTCTCTAGGGCCTAAAAGAATGAGGCTAGTCCCTCTGATTCTTCAGGACAAGGCCAAACTGACTCAGACCATTCATTCATCCATGTTGAGATCCCGTAACAACAATGAAGTGAACATTGCATAGTCATTTTATCCCAGTATAACTGAGTAATGTAGTCCATTCTGGGTACTCTATTTTAGGGATGCCACTGACAAATCAGAAACCAGCAAGGATGATGCAGGTCCTTCAGTTTATGTCATACGAGAAGTGGATGTGCAGAAGATGTTCAGAACGTAGAACAGCTTTAAGAGGACCTCAAGTATTTGGAAGGTGTCACATGGAAGGTAGGTTAGGCATATTTCACTTGGGCTTAAAGACAGGATTATGAGAAATTGGGGGAAGTTGCAGAGGGGCAGATTTAGGCTTGAAGGGATAACAGAGTACCTAAAGTTAGAGCTAAACAAAACTGAAATGAGTTGCCTTTATTGGGAAGCTTCAAGCAAAGCGCTAGCGATCACTCGTCAGGTGTATTGTAGAAGGAATTCTGTTGGCTTACGGGTTGCACAAGTTGGACCAGGTCAATTACTCAATAAACACTTTTAAGCACCTACTGTGTGCCCTCTCCGAGGCTCAGCATTGGAAATACTAAGAAAGGCTCTTGATCTCAAGGAGCTCCGAGATGTCTTCCAACGCTGAAATTCGATGCTTTTCAGTGAGCCAATTCTTATTGCATACCGGATGCTATTATTTTGCATGATTCCTCTTCCCTTATTGAATTTATTGTTATACATGCCGACCCTCCCTGCAAGTCATGGTCCAAGTAATCTGGCATTTTGAAAATATTCTTCACACTTGATACTATATATCTCTGGTCTTATTGCCTTTATTCTTGGCTAGTGAGTGTGTGTGTGTGTGTATGTGTGTGTGTGTGTGTGTGTATGTGTGTGTGCATCTCTTCATGGAGAAGGAAATGGCAAACCACTTCAACATTTTTTCCCCTGAGAATCAAAATACTTTTAATAGGCAAACTCAAATTAAGGTTTTACACTACAGGTAAACTTGATTTTCTGTGGCATATGTGCCTGAAAAGATGCAAAATCAGAATTTTTGAAATTCAAATCATTAAAAATACCTAAGGGAGGGGAGATAGCACAAGGGGAAGGAACCAAGGTATTCCAAGAGGCAGAGGTGAGGAGAAAGTACATATTCTCTCTCTCTCCATATGTACATACATATATATATGCATATATACACACATATATGTATATATACATATATAGAAATATACATACCCATGCAAACATATATACATATACATGCATATAAACAGAGAGAGAGGGAAATAATGTACTCTCCTCACTTCTGAGTCTTGGAATCCCTTGCTTTCTGTGAGACCTAAGTCAAGAACCATCTTCTCTGTGAAGTCTTTTCTGGCATTTATTTTACATTGTCTGTACGTGGGACATAGTATGGTCTATTGTTTAGAGAGAGTCAAGAAAACATGAATTGAGGGCCTACCCCAGATACATATTGTCTGTGTGACACTAGTTAAGTCACTTAACCTCTCAGTGCTCCAGGAAGTTCACTAAGAGAAGGCAAGAAAGACACAATCAACATCCAGAGAAAGAACTGATAAATAGAATTATGTATAAAATAAGTGTACATATACATATATACACATATGGATACATGTGCATCCATATGTGTATATATGTGCATACGTATACATATATGCATATATATATGCATATACATAGACACACACACACATACCTATTTGTGTCTTATGGTACCCGCCTCTAGTGTGGGGCAGGGAGGAAAGAAACAAAGGAAAAGAAAGAAAAAAATTTACACAATAAGTGTTGTATATTTAAAAGAAATAGCAAGTTGTATATGGTAGATTTTCAGTTTCATGTGCAATCATCTTTTTTATTATGCTGTGTTTACAGAAATGCTTGTTTTATTCCATAAATTAAATTTTTTTTAAAGAGAAGGCATCAGTCTGAATTGTAGAGGGTGTTGCTTCTTTAAGAGTTCTCTATGCTAATGAAATCACAAGTCCACTGCAATCCACATTGTGTATATACTTGTATATTTATTTTTGCCCTTTAATAGGATCTGAGTTCCTTCATCTTGAACTTCTGTAAAATCCATCTTTCCTTGTGTTGCTTCCCCAATCTACAAGGAAACTTGTATATAAATATAATTTATTAATTACTAAATATAATCATTGGCAACTGGAACCTTTTTTAAACTTACAGTACCTTCTTCAGAGCCTGCCACATAGTAGATAATAAATGCTTGCTGATTGATTTATAAGTTCGGATATTTTTCTTCTTTTATTGGTTTAGGCTTAGAATCTCATGTGGCTTTTCATGTGAGTATTTTTGACTTTCCAACAATGGAAGATCTAACTTTGATGCTGTATCTCATACGACTGTTTTCCTGTGGAAGGACCCAGACTGAGATGATCTCTTTGGAGGTTTGGAAATAAGAGCTAAAGTAGAGAAAGAACTCTTTGGCTGCTACTCCTGGAGCAAAGGCAGAAACTTTGGGCCCTTGAAAAGATAAGAGGAAATCTGATCGTGGTGAATGTACCCATGAAAAGTTTTACATCTATGACACCAGCAAAAAGAAACAGCGTTTACGAGCTACACAGTGATTTACAAATTGTTAATTCAGGTAGAAACGTGACTCCACAAAGTAGCACTTAGGAATTCCTTAGAGTGTGCGGGACTATGTAGTTTATAGTTTGTGGCTGTTCTGGCCTCTAGAGAGGCATGGTGTAGTGATGAGGTCTCAAATACACAGATGCTGCCCTGCAACGCTCCTGAGTGCACAGAAACAGATTAAAATGTAATTGGGAGGGGCAGTTAGGTGGTGCAGTAGATAAAGTACAGGGCCTGGAGTCAGGAGGAGTTGAGAGCAAATCATTTGGTACTTCCTAGCTGTGTGACCCTGGGCAAGTCACTTAACCCCATTTTCCTCACCAAAAACCCCATTTTCCTCCCATTTGGGAACTCCTGAACTAACTAAATAGATGAATGAATGAATTATACATTTTAAAACTTAGTCAATATGCTGACCTCAGGGATCCTTATATAGGATTAATGGCCCCTAATTCTATCTGAGTTTAACAGCACTGGTGTAGTGGGTAGAGAAATAGATTTGAATTTAGGAAGACCTGAGTTCAAATCCGCCCTGAGATACTTAGTAACTGAATAACTTAGGGCAAGTTATTCTCTTTGCTGAGGATCCCTTACTTAGAAGAGGGATGGAAGAAGGGACTACATGACTTTTAAGGGATCTTCTATCTCTAAATTTATGATCCTTTGATCATTATCAACTTCCCCTAACTATCACAGGAGGAAGGTCTAGGGCATAGGTGGGGAAGCTGGGCCCTCGAGCCCGCGTGTGGCCATCTAGATCCTCAATTGCAGCTCTTTGACTAAATCCAAACTTCACAGAACAAATCCTCTTAATAAAAGGATTTGTTGTGTAAGAATTGGACTCAATCAAAAGGCTGTACCCAAGGACCTAGAAGGCCACATGTAGCCTTGAGGCAGCAGGTTCTCCAACCCTGGTCTAGGGCATGGAAAACAATACATAAATGATCTCAAAATATGAATAAAGTAGTAGGGAGTGGACTCAAGAGAGTGGAATTACACTTACTAATCATATACCTTCCCTACTAAAGAAACCTCCACTCTCTGTGTTTACAGAGTAAAATGCAGGCTTGGTATTTCAGGCATCCACTATATGACCTAGTCTTTCTTCTCACTCCTCCCTTACATGTACTCTGATCTCCAGGAAAAGAAAACAAAAAACAAAATATAAATGAATGATTCACTCTTATCCAAATACAAGTCAAGTCTTCACACCTCTGTGCCTTTCCTCTTGCTCTTCTCTTTGGCTATAATTCTCCTCTCCTTTCTTCCCACCCAAATCTATATCTGTTTGACTCTAACACATACTTCAAGATTGAGCTCATCTATCACCTCTTCTCTTGAAATCTTCCGTGACCTTCCCAAGTAGATGTGATTTCCCCCTTATCTGACTCCCTAGAGTGCTTTCTGCACTGATTTTATTATGCTTTCTACCATAGTTTTTTACACTTTTCTACCTTTCCAAGATTTTGTATTCAATCTTGCACCCTTGAGGCTGTAAGCTCTTTGTATCCACTGCCATACCTAGCATAATGCCTGTCCTGTTAGCAGGAGCTCTCTAAATATTTGCTGAAGCAGGTTAAACTGAAGCAGGGTTTTCATCCAGGCTCTGCTGCTATATGGCCTTAGACAAGTCAATTAACATCCTTTTGCCTCAATATCTGTTTAAATAGAGAGAGTGAAAGAATAGCTGATCCTATCTACCCCACAGTAGCATGTGCTAAGTATGTAGAGGATGAAGGGATTTTGCATTCTTCAGAGGAAAGACTGTATGAAAGTTCAAGGTGACCTCTGTCTTACTCCCATGTACACTTGCGGTTCACTGATTGCTCCTCTCCTAACTCACTCTTTAAGACCCCAAATTAGGTCATATCCATCTCCACCAAATTTGTTTCCTATTGAATAAAAAGATAAAAGTCCTACTCTCCTTTCTCCTGACCTTTTCTGTAATAGACTTCATACCTTTCTTATAGATTTAATGCTAGTATATCAAAGTAATTTAGAAGCACTATTAATTTTCAGAATATGCATGTGATACGGGCATATATTTTTATCCTCCTGTCAGGGTTGATTGACAGGGAGAGGCAATCATTTAGAAGAGAAGCTTATACAACCCAAGAGCTCTGCCTCTGGGTCTTCTGACTTACAAACTGTGCTCTAAATTACATATTGTCAAATTAGTATCTCTGTATGTGATGTGTGTGTGTGTATGGAGGTATACATGTATACTATTTGTACAAAGCCTCCTCCTAAGTCTATATTGTTTACATTTCTAGAAGGAAGGAGGACAGCACATTTTTCAGTTATTGTTTGGGCTATATTTTGACACCTGAAATTGGAAACATCCTTTACAAGGTTTCAAACATCCTGGAAGGAAGATTCAAGTACCTGACATTGCTACCTTAGTGAGATGCTGCTCAGATGATGTAGAAAGTGTCAGTTTCATAATCCATATGCATTGGAAGAAGGAAGAAGGAGAGAGAGAAAAAATATATTTATTTTAAAATTTATCTGAGAGGAGAGAATGCTGCTGATAGTAGAGAGATGAAGCTAGATCCTGCCACAAGATGTCAGTGTTTCCCTTTCACAAGAAAGGAGACTTCTACAATATCAGATCCTCTTGAAAATGTCTTAAAAGGGAAGAAATGAAGTAAATAATTTCCTTTTGTGTGTGCGACTACCAGCAGAATGTACTGCCTACAGAGACACATTTTGACATTCCGCTCAGTCCCACACCAGGATTTAGGTCCTGGTACAATACATTCCCTCCAGTGAAATCCATGATATAAACAGTATTGATACATCTTTTTGCAAGAGTAGGATTCAGGGTGGGTTAAATGGACTGTGCAATTGCACGCATGCACATACACATACACACACATACATACACCATAATTCTTCCATTAAATAAATAGCCATAGATTTCTAACTATGGAGCATCCAGACTAGTTCACCTATTGTTATCACTCTCTTCTATTCTTCTGACTCTGAAAGTTTCTAAGTTCCTTGGCATAAATGTGCATCGAGATTGAAATGCAGCTGGAAATCCATTGGAAGAAGTTTACAAAGTTCTTTTCCACATCATTCTGACTTCTCGGTTTGCTCATTCATGCCTGTCTTCCTGCAGTGTTAATCCCTATCCATTTCAAATATAGGACCAAATTTAATGGGGCACCCTTATTTCACAGCCCAGTAGGACTTTGTGTGGAATATATGTGAGCACACAGTTCCATCCCTCAATCTATTTTCATTCTCGTGTTGTATTTTCTCTTCATATCTAAAATGCTGTGAAAATCAGCCATTGGAAGTCAGAAGGAAGATAAAGGTGATACAGCATGGCCAAAAAAGAAAGAAATGCTGCTGTCAGGGGATAAAAGAGGATAAAACGGGCAATTTTGATTAAATAAAATACATTTAGCATAAACAAAACCAATGTAATTAAAATTAGAAGGGAATGGGTAACTGGGGAAAAGAATCTTTGCAGCAAGATTCTCTGATAAAGGTCTCCTATCCAAGATATATAAGGAACTAATTCAAGCTTAGGAGAATAAACACCATTTCCCAACAGATGTGAACAATGGAGGGTCAAAAAATGTGGACAGTTCTCAAAGGAAGAAATACAAGCTATCAACAATCATATGAAAAAATGCTCCAGATCACCAGTAATTAGAGAAATGCAAATGATCAGATTGGCAAAGATGACAGAAGAAGAAAATAACAAATGTTGGAGGACTCTGGGAAAACAGGCACTTTAATATACCATTCACAGGGCTATGGATTGGTCCATATACTGGAGAGCAATTGGAAACTATGGTCCCCAGAGTCATTAAATTGTTCATATCCTTTGATCTTAAGCATATGCTCTTTAAAAAAAATCAAAGAGGAAAATGATTCATATCTACAAAAATATTTACAGTAAACTTTTTTCATAGAAACAAAACATTTGAAACTAAGGGGATACCCATCTATTAGGCAATAGCTAAACAAATATGTTACATGAATATAATGTAATATTACTGCCCCATAATCATTGATGACTTGGACAGTTTCAGACGAAAAAGGGAAAACGTATATGAACTCATGCACTAGAAGTAAGTACAACCAGGACGACAATTTTTAAATTGACATCATAATGGGGAAACTAGTTAAAGACATTAAAACTCTGATCAATGCATTGACCAACTGTGATTTTGGATAAAGATAAAACTCACAACTCACCTCTTCACAGAGAAATAACGGACTCAAAATACAGACTGAAACAAACATTTTTGGACATGGCCAACGAGGGAATTTGCTTCTCCTTACTATGCATATTTATTACGAGAGTTCCTTTTTTCCATTTGTTTTTTATTTTGTTTCATTGAGGGATTGTGAGAGAAAAAAAGAGAAATGCCTGTTAATTGGAAAAATAATAAAAATTAAATTTAAAAAAATGCTATTTCATTTGAAACAGCTTAACTGCTTTTCAAAAGCTGGAATTCTCTTGTTCCCCCAGGACAAGTGCTGGAACCATGCATGGACACACAACAATAAACCCTCATGTGAAAGAGCAGGCTTAGAAACCAGAAAGATCTTGTTTCAAGTGTTGCCTCTGACCCTCAGTGGCTTTGTGACCCTGATCAGTCATTTAACATTTCAGTGCCCTAGGCACCTCTCCACAACAATCACTTTCAGAGAAGGTGCTAGCATGTATGAATAGGAATTTCTTCTGGAAATCTATGGCAATGAGATCACAGACTCACTCCTTTTGCCTATGAAGCTGCAATATGTGTAGCTATTACGATAAGTTGATCAACAGTCT
Source organism: Bettongia penicillata ogilbyi (assembly GCA_023548195.1). NCBI lineage: Eukaryota > Metazoa > Chordata > Mammalia > Diprotodontia > Potoroidae > Bettongia > Bettongia penicillata. Next base: position 843,552 of record JAJHZJ010000243.1, on the reverse strand, counting down.
AGAGTCTGTGGCTTCTGTAATAAAAGCAAAAAGCTTACTCTGATTTTCCCCCATGATAGCATGCCTGATATTGACACTTTAAGGAGGTATCTACAAAGACTGAGGCACACGTACTGTGTGAGGTATAGGCACATCCAACAGCCTTGTTTTCAAACTAGTCACTTACCCCACTATAATTGACAAGATTTTCTCTCAGTGGTGTTTCTTAATGGCTCTCGAGAAAGTAGTATGGCCTCTGAGATTGCATGTTATAAACTTTTGACAGAATCACAGAATCTCAAGAGGGGACCACAAAGATAACCCAGTCCAACTAACACCTGAACAATACACCATCTCTGACAAATGTCTCTCCTGAACTCCTGTTCCAAATAATTATTGACTGCCTACTGAACATTTTGAATTGGATCCAGAGGTGTCAAATTTGTACCACAAAACTCCTCAGTGGAGCCAGAACAAAATTAAAATGTAATTGGAAAATATTTAATAAAATATATAAAAATACAATGCAACATGAATAATGTTAATTTGTGGTTTTCTAAGTCAATATGCACACTGCAGTGCTCCAACTTTGTTTAGTTTACACTACTGCTGTAGCTAATTAATATTCAGTATATCCATAATAAAACTTTTATTCCCCATCAAACCCATCTATCTTCCAAACATGTTTCTATTCCGGACATGCTCATCCTTCCAGTAGACCAGGTTCACAATTTTGGTGTTATCCTCTATTTCTCACTCACTTTCACCCATATCCAGTCAACTGCCAACTATTGTCAATTCTCTCTCCATAAAGTCTCTTGCAATTGTCTTCTACACTCTTCTCATATAGTCTGCATGCTAATCCAGGCTACCTTACCTAAACTTTTGTGAATCTCCTAATTGGTTCCCCTACCTGGTCTTTCCCCTCTAAAATACATCCTTCACATAGCTTCTAGTGTTGCCTCCCTACTTAATAAACAGTAGTGGCTCCCTATTATGCCTATGATCAAATTTAAACTTCTGTTTGCCATTCAAAGTACTTTGCAGCTAACTTTCCATTTATCTACTTTTATCACACTACATTCCTGTCATAGTGTTTTTGTGTTTCTCTTTTGACAGAGGTACATATCATCTCTGAGGTAGCTCATTCTACTCCATCCTCCTGGAGGTATTCCTCTAGAGATTTCCTTCCAAGTTGACATCAAACCATTCACAGCTACTCTTTGAGTCCAACTCTTCAATCAATTCCCAAACTCACCATTCCTATCATCAAGCATTTTAGCTTACGTCTTTCCATCTTTTATACAAGAATAACTTGACACATTTGGTCAATTGTTTCATTACCTCAAGGTAAACTAAACTTACAGAATTGTCCTGATCCAACGATCTGGGCATCTAGTAACTCTTTCTAAAAAGAACATGTGGTTAATCTGGAATGACATATTCTTAATGAAATCATGTTGGTTCTTTGTCATCACTGCTTCAGTTTCTCGATGTTAAATAACCATGTCTTCAATAGCAAATCTTAGAATTTTGCCAAGCATTGAATTCAAATTCACTAGTCTGTAGTTGGCAGACTCCATTATCTTTGATTTTCTGAAAACTGGAATTTGCCCTTCCCCAGAGCCATGGTATTTCTCCTATTCAACATGATCTTTCAAAATCAGCATTGGGATCTCAGCAGAAACATCTGCCAGTTCTTTCAGGACCCCAGGATGTAGTTCATCTGTAATTTTTCATTTGAACTCATCAAGGCAACAATGTACGCTTTTATGATGCCCCGACTTTTCTTAGGTTTGAAATGGCTTCATTATTTTTTTCTGTCATTTTTCCAGTCCAAAGATCATTGTCCTTGGCAGAGAAAACAGAAGCAAAATAGGAATTGAGCAGTTCTGCTTTCTCTTTGTCTTCTATTATCACTGTAGTCATTTTCTTATCTGTCTTTGACCCTCCTCTTTCACCCAATAGAACTTTATAAAGCACACAACCCCTTTCTTTGTCCTTAGCATCCCTGAATAGCCCAGGCACATATTCTGAGTTTTAGTACCCTTGACTCCCTTCTTAGAGATTCCTGTGTGCCACTCCTTTGTGTTTTTCCTTTTGTTATCTGACTCTCCTTTGAAATAGTCACAATGTCAAACAATTATAGAAATTACTATTAGAAAAGACTATTTTGTTGGTTCAGCATCACCTTCCTTGTCTCCTCTAGAAACTGAAGACAAAGTCATCTAGTTAAACTTTTTGTGATGATAAAAATGATTATCTCAGGACTGAAAGTCAGTCAGTCAGCAAGCATTTATTAACCATTTAGTATGTGCCAGGCTGGAGAAAGAAATAGCAAACCACTCCAGTATCTTTGCCAAGAAAACCCCATGAGTATTATGAAGAGTCAGACATGACTGTATGATTTAGCAACAACAGCAATGTGCCAGGCACTGTGTTAAGCCCTGGGAATACAAATTACCAACCAAAAAAAATCCATAAAAAACAATCCTTGCCCTTGGGTAGGTTGTTCTAATGGAGAAGACAACACAGACGAGGAAACTGAAAAAGGCAAAGCGGAAAAAACGGTATTTGATCATGAGAGAGAAATCGGAAGTGCAGGCTAGTGGGAAATGAAGCGGTGTCTGGCTTGGGGACTCTTTATAGACAGAGATTCAGGGAAGAGTCATCCAATCCCAAGGAGGGGCCCTCTGGAGGGAGGGTATTTCAAAGTTAAGAATTCCAGGACTGAAGGTTCCAGGATGAGGGGCATGGTGGGAAAGTCTGGAGGAGTACAGTATGGTAGGATTAAAGTTTTTTATTTTCTAGTTAATGTTATTCAATTATGGAAGCAGAGAACAAATGACAATACAATTCATAGAGTTTGGTTAGATATGATGTGATATGTAAAATGTTTGTGAGACATAGTTTCTGGGTAGTTAATCATTTTATTAATTATGCTAGAGGATAATTAATAAAGGGGGTCAGTGGAACTCTCAAATGCCAAAGACCCCTTATGGAACTTATTCAACACATATGTCCTTGGAAGGGTAGGTATTCCTGAGGGGGAAATTAATTCTGGTAAACAATTAATGAGAGAATTAATATTACAATGAAATGGGCTTATTCTAATGAAGTGCTTGGGGACATGACTGATCACAGTGTCTTTAGCAATAAAACATCTCTTATCCAGACTACCCCACCTAGGGTAATCTAGACCTCTACGTAGATCTGGCTTGACTAAAATACTATGGGCTGGATTTCACTTGAGTAGAATCTCTTTCCCTTTTGATCAAATCTAAATTTTCCCAGTGGGGTCTGTCTGCCCAAGATTTTATCAGCCTTGCCCTTCAAAGGCTTACTGAATAGCCTATGGGGAAGGAGGAAGTGGGGAGAGGGAACTTTCGTCCCAATTCAATAATTGGTCATTAATATGAGAGAGAAGTAATCATTTCTCTCAATGAGAAGCAAAGCAGTGTGATCGGGAAGAAAGAGCCCAGAAGTGACAGTCAAAAGTGGATCTAACACCTGCTAGTTGGTGATTGTAGGCAACACATGAAGACTTTCTGAGCCTCTTCATCTGTTAATTGGAGATAATGTTGTATTCTAAACCTCACAGAGCTTTTCTGAGGAACGTATTTTTCAACCTTTCAAACTCTACATAAATGAGAGTTAATCTTATTGAGGAAGTTGCATGGCATAATGGAGCGAGGCCCTGCCTTAAGAAATAGGAAGATTTGAGTTAATGTTGTGTTCCTGGCACTTACTGGCTTTGTGAAACTGGGTAGATCACTTAACTTTTGAGTTTTCTAGACAACTCTTTAACACAGGAGTGCTTTTTTCTTATTTTGGTGTCATGGATCCTGTTGGTAGTCTGTTGAAGTCTATGGACTCCTGAGTATAAAGTTTTTTAATGCATAAAATAAAATACATAGGATCAAAAAGGAAACCAATTATATTGAAATGCAGTTGTTGAAATAATAGGTAAAAACAAAAACAAATTCCCAGACTTCAAGAAAAGAACCCTGTTTTAAGAATCTCTTAGTCACAGAGAAGGTGCCAACCTGCATTGGTGGATCAAATTTCTCAACAAGGAGCTCTCTATATAAATGAAATCACAGGTTTAGCTCTTGTCTTCATACTCTACATATAAAAAATTCCCACATGACTTTCCTCTCAACAAATTTTCATTGTCTTTTGCACTGAGTCACTGTTGGCACTTTCCTGTAAGAATTCAACCTTTCCACTAGAAGCCCAGTGCAGCCAATGCTGCGGTATGTTCCCACACATTTCACCCACCTCCTTTTAAGTTTTTAGTTTCTGATAATTTTATTAATAGTTTCAACTTTCTTGCTTCACAAATATATCTGCTTTTATTTTGTTCCTCCTAATACTGAACTCTGCTGGCTTGGGTCTTTGAATCTGCATAAAGAGCATTCAAATTATTTTTCTGGCCAAGATGTATATAAATCCTTACCCTATTGATAGCTTAAGGAAGGAAACAAACGTTTTATTTTTTCCCCTCATTGCATGTCAAAACAATTTTAAGCATTTTAAAAAAATGTTTTGGGTTCCAAATTTTGTTCCCCCCTCCATCCTCTTGTGCATCATGTAAAACATTTCCATATTAGTCATTTTGTACAAGAAGACTCAAACGAAAGAAAAGAAAAGGGCAGAAAGTGAAAATAGTGAAAATGCTTCAGTTCGTATTCAAACAACATCCGTTCTTTCTCTGAAGGCAGATAGTATGCTTCATCAATAGTCCTTTGGGATTGTCTTGTATTATTGTAATGCTGAGAATAACTAAGTCATTTGCAATTTTTCAGTGGTATAATACTGTTATTAGTGTGTGCAACATTCTCCTAGTTCTGCTCACTTTACTTGGTATCAGTTCATGTAAGTCTTTTCAAGTTTTTCTGAAACAAGTATTTATTAAGTGTCTATTATATTCCAGACACTATGTTAAGAACTTTCCAAGTATTATCTTATTTGATCCTTATAACAAGCCTGACAGGTAGATGCTGTTATTATTCCATTTTACGGTTGAGGAAACTGAGGCAAATGGAATTTTCCCAGTCAGTGTTACCAACGAAGGTAAATAAGCAGTACCTTCTGTTTCTGGGCTGGTAGCCATGTCTCAGTATACAATAGTAGAAAAAGTCTGATCTTAACTGGGTTTTTACCCATTCATAGCCACAAGCAATTCTTAATTGCCATTAGATCTGAACTTTGTCTCCTGTTGTAAGATCTGAATTCATGTCTCTGTTCTGACTCACCAGCCACATGACCTTATGCAAATTTGGTACCTTTTCTGAATCTGTTTCTGTTTCTTCAAAATGAGCTATTTTGGGTTTGTTCACGATTTGCTTTTTTTGGTGGTTTAGTTGTAGAAGCTTTAGGTAATTTTTCATAGAAACATTTTAGTATTTCTGATTTCTAAATGGTAGAAAATCTTGATAGAACTTTTTACAAGATGGGAATTAAGAGGGGTTGGGGAAAGCTTTCTGTAGAAGGTGGGATTTTTAGCTCAGTGTTAAAGAAAGCTAGAGAGGTCAGTAGTCAGAGCAGAGAAGACAATATTCCAGGCATGAGGGACAGCCAGAGAAAACATCCAGAGTCAAGAGATGAAATATCTTGTCCTGGGACCAGTCAGAAGACCAGTGTCACTGGATTGAAAAGTACATATTGAGGAAGAGGTGTTGTGTGACCCTGGACAAGTCATTTAACCCTATTTGTCTCTGATTTCCTCATCTGTAAAATGAGCTGGACAAGGAAATGGCAAACCACTCCAGTATCTCTGCCAAGAAAACCCCAAATGGGTCACAAAGAGTTGGACATGACTGAGCAAGGTTGAAAGGAGATAGGCTATGAAGGACTTTGAATGCCAACAGAATTTTGTGTTTGATGCTAGAGGCAATAGGGAATCACTGGAGTTCATTATGTAGGAGAATACCATGATAGAACATGCACTTTAGGAAAATCATTTTAGTGGTTAAATGGAGGATGGATTGGAGTGGATTGAGGCAGGCAGATCCACCTGCAGTGATTTAGGTTTGAAGTAATGAGAGCCTGTATTAGAGTAGAGGCAGTGTTAGAGGAGAGAAGGGGACGTATTTGAGAGATGTTGCAAAAATGAATTTGATATGTCATGGTAACAGATTGGATAGGGGGAAGGGGTCTAGTAATTTGGAAGATATAGCTTAACCAAAGAGGGACTAAATATGACAGATCCAATGGAAATGCAATCAATAATAAGCAATGAAACAATGGAGGAATAGGGGGAGAGGTTTTGTGGATGTGAATTTCCTGAACTTCGTTCCATAGAACAACAAAATGGATTATTCAGTCTTTACCCAAGCATCCTCAAGGGAGAGAGGGCTCTCTGGTCCAGTATGTCTAATCCAAGGAATTAGCACAGTAAACAGGGGAAGCAAAGGTCCTAGAGAAGTTCTTCTCATCCAGGCTCCTGTTTACCTTTCCTCATGACCCAGCCCAAGGTCAGAGAGCTCAGCATTGCACATCTGTCTTTCCCATACACTCACAGTTATCACTGCAGCTGGACAGCAGGGTTTTTTGAGCTCTCTGTTCATGAAGCTGGGCAAAGGAAAGGCTCTTTAGTGCCTAGCCAATGGGGAGCTCTCACTCTCCTCATGATATCTGCACATCTTCCAGACAGCTCTGAGAAATGAACATAAAATTCATAACTCTGCGACATCATGCGGATTTGTGTCCTTCCCTGGAGGCCAGTGGGCCCATAAAATGATGAGTGGATTCAATCCATCCACACGTGGGGTTTTTCATTTCTGACAGATATAATATTGATAATATTCTTCATTTAATAAGTAATCCAAGTATAATTCAATGCAAGTTTCTAGTATAAATTACCAGCCATATTCATCTTACTTGACTGTTTTATAACACAGATGAAGAGGAAACATGACTGCCTGGGAATTACTTAAAGAAATAAGGTCAGTAACCTGCTACTATGGTTTTACTTGCTGTGCTTCCTTTGGAAAAAGGTTCTATGTCGGTTCTTCCGCTAAGACTGGCTCCTGGATACTTGGTGGTGCAATGGATAGAGTGCAAGTTCTGGAGTCAGGAAGACCTGAGCTCAAATCTGATTGCAGACATTTACTAACTCTGTGAGCCTGGATAAGTCAACCTGTGTTTACCTCAGTTTCCTCAACTCTTAAATGGGGATCATAATAGCACCTACCTTGCAGGGGAATTGTGAGAATCTAATGTGATATTTGTAAAAGGGCTTAGAGGAGTGTTTGGCACATAGTAGGAGCTACCTATGTGCTTATTTACACCCTCCCTCCATTCTAAGGGGCCTGATAGTGGGAATGTGATTCAATGCTGGCAGGGGGCATTCATTCCAACAGGGTAACTCTGGGGAAATGAAATACTTCCTTTAATTTTTTTTGAAATAACACCTATTTTCTTTCCATCATTACAAACACTTCTTCTCCCCTATTCTTCTCCTTTAAATAAATGATTTCTAGCTATCCTGAGATGTGATAATTTGGAACATGGAAAGAGTATTACTCATTCTCTTCAGAGTATTAAATACCATCATTGTGTGTCTCAGTCATTTAGTCAACAGATATTTAAGTAATGTGCCAGACCTGTATCAAACACTAGGTATACAAAGAAAGGTAAAAGACAGTTCCTGTTCTCAAGCAACACCCTGTCTAAAAGGGGAGACAATATCACAGTCAATCTGTCAACATTTATTAAGCACCTATTATATACCAGGCATTGTGACAAGCACTAGGGATACAAAAAAAGGTTTTAAAAAACCTAGCCCTAGTTCTCTAAGCCCCTGCAGTTTAAAGGGGGAGACAACATATAAACAGCTATATACAAGCCAGCTAAATACAGGATAAATTGGAAATAATAACAGAGGAAAGCACTAGAATTAAGAGAGAATGAGAAAGGAATCTGTGAATCATCACGGGAATTTGGCAGGCATTTATTATTTATTAAATGTCTAATATATATGCCAACACTGCACAAAAACGCACACACATTTATATATGTTACCTATCTATATCTTTAAGTTTTGAAAAGTGCTTTAGAGGCTGGTCTAGTCAGGAAGAACATGGGCAATGACAGGCAGATGGGTGGGTGCAATCATTTTTTTTTCCTATTCTGATATGTTATGGAAATGCTTGATTTATTTCTTAAGTTCAGAATAATATATATATATATATATATATATATATATATATATATATATATATATATATATATATTTCTAAAATAAAGCATGATCTTGTGTCCTGGACCAGTCTCACACATAGTGGGCTTGTTGTCCTCAGTCACCAATCCACTGGGGTGGGAATTACAGAGATGTTTACAATCTACATTTACAGTGACCATGATTCCTATTCCTATGATATATATTGAGGTTTACAAAACTACTTTCTTCACAACAGCCTTGTGTGGCAAGTGGTGTTAATATTGTTACTCTTATTTTACAGATAAGGATACTGATGGTCAGAGAGATTAAATGTCTTACCTAAGGGCATGCAGCTTGCAAATTTCAGAATTCCTATATCTTCTGAAATCTGAAAACAAAACTCTTTTTGCAACACCATGCTGCTTCTCCTTGTGTGACTACTAAATGTATTTCTCTAAATTTCCTTCTAACCTAAACTCTATTTCATGTACTTAATCACATATTAGTTTTCACTTGTGTTTCTTGATATCACTGTAAAGTCAATATAACAAAACATCCAGATCCAAAGCCATCATCATCCCAACTCTCCTTCCTAAATATTTAACTCTCCCTTTAAACACCTGTTTCAGTAAGTGACATCACTATTTTCCTCATTTATCCAGGCATAGGGTTTGACTATTCTCTCTCTTTTAAGTTTAATCAGCAACCAAATTCTCTTCTTTTCCTTCAAAATGCCTTTAATATATAATTCAGGGACTGTGATATAGAGATAGCTATAATATATGTTAAGAGTTTTGTATCTCACTAGTGCAGAATCACAGACTATATGAGTTAGAAAGGACTCTCCAGAAATCCAGCCTGTACATGACTTCAAATCACCTTTACAATGTAATTGACAAATAGTCATCCAATCCTTGGTTGAAAACTTTTAATATATGGTAGCCCATTCCCATTAGAGATGTTACATTCCATTTTTAATATCATTCTTTGTTAGGATTTTTTCATAATGTAATGCCCACTTCAAGAATATGTGATGGAAAGGAATTCCTCCTGCCCCCAACTTTCCACTTCAAAGCAAGCACTGATACCTTCTGACTACTCCTTGTCTACCATGAAAATACTTCTGACTGCTGAGACAGTGCTCTGACTGATTTCCTTGATTCCCACACCACACGAATTCTATTTTGTAACTGGAAGAGGCAAGGACAGTTACAAAATAGAGATGGTTTTGTGTCGGAATAAAAAAAACCAGTCAGATTCTATCTCATGAACACTAACTCCATCTCATGCTGCCACATACGTTGTTCTCCATCTTATTATTTTTCTGCATATCATCCATGGATAAGTAGATGGTATAAGCCATCTATTGTTTCATAAATGCAGGCAGATGCAAATAATTAGTATTTCCCCATTCTGGAAATAGATAGACCTCAAAACCCATTCACACCCTCCAAACTTGACTAAAACTCACTCTTCCCCCTCCCAACTTGGGCAATCCATCATCTTTCTTCCCATTTGAAATAAGATGGTTTAATCATGTATCCCAGTTTACATACTGTTATTTTTTTGCAATGCATAAAAATTTGTTTTCCTTGTATTTGAGGTCCAGGACCAGGTGAAGAGGCCTGGTCTCTCTTTGTTATGCAATTGACATATATTGCTTAATAAATTGATATGCTCAGAAGTTTCACCTGTCATACCTCTCAAGTTTCTCTCTGTCTTTTTCTTGCTCTCATTCTCTCTCACTCTCTCACTTTTGTTTTTAGAGTATTAGTGAAAGAATGCCCTTCTATTCTCTCCTTCCCCCAAGACATAGCCTTCTTGGGAACCCTGCATGTGAGAAGGCAATACCATTTATTTGTGTCTTCTTCCCTTGGCATAGGGCCTCATAAAATCTTGAAAGTTATAAATCTTTTTCCACCTTTCCTAGATACTCAAACAATAGGCTATTGGCTACTGTACCATTTATGGTGGCAACCGCAGCAGTGCAGAGGACAGTTACTGAAGTGGGTCAGTGAGCCAAAAAAGACTCCAGCTACTCACAATTATATTTAGTTTGGGGGTAGCAATGCTCTTCCTTGCCTTGGGACTTTTGTAATATCCATCTTTCCTTGCAGATATTTTATTCTGGAATATTCCTCTGCCATGTCAGTCCCATTGTCCCATTGGTGAGTTCTCAGAGTCACCATGCTGAGGAACACCCAAGTTGGCACGCCTTTGCTCCCTTCCCAGTTCTGCTTCTGACTTCCTAGATTTTAACATAACTGTATACTGGCACCTCCTTCACTTCTCCCTCCCCCTTTTCAATTTCCTTTTGTGTGCTATCTTCCTTGTTAGAATGTAAGTTCCTTGAGATAGAGGCTGCTTTTATTGTCTCTTGTATTTGTATCCCCAGCACAGCGTCTGGCAAATAGTAAATGAGAAATAAATGTTTGTTGCCTTGCCTTGCCTTAGTTTTGGTTCAACTGCCAGTTCTGATTACATATAGACTGAAGAGGTGAGTGGGAGGGGTCTGAAACAGAAGAAAGGTGGAAGGAATATGTTACATTTCTTCTCGGAAAGAAGAAGCCTGAGTTGTAGTCAGATGATAGGTAAGATATCATATGTTTGTGTTTGTGTATGTCTGTGTGTGTGTATGTGTGTGTGCATGCTCATGCATGTATATGAGCCTGAATGAATGGATGGAGTGATGGTAGGGGTAGAAGAGGCAGGTGAAATCATTTAAACACAATAGAGAAAATGGAATAAGAGTATGAATGTTGCTAGAGCATAGAGCTTTGAAGTGATTAAAAGGAAATGGAACTGTGTTGAAGGAGTCTGGGTAGGCGTGAGATGTTTCTGGTGCCAAGGTGGCTTGAAGTCAAAAGGATGCAATGAGGCAAGAGAGTTTAATAGGCCATGGGGAACAGCACTGGTGTGTCTAGGCAAGCTGGTAAACTTTTATCATTCTTCTGAACTTTATGATAGAAAAGACATCTGAAACATCTGTCTGCAGGATTTGAATGAATACTACCAGAAGAATCTCAGATCTAAGAGGGTAAGGGCCATGTCTACATAAATGCTGTCAATTCCCCTGTGCCTATGGCAGTACTCTACTTGTAGAGAGTACTTAATGAATTTTTGTTTCATTTAATTGAGTGCTACATATTGATATGCAATGCACATAGACACATAGGTACAGCTAAAGCTGTATCTACAGAATACTTAAACATCCAATTTGCCTACCTGATGGTAAACATCCAGGTATTTGGAAACATCTAGATACCTGTTGTCATTTAGACAAAGAAAAAAAACACCTAATGATACTTTATAAAATGAACTGATTTGATTCCATTTGTGCTGATAGTGGAAAGCTGACCATTTTAAAAGAGAGGTGCCCAGGTCTTAGGAAATATCTGGAAGACTGGCATGGAACTCTTTAAACTTTTCTGAAGACACCCAAAAAAGGTAAACATAACAAGAAGTAAGTAGAAAAGTTTAAATTATATAAAGTACTATTTCAATACTTCAAAAAAACAATAGTCTTACAATGTTTATGAATATTCCTCATTCCACTATGGCAGATCATAACCAGTCTATCTAGTTTTTGGAAGTTTCTACAGGCAAAAAAAAAAAGGAAATTGGTGGTCAACATCCTGGTAATTAACCTCTCCATAATTAGCCAGGTTGATCCTGGGATGAAAGATACAGTCTCTTAGTAAACCCAAACATGAAGACTTTCTAGTTGGTGAGGATTTAACAGAGTTTACATGTAGCTGATACAGCTTTTAAGAACTTTGGGTCACCTCTGTGCGACAATGAAGGGTTAAGCTCATTTTATTTGAACACTTAAGATTGAACTAGGAGCAATGTGGTGGTAACAAAAAGGCAGATTTCAAAGCACTATAAAGAAAATTTTTTCAACAGAGTGATCCCAAATAGAATAGGCTGTCATGGGAGGTATAGAGTTTTCCTCCTATAACTAAGTGAAAGCCTTTAATTAAAAATGGCATGACTAATTATTGAGGATGATAGAAAAAGAAGTCTGAATCAAGTATGAGTTAGAATTGTTGGTCTGTAATGTCTCTTTCAAGTTGAGATTCTATGATACTTTAAGTAGGGCTTTGATGGAAGATATTATATATTGTGTAATTGTTTTGTACATCTATCTCTTATCTTTTTTATCATCTGTCTATATCTATTGATCTATTTATGTATCCATCTATATAACTATCTTTCTCTCCAGGGACAAGCACTGCATCTATGATTTCATTGGTATAGGAAATTCTCAGGTGGACCATAGAGTGTGTGGAGGGGAGTTACATGAGACTAGAAAAGTAGGATGAGGCTAGATTGTAAAAGACAGGAATTTATGTTTAATTGAGCCCTCAGCACAATGCCCAGAACTTAGCACAATGCCTAGCACAAAGTAGGTCCTTAAAAACTGCTTGTTGACTGGATCTTCATGGCAATAGGGGGTCATTGCAGGCTTTTGGTAAGGGGTGACAGGATCAGACCTGTGCTTTAGAAAAAACATTTTGGCAGCTATGTTCAAGATAGATTGTAGTGAGGAGAGGTTCAAGATACAGGGACCCATCAGGCAGTTATGGCGATTAAGTGAGTGAGAAGTGATCAAAATGAACTGTGGTGGCAGCTGTGTGAGTGGAAAGAAGTGGGTATGTACAATAGATATGCTGTGAATGTAGAAACAAGGTTTGTTAACTGAAAATTTGGAATAAGAATTACAGGGTTAAGGATAACTGTTGTTCAGCCCTGTCCAATTCTTCATGATTCCATGGGCTTGTCTTATCAGATTTTCTTAACAAAGATAGTGGAATGATTTGCCATTTCCTTCTCCAGTGTGTCCCCAGTTAATAGATGAAAAACTGAGGCAAATAGGGGCTAAGGGGTTTGCCAGGGTCACATAACTAGTTTAGTATCTGAGGCTGGATTTGAAATCATGTCTTCCTAACGACAGAACATTCATTTTGACACCTAGACGCCTAGTGCCATCTAGCTATTTTGGCACTGAAGTCAAAATAGCCAATTAATATAGTATTTTGTTTTTTAAACTATGGGATTAAAAATGGTAAGGTTACAACGTTACTTCCCTGATAAAACCTAAAATCTAATGAGTGAAAAAAAAACCTTAGAATTTCTGGTTTAGTTTGAAGCTTAGCTCAAATGCTACTTCCTGGTAGGATTTTTTTCTGGCTACTACTGCCTTCCACCCCAAATTCCCTTGGATTCTTTCGTATATTTTAAAATACGCTTACGTGTTTACTTGTCCCCCTTAATAGAGTTTAAACTCATTTAGAACAGGGATTTTTTCCTTTTTATTTTTGTATCTTAAGCTCCTACCACAGTTGCTGGCACAATATAGACTTTTAATAAATGTTGGTATATTTGTGTGTGTGTGTGTGTGTGTATGTGGGTTATTGCTGTTGCTTTTTGTCCTTCTTACTCAAAGTGAGCTGATAACATCACAGTGTTGGAGTTAAGGTAAAATAGTGGCTAAAGGAGTGATGTGTCAACTTGTATGTGAACTGCATCTAACTGAGAGAGGTGTTCAAAGTCATTAGCCTCACTTTCTTCTAGAAGAACTGAAGTCCATTGGCAAGACAAAGTCAAGACAACTGGCAATGATCCAGGATGCAATGGACAACCTTGGCATCTTTAATGTATGATTAAATTCTAAGTGTTCCACAGCATCTGTTTTCACCACCTTCATGGCCTTTGGAACAAATCGTTGTCATATGCCCATTCTTCTGGGGGGAGGCTTCACAAGCTTGGGGTAGATATGTCCCTAACTCAATGACAGGTTTGAGGCATATAGGTTACCCTCAATCAGACTTAGAACATCTGCCAAGGTGATTTTATCAGGGTATGGCCTCTGAACACGCTATGGCTTCTTGGAGCCACAGGTGAGAGTTGTGGGACAAAGGGACATCAAAGGTAGATGAGTGATAACTATAAAAGAAATGAGAATATAAGTACAAAGGAGAAATACCTCATGAAATGAAAAATTTGAGGGGGCATTACTTCTAAATGAATTAGAGAGTACTTTATGATGGAGATAAAATGTAGTTTAATTTTTAAAAATGGAAAGATTTCAAAAATTAGAAATGGCAAAGAATTCCATTCCAGGCATTTGCTTGAGCACAAGCATCTCAGAGACAAGAGAGAATGTGAAATATAGAATTTCTACTAGACGGAACCTGGTGTCATGGTCACCAAACATTTTTTTATCAAGCAATCTTATTAATAAAAGTTTTGAGCAGATACCCCCAAATGAATATTTATTCATTATTTATATGTGTGCATATGTGTATATATGTATGTGTGTATGTTTGTGTATGTATATATACTACTGTATTAATAGTAGAGAAGTTATCATTTTTAGTACTTCTTTATAACCTGAACATTTATCATCACAAATTATGAAATGTACACAAAAATATATATTTAAAAGCAGCAGATGTAGTAGAGAACTCTGGATCTGGACTAAGGATATCTTGGTTTAAATTCCAATAATTTGTGTGATTTTGAACATGTCACTTAGCCTTCCTGGGTCTCATATGTACTCATATGCAAATGAGGGAGTTGGACAATATGACCTTCAAGGTCCATTGAAGTGGTCGTCCTACAAATCCTATAAAAAAGATTAAATTTTTATTTTATTAACACTACAAAAATTTCTAGTCCTAATATTTAATAATAATTTTAATAACTATTTAGGGAGAGTAATGTGATTGAATGCTTTTCATTATTTTGAAAATCTTGGTTTAGCATTTTTTGATAAGTGATTAGCCTGCTTCTAAAGTTTGGTTTGTATATTTGGTTTGTATGTAACACTTGAAATATAATTGAAACATATTTCATAACTGGAAAAAATGAAGTTTTGACTATGTTTACTAAACCATGATACTTAACTTTCAATCCCAACTGCTAATTTTACTAAGCTTTTAAAATTGAAATTCAACTAGTAAATTTTGATCTTCCCCATGTCAACCCCAGTACTGTCGCAAACTAACAAGAGGGTATTGCATTTTTATATTTTTGATAAATGGGTTCAAATCCCACTGGAACTCTTCATTTGGAAGGTTTTTTGAGTGGATCAGAAAATTCTCTTTCCAAGTTTAAGTGTGCAGATAGGAAAGTTTTTATTTGTTTTTGTTTTTCCCATGAACCAAATCATGCTTTTGAAATGTATTCACTCTGTAAGTAATCAGGATATCTTGGTGCTGGCACTAGGCTTGACATAGTCTGCATTTTGGGTGAAGTCAGTCATTGGATGTAAATTCATTATTTCAGATAAACTTCTTGATCATTTGGAGGGTTTTATTTTTGTTTTTGTTTCATTTTGTTTTGCCAACCAGTTGGATCTGATTAGCTCGTCTTGTTTTGATCTGTCGCTTGGCTGACAAAGAGCTCATCCTGGGAGCAAAAGTGGTGGCAGGTCTGCCACTTTCGTGTTCTTTTGTGCTGGCCATCATTAGCACTATCTTTAACACATTGCCTCAGTGTAGGATTCTTTCAAAGCTACTCATTCATTTTGTGAGGATTAGGTTGGTTAAAAGTCAGCCAGTCAGCAAATCCACAAGCATCCATTAAATGCCTAACACAAATCCACTAAACTAGGCGTGTATAAACTGCAATAGGAAATAATACACTGAAGGCAAATGAAAGGCTGAGGCAGCCGCCATCTATTCCAGTGTGTTGTGTAACTCCATCGTTTCCCTCAGAAAACCTAGTGAAGGCTGTGAAATGTATCTGTAATGACATAGATCTTTAATGAAGGCAACAATGTAAATCTACATAATAAATATTAGTAAAGCTTAATTTTTTAGATTAAAAAATAAATAAGAATCGAAATTCTAATGTTTTCTTCCCTCATTCTAGTGGACAATCTTGTGTATTCCTAGGATGTCCATATCCCATTTTGGAGATCACTGATTTAGTACAGTATCGATCTGAACAAAGAATTCCCCTATGTAATATTCTCAATAAAGGTTCATTCAGCGTGAGCTTGGAGGCTTCTAATGAGGAGCTCATTATCTCCTAAAGTGATCCATGTGTTGATCTCTCTCTCTCTCTCTCTCTCTCTCTCTCTCTCTCTCTCTCTCTCTCTCTCTCTCTCTCTCTCTCACACACACACACACACACACACACACACACACCCTGATTCAATCAATAGACACTGAAGCTAGAATCTCTTCTCAAATGAGAACTATTCAATAGAGCAAGATGGAAATGGGAAATTGTAAATATTTTCAAATGATTTTCCTTGTGCTGGCATATCATATGAGAAACAACTGGTGATGTTATGGACAGAGCACTGAACCTGGAGTCAGAAGTTCTGAATTCAGATGTGACCTCAGTCACTTACTAGTTGTGTGACCATGGACAAGTCACTTAGCCTGTTTACCTCAGTTTTTTTTCAAGTGTAAAATGGGATAATAGCACCCACCTTGCAATGTTATTATGAGGATAAACTTTGATAATATTGTGGTATTTAGTACAATGGTACTATATAAATAAATGCTTATTCCCTTCACTTCTTGTGGCTCCCTATCACTTCTAGGAAGAAATAGAACCTTCTTTGTTTAGCTTCTAAAGCTTTTCACAAGCTGACTCCAAATTACCTTTCCATCTTCGCAGCACCGTTGTCCACCCTTCTCTTTAAAGTTCTTTGATTCAGCTAAGCTGGCTTCTCTATTCCCTACACATAACACTCATTGTGTCTTCTCTTTTCCTTTGCCTGGCATGTGTTCCCTCCTCAGTTACTCTTACAGAATATCATTCTTGCTTCTAGATTCAGCTCTTGCTCCAGCTTCCCTAAGAAATCTTTTCTCATCTTTACCCCACATTTCGACCAACTGCTATTGCCTTTCCTCCCAAAACACCTTGTAGAGAGCCAAACCTGTTGTTGAGAAGACTCCTTTCTTGAGTTCAAATACAGCCTCAGATACTTGCCAGCTGTGTGACCCTGGACAAGTCACCTAACCCTGATTGCCTCAGTTTCCTCATCTGTAAAATGAGCTAGAGAAGGAAATGGCAAACCACGGCAATATCTCTGCCAAGAAAACCCCAAAAGGGTCATGAAGAGTCAGACATGACTGAAAAATAGCTAAACAAGTTTGTTTTTATTTATTCTCTATTTTCTTCTATGTTATTATTTCTCTTTTCCATTAGAATGTAAGGTGCTTGAAAGTAGGGATTTGTCTTTGGTCGTTGTAGCTACCTGTGTCTAGCACGATGCCTTTTATCTAGATCATGCTTGGTAAATACTTGTTCATTATTTGCTATTCCAGTTCACCTGGAATGGAGAATGTACGAAGGGAAGTAATGTTGGGGGCATGATAGAGACAGCTCAAAACAGCTCCTGAGAGATAATTGTTCAATTTTCAATATGAACATGTAAACCTCAGAAATTTGCAAGTGCTACAAATAAGGACTTGGTTTATCATTTTGTTGATTGTCTATATTAAATAATGTGATGAAGAAAATATTAATAATGCAGATTAAGTTTAAAAGTATGCCACATGTACATTCTGGGAGGTGTGAAGGACTGGTTGTTAAATAATCACTAGTACCCCAATGACGAGTATGCATAGAGCTAGAAAATACACTTTATTCATTAGCAAATGGGGAGTCACTAGTGGTTTTTAAATAAAGAAATGAATAATCTAGGCTTGCATTTTATGAAAATTATACAGATAGTGGTGTGAAGTATTAACTGGAAAGAGGAGCGACTGGACAAATGTAGCCCAGTTTGAAAACATTATTATAATGTAGGCTAGCGGTAATGAATGCCTAGGCTGAGATGGTACCAATAGGGTTGGAAATAAGAAATTGATTAAAGCATTATTATGGAAATAGAATTGACTGTGCTTGGTAATTAATTAGCTGTGATGGATAAGGAAGACAATAGTCAAAAATTATTTCATGTTTTCTAATAGAACTCTCTACTAATAGAACTCTCAACTGAAACTGAGGCAATCAAGAGACTAGCAAGAATTTTGCAGAAAAAAATAAGTTCAGTTTTAAACATGTTGAAATAGTGATGCTAGTGAGTTAGAGATGGGCCAGAAGAAATGTCTGATAAGCAGTTGGAAATGTGGGACAGGAACTTGAGGAGATGCTGAGGATGACAGTGCAGTTTTGGAATCCTCATGGATGTGATAACCAGGAGTGCCTGAATAAATAATTCGCCAAGGGATAGAAGAGATATAGTGTTAAGAATGATAGAGACAGCTCTTTATAACAAATAGGCTTGACTTCAAATAAGAAGTCTGATTGCTACTATCTATGTGAATTTGTGCAAATCACTTAAGTAGGTTTTCAGTTTCTTTATCTTTAAAATAAAGGATTTACACTATTTTGGTAAAATTCTTTCTTCTCTAAATTCTACAACCTTACAAAAATAGATGCTCAAAGACTTCTCATTTTGGAGACAGGAGGTATAACCATCATCATTCTCATTTTCATCTCATCTTTATAATTAGCATTAAAAAACATTTTAAGATTTGCATGTTACATATATTGTTTCATTGGATCCTTACAAAGACCTTGTGAGATGGGAACTATTATCATCTCCATTTTACAAGATCAGAAACTGACTTGCTCAGTGTCTCATATAGTAAGTGTCTAGGGCAGGATTTGAACTCCAATCATCCTGACTCCAAATCTAGAAATTTATTTTCTATACTACCTAAGTGCCTCTTTAGTGTGTTCATCCTTTTGTTACCAAAGAAGACCATGCCATCAGAAAAATAATGACATGACTTGCACTTGACTTTGTTTTGAGAGAAAAGGCTGTGCAGGTCACCAGCCTCACTTCTCCTCCAGAGCCATCTGATTTCAGCGACCAGATATTCATCAGGATGACTGGAGATGACCCAGGAAGAGACAGTTGGGGTTAAGTGACTTGCCCAAGGTCACACAGCTAGTGAGTGTCAAGTGTCTGAGGTGAGATTTGAACTCAGGTCCTCCTGACTCCTGCACCGGCGCTCTATCCACTGCACCTCCTAGCTGCTCCTAACTGCCTCTTTAAATAAGAATGAAAAGGAAATGTCAATGAAGTAGGAGAATAATGAATGAAAGAATTACTTAATTCATTAAAAAACCTTTAATAAATATTTGCTACATTCCAATGTTAAGTGATGAAATAACAAGTCCAAAATTAAAGAGAACTGAAAAAGAAAAACAACCTTAAGGAGTTTATAATCTAAAGGGGGAGAGGAAATTTAGTAAGAGAACATATAGTAGTGGTCTGGGAAGGGCACATTGGTCTGAGAAGTCAAAAGGATGATGAGTGAGACTAACGGGGAGTGGATTGACACTGACCATCCATGAACAAAGGTAGAGTTGATTTGATTATGCTTCATATGGCTCATGTTTACAGAACCAGAGGATATATAGGAAGAAAAGGCACCTCCCTGGCTATGGGGTGGCTTGCTAGGAGATTGTGGAGGATAGGGCAAGAGATAAGGAATGGTACTGAAACATGACTGAGACTAATATTCCACAAGTAAGGAAAATGGAACCCCAGGGTAGGGCATGAAGTGCTTATGGTAGAAAAAGAATCTGAATCTATAAAGAATGGAGGGTGGGCACAACCAGAAGCATAAAATGCTATAGAAAATATACTGAGGACTCCCATCCCCAAATGTCATTCAAGTTTGTGAAATAAAAAAATGATCTATAATGTCTTTGAAGGGAATGGCATCAGTTGAGTGGCCAGGACAGAAGCTTATCCTGCAAAGGGTTCACTGTGAAGATGAGAACAAACAATGTGCTATGATGTGAATCCCATGATTCCAGTTTCTCTTTGTACATTAGATTAGTACTAACACCTAATTTTCAGTTGTTTTCATTGTGATTCTCTTCATGCTGTAAAGATTCTTTCTTTGCTGAATTGGCATGATCATTATATCTCCACATTGCAAAAATTTCAACGTAAGTTCTCTGAACATAATACTAAAATATTCAGAAGGAAAATGAGAAACTCAGTCCATCATATTATCTCATGTAAACCCTGTGAGGCAGGTGCTGCTATTATCCCCATTTTAGAGTTAAGAAAAAAGAAGCTTAGAGAGGCTTGCCCAAGGTCACAGAAGAGTTTAAGGAGAGATTCAAGCTCAAGACTTCTTGGCTCCCCATCCTCCGGGCTGCCTAAATGACTCCTTTGGATGTCTAAACTATCAAGTGTTGATTTCCAGCTTTTATGGACCACTCCTCTCAAGCATCCACTAATTAGCTATTTCCAGCTCTTTTTCTGAGGCCATATAGTCTAACTGAATTTCACTATTCTCATTAGCTTTTAGAATCACCACAACCTCTTGCTCTCAAGGTGAAAAGTCAAAGAATTCACCCTGGTTTGCCTGAAAAACCCAGGCTGCTCTAAGCAGGCAGAAAAAGAGCTAATTGACTTTCGTAGTACAGAGATAATCAACACAGTGGGAAACAGATCTTCATATTGCTGGGGTTATTGCCTTTTCCAGACCATATTTACCACCTATGAACCTTGTAGTCTATCTTTAGGTTTTCAGTGACGTCCCTTTTGGACACCTAACAAAGGAACAGTGGAGACGTTAGTCTTTAGTTTTCCAATTACCCCTTTTGGTTCCCTATACAATTCTTTTAACCTCTGAGTTACTTTTGCAAAATGGATTTTAGCGCATATAACTTAATGACCTCCTATCCTAATTTAGATGACTGGAATCTGAATCATCCTGAGAAAATTTATGGTATAATTGGGAAATGGCATAGTGTAATTCAGGAAGGCATAATGTAATTCCTATTTTCTGCACCTTTTAAATTTGAGAAAATGCATGAACAGTGACCTTTTCTGATCAAAAAGTGGACTGTTTCTCCTTCCAAATCAATTTGCCATGCTCCCAGGATCACAACAGCTTTCAACTGAGCTTTTATTTGAGGTTAGAAGCTTCTTGAGACAATTCTTTTACTGTGGTCAATAAAGCATTTTCTCCTCTACCTCTTAACAGACTGCCACCAGACCTGACAATTATGAGCTTCATTTCAGCTGTGAATTCTCAGTAAGTCCCACTCTTTATAGTTAAACCTATAGGCTGATAAGCAAGGCAGGATCCTCCCATAGACAAGATATGTACCCAATTTATTTTATTTTGTCCGTCTTTAGGCTAAACTGCTGATGTTTGAACACGATTTAGATTATATATGTGATGCCCAAATACCCAATCAACTTGGCTGCTTTGGTTTAAAAAAACAGACAAATAAGTCCATTGACATTATGTAGACAAAACAAATAATTGATTTTATTTTCCCTTTACTTCCATCTTCCATTTGAATATAATTGTTGTATTCCTTAACTTCATACAGGCAAACTCTGAAGTTATATGATGTCCAAACAGTCAGTTAAAAGTGACAAACTCAGTTAAACTGGTTATTTTTTGTCATGCATTTCAAACCTGCAACTCTGACTGAATTCAGTATGGTTTATTTTTTTCCTCTTCTTCATCTGTTGTAGAGCTGAATTCAGTCAACTCATACATGTTCAGACTCAGCACAACCATTATTCCATGTTTTTTTTTATATCTCCATTTTGGAAATAAAATTAGGAGGAAGTATTTGTCACAAGTTCTAAATATTCAGAATGAATTAAGATACTTGTTAATACAGGATGCCTTATCTAGTAGCATTCTGTGATTTGACTTAAGGCTATATTTTTTTGTAGTGTGATCTAGTATACGTTGATGCTGCTTTGGAGGCCAGATGACTATGGGGACAGAAAGGAGTAGAGTAGCAATAATGATGATGATGATGATGATGATGGTAACAAAGGTTCTCATATGTCGATTTAAGGAATTAAACCAAATTCTGTTTAAACAGTAGGACCTTGCTCAGGGTATACTTCTCCCTTTGAAGAAATGTTCCAATGACTTTTTGTTAAAACAAATTACAAAATGACACTATGCTATTTTCCAATTATAGCAAAAGTAACTTAGAATTGGAAGAAACATATCAGTAAAATCAGGATAGATCAGCAAGGTCAGATGGTCTCCTTGCGTGAGAATGTTAGCTGATATTCATATAGCTCCTCACCTTAAAACCCTCTCTATATTATCCTCTATTGTATCTTCCTTTGTTCTGGTCTGTGAGACTGAAATGTTCCCAATGCTGGGAATCCTCTCCTTCATTTCTAACTCTTATAATCTTTAGCTTTCTTTAAGGATCTTCTCAGATGCGATTTCCTAGATGAAGCCTTTCCTAAGCTGCTCCCCACCCTATAATTAACTCTTCTATTCTTGAGAAACCTGACACTTTCTTTTTAATATAAATTTCATTTTTTTTTTAATTTAATTCACATTTTTCACTATATCCTTTCTCCAAATCCACCCAAGAGAATTGTCCTTTTGAGTACAGAATTAAAAGAAGAGGGAAAGAAAAAAGCTCTACCAAAATAACATTTAAAAAGTGTGGCATTATATGCAGCGGTCTCCATTTGTGTCTTCTACCTCTGCAAAGAAGCAATGAGAGGTCTCTTCACATATCTTTACCTTAGGGGGGCACTCTTGGCTATTTTAATTTTGTAGCATTCACTTTTTGCTATTTTGTTGCTGTTTTATCTATGTAAAAAGTTGCAACCATTGTGTTTATTGTTTTCCTGGTTCTGTTTTCTTCATTATGCATCATAGTTATCATTTCTTACAGCTCAATAAAATTCCATTATATTCATGTATCACAGTTCATTTGTTCACTCCCCAGTTGATAGGCATCCATTTTGTTTCCAGTTCTTTGCTACCACAAAAAGTGCTGCCATAAATATTATAGTTTATATGGAGACTTTCTTTTGTCATTAACTTCTTTATGTGACTGCTTAAAAGTAGAACCTCTGAGTTTAAAAATATGGACAAGTAGACATGCATCAATTGGGGAACAGACAAATTGTGATACCTGAATATATAATGGAATATTACTGAACTGTAAGAAATGATGACCGTGATACAAAATTAAAGAAGCAGAATGAGGAAAAACAATAATGAGGAAAAATAACTATATAAATAGATAGAAAAACAGTAACAAAAAGTGAATGATACGTAATTTATTCTCTTCTTTTGTTGTCATTTAGTTGTTCCTGACTCTTTGTGACCCTGTGGATCATCTTGTTGTGGAGGTCTTCTTGGCAAAGATACTGGAGTGGTTGGTTTGCCATTACCTTTTTTCAGTAGGTCAAGAGAAACAGAATTTAAGTAACTTACCTAGGGTTACAGAGTTAGTGTTTGAGGTGAGATTTGAACTCAAGTCTTCCAAATTTCCATACTCTATTCACTGAGCTCTCTAGCTGCCCCTATTCTCTTTCTTTGTTAAATTCTCAAATGCTTTCTGGAAGTTAAACTAATTCACAGTTCTACCAGCATTGCATCAGTGTGCCCATCTTTCCACAAACTCTCCAACATTAAGTATTGTCATCTTTTGTCAAGGTTTCACATATACTGGACTCAGTTCTGGGGACTGATCCAAAAGATCAATATCTCTTTGGTTGGTTATGGTGCCACCCAGAGTTTACTCTTGGGCATCTCAAAATATACTTCATGTCCAGTGTATGTCTAGATTTCCACAAATATAGATAATAGGATTCCTATATCCTATGAAAACACTCATGGAAACCAAAGCATATTGGGTAACTTTCCACAGTCTGAGAGAGAAAAGGATTTCACTGATTGAGTGGGAGGATTCTGGAAAGTCTTTGTGGAGGATTATTATTATAACTACTAAGAAGAGGTGTGATATTATTATTCCTGTACAGTCATTTCTCAGTCACATCTGACTCTTTATGACCCTGTTTTAGGATTTTCTTGGTGAAGATAATGGTTTGCCATTTCCTTCTCCAGATGAGAAAACTGAGGCAGAAAAGGTTAATTAACTTGCTTGCTCAGCATCATGCAACTAGAGTCTGAGGTCGAATTTGAACTCAGGTCCTCCTGACTCCAGGGCCAGCACTCTATCCACTGTGCTATAGCTGTCTATTTTTGACCCCTTGTATGACCCTTTAATGTCCTATAAGCTTTGTGATATTTTTAGCAACATATCATAGACTTATCACTGAGGCTATTCTTAATTTAATAATTAAATAATTAAGGTTAATAATAATGAAATGTAATCTTTTAGTTTACAAAGCTCTGTATGTATACCAGGACATAAGTATATTATAACATTTGAGCTTCACAGCAGTCCTATGGGCGTAGGTAGTGTTTCAGTTGTCTTCCCCATTTTGCAGAGGAGAAACATGAGGTTCACCCAGTGTCATGCTTCTAGCAATTATCAGTTAGGATTTAAAACAGGGTCATCTCAACTTCTTAAATGCTCCCTATGATCTAGGCCAGGACTGGGGAACCTGTGACCTCAAGGCCCTCAAGTACAGCCCTTTGACTGAATCCAAACTTCATAGAGCCCACTCTGTTTTAGACACTGTGCTAAGTACTAGGCATACAAATAAATCCAATAAACCAGTTACTAACTCACCCACAATCAAATGAACAACGATATATACAAAGAAGATGCATACGTGATAGACTGCAGATAGTCTTAGAGGGAAATCACTAGCATATGAAATAATCAAATATCAAATCAAGCACTGTACTACTTTACACTGCCTCTCAATTAAATTAGAATAAAAACAAACATGTTTGAATAAAATGATAAAATGGAAAAAAATTAGTAAATAACTCAGGACACCCATTCACCTGCAACATGGTTTCTCTAACTTTCATGTATGCTCATGTGGAGAATCTCAGCACTAACACATGCAATAAACAGGTAACTTTTAAGTACAGTCATCCAAATCCAGAATTTGCCTCTCAAATAGCAATCTCCATTGTCCTTTGGGATTCTGGAGTGGTTGGTTTACCATGGAATGTGACCATGTTTCTGTAGTGCTGCATAAGGCAGTGAGAGCACTGGTCTCTCCTTGTCATACAATGGAGGATGTTTTATGTTTAGTCTTTTCAGGTTCAAAGGACCTTGAGCGAACAATGGGAGTGGGGAGTAACCATACTTGATAGGCTAGACAAAGACCAAGTTTCAGATAGCATTGATTCTGTGCAGTGGGTAAACAGCACAGGTTGCCTCCTTACCATTGTCTAGAAATCTCTCCTTTCTCACCTCCACTTCTTGGAATCACTAGCTCTCTTCTTCTCAAGCATCATCTCCTATAAAGATCTTTCCTGATTCCTCCAGTTATCAGCCCTCCTCTATCTGTCCTGAAATTATTTTGTTTCTTCTTTGTATATATCACTTATCCCACTCCCATCCCACTCCACAGTTGAATGTAAGTACCTTGAGGGCAGGCACTATATTTGACTTTTTTGTCTTGGTATTCACAGTGCCTAGTATGGTACCTGGTACATAGTAGAGACTAGAAATGTGAGTTCATTGGTATAGGTTCCTAAACCTGGCATTGGAATTCTTAACCTGAGGATCAGGTACCCACAAAAGGTCAATCAATATATTTCAAGGGCATGTGAATGTAGATGAGGGGAAAAAAATTAACTTATTTATTTACATTTATCTCTAGCTGAAATTTAGCATTTCCTAAAAAGTATAAGTATAAGCAACAAACTATTATTCTAAAAAAAGGTCCATGGATTTCACCAGTCTTACGAAAGGGGTTTATGACACAAAAGAGGGGTAAGAAACCTTGATCCAAAAGATTATCTAGAATACTTAGAAATTAAATGACTTGTCAAGTCTTATACAGCTAGTATGTCTTAAAGATAGGACTTAAATTGGGGCCTGAGACTGGCTTTCTAGCTACTATATGAAGGTGCCTGTCATTGGTAACTAGTAGGTTCTAATAAATATTTGTTGAAATAAATTTAATCTTCTGCCGATACCCAGATATATGGGAAGGGTTAATTGTATAGAGCATGGTGGGCACTCAAGAAGAAGGAAACAAAGAAGATATGGGTAGTTATAGGAAAAAAAAGTAGTAGTCAGAAAAATCAGAATGGTCCAGTTGCAATATTTTCTGCTGGAAAGTAGTAATCTGAGGTCTGTGATTTATTAAGTGACTACAATTCTCACCAAATAAGGAAAGAATAGAGTGGGGGATGAGTTAGACCTAAGGAAGGGAGTGAGTAGAAGGGTTTAGTAAAGGATCATATATATCTGTGAAGGGCTATTTTAATAAGTTCTCTTTCCTGCTTACCTTTTCATGCTTCTCTTGATTCTTGTACTTGAAAGTCAAATTTTCTATTCAGCTCTGGTCTTTTCAACAAGAATGCTTGGAAGTCCTCTATTTCATTGAATAACCATTTTCCCCCCAGAAGTATTATACGCAGTTTTTCTGGGTAGGTGATTCTTGGTTTTAATCCTAGCCCCTTTGATCTCTGGAATATCATATTCTAAGTCCTCTCATCCCTTAGTGTAGAAGTTGCTAAGTCCTATGTTATCCTGATTGTGTTTCCACAATACTTGAATTGCTTTTTTCTGGCTGCTTGTAATATTTTCTCCTTGACCTGGGAACTTTGGAATTTGGCTACAATATTCCAAGGAATTTTTCTTTTGGGAACTCTTTCAGGAAGTGATTGGTGGATTCTTTCTACTTCTATTTTCCCCTCTATTTCTAGAATATCAGGGCAGTTTTCCTTGATGATTGTTTGGAAGATGATGTCAAGGCTCTTTTATATATATATATATATATATATATATATATATATATATATATATATATATATATATATTTATTTATTTATTTATTTATTTATTTATTTATTTATTTATTTATTAAAACTTTTTACATTCATTTTCACAAAATTTTGGGTTCCAAATTTTCTCCCCATTTGTTCCCTCCCCCCACCCCAATACACCAAGCATTCTAATTTCCCCTGTCACCAATCTGCCCTCTCTTCTATCATCCCTCCCTTCCCTTGACCCCATCTTCTCTTATGTCCTGTAGGCCCAGATAACTTTCTATTCCCCATTATCTGTATTTCTTATTTCCTAGTAGCAAGAACAATGCTCAGTAGTTGTCCCTAACACTTTGAGTTTCAACTTCTCCCCATCCCTCCCTCCCCACCCATTTCCTTTGGGAAGGCAGACAATTCAATATAGGCCATATCTGTGTAGTTTTGCAAATGACTTACATAATAGTCGTGTTGTGTAAGACTAACTATATTTCCCTCCATCCTATCCTGCCCATTGCTTCTATTCTCTCTTTTGATCCTGTCCCTGTCCAAGAGTGTTGATTTCAAATTGCTCCTTCCTCCCATTGCCCTCCCTTCCATCATCTCCCACACCCTGCTTATCTCCTTCTCCCCCACTTTCCTGTATTGTAAGATAGGTTTTCATACCAAAATGAGTATGCATGTTATTCCTTCCTTTAGTCGAATGTGATGAGAGTAAACTTCATGTTTTTCTCTCAGCTCTCCTCTTTTTTCCTCCAGTAAAAAGTCTCCTGCTTGCCTCTTCTATGAGAGATAATTTGCCCCATTCCAATTCACCCTCTCTCCTCCCAATATATTTCTCTCTCACCGTTTACCTTAATTTTTTTAAAGATATAATCCCATCCTATTCAATTAACTCTGTGCTCTCTGTCTCTGTGTGTGTGTGCATGTATGTATGTATGTGTGTGTGTATGTGTGTGTGTGTGTGTGTGTAATCCCACCAACTACCCAGATACTGAAAAGTTTTAAGAGTTACAAATATTGTCTCTCCATGTAGGAATGTAAACAGTTCAACTTTGGTAAGTCCCTTATGACTTCTCTTTGCTGTTTGCTTTTTCATGCTTCTTCTCATTCTTGTGTTTGAAAGTCAAATTTTCTTTTCAGCTCTGGTCTTTTCATCAAGAATGCTTGAAATCCTCTATTTCATTGAAAGACTATATTTTCCCCTGAAGCATTATACTCAGTTTTGCTGGGTAGGTGATTCTTGGTTTGAGTCCTAGTTCCTTTGCCTTCTGGAATATCCTATTCCACACCCTTCGATCCCTTAATGTAGAAGCTGCTAGATCTTGTGTTATCCTGATTGTATTTCCACAATACTGGAATTGTTTCTTTCTAGTTGCTTGCAATATTTTCTCCTTGACCTGGGAATTCTGGAATTTGGCCACAATGTTCCTAGGAGTTTCTCTTTTTGGATCTCTTTCAGGCGGTGATCAATGGATTCCTTCAATACTGATTTTGCCCTCTGGTTCTAGAATATCAGGGCAGTTATCCTTGATAATTTCATAAAAGATGATGTCTAGGGCTTTTTTTTTGATCATGGCTTTCAGGTAGTCCCATAATTTTTAAATTGTCTCTCCTGGATCTATTTTCCAGGTCAATTGTTTTTCCATGGAGATATTTCACATTCTCTTCCATTTTTTCATTTTTTTGGTTTTGTTTGGTGATTTCTTGGTTTCTCATAAAGTCATTAGCCTCCATCTGTTCCATTCTAATCTTGAGAGAACTATTTTCTTCAGTGAGCTTTTGAACCTCTTTTTCCATTTGGCTAATTCTGCTTTTGAAAGCATTCTTCTCCTCATTAGCTTTTTGAACCTCTTTTGCCAATTGAGTTAGCCTATTTTTCAAGGTGTTACTTTCTTCAGCATTTTTTGGGGTCTCCTTTAGCAAGGTATTGACCTGTTTTTCATGCTTTTTTTGCATCTCTCTCATTTCTCTTCCCAGTTTTTCCTCCACCTGTCTAACTTGATTTTCAAAATCCTTTTTGAGCTCTTCCATGGCCTGAGCCTGTTGGATATCTATTTCAGATGTTTGGGATACAGAGGCCTTGACTTCTATGTCTTTGCCTGATGGTAAACATTGTTCTTCCTCATCCGAAAGAAAAGGAGGAAATATGTGTTCCCCAAGAAAGTAACCTTCTATGGTCTTATTTTTTTTCCCTTTTCTGGGCATTTTCCCAGCCAGTTACTTGACTTCTGAGATTCCTCTCCACTCCTGCTTCACTAGTGCTTGGGGTCTGAGATTCAAATGCTGCTTCCCAGCCTCAGGGCTTTCAGTGGGGGGTGGGGCTGCTATTCAGTGGGATTAAGTTCAGGTGCTCAGGTGGGGGCAGGGCTGCCACCCAGGCTCAGTGCCCTCAGGGGGTTTATGCAGAGACCTTCCACAGTGGATCCAAGCCCCTTCTTGTCTTGGGAGCTCCTGTCCTCTGCTGCCTCTGCTGCTGCCTCCTGAGGGGGCCTGAGTTATGGAGACATCCCGCTCCCCTTTCGGCTGGCCAGATAGGATCTCTCACTGACCTGTAGTGCCTGTGGGTGGAGGGACCTTCGTGGCCACCAGAGATTCCGTCCCTGAAAGCTGCTCGGTTCTGCTCCTCTCGGTGCCATGCAACCAACACAGGGCTGGGCTCTGCTCTGGGTCCAGTGTGTAACGGACCTTTGGGGTTGGTTTTTCAGGGCTCTCTGGAACAGAAATCTCCTCCACTCCATTGTTGTGTGGCTTCCACTTCTCCAGAATTTGTTGGGAGTTCTTTTTACAGGTAATTTATGGGCTGTGGGTTTGGAGCTAGCATATGTGAATCTTTCTACTCTGCCATCTTCGCTCCTCCCCAAGGCTCTTTTTTAAATCATGGCTTCCATGTAGTTCAATAATTTTAGAATTATCTCTCCTGGATTCATTTTCCCAATCAGTTGTTTTCCCAGTGAGATACTTCACATTGTCGTCTATTTTTTAATTCTTTTTGTTTTGTTTTATAATTTCTTGATTTCTCATAAAGTCATTAGCTTCCATTTGCTCCATTCTAATTTTTAAAGAATTATTTTCTTCATTGAATTTTTGGACCTCTTTTTCCATTTGGCTAATTCTGCTTTTTAAGGCATTCTTCTCCTCATTGGCTTTTTGGACCTATTTTGCCATTTGGGTTAGTCTAATTTTAAGGGTGTTGTTTTCTTCAGCATTTTTTTGTGTCCCCTAACAAGCTATTGACTCATTTTCCATGATTTTCTTGCATCACTCTCGTTCCTCTTCCCAATTTTCTTCTACTTTTCTAATTTGATTTTCAAAATCTTTTTTTGAACTCTTCCATGGCCTGAGACTAATTCATATTTTTCTTAGAGCTTTTGGATACAGGAGCTTCTTCTTCTGGATGTATGTTTTGATCTTCCTCATCACCAATGAAGTAAGAAAATATCTCTTCACTGAGAAAGTAAGAATCTGTAGTCTGTTTCTTTTTCCCCCATTTGCTCATTTTCCCAGCCAATTACTTGAATTTTGAGCTCTTTGTTAAATGGAAAGCTCCAGAAGCATCCTCTGCTTCAGCAGAGGCTTGAGCTGTTCTGGGGCTGGCACCTGAGTTGTGGCTGGAGCTGGGGCTGAACCATGCTCCTCTCTCAGCCAGGTGAAAGACCATTCCCACTGAGCTTTGAAGCTGTCTTTAGCATTTGTAGGTTGAATGTTCTGCAATCCACATCAGCTGCCAATGATTCAGTCCCCTCAGGGCTGCTCCAGCTCAGTTTTCACTGGTATGGTCCACTCTGAATTGTGCTCTGTTCCCAGTCTTGTGTAAGAGACCTTTCCTGTTCACCTTCCAGATTGTCTTGGGCTGAAATTTGCTTCAGTCTGTCATTTTGTGGCTTCTGTTGCTCTGGAATTTTTTTAGAGTCATTTTCACAGGTTTTTTGAGGGGTTTGGGGGAATAGCTATAGGAGGTCCCTGCTTCTACTCTGCATCCTGGCTCCACTCCAGGCTTGATTATTTTCAACTGGCCTTGGTGATGATCAAAATTCATAGGGCATAGTTTTTAGGCTAAACTTCTCAACAACTGATTTGAACTTAAATCCACTGTGGCAAGAGAATTGTCAAAGTTATTTTAATTGCTTCCCTTCACACAATCCATATTTCAGCCAAATTCACCTACTTACATTCCCTGTACAAGACATTCCATCTGCTGTCTCCTTTCCTTTGCAATGCCTATGTCCCATGCCTGAAATGCTCTTCCTCCTCACCTCTTAAAATCCTTAGTTCCCTTCAAGGATTAGTTCAAATGCCACTTCCTATAAGAAGCCTTTATTATTTTATCAGTATTCCTCCCCTTCCCCCCACAATTACATTGTATTTACTTGCATACATTTCATATGCACTTATCAGTGTACACGTTCAAGATAATATCTATATATCATTTACACTCTACTTAGTATATTACAGACATTTTACAAATACCTCACAAAAACCCAGGGAAGTAGGTGCTCTTATTATCTCCATTTTGCAGTTAAGGAAAATAAGGCAAACAGGTTAAGTGACTTGCCAGGGTCACACAACTAGTAAATATCTGAGACTGGGTTTATACTCAGGTTTTCCTGACCCTGGGTCTGGTGCTCTATCCAGTATACCATCTAAGCTACCTCTTTGTCTCTATCTAGAACTCCCCCAAGGGAAAGAAAACTCTCTGACAACAGGGGTTGTTTTATTTTTGTCTTGTAACCCTAGCTCCTAACGCAATGCCTGGCAAGTGGTAGGTATCTGGCTTGTTGGATGAAAGAATAAAAAACAAAATTCTTGTGATACTTTGAGGGAAAAAAAAAACTGTTACTGAAATATTGCCCTGAATTTCCTGATCAAGACTGGTAACTTCTGATTGCAAGCTTGACAACAAAGTTTGTAAAACACAGTGGAAATTTACCTAGTTTAAAAGCTACTTATTATTTGCAAAATCTGGTGTAAATCTCCTATAAGAAAGCTTTTCAGTAGGAAGTGCTATTCATTAAAAAAAAAAAGCCTATTCCACTACATGCAATCTCACATTTCCCAAACCTCATTTCTTACAACTGTTATTCAAATTGCTTTTCATCTGGTGTGTGATGAAATGCTAGGGTGGAATTCTTATCTGTCCCAGTGAGTTCCTTGCATTATGGTAAATTCAGCTGTTTCCCAAGCCTGGAATACAGCAGTACTAGGTACCATTAACAGGTTCAGTCATCATCCTTCTCAATAATCAAATATTGCAATAGGTTTGCATCTCTGGGATCTTCACAAAAACACAGATCTTCCTGTGTTCTGAGTCCGTATATCATCGACAATCTGGCCTTCTTGATAAGGATTTTTCTCCTTCTTTTAAAGGAGATATCAAAAATTCCCTAGACATCTCTCTCAAATTGTGCATTACTCTTTCACCAGAGAAAGGAATAAGAATGGACTGATTATTAGAAAGACAAAAAAAATAGGTACATAAACTTGGAAGGGACTTAGGATGCCACTGAGTCCAACTCTCTCGTGTTACAGATGGGGACACTGAGGCCTAGAAAGATTAAAGCTCTTAGAAATTAAATGGCAGGGCTAGGATTTGAACCCAGCTATTCTGATACCCCATCCCCTGTTCTTTTCACTGTACCATGCTGCCTATAGCTAGGTCTCAATTCTGGCTCCCTAATGGTTGTTGGTAGGAAGGAAACCAGAACAGCAAACTTAGAGCTTTGATCTGGAAAGATTTTTAGGCATTTGACTTTAACAAGGCAGTATGTTTTAGTGGGAAAAAACATGAACTTTAGAGACCTAAATCCAATAACCAGTTCTGACCCTTTCTTACTGTAAGGGTGTGACCTAAATCCAATAACCAGTTCTGACCCTTACTACTGTAAGGGACTGACACTCACTTAATCTGAGCCTCAGTTTTGCCATTTGTAAATTGGATAAAATAATACCTTGATTTCCTACTTCATAGGGATGTGGATCTTCAGATCCAATGAGATAATATATAAAACATATAATATATGTATATATACACACACACAACATATATATATATATACATATATACAAATACACACACATATATGTATAGTTTTGCAAACATTAAAGTTGTAGCACAACTTTATTTATTTTTGGTCTTGTGGTCTATAGGTAACTTTACCATGATCTCCAGCCAGTATGTTGGGCTTCCTTATCTCATCTTGTAAGACTGGATTCCAGAGATATATGCCACACAGAAAGCTTCAATCCAGTGTATAACAATGCTGGACAGAGTATCTGTCCTTTCTCCTTTCCTCTTGTGAAAAACAGTGTTAAACAACCTAGAATGACACATTCATCTCGCTCCTTCTCCAACCTAGAGCATTTCATAAACCACTGGCTCCTTTGTTCCTCTCCCCTTGGTTCCATATTAGCTCTTCTGCCTACCTACAGGTCTTAAGGCTGCAAGAGACCCCAAAGCCAGTCCCAAACCAAAGGCTGTTTTTCTTTTAGGATTTAAAAAAAAGGCACTGGCCTCTGCAACTTTCCTAGTTAAAGAGATCTATTCCTTCCTCTTACTAAAGCATTCCCCTCCCCCTTTCCCCCAACCTCATTCCAAGCGTAATGTATGTGTGAGTGTGAGACAGGTGGGAAGAGAGCACTTTCTTAAGAGAAGGATGAAAAATTATAATCTCCTATCTCTACCCCCACAATAGTGGGTTATTTCACTTTCTCTTCTTTGTCACTAACCTTCATTTTGTTTCAATTATCACAATTCTTCCTTCAGATATTTCTCCTAGCACGTCTTTAATGATTTCTATTCTGTTCATTAGGTAGGTTAAGATAGAAGGGGGAAGAGGTCTAGAATGAGATTCTGGATTTCAGTTCCCCGAGGGAATTTAGGGACTCTCTGATGCTCTCCCTAGCTCTCTCATTGTATTATATGTGGTTTTCTCTTTCCTTGTGGCTCCAATTTCTCTAGGATCCTTTCCGGTCATCATTAAATGCCCTTGATTGAAATGAGCACACCCCGGGTCATTTCAGAGGCAAAATGCTAAGGGCATCATCAACCACAGAAGAGAACAATTAAGAAATCTGTAAGTCTAGGTTTGTTGAAGGAAGCAAAACTTTGTTGTAGATCAAAGATTTTTCCTGCCTCCCTTCCACTTTGCCCCATTCTAGTCTTTTTATTTCTCCCTGACTTTATGTTATCTCCCTCTTTCTTCTCTTCATGTTATGCCATGACTTTTCCCTGCCTAAAAGAACTTTACATCCTGCACAGGATGTGTCAAGTGAGGTGCCCTCTAGGGAAGTATGTGCTGTAGAAATAGGAGTTATGATAAGCACTAATAAATATTATCTACTTCCCTTTGCTTGTCCTCATACAAATGGGAAAGTAGGAAAGATGAAAAGGGTACAGTTCAGTTCACTTGCTGCATTTATTTTGTCTTATTTCTTTTTTGAAGTAAAAGGAGTAGGGGGAAGAAAGGACAAGAGAGAGGAAAGAAAGAAAGAAAGAAAGAAAGAAAGAAAGAAAGAAAGAAAGAAAGAAAGAAAGAAAGAAAGAAAGAAAGAAAGAAAGAAAGAAAGAAAGAAAGAAAGAAAGAAAGAAAGAAAGGAAGAAAGGAAGAAAGGAAGAAAGAAAGAAAAAGTATGGTCTGGAAGCAGAATGGCAAATGTCTCAGGGAAAAGTGAAATCCAAATAAAATTGTTAGAAGTTCCATCTGTAGGAGGCTGTAGGAGGCCAAGGGGTGTAGGATTGAAAATATGTGTACTTATTTGTGTATATGTGTGTTTGCACCACATGTGTATACACTCATATAGTATGTATGTCTTAAGGATATTCTTTTCTATCAACTGGCATACATAGAAAGAAAAACATTATTGAATTTCATTCAGTCATTTCCCATGAAAACAGTTTTCCTCAAAACAACTTAATAATAGAATTTATCAATAAAACTTAGGAATAAAATTTTGGTCTAACTTCTAGAAAATTTCCCCAAGTTCTGAAGATTTCCATAGAATCTCAACCATCTCCAGTTCTCCCTACTGAGAATATTGAATATATTTGGAAATGATTCAGAGAACAGTTAAGTACCATCTGTGTGCCATTTACAGTAGGGAAAAAAGGATCTTTAAAAACTATTTATATACTGAATTCTTTTATTCTTGTTGGACAAAGTAGAAGCAGTTTTGGTTTCAGGAAGCAACTTACCCTCACTCAACTTATACTTATTCAAAAAATGAATATGGGAGGCAAAATCCCTCCTGAGGTAGGTATCCAAATAAACACAGGTGTACATACTGAGAAGATAGCGCATGAAAGAACACATGATTTGACCTAGTTGAATGAAACTGATTGATAAAACCAAAGGGATCATTTATATCATATTGGATATTAAAACACAGGCTAATTAAAATATTTTGGACTTTAGAATCAATGAATTTTATCACTTTTTCTAACTTGGAAAAGTGTTGGGTAATTTACTCACAGAGAATCTGGTATTCCCCTTGTAGCCTTGGTAGCTGGTACCATTTTGAAAAGATGAAAACTTTCATTTGAAAATGAAAACTATAAAATAAGCTTCTATTCAGAAGAAAAATGATTCAAGGATATCAGACACTTGCTGGTTGTATGTTAGCTTAAGTCAGTTGGCTCTTTCTGCCTCAGTTTCCTCATCTGTAAAATGTGAAAAGCAGTAGCACCTACTCCCCAGGGTTGTTGTGGGGGTAAAATGAGGCAATATTTATAAAGCTCTTAGCAAATCTTAATGTATACACACATATTATATACATGTACATACATACACACATATATTTTGATATTTCTTTAAATTGTGAACACAGATACACTGCATGGAAAGCAAAATATTAAGGATGATCGTATCCAGGGAGAAAATTTACTGTTACAAATGAAGTACTATTTATATCAAAATTGATTTATGAGATATTTGACACCTTGGATCAACATTTTCTTGTAAAATTAAGTATAAATCAGAAAGTTCATTTAAATAATTATATTTAACATTACTTTTCAATAGTCAATGCATTTTTTTCTTTGAATTCTTTTCTTCCAACTCTGTTACTTCTCTAGTAACCATAATCAAAATCAATGCTGATTGACTCAAGTTGTAAGGAATGGAGTAGGGGAGGGAGAACTTAACAGCTTTTGCAAAATGGCTTAAAGAAATGAGCAAGGGCAAAGTCAGTTTACAGGAAGGCTTCCGGACTGGATTGGCTAGATCAGAGGATAACTGAATTACCTTCTTAAAACAGGTAAGCCTCTCTGAGGAGCCTCTTGCACTCTGCTGCCACCTTTGGTTTGAACGGGAAAGGCAGAAAGGTGGAAGGCAAGGTTTGACCACTAAGTTACTTGTTGATGTAGTCATCAGGCATCTAACTAGATGACTTAAAATCTTTGTGAGTGAAGAACAGAAAGGTTTTGTCTACATTTCTCAGATACAGAGGGAGACAGCCTAATAATGTGCTTTGCTGTATATAGTGTAACACTTCTCAGTGCCCTTTTAAGGGTGACGATGACTTAAAGAGCTTGTCAGTGATTTGCCACTTTGAGAGTAGAAGAGGATTTGCCTACCAGGGGAGTGAGAGAGTACTGAAAACCAGACAGAGAACAGTTAACAGAGTGGAAGTGTCAGGCAGTGCAGGTGCTCTTGAATAGAGGAGTGACAGCAAGGCCTGGAGACCAGAGTAGTGAGTTCATACAAAGGAGTCTTCCTTACTCATTTATCTCAATGCTTTATTTTATTTTATTTTTTGCCTCTCTTGTTGAAAATTTTACTTATTTTTTAACTTATGGAATAAAATAAGCATTTCCATAACATAGTATAATAAAAAAAGATGATTGCACATGAAAGTACAAATCTATTATGTGCAACATGCTATTTCTTTTAAAATATACAAGATATACCTTATCATATAAGGTTTTTTCTTTCTTCCTCCTGCCCTAGAGATGGCTACTACTAGCCATATATTTTATATATACATGTAAATGTCTATGTATTATATATGCATATACACATATACCTACATACATATGCATACACACATATATGTATCATTATATACATCATTTATTAATCATTCTATACATCTATTTATCAATTCTTCTTCTGGATGCAGATAGCATATTCCTTTGCATGTCCTTCATAGTTAATTTGGGTATTTGTGACAGTCAAAATGACTTATTGGCTCAAAGTTGTTCTTAAAGCAACATTGCTGTTACTGTACATAGAGTTCTCTTGGTTCTTCTCATTTTGTTTTTTATTATTTTGTTCAAGTCTATCTGTTTTTCTAAGATCACTGAGCTCATCATTTCTTATAGCACAGTAGGGTTTGCCCACTGACTGTCCTTGTAGATACTGAGTATATTAGTAAGACACCCAAATTTATGTGCGGATAGTGATATGTTGATTATTTCTCAATTTGCTTTATTTTGAATACCTATAACATGCCAATGATTATTGCTTTGGCTTAACTGTTAATTAATTAGTTATGTTTGGAAATTTATGGTATCATAATTGTGAATGGCTTGTTTTGTTTAATTAGAATCTCTTTTGTGAGTTTCACATTGGTGATAGTTCAAAAGTTATAATAGCACTGTAATAGGACTCACCCACAGGACTCTGAAAGGGTTGGACTATAGTTGCTTGGGGGTGCTCCTTTTCTGGGAACCAAGATTTGCCAGTATGAAGGCAGCCTACAATGAATTAAGGAGATTATAGTCCATGTGAGAGGGATTATGCTCTGATGGTCTATGCCAGATGCCCTATGTGAGAGGGATTATTACATTGTTGTGGTCTACAATACCAGATGGCATACTGAATAACTGTTACCTGTTTGTTTGTTTTTCACATAATGTTACTCTACCCTCTTTCACTATTCTGTTACTTTGTGATGCTTTATCTCCTTTCAGAGGCAAATTTCAATCATATATCCTATTCATTTCATTAATTATTAGCATTATCCATGAGACCAAATTTGCCTCCTTGTCTTAAGACATCTAACTCCTGCTCCTGTTGTTTGTTGCCCATACTTGATGGAGTTTTAGGCAGACATTTGAGGCCATGGATTTTGCTGCCTGATTTCTTCATGGATATAATCTCCTCCATGTCTTTTTATTAATGATGTTCGATACTATGACTTCCCCCTGACTTATATGTTAATTTCATATTTCATAAAAGATATTCCTTCTAGTTCTAGTCACATTCATTTTTTTCTGCAAAATGCTCTATTTTTATATACTCAAGATGGTCTATTTTGTTTTTATCATCTCATTATAAAGTTCTATGCATCCATGATTCCAAAAGATATGACCACATTTTCTCCTTTGCCTCTATGTACTGTGACTTTTTTTAATGTTTTGATCATTTATTCACTTGGACTATATTCTGATAAATGTTGTAACATGATTATATAAATCTATTTTTCACCAAAATACTTTCCTTTTTTCCCCCCAATAGTTCTTGGCATTTAATCTCAGAGATCTGTATGAAAACTTTAGGAAACTGAGAGCCACTTACCAATAGACAAGAAGTAAAAGGATATTGATAATTTTAATGCTTTTATTGCTATCTATTTCTCAGATCATCAAGGTCATTCCAAATATCCTTACCACTCTTCTTTCCAGAAAATCATCCTCTATAACAAATAGGTTTTTTTAGAGAAGAAAAAAAATTCAGCACAAATAATCAATATATTGAAAAATCAAAAAAACATGGGCAATGTATAACACCTGTAGACCTCATTGCCATGAACAGATGGTTTGGGGGTATGCTTTCATTAACTCTCAGGCACTGCTGGATCTTTATAATTTTGTTACAATTACTTTTTATTTTCTTGACATTTAGTCTTTATTTTATTTACATTGTTGAGGTTACTGTGAATATTGTTTTCTTGATTCTTTTGCATAATTCCAAATTGCTTTCCAAAATGGTTGTACCATTTCACAGAATCATATCAACAATGTATTGGTGCACCTTTCTTTCTACAACCCTTTCAACATTGAGTATTTCCATCTTTCATCTTTCTCAATTTGCAAGGTGTGAGGTGAAATCTCAGAGTTATTTCATTTACCTTTCTCTTATGATTAATGGTTTGGAGCATTTGTTAATACTTACCATTTCTTCTTTGGAGAACTGTTTGTTTATATCTTTTGACAATTTATCCATTAAGGAATGGCTATATGTAATATATATTTATATATACACACATATATACACCCACAAATATGTACACTTATTTGTTTATATGTATCAAATATCAAACTCTCATCAGAGAAATTTGATAAAAGATTTTTTTCCCATTCAATCACTTCCTTTCTTATCCTAGATGCATTAACATTGTCTGTACACATACTTTTCTGTTTAATCAAACTTATCTATTTTATCTTATGCAATTGCCTAGTTCTCCTGTTATTAAAAATTCATCAACCCATAGCTGAGAGGTATATAATTTGTTTCTCTTTTAATTTTTCAATATTCTAATTTTTAATATTAAGGACACATATGCATTTATGTTGTATTATAGACTGTAATTCAATGTGTTAGTTAAAGCATAATTTCTGCCTGAAGCCTTTCCAGTTTTCTCAATAGTTTTGATATAAGGAGTTTTTTTCCCTATGTAATTTATGTTTTCCTCCTTATCAAGTACTGAGTTATTGAGTTCTATTGTTTCTTATTACTCCTTAACTAGTCTGTTCCACAGACCTTTCTATTTTTTAACTGACAACAAAATTTTGAAGACTGTTACTTTGTAATATAGTTTGAGGGCTAGATGTACTATTCCCCTTTCCGCCGTATTTTTTTTCACCATTTCCCTTGTTATTCTAGACTTTTAGTTTTTCTAAATGAATTTTGTCATTATTTTATTAAATTCTATAAAGTATACCCTTGGTAATTTGATTGGTATAGTATTAAAAGTGTAAATTAATTTTTAAAAGAAGAAATAAAAATATTCTATAGTCATTAAAAATGTCATTCAAAATCATTTATTAACAGAAAATTCAAGTTAAAATAACTCAGAGTTATCATATCACCTGTTAACCAGTGCAGAGAATATGAGAAAATACAATATCAGAAATGTGAGGAGTAGGCATACTAATTCACAGCTGGTATTTCTGTGAATTAGACAAAGCCTTCTGGAAAGCAATTTGGGATTTTGCGAGGAAAGTTGATCAAATCTTCCTTTCATTTAACCCTGAGATCTCATTACTAACCCAATGATCCTATTATTAGATTCAAACCCCCCAAAAGCTAATGAAAGGGAAAAAGACACATATGCGCATTAAATATTTACAGCAGCATTTATGATAACAAAAAAAAAAGTAGGAGGAAAAAACATGTTCACAGTTGGGGAATAGCTGAACAAAATTTGACCAGTTCTTTATTGATAGGGATAAAATCAGGAGAAAGTTGTAAGTTTCCTTAGATTATTACAATGAAACATTTAATAAAATATCTCAATGTATCCTCATGGAAAAGTCAGAGAGATGTGGCCTAAATGAAAGTATTTAAGGTGGATTTGTAGCTTGTTAAATGAACCAACAAAGGATAATGTTAAATATCAACTGGAAGGGAAGTCTCTAGTATAGTGTCCTGGTGGTCTGAGCTCGGGCAGATTTCTTTTTTTAACATTTTAATCCAAGTTTCAGATAAAGTCATAAATGGCAAGCTCATTAAAAATTTAAATTAAATAAAGCTGGAAGGCATAGTTAACATATTAGG
Organism: Bettongia penicillata ogilbyi; assembly: GCA_023548195.1. NCBI lineage: Eukaryota > Metazoa > Chordata > Mammalia > Diprotodontia > Potoroidae > Bettongia > Bettongia penicillata. The sequence continues at coordinate 803,038 of JAJHZJ010000243.1, read as the reverse complement.
ACAGAATCAGGATCTAAAAAGACTGCCAGGCAACATTGCCAGATAGAATCCTCCAAGGCTAGACTATACCATTTCCTAGATAAAATGTCCCTTAAAAACATCTTACAGATAGATAATCTGGAATACAAAAAAACAAAACAAAACAAAACAAAAACAAGAAAAACCCCAAAACAACAAAAAAAACTACATCTTTTTTTCAAAAGCAAAATGAAACCATTTCTTCTAGGTATAGAGGGATGTAAAGACAAAAACTAAAAAATAAGTTTCCTGCCCTCAGTGGGCTTATATGCTAATTGTATAGAATGAAGAATCTTTTTGACTTGGTTTATCCAATTAGTTCCTTTAGTTTCCACCCTAATATGCAGTGATGGGAGACAAGTGGATAGAACTTCTACCTCAGAGCATGTGCCTGATGCTGTACCATGTAGGCAGGCTTAGTAACCTGCTCCTAGAAATACTTGATGACATGTAAGGGAAGGGTCCTGTTGCATTCTGCAGAGCATGTGCACTCTATGACTGTATCCTTGTGTTGAGTCAGAAATGAGTATGATATAAAAGGTACTAACTGGTCTTTTCCTGGTGGTGATCAAGGCAATAATTGCTGTAAACATCTGGGTAGGGAGAGAGGTAGGGCCAATGCCAAGAACCTACTCTCTCTATCTGTGCTTGCATATGACCATAAAAACATGGTCTTTATAGTTGTTCTTTCCAGATACGATGGTGTCCTGGTGAGTGAATGGACAAGGGTGTGAACATGTGACCTTTGAAAAAGAGATAGAAGAGCAGGGTTCCAGGAGCTGAAATGCATACTGGTATTCTGTGTGCATGTGAGTGTGAGTGACCTGGAGGGTGCAGCCTAGCAAAGCATCCACCTGGACCCAAGACACTGTTTGCTAGGACAATTTCAACTATGAAAGTTGGTGGGGCAAATGTTTGATGGCAATCACATTATTTTTTGAGCCTACCTCCCTCAGGGACAGGAGTAGGGGAAGATATGTAGTTTATCAGTGCAAGTGGGAGTGGGGATGAGGACCCTGTAAAGGTGTAAAGGCTATAGTTGTTTCCACGCAGACAAATCACAGTCACTCTACATTTACACTTCTACTTTCAGATAAAAGTAACTTTCAGGTGACTGACAGATACCAAGGAAAGAGACTCCGGAGTTGTACAACATGCCATCTGCTATCTGTATGAACCTCAGACATTATAGAGGACAAATGGCCAGGAGGATAAAATATCTCTTGTCCTTTTTGTGATCTGGATTTGGTATGGTTGTGTGTAAACCCTTCTACTTCAGAAAAAAAAAATTGAGGTTAATAACTTTTATCTCATCTGTAACTTCTCTGATTTGTAGGGCAAAAAAGAACTAAATAAAGCATGGTCTTGAAATTCAAACGATTTCTTAGCATTTATTACAATCCTGAAATGCCTTGTGTGAACTGGGTTTCTCTTTTGTTCTCTTCTGATGTTCTGGAACCAGGCAGGAAACAGATGAATTCCTTATTGCTGAAAGATTTCTTACTTGAGTAGAAGCAGTCTACATCTCACCAGTTTCCTAACAACTTGATGTAGGAATTTTCCAGAATGTTTTCCTCCCTGTAAATACTTCTTTGTTTGCTTGTCTACCTGGGAACTTAATCACTTGCTTGTTTGGGAACAATATTGGACACGTCTTGAACTAATTCATGGATTAATCAAAATGCTGGACTGTGTCAAATCATTTTTTCAAGTCACTTTAGAACACTGAATTTCCCATATTCCCTATTGTTCACTGACAACCCTCTGTGAAGGAACTCTTACTTTATGATTAGGTAGAACAGAAAGGGAGAAGTAAAAATCCATAGTATCACAATTAAAATGTTCTTAGGAAATCATTCCAGGAAACGATTAAGAAAATATAAGGTAAAACACTGAATTAGAAGGAGGTAACAGAGTAGGATGGGGAAACATGCCAGATTGGGAGTGAGTCTATTCCAGGAGGAGACTTCAGTTTGAAACCAGCCCTGCCCTTAATTTATTTACTACCTGTATAGCTATGAGCAAGCCATTTAACTCCTTCAGTACTCATTCTCCTCATCTATAGAGGGACATAAAATTAAGAGAATTTGAATACCATTCTTAAAGAAAAATTAAGTCTGCCTCACATATTATAGAGCTGAGAGAGTTCTATCCCTTTCTCTCATTCAACTGGCCCCTGAGTAGTAGCAGTAGCAGTAATAGTAGTAGTAGTAGTCGTAGTAGTAGTAGTAGTAGTAGTAGTAGTAGTAATAGTAGTAGTAGCAGTAGTAGTAATAGTAGTAGTAGTAGTCTGTTCTAGTAGTATAGTAGTAGCAGCCGCAGCAGAAGTAATAGTAATATTTGTTGTAGTAGTAGTAGTAGCCGTAGTAGCAGTAGTGGTAGTAGTAAGTTACCATTTATAAAGCACTTCAAGGTCTGCAAAGTACTTTACTTGTTAACTTATCTGATCTTCACAATAACCTTGTGAGGCTACTTACTGTTACGTCAGTTCTACAGATGAGGAAACTGAGTTTGACATAGGTCAAATGACTTCCCTGAGATCACATAGCCAATTAGCATTCAAGGCAGGATTTTAGACTCAGGTATTTCTAATGCCAAGACTCTTTCTAGGACATCACCTGCTTACACCTGGAACTACTTCCAACTGGTGGAATCAGAACACTTTTGTAGTAAAAGGACTGTTTGAACTCTGAATGATCCATTCCATAACATAGAGCATACAAAAAGAATATATTTACCTAAAACTCACCTGAGGAAATAGATGAAATTTGTATTTGTGATTCTAGAGACAAATCCTAAATCTATATAAATAGCTACAACTTCTCTGAGTTGCAGTCTTGCAGTTGCACTGACTATTTCAACTGTGTATTGTACATGTTCATTACTACCTTCAGGATATCTTCGCATCAGGATATTGTCATCAGGACATCCTACTGACACCTCCAATATGTCTAAAAGAGATGAAATCTTTTCATCCCTTTCTACCCTCACCCTCCAAACTTGCCCCCTAGTATTCTAGTCATTTAGGCTTGAAACCTTGAAATCAGAGTTTCTCTCTCTCTCTCTCTCTCTCTCTCTCTCTCTCTCTCTCTCTCTCTCTCTCTCTCTCTCTCACACACACACACACACACACAATCACACACACAAAATCACACAACATCAGACTGCACAGTTATAAGGAAGTTGTGGTACAAGGTCAGGATAGTTTGGATTAAATTTGCCCTTTTATTGTTCAGTCTTTTCAGTTGTGTCTGACTTTTTCTGATCCCATTTGGGGTTTTCTTGGCAAAGATCCTGAGGACCTGCTTCTGGGCGACCAGGAAATTAGCACATGTATAGACATTCTATTTTTGTTTTTCATGATTGGTTGCATCCTTTTTCCTTCGGTCACATAGCCAGAACATCACACATCTTTGAAAATACCTGATTTAGGACAGTCAGGGCTTTTCCTCCATTAGTGTTTGAAAATGAACGACATTTCTAGTTAGAACCAGTGACACCCTGACATCTAGGGAGACTCTTCTGGGCATCTGGGAGTGCAGGGATCCCGTCTGTGGAACAAAGGTCTAGGGAAGTTAGCTCAGCAAGACTTCGGACTTGAATTTTGTAGACCCTGAGCTAAACTCTATGCCTCATTACTACACTCCCCCAATGTCCCATTCCAGAGTTTCAGACCATGCGGTTAGTTTATGCACTTAAGGTTTTGAGGAAATATTTCTGTTTGCCTTTTCTATATCTTTGCAGAAAATATTCCTTTTTAAAAGGCAATCTGAGTTAAATGCTTAAACAGAACCGAGATGTTAGTCACAGGAGTCTCTAATAATGGGGGAAATACAATCAATGGGGGAGCAAGTCGATGGTAAAAAAAAAAAGACACCTTAATCCTCTCACAGTTCTAACACTAGCTAGCGGCAGGGAGGGAAACTTAAAATGTAACAGATCTGCCCCTGAAAAAATAAGGCCAGAATCAACTGAGATACAGAAAAAAACCAAAAATATTGTCCTTATATCCCCACGGTATAATCAGTCTCCCAGTAGCCCTTGAGTATGAAGGAGTGAAGGAGAGGGGAGAGGTATCAGTTAACTAGGCTCACAGCTTAGTTTAGTCTCTGCGTAGCACTGGTCCCACCAAAGTTCAAGTCCAAAATCATGCTAGACTAGCATCCCCTGACCCTTGCTCCTAAGGGCCTCTTTGCTAGGCTGGTCACAACATGAACTCTTAGATACCCTTTAGAGACTTCTATCTCTTATATAATATGATAGCTGTGAGTGGAGGGTCCTTCATCCTTAGACATAGATGCAGGAAGAGGCCCTGACTGTCCTGTCAGGTGGTCATCAAGACACACAGTTCTGGTTATTCAACCAATGGAAAAAGACTAACACCAACCACGTGACAATTCAGAATCTCCGCACATGCACCACCTCTCCGGGACCGCGGAAGCGTCAGGTCTCCTGCGTCTTCTGCATGGGTGAGGTCATCTTGGGTGATCTGCGCTTCCACCAGATCTCCATCACTTCTAACTCCTTTCCACCTCCTTCATAAGGCTTTCCATATACTAATAGTTGACAGTTATTTCACTCAATTAAATTACTTGGAATATAATTTATATTTACTTAATTGCATATATGATTTAAGTCACACACACACGTACAATGTCTGCTTCATGAGGGCAGGCCCTATTTCATTTTTCTCTTTGTACCTCTTAATATCTAGCACAGTGCCTAGTGCTGAACAAATATTTAGTAAATTGAATTCACTTGAATGTGGTTTTAATCCCATGGGAAAGAACAGGTATAATGCTTCTGAAGAGTAAGGTAGATGACAAAACACTGATCAATTAATGACTGGTAGGTTGGAGGTGACCCAACTTCAGTTAGATCCTGATGTCTAGAAAAACTAGATGTCCTAAAATCACAGGGGCAATAAATCGGTGTGTCGTATGTATGTCATATGCATAACTGTGATATTGAAAAGCCTGTGATCAGTAATGAAGGCAACCAGTGAACTTTTAAGGAAATTCAGGGTGAAATATTGAGCTGTGTCAATGGCAACTGTGACAGAGCAGAAATTGAACAACAATTATTAGAAACAACCTCAGAGACATCCTATGAGGATAACTTTATCCAGGAAAGAAGTGAATCCTTTGAAGAAAAGAAATTCAATCATGGCAACAAAAACAGAAGTGGGACAAGGCCAGTGAGAATGACTAAAGATTCCATTTCCCCATTTATTTTTAGAGGCAGGGAGCTTGGTTTTTTTTTTTTTTTTTAAAGCTTATATAATTACTTATGCTTGAGGCGATTTTTGAGAAATCGAAAAGCAGTTTGGGGAAGTCAGATTCTTCTCTGTTAAAAAAAAAAAAGATGTGTGGAGAATGTTTCAATTTGAGTTTTTCTCTAATATGAAAGACAACATCAGCCAAAATGGTGATTTTCCTGAAGTGTGAAGTGGGCCTTGTCATTCCCCTACTCAATAAATTCCAGTGGCTCCCTTTTGCTTCTAGTATAAAATGATAAAACATAGACCCCACTCTATGTCACTTAAGTACATGAACAACCTTGCCACAACCTATCTGTCCAGAATTAAGGCTTATCATATTATGAAGTTATTTTACATAACTCAACTTCCTGTCCTCCATGGTCTTACCGTATGAGTCGCCTTGTTATTTGTTGAACGTAGGACTTCCTCTTCTTTTTCTCTGCCTTGGTACTTACTGACTGACCCTCACACCTGGCATTCATGTCCTTTTTACCTCCTCTTCATATAAGCCCTCACTTCCTTCCATGTGAAGTCTTTACTAAAACCACCACTGTTAGCATCCTATCTCCCTAAATAGCCTACATTTAACCATCACATATTTATTTTGTATGTATTTAGACAAATACATGTTGTCTCCCTGATAGACTGTAAGTTCTTTAAGAGCAGTTATTTTTGCCTTTTTTTCTGTATCTGACTCCCCAGGATTTAGCACAATGCCTAATGTATGATATAATACCCAATACATGTTTTTGATTCTTTTGATTAGTCAGTATTATACCAGAAAAGTTAAAAATAAAAAACACAGATGATCCTTAATTATTCATGAACTGATGACCTTATAGAGGCATAGATTTAGAGCTGGAAGGGATCTCAGAGGCCATCTGATCCACCCACATCCCTTTTCCCCCATTTTACTGATAATAAACTGAGACCCAAAGAGGTCATAGTGGTAATAAGGGCCAGACACAAGAGTTGAACCTGGGTCCTCCAACTGCAAGTTTAGTCTTTCCACTGTACCACATCCCTATAACCTACCATTTTGAAAAATACCCTGGGTGGGACATAGGAAACCTTAGTTCTAGCTCCTGCTTTTTTACCATAAAGCTCTGCTGTCTTTCCCAAATCATATAGCCTCTCTAGACCTTAGTTGCTTCATTTATTTATTTAATCACTTAATAAAATGTTTGTTGAGTTAAATCTCCTCATTTGAGAGAGAGTTTGATATTGGAAATTGTAGTTGAAATACCACAGAAAATGTATTAGGAGCCACCTTAGTTTATAGCTTACTTCTGACCCTGATTGTCTCTGATTCGTGTGACCATGGGCATACTATTTAACCCGTCCAAGCCTCAGTTTCATCATCTGTAAAATCAATATACTCCTCATAGGATTATTGTGAAGATTACATAGTACTGTACAATATACACATAATGCATATATGTATAACATATTTATATGTGTAAATATGTGTACACATATTAAAGTATGTGTGTGTGCATATTTACACATAGGTGTATATATGTGTATATATGATATATATTATGTATATATGTGTATATATATTATGTATATATGTGTGTATATGATATATATTATATATATACGTGTGTGTATATATATTTGTGTACATATATTTGTTATTCAGTCATGTCCAACTCTTCATCACCCTTTTGGGGTTTTCTTGGCAAAGATAGTAGTCTGCCATTTCCTTCTGCTCATTTTATAGATGAGAAAACTGAGGCAAAAGGGATTCAGTGACTTGCCCAGGATCACACAGCTAGTAAGTATTTGAGGCCAAATTTGAACTCATAAAGATGAGTCATTCATACATAATATATACACACAGGTAGATGTATTTATGTACCCACAAACATGCATGTACACACATGTGTACATACACAGTATACATATACACATGTGTATATACATATATCACACACATTATATACTACAAAGCTTAGAGTGCTAGATAAAGATGTTGGTTATTTTTTTTAATCAGACCAGTGATTTCAACTATCCAGTGAGTTCCCAGTATGCAACTTCCTCTGCCACAGAATATCAACAGCTTCCCTGAAATTTATTGTCTTCAAGAATTGTTGGGGAGCACTGAGAGATTAAGTTATTTGTTCAGGGTTATAGGGCACTACGTAGAAACAGCAGGGTATGAACTCACATGTCACTAACTCAGAGGCTACCTTCCTATCTCTTATACCATGCTGTCTTTCCAGATGTCTCTTTTCATCTAAAGAATGAAGGAGATGAATTACTTGATCTTTATTATGTGACTCTGGACAAGACATTTGACCCCCTTCATCTCTATGTAACACATTTGGACTCTGGAGGTCCTTATGGCAGCTCCCTCACGTAGGAATGAGTTGCTCACCAAGTTTAACTCTGCCTAACCTTAGAGCCCTGAGGAGGTCAAGGGATAGCTCTCTGGAGCCTCAGTGCTTTTCACAATGATTATGGTTGATACCAGTTGGCCAACTAGACCTGATTAGATCTTAAGGAAGGGTATTAAAGAAGACAGTATGGTATGAACAGTTGCCGCAAACATCTTCCCCGAAACTTCCCACAAGTACATGCGGAATTCACGAGAAAACTGAATGAACTTTAAAGGGTTTGTGTGACAAAGAGGCAGTTCACAGCTCCTGGAAGTAAGTCCTTTTGCTGGAGAACTCAAGATATTCCCCTTGGGTATGATGTAATTTTTCTTGTGTTAGACTCATTGTAACACCGTGAACCTGCTTTCCTCATCTGGTCCAGTGTGTCCTGGTCCCCATATGTAGCCACTGCTTGCTTGTGACACTAGCAAGGTAGACCCTGGCCAGCTCAAACCGACTTCTGAGAACCTAGTGTTCAATTTTCAATATAATCCTTTGTGCCTTTGAAAATGCTACAAATCAGGGTTTAATTTATTGTTTGGCCAATTGTCTATACTTAAAAAAGCGATGGAGAAAAATGTTAAAAATACAGATTAAATTTAAAAGTGTATCATGTGCACAGTTGTTAAACATGTATCAGCATTCTCTTGCCATTAGGACATTGATATGAAAATGGCATGTCTAAAATTCTCTGAACTCTTCAAACTCTCAAATCCCCTCCTACTAAGAAGGGGAAGGAGTTTGTGATTGACATGAGGTCAAAGGGTTCTCCACTTCCAAATGGTTTCTCCTCAGGGCTTAGGCTCTCTTGGCACATCATTCACTCAAATCTCTTTTCCAGATAGCTTAATCCTTTTACATAGCCTACAGAGGGAGTAACCAAGTCCCTCAGACAATCTAGACTTTCTGTGACACCTAGGAAAGCCTTCAGGACTTGTTGACACTTTGTGTACAAACAAGATGAGTTTTATTCTGATAAACATATCAGAACTAAAGGGAAAGGGGTGATTTTTAACTCTTTCCCTTACATATAAGAAGGATATTATTTCCATTAACTACCTCCAGGACTGTTATAAAGTAAGTACTTTATAAATCCTTAAACATCATACAAGTGAGAGCTATAATTACTATTTTCTCCAAGGTCCTTTCTTGCTGTAAAATTCTGAATATTTCTGTTCCCTCCCTACCCCTACCTCCACAGATATCTGCCACAGAAGCAGAGCCCTGAAATGCATCCTAACGCATAATCCATGGCAACCAATATTAAAGTATCCGAAGTGTTAACAGAATAGTTGAAAGAAGGAATGCAGTGATGGCATTAAATTAATGGAATATAAATGCCAAAAGACCAGTGCAAGGCAATCACACTCATGCTGAGGGGAAAAAAACATCCATAGGTGTTAAGTTGGAAATTGCTGGGACTGTAGCAGTACTTTACACTTTAGCCAGAGGTACCAGTACTTTAAATTAAGGTAAGGGAAACTTAAATCATTCTGTTCAGGAATTTGCCTTGACTCTCGTCAATTAAATCCAATAGTTCAACATACATTTATTAGGTGCTTACTAGAGGCAACTAGGTGGTACAGAAAATAGAGTTCACATGTGACCTCAGACATTTACTAGCTCTGTGACTTGAAGAAATTCATTTAACCTCTTTGCCTCAGTTTCATTGACTGCGAAATGGGGATAAATAATAGCATATACCTCACAGAGTTGTTGTAAGAATCAAATGAAATAGTATTTGTAAAGTGTCTGACACATAGTAGGAAGTATAAAAATGCTAAGCTACTAGCAACAGTGGTGGTAGCAGCAGAAGCAGCAGTAGTAGAAGTAGAAATAAAAGTATAATAGTGTCAGTATTATTACTACGTCCAAGGCCTTGGGCAAGGCAAATGGGACATAAAGGCAAAAAAAAGCATGAGATAATCCCTGTTGTCCTGAAAGGGAAATAGCTCATATACAGATAAAACAAATGCAAAGTAAACAAAAGGTCTATAAGAGACCGTGATAAACTATATCTCTAAAGTTCGACCTCAAAGTCATGAAGACCTCATTTCACCTCCTGCCTCTGACACCTGTTGATTCTGTGATCTTGGATGAGTCACTTGAGTAAATCTCAGTGTTCTAAGGTAACTTTTAGGATAAGTTCAGTAAAAGTGTTGACCTGCATTAGCAATGTTTTCATACATGGGTGTTTCTTAGACTAATGAAATCATAAGTTCAGTCTCTGTCTCCTACACAAAGTAACATCAAAGGGAGAGAGTCAAATATTTGGTGGGGAAGGAGGGTAAAGTTTTTTGGATAAAACTGATTTATTGTTTTTAATGGTACTTGGTGGGTACCTACATATGAGGACCCCAGGTTCATGGTAGAGGACTCTGTTAAAATTCTAGTTCATGAACTCCTACCAATAGGTTTTCTTCTACAGTCAGAAGATAGTTCGAAGAAAAAAAGTATTTAATGAAATAGCATACAAGAAAAAATATTTCCCCATAATCTTGAAGTGCATTATCTTACAAATACATATATCATTAACGGAAAGTACATTCCCATGGGGACACACATGTTGAGTACTGGTGGCTATGGAACATACCCGAAGAACCAATTCACACTTCTAATACTGTAAGGATTGTTGAGAATTTCAGCCACTTTCAGAGCATTGTACTCTCTGAACCTGTTTCTTATTGGGCCTGGCTTCCACCTACCATATTTATTGCTGGTCTTGTGTTGGATGCTGGGTGTTGCTCTGTGTTACCAGTGTCTGGACTTTGTTTCATCAGGGCTACTTGCTCTGTTGGCTGTCTCTGCTCCAGTCTCCTGGGATGCAATGACTAGAAAGCCTCTCCCTGATGGAACTAGGCACATGGTTTATTAGACATAAGTAGACTCTCTGGACTACCATAACCAACTAAAAAAAGCTAGACAAAATGCCCCTCAGTTAATACTGTCTTTCTTTCAGCTCCTATTTCTGGAGATGAGATCACAATTCTTTATCATGGACAAATATCCGATAGGGTTAGAAAATGGCATACAAATAAATTTGAACCAAAATAAAAGATCATTAAAGAAACTAAAGTAATTGTTCTGCATCTACTTGCTTGTATTCTGCAACTCCCTGCCCCATTCTTATTTATCCCTCGATCTCTCAACAGTAAAACTACCTTATCTTGATGATGTATTTATTGTCCGGCAGAAAAAAAGAGATACTATCTCCCTACATTTTATAAAGGAAACTGAATTCTTTTTGATTGTTAGGTCATTCCCATTGCACATGATCAAGAAATAGCTCTGGCATTGACTAACTTTAATCAATGTCTTCCTACTACATCCAACAGTTCTTCTTACATCTATATGTCTAATAATCTATTTAGTTTTTTTCAGATATAGTCTGTTCAAAGTTCCACATCCACTTTAATATTACACTTTAATATGAAAAACATGGCAGTCAACAATGACAAAAGCTAACGTTGGACACATGGTAGTTTAACTTTTGCCTTATTGGCATAGTGATCCCAATTCAAATGAAAACTCTGGAAAAATAGGCATCATGTAACTTGGATGTGAAACCGAATATATGATCATCTCAGAGACAATTTATAAAATTAGTAACAAGCCTTCAATGACAAACCAAAGCCTTGCCTCTAAGAGAGGATTTCTTTGGTTATAACACAAACCATGGAAGAAGAAAGACTGCTTCCACAGACTTTCATTTTCTTTAGAAGGTATTTAGTGGAAAGCTAGGAGAGAAGTTAGGCAATGGATTGATCTGACGGAATGCTTGAGACTCAGCCAGGGATAGTCCTTTTAAAACCCTGGGCAAAGAAAAATTACAGGCTACTGTTTTCCTAAGGCAAAGAAAAATTATAGGCTAGTGTGACTCCAGGTCCCACTAATGGATTCTCAACAGGGACTTAGCAATGTGTGCATGGGAGGGTGGAGCAATGAACTGGTTTCCCACAGTAATTTTATGCCACAAGCAATTCTTCTCTAATGGAGTTATAATAGACTCTTTACTTCAAACAAACATTGATGTTAGTGGACATTAATTTTCATGGTGTTTTCCTCTGAGAAAGGAGGGATTTTATTTGTGACAATAAGACCTTGTGTCAATTTTAAATGATAGAAACTTTCAGATAACTAAAGAGGGAATCTAGATGTTTATGTTTCATCTGGGATATTTTGCATCCATTTTCTGCTTTGTCCTTTGACCATGTGACTAATTTTCTGCTGAGCTATCGATTCCAACTTGATCATTACATGACCCAAACAGACAGAGTGATGGCTAATGTGCTTTAGCCATTAAAACCTAGTAAATGGACACTTTTAGATCATCAACTACCAAATGAAATTATATGGTAATTTGACTGATTTTAGGATGAGATGATTGATTTTTCAGTGATCTGCTCAAATCAATAACCATTTGGTGCTATGTATGGATTTATCCATTGATTGAGAATTGACGAATGTGTGTGCACATGACATTTAATGCAGTAAACAGGTCTTGTGAATAATGTGTTTTATATTTAGCAAGTGCTTAAAAATGTTTATTGAATTGAAAATTTAGCTACAGTATTTTTTTTGTATAACTGCTATTGCTAGCCTACTCTGATGTCTCACTATGGTTTGCAGGTAATTCTGGGTTGTTAAAGGTTACAACCAGACCTGACAAATCCTTCCAACCTAGAAAGGTTTCAAAATTACTCATTGAATGGTTATATGCCAACTTACCTATATTCAGAGAAGCTTTTCATCAGTTCTACCAAAGTTTGGTGACAACCTACCCCAACAACTCTCAAAAGCCATCTAAGATGTAGAAGGATTATAATCTATATTGGTGGGGCAAATCCCCACTCTGATGACATCAAATCTTCTTAGGTAATAGTGTATGGATGAGGTAAGTTTGTATAGTCTCATATATGGTGACTCACATTTATGTAGTACTTTAAAGTTCACAAAACATCTTACTATATGATCTTCATGGTAATCCTATGAGGTCAGAAATACAGGCATTATTATTCCCATTTTACAGTTGATTTAAAAGGTTAGGTGACTTGAATTAAGGCTCTCTGAATACAAATAGAGCTCTCTTGCAAGGACATCATAGATGCATCGGTCATGGTACTTGCCAATCACCACCTCAGTTTTCAGAACAATCTCACAAATGCTAGTCCTGATGCGTAGCCTGATTATGCAAGGCCTCCTAAGTGATTAGGCATCCTCTCCTTGTTAATTTTATATTCTAACTTTGATAGCAAGGCTTTATGAGGTTAGTCTGTCTGTTATTTTTCTTAGATCGCTAAGCTTCCCTTGTCTTATGTCCAGGATGGGTCCTGTCCAAATCTTTCCTCAGATCTTAAATCTCTATGTGTGAGGAAGTTGCATTGCAGGCACACAGAAAAACATTGAATGCCAAATTTCACACAGTTGTAGGATCTAAGAGTTGGAATGAATCTCACAAGCCATATATTTTAACCTATACTTGATAAAAAATATCCTGTAATGCACCTTGACAAGTGGTCATCTGGTTTCTTCTTAAAGAGCTCCAGTAAGGGGACCATTTCACTCTTGGATAGTGCTACATTTTAGGAAATTTTCCCTTACCTTGAGATTAACTTTCTTCTCTGCAATGGATAGTTCCCTTATTTCTACTATAGAAGGCAAATAGAACAGGTCTTATTTTTGTTCCACACTGCAAACCCTAAAATCCTTGACAATAGAAAATACACGCCAAATTTCCCCCAATTCTTCTCCTGGTTAACTATCCCTAGTTCTTTAAACCAATCCTCATATGGTATGAAGAGACTCTTCACTCTCCTGATTAACCTCCCTTGGACAAACACTGACTTAACAATGTCCTTCTTGAAATGTGGTATCCACAACTAAACAGATTTAGCTGAACCATAACACAGCTAAGTGGAGACTGTAGTCCTAGACACAGTGAACTCTTTTAGTGAAGTCTAACGTTCCATTCACTTTATTGGCTGCCACACCATGGAGTAGACTTATATGGATTACACAGTCTACTACAACCTCCAGATTATTTTCATGTCAATTGCTCTATAGACCTATCCCTCCCATGTTATATGTGTGAATTCAACTTGTTGAACTCAAGTGTAAGACTTTTTACATTTAAAAGAGCTAATGCATAGAGCTTTGAAGTTTGCAAATCATTTTACAGATGTTAGCTCATTTGATCCTCCTATCACACCCTGTGGAGTAAGTGCTATTGTAATCTCCATTTTACAGATGAGGAAATCGAGACTCAGGGAATTTATAACTTGCTCCAAATCACACAGCCAGCAAGAGTCAGAAACCAGATTCAAACCCAGATTCTTACTCTAAGGTCATTAGCTTTTCTAATCTACCACACTGCCTCCCAATTAAATTCAATCTTGCTAAACTCAACTCATATTAGGTTCATAGGCCATAGACTTAGGGATGAAAGGGACTTCAGAGGTTACCTATTCCTATGCCTCTCATTTAATAAATGAGGAAATTGAGGGCTAGATTGGTTAAATGATTTGCCTATATTTAAGTCCTTAAATATACCATGTAGTCATTAGTATTTATATACTGCATCCCCCCCATACTCACACACATACACATATACACACATTTCTTTGATTTTGATGGTGTTTTATCTCAATTACTACTATTCTAGGATATTTTATGAGCCACACCTAAAATACATAGAAATCAATATGTCTATAATAAAATAAGCCATGTATCGCATCACTCTTAAGAATTTGCAATTGATAAAATAACGGATGGCATTTTGTTAGCCCCAAGAAAAAAATGTATTAATTCTCTAACTGAGTTGTAATAATACAAAAAGAGAAACACTGGACTGTGATTTACTACTTTAGAGTTTTTATTGTGAGACACAATTAGTGCACTCCCCATGTGGTTTCAAATGATGAAGTATTTAATTACAAGGAGTAGCTCTGCCTACTATATTACAGATCTAGATATTAGCTTGTGTTTTCATTTAAGTTGCTTGAAAGAGTTTTCATTTCTAGTAAAAAATCTGAGTTTAAATGGACATAAAAAGAAACCATAGTTAAGGTCAAATTCTGTAAAATTCTTTGCCTGTATCCAATGACTGAAGTTGAAATTTTTTTGAAAAATTCAAAGTAGCAGCCCTGGACTCTTAGATAAAGTATCATTGTCCACTTTGTAGAAAAGGATATACTGTCTAGAAAAGGTTTTCAAATAATCATGAAATATTGTGTTAGCCCTTTTATAAATAAAAGAAAAGAAGCTAGACAATTAGAACTGTAATTATACCCTGGACTGTGATTTACTACTTTAGAGTTTTATGGACTAAGAATATATTTTAAGATGATCTGAAGCTTAAATCTATTTCATTTCTTTTCTAAAAATCTTAGAATGTTTCAATAAAGAAAAATTTGACCCATTCCTAAAGAATTTGCTTTCAACTTTATTATAGATTTGTATAGAGAGCTATTACTGAAGGTAAGATCGAAAGATTCAAAAGGAGGATCCCTTGTGTCAGCATAAATCTGGGGCAGATGATCTCATCAGAGGCATGTTTTCATAGAACCATCTTGATTCCTTTTCTGCCCTTAGCCCAGGAAGGGTATCAGGAAAGCCACAGAACCAAAGAACAAAAAATATGGCCTTAGGCACCATGACAAAAACTAATGTGATATCAATCATTTATGCTCTTGTGTGAATAAGATTCAAAACAGAAACAGTTTTGTGATAGGGCTACTGTAGAACTCTTCCTGGGAAATGCGGTGACCACATAAACCTGTACAGATGAAATATGTATTTTTTTGAATGCCATTCATTTTTTTTTCCTTTTTCATTGTAAATATGTTGTTTTACAGATACATTATGGGTTAAATGTGTTTTCTGGTCTGGTTTTACAATCTGGTTTCTATGAAAAGTTAAATTTTAAGTTCCTGACAATCCACTTACTATAGAAATTTGCTAATTCAGTCCATTTGTGAGCTTGTTACTTAACAATTTTTTTAATTTAGAGAGAAAAATTAAAATGATCCACTAATCCAAGAAATCTAGGTAGAGTTGTATGAACTGATGATAAATGAAGTGAGCAGAACAAGGAGAACAATTTATATGGTAATGCAATATTGGACAGACAATTTTGAACGTGTTAGGCACTCTCATCAATAGTGATCGACCACAATCCGGAACACTCGTGATGAAATAAGTTACCCAGTTCCAGAGAGGGGATGGACTTGGAACATATTGAGGCATGAATATATACATACACGCATATGTATATATGTATAAGTGTCTCATTCCTACACACACACACACACACACACACACACACACACACACACATCTATACCTACGTATATATGAAGGAGAGAGAGGGGGAGAGAGAGAGACAGAGACAGACTAATGTTAATAATGAGTTTTGTTTTTCTTGCTTTCTCATTGGGAGAGAGGGGAGGTTTGGAAAGGAGAAAATTCAGAACAAAAAATGAAATAAAATAGAAAAAATGATCCATTAAGAGAATATTTCAATTCAATAAACATTTATTAAAATTTGAGAGGCAGCATAGCAGAATGGATAGATAGCTGGCATTGGAATTAAGAAACTTTATGTCCAAGTTCTGACTGATATTTGCAAGCTGTGTGATTCTGGATAAGACCTTTAACTCCATAATACCTCAGACAATTCCTGAATACAAATTAAAGTTGTAGTACACTGCTCATCTGCATTGGTATTATGAGTCAGAGATTCCTAGAACTTAAGGATTGGAAGGAACCTTGGTGACTATCTAATCTAACCCATCCAAAAAAAAAGAGGAAAACCCACTATTTTCAACATATCTTACAAATAAATGATCATACAGCCTCTTCTTGACAATCCACCACTTCTCAAGACATCCCATTCCACTTCTACAACATTCTAATTGCTAGGAAATTTTTCCTTCCATCAAATGCATATTTACTTCTTTTCCATTTCTATCCTTTATTCCTAGTTTTGCCCTCTGGGTCCAAATGGAACAAGTTTTGCCTCCTTTCTTAGGTAGCTATGTGGTACAGTGGATAGAACAAACAATAGGTCTGGAGTTAGGAAAATCCGAGTTAAAATTTGGTCTCAAATTTGTCTATGTGACCCTGGATAAACCTCTTAACTACTATCTGCCTTAGTTTCCCTAACTAAAATGGATATCATAATAGTATCCACTTCCCAATGTGTTGTAATCTCTTAGCACAGTGCCTGGAACATAGTAGGTGCTTAATAAATGCTTATCCTCCCCCCATCTCTCGTTTCACGATGATAGCTATCATGTTCTCCCCTAAGTTTGCCTCTTCTCCAAACTATAGAAACTTTCTAATTCTCTGGCTGATCCTCATATGCCATGATCTCAAAGTCTATCACTGGATATTTTTTGGGGGAGTTTATCTCATATTTAGTCTATTAAAATAATGAAATCTTCTTCAGGCAATCTGCCAAGGGTCTAAGAAAAACATATTCTCCACTTCTGATCACCTACAAAAGAGGAGCAAATTAGTGCTTCAAGGTGATGAAACAGAGAATATAATGGGAGAAAAACCATTACATGTCATTTTCTTATAGTCTACCTGGCAGGTGGAGAGCATTTCCCCTCTGAGGTCTAAAATAAGTTCTCATGAAATGGTGGAACTCCATTATACAATGTGCACCCAAGGAATGAAACCTTGCTAATTTGTCATGTAAGAGTATCCTAGTCTCATTCTGGCAAGCACTATCACATTTTCTTCACACAACACCACATGTTCACACTGAGATATTTCAAATCCTTATACTTTAATGCTTTGGCCAGAATGCTCTCTCTCTCTCTCTCTCTCTCTCTCTCTCTCTCTCTCTCTCTCTCTCTCTCTCTCTCTCTCTCTCTCTCTCCCTCTCTCTCTCTGTCTCACACACACACACACACACACACACACTTCATTCATATTACTAAGCTTCCCATATGTGTCTTCTTTGAGTCCAATTAGTTAATACAAGTAGCTAAATTGATAACAGTACATGAGTGATCTGTCCAGCCAGAATAGCTAAAGCAATAAGTCACTTTTAAGGGAGAAATAGGAGGCATCATGTGCCAGATAGCTTAAACTACTGACTCCCAAATCAATGATGACCTCCCTTCAGACCCTAGTGAAAGTAGCCTAATATGTTGAGCTAAAGAATCCCTGGAGGGGGCGGAGCCAAGATGGTGGAGTAGAAGGACGCACGTTTATGAGCTCCGAAACAAAAGCCCATAGAATTAATGCAAAAAGGAGTCCCCCATAACTTCTGGGTCAATACAAGGTGTGCAGAAACGGAGTGGAAGAGATTTCCGTTCCAGGGAGCCCTGGAGACCCGTCCCCAGGGTCCGTTGCAACCCGGAAAGTGGACCCCACCCCCAACGCTGCTCTGGCCGCGGCCCCAGAGAAGCTGATCCGAGCAGGCTTCAGAGACAGAAGCTCCGGCAGCCGGAAAAGTCTCTCCGCCCACAGAAGCTACAGATCAGTGAGAGAGAAGGCCGGGCTGGAGGAGAGGGGGAGCAGGGCGTCTCCGTGACTCGGGCCCCCTCTGGAGGAAGCGGTGGTGGCAGAGACGGGGGCAGGAAGCGGCGGAGGCAGAGGTGTGGGCGGAGACTGAGGCGGCAGGCAGCGGACCGGGACTCAGGAATCCTCCAGCAGCAGGCAGGATCTTCATTACGGAAGATTCCCTGCATAAAACCTGAGGGAGCTAAGCCTGGGAGACGGCCCTGCCCCCACCCCGCTCTATTACTGAAGGCTTCTGCTTAAAGCCCCCGAGGGAACTGAGCTTGGGAGGCAGGCCCCCCACACCGCCCCCACCCGCTCCATTCCTGAAAGTCTCTACATAAAACCCCTGAGGGAACTGAGCGTGGGAGGCGGCCCTGCCCCCACCCCAGCACCTGAACTAAAGCTCACTGATTGACAGCCAGCAGGAGGAAAGCCCATTTAAATCTCAGAGGCCAAGCACTAGCTGGGCAGATCCAGGTGCGGGTGGAAAGGAATCTCAGAAGTCAAGTAACTGGCTGGGAAAATGCCTAGAAAAGGGAAGAAAAATAAGACTTTAGAGAGTTTTTTCCAACAAATGCAAATGATCCCGACCTTCAGATCTGATGACGAGGATGTATTCTTGCCATCAGGGAAAGAAGTGGAGGGCGGGGCCTCAGTACCCCAGACACCCCAGGGGGGTGGCGGGTGGGCTTAGGCCTTGGAAGAGCTCAAAAAGGATTTTGAAAAGCAAGTTAGACAGGTGGAGGAAAAACTGGGAAGAGAAATGTCAGAGATGCAAGAAAAGTATGAAAAACGGGTCAATACCTTGGTAAAGGAGACCCCAAAAAATGCTGAGGAAATTAACACCTTGAAAAATAGGCTCACTGAATTGGCAAAGGAGGTTCAAAAAGCCAATGAGGAGAAGAATGCTTTCAAAAGCAGAATGAGCCAAATGGAAAAAGAGGCTCAAAAGCTCACTGAATTTAATAGTTCTCTCAAAATTAGAATGGAACAGATGGAGTCTAATGACTTTACGAGAAACCAAGAAATCACCAAACAAAACCAAAAGAACGAAAAAATGGAAGAGAATGTGAAATATCTCATGGGAAAAACAACTGACCTGGAAAATAGATCCAGGAGAGATAATTTAAAAATTATGGGACTACCTGAAACTCATGATCAAAAAAAGAGCCTAGACATCATCTTCCATGAAATTATCAAGGAAAACTGCCCTGATGTTCTACAACCAGAGGGCAAAATAAGTATTGAAAGAATCCATCGATCACCACCTGAAAGAGATCCAAAAAGAGAAACTCCTAGGAACATTGTGGCCAAATTCCAGAACTCCCAGCTCAAGGAAAAAAATCTTGCAAGCAGCTAGAAAGAAACAATTCCAGTGCTGTGGAAATACAATCAGGATAACCCAAGATCTAGCAGCTTCTACATTAAGGGATCGAAGGGCGTGGAATAGGATATTCCAGAAGGCAAAGGAACTAGGACTCAAACCAAGAATCACCTACCCAGCTAAACTGAGTATAATACTTCAAGGGAAAATATGGTTTTTCAATGAAACAGAGGACTTTCAATCATTCTTAATGAAAAGACCAGAGCTGAAAAGAAAATTTGACTTTCAAACACAAGAATGAGAAGCATGAAAAAGTAAACAGCAAAGAGAAGTCTTAAGGGACTTACCATGAGTGAACTGTTTACATTCATACAGGGAAAGACAATATTTCTAGCTCTTAAAACTTTTCAGTATCTGGGTAGTTGGTGGGACCACACATACACATGTACACGCATGCACACACATACACACATGCACACACATACAGAGATAGAGAGCACAGATTGAACTGAATAGGATGTGACCATACCTTAAAAGAAACTAAGGTAAATGGTGAGAGAGAAATGTAGTGGGAGGAAAGAGAGGGAAAGGGAAGGGGGTAACTATATGTCATTTAAGAGGCAGGTAGGAGTTTTTCTTAGTGGAGGAGAGATGAGAAAAAAAAAACAAGAAGTTTACCCTCATCACATTTGACTAAACGAAGGAGTGAAATGCACACTCATTTTGGTATGAAAACCTATCTTATGGTATAAGAAAGTGGGGGAGAAGGAGATATTGCAAGGGGGGGGATGATGGAAGGGAGGGTAAAGGGAGGAGGGAGCAATTTGAAGTCAACACTTGGGGAGGGACAGGATCAAGAGACAGAAGAGAAACAATGAGGGGCAGGTTAGGAGGGATGGTAATCCAGTTAGTCTTACACAACATGACTATCAAGGAGGTCATTTGCAAAACCACACAGATATGGCCTATATTGAATTGCCTGCCTTCCCAAAGGGAATGGGTGGGGAGGGAGGGATGGGGAGAATTTGGAACTCAAAGTTTTAGGAACAACTGTTTAGTATTGTTGTTGCAACTAGGAAAGAAGACATACAGTTAATGAGGAATAGAAAGTCATCTGGCCCTACAGGAGAAAAGAGAAGATGAAGACAAGAGAAGGGAGGGATGACAGAAGAGAGGGCAGATTGGAGATAGGGAAAATTAGATTGCTTGGGGTATTGGGGTGGGGGGAGGGGATAAAAGGGGAGAAAATTTTGGAACCCAAAAATTTGTGAAAATGAATGTAAAAAATTAAATAAATAAATAAAATTTTTTAAAAAAAAGAATCCCTGGAATAACAGCATCTTTTCAAACTACTAACCCTGCTTCCAGCATGGCCCCTGAAGCCATCATATAATGAAGCCAACCTTGGGGAGATGAGATCTAGCTCCTCCTTTGGTAGGCACTGGGGGTCACTATCACCTCAATGCACACAGCTACTGAAGATCTGGAAAAAGAAACTTCTCATTACCAAAGAATAACCAAATGGTTAACAGAAACAGATGTAGTATTTTCAATAGATTACTAAAGAAGATGTTACCACTCCTTTACTCTAAGCACCACAGGGTCTTTTTTGGGACTTACAGATGAATTATACTCTCTCCCATTTAGGATATTAGCTCCTTGAAAATAAACTATTGTGTTTTTCTATCTGTACTAGTGTTTGGTATAATTCTTTGCATATCATAAGTGCTATTTAAAGATTTTTAATTTACTTTCACTCATTCTTTCTGGCTTTCATCCTTTAGCTAAGTCAGTTCCTTCATTTTTGCTCACTCAATGGAAAATACACTGAAAGATCTTGAGGGGCAGTCATGGTATTCTCTAGTGTCATTTGATTTTCTCAACTGGTCTGATGCAGGCTCCAGGTCTGGATTTTAATCATTTATCTATTCTATGTTGGCACGATACTCAATGGACTGCCTTGCTTATTTTTCAGATGTCTATCTTTAGTGCCTAATATGGTGTTTTTTGCATTACCTATGTTTTGGCAATGTCGTATAAGAGAAAGAGCATGGGCTTGGAGTCAGAAGACACATATTCAAGCCTCTGCTCTCCTACTAACTAGCTGTATGACACTGGGCAAGTCATTTAGTATCTTTGATTTAGTTTTCCATAGAATTGGCATTATAAATTAAAAGTTTTAAGGGACTTTATAAGCCATCTATTTAGCTCATTCTCATTTACAACTAATTAAAGTGAGTCTTGGGAGAAGTAAAGTTGCCTTTCCAAAGTCAGGCAATGTCATAAGTAAGTGGCCAAACTGGCCAAAGTGGCCAAATCCAGATACTCCAACCTCAAAGCCACACACAACTTCTCTGTACCTTTGACACTTCTCCAATAAGACTTAGATAAAGCCTCCTCTGTGAGAGATAGGAGCAACCCAGACCCACATGGATTGAAGGACTTTGAGCTTTTATCTCTTGAGGTAAGGAAACATCACACAATTTGGGGATGGAGCTAGGGCTTGGAAGAGCCTCAAAAACGGGAGAGAAAACACTTAGGGGAAGAAGAGTAGAGAGGCTGTCCCAGGCAGCAACATCAGAGCAGAATGGAAATGTTGAGAACAGTTTTGTAATAGCTGCTTCCTCTACCCAAGCCCACAGGGAAAGGTGTGAACTAAGGGAGCAAGTGGCAACGTATTGGAGTGCTTTTTTTTTTTTTACCTGAGCTGCTGACTTGGGTAACTGGAGCTCCAGTTAGAAGCAGTTGTGGGGCAGGGAATGTGGAAGAACTGATGGTCTTCAGCTTCCTTTCCCTCTGCACTATTTCAACTGGATATGAATGTCTCTTGAATCCTAGATCATTGTTGTCTATTGGCATTGCTAAAATGGAGTGTTCACTGATTTAATCCTACTTATCATAAATTCCTGTGGTTGACTCAGATGTGTATATTTCATTGGATCCATTGTTAGTTTTCTCTCCTCTCTTCTGTCCTATCTTGTTTTCTTCTACCCTTCCCCGACTTCCCTCCATTGTAATAGGCTCTAGTGCAAAATTCCTTCAATTCCTTGCCCTCATGGATCTTGTATTATTTTAGTATTCCTCATCCCATGTTAGCCAGTTTTCTACTCCTGCATAGCTACCACTAAATAACAATTCTTAGGAGAATATTCTAAATAACTTTTTATAGCATAGATAACTATCCTAGATAACCTTTTATAGCCTACTACCTCTATTCAGCCTTGGGGTAATCCAGAGGCCTTCAGTGACAAAATGGGTTCCTTCTGATCCTCATTACCAATTTGGTATTGAGTAAGCCACTTAACCTCAGTGAGCCTATTTTCTTATCTCTTAAATGAGGAAGTAGGACTAGATTGTTTCTAAGCTCCCTTTCAGTCCCAGATCTATGAATCTATGCTGCTTGAAAATCCTTTTATTTGTGTCTGATTCCATGTTATACTCATATAGTAGCTGGTCCAAACCTCTTGACCACAGAAATTGTCATCTGCTATTTTACTAACAGCTTGCATCATGAGCTCTCTTATCTGCCTTGTATAACTCCAAACATTTCTGTATTTTCATCTGTTCTTTTAAATATTAATTAACTTTTTTAGTTTTCAACATTCACTTCCATAAGATTTTGGGTTCCAAGGTTTGTCCCCCTCCCTCACCTCCCTTCGCCACAAGACAGGATGCAGTCTAATACAGGCTCTATGTAGACATTCACATCAAGCATATTTTCACATTAGTCATGTTGCAAAGAAGAATTAAAACCAATGGGAGGGACCATAAGAAAGAAGAAACAAAGCAAAAAAGAGAGCAAATAGTATGCTTCATTCTATGCTCATATTCCATCATTCTTTTTCTGGGTTTGAATAGTATTTTCCATCATGAGTCTTTTGGAGTTGTCTTAGAGCCTTGTATTCTGAGAAGAGATAACTGTTACTATTACTGAGTACAATATTCTCCTGGTTCTGCTCACTTCACTTAGATCAGTTCAAGTAAATTTTCCCAGGTTTTTCTGAAATCCTCCTGCTCATCATTTCTTATGGAACAATAGTATTCCATTACATTCCTATGCCACAACTTGGTCAACCATTCCCCAATTGATGGGTATCCCCTCAATTTCCAATTTTTGGCTACCACAAAAAGAGCTGCTATAAATATTTTTGTCCTTTTCCCATTATTATGATCTCTTTGGGAAACAGAACTAGAAGTAGTATTGTTGGGGCAAAAGTATGCACAGTTTTATAGTCCCTTGGGCATAGTTCCAAATTGCTCTCTAGAATGGTTGGATCAGTTCGCAACCCACCAACAATGTACTAGTGTTCCAATTTCCCCACGTCTACTCCAACATTTATCATTTTACTGTTTTATCATGTTAACCAATCTGATAGGTGTGATGTGGTACCTAAGAATTTTTTTGATTGGTATTTCTCTAATCAATAGTGATGTAGATCATGTTTTCATGTGATTATAGATAGCTTTAATTTCTTCATCTGAAAACTCCCCGTTCATATCCTTTGATGATTTATCAATTGGGAATGACTTGTGTTCTTATAAATTTGACTCAGTTCTCTATATGGTTTAGAAATGAGGCCTTTAATGGAGACACAAGTTGTAAAAATTGTTTCCTAGCTTTCTGCTTCCCTTCTAATCTCGGTTGCATTGACTCTGTTTATGCAAAAACTTTTCAATGTAATCCAAATTATCCATTTTGCATTTCATAATGTTCTCTGTCTCTTGTTTGGTCATAAATTCTTCCATTTTCCATAAATTTGGTAGGTAAATTATTCCTTCCTCTCTTAGTTTGTTTACAGTATCTGCCTTTATATCTAAATCATGAACCCATTTTGACTTTATCTTGGCATATTATGTAAGGTGTTGGTCAATGCCTAGTTTCTGCCACATTATTTTCCAGTTTTCCCAAAAGTTTTTGTTAAATGGTGAGTTCTTATCAAAGAAGTTTGAGTCATTACATTTATCAAATAGTAGATTTTCACCTATTCTTTTCTCTACTCCTAGGGAACAATATGGTCTTCCTTGCCAAGTCTAAACCCTCTCCTTGTACCCTTAACTACACCAATTCTTATCTCCTTCATGTTACAGTTACTTAAGAATTCTGATAAAAAATGATCATTAATGATTCCAGAGGACCATGGAGAAAGGATGGGAAGGATGGACTCAAGATAGAGGATGAAACACATTTTGGGGCATGGTCAATGTAGAATTTGTTTCACTAAACTATGCATATTTATTACACTATTATCTTCTTTTTCTTTAGTGGGAATGGTTAGTGTGAGAGAAAAGAAATTCTATTTTAAAAAGTAAAATTCAATAAAAAATTGGAAATCAAACTCAGCAAGTAATATCTCTTTACTTCTCAGTATGGGAGTGGGATGGGAGGGAGACAAAATAAAGGTTCATAGTAGGAAAAAATTCTTTCAAAAAAAGAGCTATGGTCATTAATCTTTCCTCCTTTCATCTTCATTTGTTGGTTGGTTGGTTTTTGTACTTCATCTTCAAAGAGGACCAAAATGACATCACCATGATAAAGTGAAATTTCAGTGTGTTTGACTGTAGCTGATCAGAGCAATATAGTCCATGTGAATATTTGGGGAGGATATCCTGTCAGGGGCGTAATGAACCAATAAACCACCTGGGGGGATGGGGATGAGAAAACTAGGAAGATTTGACTTGGTGACGTTGCTCTGCCAAACTCAGCACTAGAAAGACTTCCTGGTTTGTAATTAAAAAACCACTAACCAACCAGAAAGGGAAAAAACCCAGATTGGGAATTGTGCCCTTTTTTGGTTTGGTCTGGAGGGATTTGCTCCAGTGAGATGAAAGCCTCGCCCTCAGGGTGGATCAGGATGGATACTAAAAATAGAAACCTACTTAAACAGTAATACTAAAAATAGAAACCTACTTAAACAGTAATA
Source organism: Bettongia penicillata ogilbyi (assembly GCA_023548195.1). NCBI lineage: Eukaryota > Metazoa > Chordata > Mammalia > Diprotodontia > Potoroidae > Bettongia > Bettongia penicillata. The sequence continues at coordinate 777,616 of JAJHZJ010000243.1, read as the reverse complement.
CTAAAAATAGAAACCTACTTAAACAGTGAATAGCTACCCGGAACCAGAACCTTACTTAAACTAATGCCCATAGTTGTTCGGGGGACTCCTCTGCACTTAATAAAGTATATGCCTCCTGAAGAAGTGTCCGACTGAGTCCCTCCGCCGAGTCCCCCGGGGAGGGAAATCCGGAGACGTCCGAAGCAGAAGCCCACTGAGAGAGTGTCACCTGAAGGACCCGGACCCGGGTCAATATCCCAAATCTGCACATTCTGCGTTTACTTTGTGCTGTCTCAATTCTGCTTTGCTCAAAGAGCAGTCCTGTGCCAGTGTCTCCCATGTTGCACAGATTCAAAGTACCTACTTACTGGTTGCCTATTGTCTGTGAGCATCCTTGAAAATTCTCATTGGACCCTTCCATTTCAGCTAACTATGTTCCTATGTCTCTCCTTCATCTCACTACTAAATTTCTTGAAAGAAGAATCATCTACACTGACTACCTCCATTTTCTGACCACTGATTCACTAATTATCTCCTTGTAAAACATAGATTCTGATTATACCCACTGCTGAAATTTCTCTCTCAAAGATCCCTTCAGTTACCATTGAGATAGGATGGCATAGTATATAGGACTTATATGTCACTGAGAAGACCTAGTATCAAAATATATGGTGACTATTGAGAGATCTTATCCAACTCTTAGCATGATGAGGAGTAGAAAAAGGGAATGCCTAAGTAAAATTTTGAAGTATGGGAAATTTTATTTTAGTACCTAATTTCTTTCCTTTCCCCTCTGTCTAAGTCTATCCTTAGTTCCATCATTCACAGTGAGACAAAAAAAGTATTTCTCCCCTCAAAATATTTAAATAGGGATTAAAAGCCTCAAATGAAATCAAATAAGTTTTATAATTGCGGGAGAGGGGTGGTTAGGCCATTAGCTATCAAGCAGAAGAGGATTTGGGAGGCATTAATTCATTTAATGAACAGTTATTAAGTGTTACTATGTGGAAGGCACTGTGTTAGCCCCTTCAGATGAAAAGATTTAACAAATGACTCTGTCAAGGACTTTAAAGAGATAAATTCATATACAGGTGGAGAAGGGCTATGATATTACTCCCTTCCATATGGGGTACAGATGGGGTAGAAACATTTTTTATTCCATTGTAGAAGGGCATGTGTTATTTATAAGTTATGTACTTTAACATCTTATTCAGACTGATTTGATCAGATCCCATAGGAGCAGGGATGTATAGGTAGAGGCAGATAGAGTAACTGATTAATGGGCCAGGAGTGTAGGCTTGAGAGGAATTCTGCCAACCCTTGTGTTTCAACCTCTCTGACCTCCCCCCGTTTGTGTATTCATGAATGGCTGCTGTTTGCTTTCTAGTATCTGTACAGAAAACCTCACATCTTGATGAAAAGACAGTAATGATAGAACCTACGTCCCAGGGTTGTTGGAAAGATCAAATAAGATAATGTTTGTAAAGCTCTTAACATAGTGCCTGGTGCATTGTAGGTGCTATATAAATGCTTATTCTCTCCCCTTTCCTCCTCTTCACCTTTCATGAGGGTCTCATGACCAGTATTTATGTAACAGTGGTGATACTTGGACCCTGTTCTTCTTGACTGAGGCCAGCTTGCACCATGCCACAGTGTTCCTCTGGAGAATGGACAAAAATGAAAATTAAGCTTAATCTGTTCTTCCCCACTTGACAAAATGCCTCACTAATCCAGAATCCTAATAGATGTTTATTTGTACTTCTCCGAAGTCCCTTATTCTCTGTCTTGTATAATATTTACTTTTGTACTTATCTTGTCTTTCCTCTTAGTATAGGACCTCATTCTACTATGGCTTTCAGGTGGTGCAGTGCACACAATGCTAGACCTGGAGTTAGGAAGAAGTGAATTCATATCTCGCCTTAGATATTTATGAGCTATGTGATTTTGGGCAAGTCACTTAACCTCTCTCTGCCTTATTTTCACTTCATAAATGTGTGTTCTCTTCCCTTATTCCCTTCCTATTAGATTCCTAACTCTTCAAAGGTATTTATTATATTGTATTCATTTTTGTCTTTCCTACAATGCGCGACTTAGCCTGACTTCCTACATGTGATCTAGAATCATAGTCATAAATCTAAAACTGGTAGGAACCTCTAATCCAACCCCCTCATTTTACCCAGGAGGAAACTGGAAAAAAGCCAAACAAACCCAAAAACTTTTTGGTTAAGTGATTTGCCCATTAGAGGTAGAATTCAAAGCTAGGTCCTTTAATTCCAGAGCAACCACTTTTTCTACTGCACCACAATGAGTGAATGAAGACATTACAATGATAGTGTTCACCCATATTACCTAGACATGGTAATGCCTGGTCAGCTTCATGAATGAAGACTGCATTCTTCTCGCTTTGGTGATGAGATACAAGGTTTGGGATGGTATTGTACATTAGCACTAAGCCAAAATATTAACCACTGGAAAGTTTTTTGCCTTTCTATTATTTCAGAACAAAAACACTGAAAATGATTCATTTTTTATTCCAAACATGAAAAAAAAAGTCCAAGCCAACCCCTGTGTGAATAAGCAAAAACCCAGTAGAAGAAGACTCCTTTTTCTTACGGTGGCTACTGTTGCCCATGACAAACATTTAGAAAGGGATAAAATTTACTCTTTTGGTGATAGAAAAAGAATGTCCTCATCGTTACAGGACAGAAAAGTTTGTCAGACCTCAAGGAAACGTAGTTTCCTGGCACTCCTTGTTATCAAAGGACCCTGTCAGAATCATGCGGTGCTGTTTCATTTGTTTAGCTAGAGAGGGAGAGATTGTGCCTTTGGGAAAGAAAAGGGGGGAGTGGTAGGGAACTGATAGATAAATGTGATATTTTTAGTTTTTGGAGGCAATCTATAGTGCAACCATTAGTCAAAAATGAAATTGCTAAGAAAAAAACTGTTTGCAGCTATGGAGAGGCCTCATACTGTGTCCAGCACAATGTTGATGCCTGCTGGGGAGCTGCTGTCTAAAAGTGAAGTACCCAGTACCCTGCTGGGTAATTAAAGAGAGATGCAAGAAAGATGGAGACACCCAGTATTACTTCCACAGAGAGCACAGACACTTGCTAGGGATATATGATACTGTACAACTAGTCTCTGCGTTTTCAAGATAAATTAAGGGGGATGTCTCAATCTGCAATGGTAGATAACACTTTTTCCCCTTTACTTTTCACTTCCAAAATATTGGCCAACCATTCTCTTCACTTCTGTTTGATTCTGATATGACAGTATTTTGATTGCTTCCTTTTCTGCAGAAGGCAGGTAAAATGCACAGATACAGTAATCGATTGGGTCTTTGGAAGCAGGTTTTTTCAAGAGAATTCACTTCCAAACAATTTCATTAGAAATAAAATCACATATACAGCACAGGTGGAGCTAAAGAGGACTTTTGCATCATCTAATCCAAGCCTTAGCTACTTTGGGAAAACAATATCCCATTATCATGTTCCACTCTCTGCCTCTGAAGAAACTTTTGCCCTGATTTCCTGTCTCCTAATTGTTGGCTACCTTGTCCAGGCCACTATTTCAAGAAAAGCCCCAACCATATTCAACTTTACTTTGGGATTTCTAGCTTTCTCCCTCTCCTAGAAAGCTGCCTTACCCTACAGCCTCCCTTTTATATCCTCCTTATCTTCCTCCTTCCTCCCCATATTCCTTCAGTTCTTGAACCAGGACAAATCAATTCTGCTATTGTTCCTGGATGGGATGTGCCAAACTTCTGCCCTACTCACCATCCCCCAAACTTTCCTGACCAAAGGGCGCTTCCCTGATCACCATTCCTTTTTACATACAGTCATATAATAAGTTCTTTGAGGGCATCCCTTTCACCCAACTTTACCCATTTGGAATATAGTAAATGCTTAATAAATGCATTTAAATTTATTTACTCATTCATTCCCTTCTTTCATGTATGAACGTCATTTGAGTAGGATGCTTATTTAATAATAATAAAAACAATGACAGCAACAATAATAAGTATTTATATAGAATTTTAAAGTTAGAAAAGTGATTTACTTATTATCTCATTTGAACTTCACAACAACCCTGCCAGGTGGTTACTGTGGTTATTAGTAGTCATATTTTGCAATTGAAGAAAATTAAATGAATAACTTGCTAAGGTTTACATAATTAAAAATTATTAATTAATTAATATTAAATATTTAAAATAATTAAAAATCAAAGGCAAGAAGTACACCTAGATCTTTCCAACTCTAAGTCCAATACTCTATTTGCTATTTCATGTTGTTTCTATATTGATTTGAATATTCAAATCGTTAGGTTTTTTTAAGTGTATAGATTGGGGTCAAGGAGAGAGCCCTCTAAAACTTCATAAGAGCTAGCTTATCAGTTTGACATTGATTCATTAACTTTCATTCTCTGGATGTAGTCTTTCAATAAATTCTGAAGTCATCTTACTAGGCCATAACCTAGTCCACATTTTTCTATTTTATTCACAAGGATATTGTAAGATAGTTTGTTAAATATATTGCTTGGTATATTGAATCCCTTTTATTTAACAGTCTATTTAACTTATCCTGGCTCATAAAGTTCACTTTTAATTTCTTAGTGCTCAAAAACCACATTTTAAGTATTTTTCCTTATGATTTAGGTCAATATTTTCTCTTTTGTTATGTTTTGTTTTATTTTTCTCCTGGTTTCTCCCATTCATTTTAATTCTTCTATGCAACATGACTAAAGTGAAAATGTGTTTAATAGGAATGCATGTGTAGAACCCATATAAGATTCCATGCCATCCTAGGGAGGGAGGGGGAAAGGAGGGGAAGAAAATCCAGAATTTATGGAAGTGATTGTTGAAAACTGAAAACAAATTAATTAATTTGGAAAAAATGAAAAATAATTTAAGTTAAACTCATTAACATGTAGTCTGAAGCATTCATACTTTCATTTTTGGAACTCACGTCATTTTATCATCCAAAACCTGGCAACTACTTTCCCATTTTTCAAAATAGTCACTTAATAGTCACATCTACAAATTATTTTAGTACCCTAAACACCATACGTCTGGATCTAACAACTAAAACTCATTGGTACTCTCTTGCCATCTTTTTACTTATTTTGCATTCACTTTCTTGTTATTATTTTTTCTTTTTTTGTTTCTATACTTCTAAGTCTGGGGATCATTCTATTGAATGGAGAAAATAAATTAGAGGTTGAATAGAACATCCCATTTACCTCAGGTGATAGCCCTTCACTTGTTTGTTTTTTTTTCTCTCTCTCTTACTTCCAACATAGATAAATTGTCTTAAATATTCATCTAAATCCTTAGCTCATCTTGGGATTTAGAATTTTTGACATTATTCTTTCAGGATTGCTCATACTTTAACTGCTCTTTCCCTCTCCAATAGATTAAAACAAACAGTAATTTGCCCAGGGTGACACAGCTAGTAAGTGCCTGAAGCTGGATTTCAATGTTGATCTTCCTGACTCTAGCCCCAGCACTCTATCCAATGAGTTACCTAGTCACCTCATTTCTCACACATACACACACTCACACCCATAACCACACCCAAACACACATACACACACATGTTTCTATGTACTAATCGCTTTCCCCTTTTGAATGTAAATTCCATAAGAGTAGAGGTTATTTATTTAATTTTTAAAATATTTTATTCCTCAGCAACTAGTACATGGTAGGTATTAAATAAATGCTTACTGATTGTTTGATTCTTCCTTTTTTTCCCTTCTAGGTTGCATTTTTCTTCCCTTCAGTCCCCTAACACATATTTGGATTTATTTTTGCCTATTTCTTATGTTTTTGTGGAGCTTGTTTTCCATCTCTGTCTCTCTCTGGCTCCGTCTCCTCTTGATGCATTGTGTTTCTTCCCTTTGAAGTATACAGTTCTTCAAGGGAGATGGGAGATGAAGTGCGATGTACGTGAAGACCATGAAGAATGAGCAATCACTCGAAGAATTCTAGAGTGTGAGAAGGAGAACACAGTGTAAGAAAACACAAAAGCTAGGAAGAGACCAGAATATGAAGAATATTAAATACAAAACAGAGGAGTTTGTATTTGATCCTGCTTATAATAGGGAATAACTGGAACTCATTGAGTGAGGTATGACACAATCAGATTAAATCTTTCAAAAAATCACCGTGGCTTCTCAGTGGAGGGTAAAGTGGAGTGGGGAGAGACTTAAGGCAGGGAAACTAGTGAAAGACTAATGCAACAATCAAGGCACAAGGTGATGAAGGTCTGAACTAGGGTAGTTGCTGTTTAGTAAAAAAAAAAAAAGAGATTAAAAGGAGAATGTGTACATAATATGTCAAGAAGGGAGAAATAACATGTACAGTGGACTGGATGGGTGGAGATGAGCTAGAGTGAGAAATCAAAGATTCCGGAGTGACTGAGAAGTTACAGGTGCCTTCCTGAATATAACGTGGATAAAGAACCAGCAAAGGAAGCTGAAAGGGAACGCTCTGACAGATGGAAGGAAAGAAAAGTGTCACAAAAATGGAGGTATCCACAAAGAGGTGATCAGTAGTGTTAAATGCTGCAAAGCGTTTAATAAGGTTGAGGATGAAGAGAAGACCATTGGATTTGACCATTCAAAGCCCATTGACAACTTTGCAGAGTGGTTTCAGTAGCTTTATGAGGTCAGGAGCTAGATTGCAGAAGGTTTAGAAGAGAATGAAAGAAGTGAAAACAACCAATGTAAAGGAATTTTTCAAACTTTTAAAAAAATTTAACTATAAATGTGAGAAGAGATATAAGATTGCAGCTAGCAAGAGTAACAGGATAAAGCAATTTTTTTGTGTTTATTTTTTCCGGGATGGGGTGATACCTGTGTATTTTAGGCATCAGAGAAGGAGTAGTAGATCAGTCTAAGCAATGGGTACCAATGTGTGACAACAGCAATCATCCTTCAACCTAGGCTTCAACTGGGTGTAATTGAACATCTTATGAATGTGAAGATCCTCCAAACAGCTCGGATTTCCTTAAGACATGTAAAACAGGTGGAAACAAGGATAGAATGTATTCTTACTATAGCTTATTTCTAACTGAGGTTGAGTTCTTTTATTTACGGTCTCCTTTTGCTATGTTTGTCCTTGCCTTTTGGATATATTTCCTATCTCAAATCCCCTTAAGCAAAAGAGAGGACTGACTTTGACATCTGGTACAAATCTAGCCTAGTTGTGCCTGCATTTCATCATGTCTCCACTGAACACATCCCAACATTTATTCAGTGTGCCTCTTGTTATTTTGCCAGTCCTTGACACCATGGGCATCTCAGACTGGACTCCAGCCCACCCCAGTTCTATTATTGACCCATGACTTTGAGTCCCCATATTTATTGTGGCTATTGATAGAGAGAAGAGCCGGTTAAAACTATTGGGTTTTAAGGTGTTTGGATGGCTGAGGGAGTCTAATGACACCCCAGAAAGGAGAAGCAGGCTCTCAAGAGTCAATTTGTTCCTGTAGCACAGCTGAAAATAAATTGGATTGATACTTAATTGTTAGCTCCTGAGATCTGGGTATGCAATTCTGAGTTCTAGCCAGGTCTGTTCTAGTGCATCGATAAAACAAACAAAACAACAAAAATGAACAGAACTTCACATTTAGTTTTTAACAGTATTCCTTGTGTGGGCACCTGTTCCAAGATGAAAATAACACCATGCATCTTGCATCCATCCTAAACATTTGCTTGTATGCCTAGAAATGGGGGAAGAGAGGATATTGTGTGTGAATCACACTCATTTCTGATTTGAGAAGTGTCAGGTGGGTTGGATGCCACCAAATGACCTTCCCCACTCCCATCAACAGCAGTTATCAAAAGGCTAATTTTGGCTTATTGTTTTTCTTTTTTATAAATCTTGTTAAAAAACCAGAATTTTGTTTAAGGTAAGTTGACTGTCCCTCGGCAAATTGATTTTTTGAAGCTGATGGAAACTGCACTACTCTCTCCACATAATTATAGTACATCCTACTGACTTGTGGAAATGCTTCCATGGTGTGTTTAGTGTGTCTGAAAGCTTTCTGATGGCTCTTGCTGAGGGGCTAGCTTTCCTAGCATTTATTATACTTGGCCCAATTTGAAGACACATAATGTAAAAGTTCTTGCAATAACTTCTCAGTGAGCCTGTCCCCTCTGTGTGATCCATCTACCATCTGGTCATCTGCTCAGGAACAAGGTGAGAAAGAAAGCAAAAATGAGTGCTCCAGGTAATTAAGAGACACAAGGATGTGATGCAGAAATGGATGGGAATCAGCAGTTCAGACTTTTGTCGAGATTTGGTGAGAAAAGGGGATTAGAGATGGTAGCATTTTTGAGGGAGCTTCCACAGATGGCATTTGTGAGGAGGAAGAAGGTTGCATAACAAGAGGCATCCAAGGAAATAGGCAGCAGGCTAGGGAACCAGGACATGAGAGCAACAAGTGGCTACATTTGTCATGTTTCACATCTGAGATGAAAAATGTTCTGCCTGGCAGCAATGCAGTTCTTCTCCGCATGGGCCTGTCACCATCTCCCTATGACCTGGCCTCGGGCAGGAGAGGAAAAATGGCTCATAAAAAGACAAGGCATGAAAGCTGCTGAGGCTGAGAGGAATTAATTCTTAGAAAGGTTGATTTCAGTGCCTTTGGTGAGATAGTCATGATATCTTATTAAAGGAACCCTGTGCCCCAAAAGTCATAGGGATTTATTGAAATTGCATGAACAAATGTGAGTTCTACAAGAGTTCGACAAGCTTCCAGGATGTGCTTTTTACACAATAATACCCACATGACTCATTAAAAGTCTCTTTCATCTATTTCCCATTTCCTTTCAATAAGAAAAAGCAATACATTGTCAGTAATTTGAAAAAGACTTCAGAAAATGAAACAGGGAATTCAGTCCTTTTCTTATGAATGGGATACAAATCCTGTTTGTTTTCTACCAGAAAAACTGGGCTAACTTCCCTCATATTTAGACAGTGCAGAAGTCAAACTAACTTCCTGATATGTTCAAGCATAGCTGTCCATATCATTATTTGTACCCAAACCTTTGGTTATTTTTCTTTTATCAGTGGAAATAGCTGGAATGCTCTATTTTCATTGCAAAAATTTAGTCTCATTAAAAAAAATATGCCTTGGAAACCTTTAATTTCATCAGTGTAGGGAAATCCCATGGTGGAAATGCTTTTTGCTGACAAAGATCAGCAACTCATTTGCAAGTTATGATCACACAGAAAGACTTAATCCTAGTCAATTCTTCCTGACTCCAAGGCCAGTCCCCTATCCACTATGCCACGTTGTCTTTCGTAGCCACATATCCAAATATAGTTGGCAATTAAAACTTATTCTCACATCTCTACCTAATCTTCAGTTTTTTCCTCAATACTGAAGTTAGTGGTGTCATCTTTTATATGAAACACTAAGTTTGACATTAACTTTAGAACTATAAAATTGTATAACTTTCTACAAACTGGTGTTTATGGAAAGTAAGTCATAGTTGAAGACTTCCAGGATGAGTCCTTGGGAAGGGTCAATCCTGTTTTTCCCATTTTCTTCCAATTCTTCTCTCTCATTAAATTTTTCTCTTTCTTTATACTCTTCCATACTCCAGAACACAGTTCTTATTCTTATTCTATTATATCATCTTATTCTATTCTAATCAATGAGGAGTACATTTCTGTATGCCTAGTAATGGACAAGGTAATGTTGCTACCCTCAAAGTGCTTACATTGTTTTAGATGACAGTGGACACAATGTACATCAATGATGACAATACAAGATCCATAAAAGATACCAAGTAATTTGGGATGCAGCCTAGAGCAAATAATAGGAAATATTCCCTGTAATTGGTAGCATTTGAGGGAAGCTAGTGTTTCTAAGAGACAGAAGTGAGTGGAAGATAATATCTCAAGCATGGCAGAGATACCATGGAAAATCAAGGACTGGGGAAGGTGAAAGGTCTTGAACAAGGAATATCAAATAAGTCAGCTGGGCTAGAATTTAGATTTGATGAGCAGAGGTATGCGTATTACATGTAACATGTATTAATGTAATACATTATATTACATATAATCAGTATGGAAAGATGGAGTGCAGCCAAATTGTGAAGAATTTTAAATGATGGAGGCATCTGAATTTTATTTTAGAGGCAGTAGGTAACTGCTGATATTTTTTAAGTGTGGAAATGACATGGGCACAGCTATGCTTTGCTCAATCGCAGCTGTGTGGAAGAGACACACACAGAGAGAAAGAGAGAATAAGAGAAACAGAGACAGAGACAGGAGAGAGAGAGACAGGAGAGACAGAGAGAGACAGAGGATAGAGGCAGAGAGAGAAGAGGAGAGAAACTAGATGAAACTAATTAGTAGGCTATTATAGTAGTTCAAGCCAAGTAGGGAGAAGTGCCTGAAATAGAGTGAGAGCTATGTGAATGGAAAGAAAAGGACGGAGGCAAGAGATGTTGTGAACAGGAAAATTCATAAGACCTGGCAGCTGATTAGACATGGGGGTAATGATTAAGAGTGAAAATTTGGAAAATGACTTCTATTTTGTAATTGGAAAGATTATACTGCCCTTGACAGAAATTAAAAAAGAAATAGGTGAAGGGTTGTGTTTAGGGGAAAAGATGGGTTCTATTTTGGACATGTTGAACCTGAGATACCTCCAACATCCAGTTGGGGATATGGGGCAGACAGTTGGAGATGCACCACTAGAATTCATGAGAAAGAAGAGGGTTATATATGTAGATTTGGAAGTCATTTGAGTAAAAATGGCAATTAAATCTATGGAAGTAGCAAGATGATCAAGAGAACAGGAAATCAAGCCAAGCCCTCTGGGACACTTATATTTATACATAAGGGATAGGACTTGGATGATGAGCCTGCAAGAGAGAATGAAAAATAATTGTCTAGAAAAGTAGGAAAAGAAACAGGATAGAGATGTTATAAAAACACAAGGAAGAGACAGTGGGACAGCCTCTGTCTCTTTCTTTTCATTCAGACAGCTATCACTCTATTTCAAGCACTTATCCCTACTTGCTTGAACTATTATAACAGCCTGCTAATTAGTTTCATTTAGTTTTTCTCTGTCTCTCTCCTCTGTGGTCTGTCTGTAGTGGTCAACAATATCAAATGCTTTTCTGAATAAGAGTTTAAAAGAAGAGAAGAGGATTAAAGCAAAGCTATCAGGATTAATAATAAGGAAACAATTGGTGAAATTGGAGAGAGTAAATTTCAGGTGAATGTCAGGGATGGAAGACAAATTCCAAGGGATTAAGAAGAGATAGAGAAGACCAATTATATGCCAGATTTTTTGGCAGAATAGGCTAGAATACTGCACAGCCTCTAGCCTATAGTTAGCTAGTCCATCTGCAACACAGTGAGATCCAGTGACTTGTTTTAGACCATTCAAGAAACCAGAGATAGCTCTTGGATTGTATTTTGGCAGTCCTTGAGTTCCAATCTGATGTTTGGATACTTTTTTCTCTATTTTCTTTCAATAATAAAGAATTGTGAATTTCAGGGACAATTAGGAAATAAAAATAGGTTTAATTTTTGTAAAGTTATACTCTAATACATTTGTTTTTCTGTGTATAAATAAAAACAAATGTTCAGTTGTTATATTGGCAGAGGAAGGCTAAAATATACTATGATTTTAGCTAGGATATAGGGAACAGTTCTGTGGAAAAGAGTGTATCCCCTCCAAGGAGTTTTACAGGAAAAAAGCATGGCCCTTTGCAAATAAATAGCAAGAGAATGGTGGTCCAGTGAGGAAATAATGATGTGCATTACTCACTATTAAGTACTCACTGGCTACGGCCCTTTCACTTGTCAAATCATGACCAGATTCTGGCTCCTTGCTGTGGTCAGACACAGCAGGCTAATTAAGTTTCTCTAAAGTATAATTTCAAACGCTTTCAGCAACTAGGCTCCTTTGTTGTGGAATCTACATTTTGCTCAGTTCCAAATGTCCTTGTCTGTTCGTTGAAAAACACAAACACAAACAAAAGTACAAGTATTTAGAGACGGAAATGTCCTGTGCCAACAGCCTGAGCAAAGATGTGTAGATGGGAAATATATACTGTCCTGTTGAGGGCCATCAGTCCTCTATTTAATCTTTAATCATTTAACCTGAACATTTAAGCCAAAGAATCTAGAGAAAAATGTCACTTAAGCCAAAGATTGCAGCTACAATATTAACTGTCAACAAGTCAACAGACATTTACATGTTTACCATGTGCCAGGCACTGACCTGTGTGCAAGCAAACTATAGGTAATCTTTGCCCTCAAGGAGCTTATATTTTAATAGAAGAAAATAACACATAGAAGGCAACTGAAAGGGGGAGGGAGAGAGAGAAGGAGAAACTGTAACTATAAATATTTATCTTTAGACAATCAGTCAAGCAGCAAGTATGTTTTAAGGACCTCTAACATTTAGGCACTTTATTAAGCAATGGGGACAGAAAGATAAAAATAAAGCAATCTCTGTCCCCCTGGAATTTACATTCTGTCTTGAATAAAATCTCATATAAACTTATTTCCACTACTCCACATAAAAAATAATTAAAAGTTTAAGCCCTTTCCCATTTCAATCAAAAAGTGCTATAAGATAGAAAACGCATGGTATAGTCAAAAATTACTGGGTAGAGTAATAGTTAAGAGACCAAAGGTCAAGGTGAGTTCTGTCATTTAAAACGTGACCTTGGCGAAGTCCTTTAGCCTGTGTGGATTTCAAAATTTCTTCCTCTGTAAAATGATCACAGAATTAGGATATCATAGAATTGAATAAGGCTTTAGAGGTCATCTATGTGAACTCATATCTGAACAAGAATCCTCTGTATAACACTAATGATAGCAGTCCATCCTACATTTCCTTAAGTACCTCTGGGGTCGAGAAATTTATCGTTTCCTAAGGCAGTCCAGTCTACTTTTGGGGGGTTTTTATCCTGAGAAAGTTTTTCCTTTCATCAAGCCTCAAGTTTCTTCTTTCCTTCTAGTTCCAACCATTGCTCCTAGTTTTTCTTTCTAGGGACGAGAAAAGCAAGTCTAAGCTCTCTCCCACATGTCATTCCTTTCAAAATCAGCCGAACATAGTTCTTATGTCCCTTCTAAGCTTCTCCAAGTTAAATACCCCTAGTTCCTTCAAGTGATCCTCATATTACATGATCTCAAAACCCTACACCATCATTGTCACCCTATTCTGGGTGCTCTCAGGCATATCAATGTAATTTTAAAAATGTGGTGCCTCAGACTTAATATAATATTGTGGATGTTGGCTTAGCAAAGCAGTATACATTAAAACCATCACTCCCATATTCGGGGTGTTATTCCTCTGTCAATGCAGTTTAAGTTGAGGGGGACTAAACTATATGGTTTTGAAAGTCTCTTCTAACTTTAATATTCTATTGTATAGAGCAAAGTTTATTTGCAAAGGTAGTTGACTTTCATATATTCCAGATGCCATATTCATCTGCTTTCCTAAGTCCAATATTCACCAACCCTATTTCTTTGTTCTTTTTCTTTATTATCTGATCTTGGACATGAGAGGCATGTTCGTCTCTGTGGATGAAACAAGCCAATAATCTCTCTAGAATCTCCTTAACTAATCACAGAACCTTATTAAGTTACCATGCAAGGATGCCTGTCAGGTCTACATTAAGGTGAAGGGGCAAAACACCCAGATGATTTAAACTGTTGATTGTTTCCTTTGTTTGCTATCTCTTATGCCATGGAGAAGAGATGAAATACTGATATCATCCCCACTGGCAAAGGCACACTTCGGAGTTGATTCCTCTAAATGTCCCTTGTTCATGCAAAGAATAATGAGTAAGCAATAGAGAGGAATCTCCACCCTCTAAGGCCAGGATCTGAGAGAAGTGAGGATAGAATGATCTTTTCAGAGAAAACTGTTTTAACACCATCAACCTACCTTCTCTTTGTAACTGACTCCTCTTGGCCATGTACCTATTTCTCATGAACATGAATATGTCCAGATAACAATTTCCATGATGTAGTGCATGGTTTGGTGATAGATAATGGCCCAGCTCTTGAGGAAAGAAGCCCTAAAGTCAGGTTCTAACCCTAACATATGTGAAATATGGCCATAGATGAATGACCTAGAAAACTATCTTGGACTCTCACTTATAAGAGTTACTCATCAGCATCAGTAGAAGGAATTTCCACAGTGAGAGATCACACATTAAATAACTCATGGAATTTTTATTCCTTCCCGCCCTACACCTCTTACAGCTGGCATTTAGAGATTAAAAGGTGACTGACTAGTGACACACAGTTCAAATCAACCTTGGAATTATAGTTTCTCTTTGTCAGAAAGCACTATAGCATTGGGTTAAACAAGCAGTCTCTGAAAAGCCACACTGAGGCCAAAGGAAACATCTTTTTTTTTTATATTTGAAATGTAATTTTTATGGATATAATAGAGCCAGAGAAAACATTTTGGATTGCTGGGATTTTACAGCCACTCTAGGGTAAGGTGAAAGGCGTGTTGAAATAATAAAAAAAGAAAAATATTTCATGATTAAATTTCTCTGGCTGGCTAACTCTTGATTTTACAAACTTTCTTCAAAATGTAACCAAATTTGTACTGTTACCACCTATAGAATAGTTATTCCCCCAACACAAACTGCCCCTTCTCATTTTGCTGCACTTCTCAGCAATACATCCTGAGCCTGTAACAAGCCGCACTGTGTGAGTAGCTGGCTGTCAGCAAGAGCTGCTTACTGAAAATCCACATCAATCAAAACAACCTCCCCAAGCCCAAAGTACTGAAGATGTTGCAATCATTAAACAGTAATGCAAATAAAAAAGCAATATCTCACCTCATTAGTACTAAATATGTTGTTTATTTTTTCCCCAAGTAAAATGTTTAGAAGCCTGCATAATGAGGGTCTCACTGACAGAGGTGTGGAATTATGAAGCAGCTAAATCCAGCAAGGAGACAGAGTGATAAAATAGATTGGATTTCAGCAGTAACTGTGCTCAGAGAAAACTTGGGTGGCTGAATTCCACATTAGCACATTGTTTTGACAATCATGCACTCAGAAATTCTATTTCATGGTAATCAGCAGGATGCGACATGTGGGTAGAGGGTAGTGAATACAGCATGTAGTCCTAAAGCTACAGGACACGGTCAGAAAACTGCCAGTCCCATTTGGATCTAGGAGCTTGGAGAACATACATTTATAGTCTGCTGAAATGAGGCCCACTTTCTAATGAAGGCATTTGCCACTGAAGGCCTTCTAAGAGTAGAGAGAGATAATTAAAGCTGACAGGCAGGGATGAGATTGAATGCTTTAAAAAAAAATCAGCACCTAGGACAGTACTGACATTGATGTTTAAACCAGATAACACATCTCCAGCCTCTATAGCCTAAAACATATTGCCAGAAAGGGATTCTTCTTAGAGTTATCCAGAATCTAGAAGGCAATTTAATATTTGCTTTGTAATATGCTGCAAAGTATTATACTGTGTTTCTTGTGCTGAAATTAGGGGGTTTATTTTGAATGTGCTCAAGAGCTTTATGCATCATAATTAGAATCGTTACATTTTTCCTCTCCTTGGTATGGAATACTGTACTCTGTAGCCTTTTGTGACTTCTGATCTAAAATCAAAGAAAAGCCTTTTTTCCATCCACCTACAGCAGCAAACACCTAAAAGTGAAAATTGATTCCACTCCTGGAGTGAACACAATAGGTATAAACAGTATATTCTTTAGTCATCCAAATTTATTTTTATATTCTCTCGTAAGAAGAATTTAATTCAATTCAGTTCAGTAATCATTTATCAAGCACACACTTTGTGCAAGACACTTTGTGGATACAGAGACAAAACAACAGCTTTTTCCCTTAAGAAGCTTATAGCATATTGGAGAGATGCAGCATATATGTACATAAATAAGTACAATATAATTTGGAGAGAGAAAAAGACTGACAACTAGAGGGATCTGTAAAAGTCTCTAGAAGAAGGTGGCACCTGAAGAGGGCCTTAAAGGATACCAAGAAGAATAGAGGTGGGATGAGGAAGGAATGTATATGAGGTGTGTGGGAGAGCTATTTCAAAGGTATGGATGGAATGCCAGCTTTGGAAATAGCAAATAGGTGAATAGAGCTGAAATATAGAATTTACAAAAGAGAATAGTGAAATAATTCTAGGAGGTACAGAACATCCTTGTGTCTCATCCTGTTCCTGACTCAGAGGACATTGGTTCAGATTCCAACCCTGTTACTTGCTATAGTACTTGTATGACCTTGGGCAAGTTGCTAGACCTCTTCTTAGTCAACTGCAAAATGGAAAGATTAGATCTGACGTTCTCTTCTAGCTCAAAGTCCACTATTCCATGATCTCTGACCTTCATCAGCATTGTCATTATTGGGCTAATTGCAAAAGGAGACTAAAATTATTTGTCATGATATATACATTTTACAATCTTTACTTTCAAAACAGGCAGTATGACATAACTCTGATCCAAAAAGATCTGTGTTCATTTTCTACCCTTTGATACATACTGACTAACTCTGGGGAAATCACTAAAATCTCTAAGAATATAAATTGTTGAGAAGATTACACTATCATTCATAGAAGGAATTTCATTACCTTTATACCAATGAAAACAAAAATCACATTACTGTTCTTTTTTTAAACAACCTTTCATTTTTGTAACTGATCTATCATACTGACAATTTTGCCCTCGCCTAGTCAACGACTCTTTCAGGATGAGTAAGGGGATTATTGAAGCTTGGAGTTCTTAAAGCATTTTCTCTTTCCTTCAGGGGTTAGCATATTCTCCAAAACTCCATAGTCTCATTCTTCTTCCTTCTCTTTCTCACCCCCAGAATCAAAGACTCATAAAATTTGAGAGTAGGAACGAACATATGTGACTATCTAGTGCAATCCATATAGCGAGGGAATTCCCACTATAACCTACCCAACAAGTGGTCTTCCCCTTCTCTGTAGATCATACCTATTTTTGCTGATATTCTAGGCATGTAATTTTCCCATCTGTGTTCAGTTAGAACTCTTCATTACTGCTTGTAGTTCTTGCTTATTTCATATACGGCTTTGGTGTGAACATTTGGATTTCCCATTTATTTATTTGTCTTTTATTTATAAGGTGTTCCTACTGCCAAATTCTCTGAGTGTGCATCCATAACAAATAACACATTAAAAATAGAGTACATTAGTATGCAGTTTCATACACATTGATACATTAGCATTCTGTTCCATAGTACTTATCTAATGGAACAGAAAATGTTCATCCTCTAGATGGACATTGAGACATATTTGGTATGTTAAAAATGTATTCGACATTAAAGCTGACTCCTGGCTTTGTGTTGCTTTGTTGTACACAAGATAATGCTTCCAGGGAGCTCTTTCTGTGCACTAGAAGTATGGAGTGTGGGCCTCAACTTACTTAAAGGAAGACAGTTTAGTGCATTCTCCTAAAATTGTGAAAGAAAGAAGATAGCATTTAATAAGCATCTGCTATGTACCAGATACTGTGCTACATGCTTCACAAATATTATCACATTTGAACTTTATAACAACCCTTGGAGGTAGGTACTATTATTATCCTCCTTTCACAGTTGAGGAAAGTGAAGCAGACAACATTTAGATCATTTGTCCAGAGTCACATGTATGTAATATGTATCTGAGTCCAAATTCGAATTCAGATCTTCCTGATTCCAGGCCCAGCATTCTGTCTACTGTGCCACCTACCTGCCCACTTCAGCCCACACTCTGAGACCATCACCTCTCTATCAGGAGTTGAGTAATATGTTTCATCATCAGTCTTCTGCAATTGTGGTTAGAAATTGTGTTGATCAGAGTTCCTGAGTCTTTCAAAGTTGTTTATCTATAAAACATTGTTCCCATGAACAATATTATTATGCAAATTTTCTCCTTACTTCTAGTAAGTGTCTGAGGCCAGATTTGATCTTTTGTCTTACTATGTCAAGGCCCACTGTTCAATCCACCGTGTACCATCTAGTTGCCGAAGAGACATAAATAGCCCTTACTGTTAATGGAAAATTATTCTCCTATTATCAAGAGGAAGAATGAGATATTAGCACATGGAATGGGGTTTGGATAGTGGTAAAATATATAAATGGTCAGTAATATAACACCATATGTTGGTCCCAAAGGAATGAAAAGAAATATATTCTCTGCATGACATTTTTCCTATTCATATAAATTATGAAAGGGAATTCTTTTAGCTATCTCTACCATTTTTTCTGCCAGTTCTTTGATCCAAGATGAGCCTTTTTCATGACATTTTGGATTTTTCCCATAAGTTAGGCTGATGCTAGTCACTCAGAAGCCATGCTTCTTGACTCTGAAATAGCAGCAGACCACAGGATTATGGAATTAAAGTTGGAAGGGACCATAGATAGATTATCTAGAAGAGGAAACTGAGGCACAGAGAGATGAAATGACTTTTCCAGGATTGACTAGCTGGTAGGAAGTCTTAAGTGAGATTTGGACTGAGCTCTTCACTCCAAGTCCAGGATCCCATCCACTATGCCATTGCAAGGCTCCTGTTAGATATATACTTGAGGGAATAGTGAATACGGAAATTGTTTTAGGTCCCAAGGTTTGGGTGACTTTCCATTGCAGGGGAATCAACAACAAATGAAGGTTGTGATGCTAAAAAGTAAAAATCATATATATATATATATATATATATATATATATATATATATATATATATATATATATATATACAGTGATCCCAGAGTTAACTTTCTGCTACCGAAGTGATGGCTACTAGATTGCCACCCTTCTCCTTCCATGCAATTCTCAGACTTTCCTTTTATGACTTCTTTCCCCTTTCAACAGGTTGCCTTCACTGTTTATTACATTTGTTGAGAGAAGGGGAGGTAGATAGAGTAAATCCATAGTGCCATTTTCCCAGCCCTATAACCCTCTAGGGATGGTTGTGAATTCTGTTTTCCACCAGGCATGGAGTTCTATATGCTCTACAAAAGTTTTGTGTTTCCAGAGAAGGCTTCATCATGTTTGTAAAACATTTTTTCGAACCAAAAACTGCTATATAAATAAGAGTGGCCAAATACTAAGTACCTAAATGCTTTTTTCATTCCTTAGTATCTTCATCATCATCATCACCACCACCACCATCATTATCGTACATTTATTAATACTAAATAGTAATTGTTTTCTCTTTTACCCAGGAACTCTGAGGGGTTTCCCCTCCCAGTGTGATTTTTTTTTTTTAAAGGGGGCCATTGCTTGAGAAACTACTTAAAGAAGTCTATTCATTGAATGAGTGTATCTCACTCAAAGTGAGGATGCTGTAATGCTGTAAGACCTAGGGCTGAAAGGACCAAGGTCTCACATTTCATCCTGGGCCAACTCCAGCCATCCTGATGAATATCAGGTCAGTGGACCCAGATGGTTCAGGAAAAGAAAATGAGGTTGGTGACCTTGCCCAGCTCTCCCTCACTCAAATCAAAGTCAACTGCAAGTCATGTCATCATCATGATGTCATGGTCCTCTTGGAGAATGAAGGACAAACCCAACAACAGCAGCAACCCTACCATAGGAGGAGAGAGGTCATAGGATCATAGATAGAGAGCTAGAAGGACCTTCAGTCTAATTTCTTCAATTTTCTAGATGAAGAAAGCGTGCTCTATGTCACATAATCATTAAGTGTCAAGATTGGAACCAGGGTATTCAGAAAGCACAACAGTATATCACATCAGAATGTGACCTTTGTCCTCCATATAACAACATTTTTACCCATACCATACCCCATTCCCTGTCCTTTAAATTTTATTAACAGAAACAAAAAAATTTTTATCCCAATGTTCTACAATGAAAAAAATGGTGTACTGAATGTTTAAGGTTTTTTTTTTTACAGATTTTCCCCACATTGCCAAACCAAAAACAATATACTTTTCTTTGTTAAAACATCTGCCTTTCAAATTATAAATATTGATCATATTGATATAGACATCCCCCCTCTGGTTCCTCATCTGTAAGTTTCCCAGGTCCTTTCTTCAATGCTTAAGTACTTCAGTAATTCACTGGATCTGTGATTTCATCTGTGGACATTGCTTGCCATGGTGTAAGTTGTGACTCATCCTGGTCTTTTCAAGATTATTGCCCTTATCTTCCCATAAATCTCCCTTAGGAGAACCTTCCATTCAAAGCCTTTCTCTAGATCTTTTAGTATTATCTGGGTAGCAGCTCAGTGTCTCAAACTGTTCTCTCTCTCAGTATCCCTCCTTTTCCAGGCATGCATCTTTTTGATGACATTTTTTACACGCCTTCTTGCCTGCAGTGTGTTATTGTTAATAAACTGCAGCCTATTTCTACCCACCATATGTCTCTCCATTGCCTTTTGGGTGACTCACAGTTTTGATTCTTCAGAAATGTAGCAGCATAAGATTCTCTGTCTCATAGATTTCTGGGAGAATGCTGATGTTTACAAAGGTAAATTTTGTTACAGTCAGAGGCTTGGTCATTAAAAGTAATGCAAAATTTTACAGAGAAATCCAGCCATCTCATTTCCTCCTATTTCCATTAGGGTCTCATCAAAACAAATCCCAAATCAGGTCTCTTACATCTTTTTTATTGTGTTTATTTGCAGAACAGATTCACTCATGACAATTCCACTGCCTGCTCACAGTAGATGCTGTTAAGTTCCTTACTCCCCATATTACTCTAGCTTTGAGTACTCCTGGATTACTAGGCTCCTAAAATTATCATCCTTTGCTTGTCTAACTACAATTTTCTTTACCTATTCTTTTTAATTGACAGTATTGAGCACAGATTTAAAGTTGATCGTATTAGTTGATTGGGGACATTATTAGAGAGGACAACTAGAAAGGACTGATATAGGGTGACATAAAGCATGTCAGTGTGCTTTAAAAATATCAATATCACAACTATACGTGGGATAGATTGGAGAGGCAGAAATAAGAAAGATTAATCAGGAGACTATTGTCAAGAATAAAGGCCAAAACTATTTCACATGGGCCAAAACCTGGCCACTTTCTAACAATATTCTTTATTTTTCAATAAAATTTCATTGTACTTAAAAATGTAAAAAAATCTTAGATTGAAGGTTGTACAGAAACAAGTAGAGGGCTGGATTTGACCCTTGAACAGCAGGTTGCCAACTCCTGGCCAGGTGAAAAGGGATAAGGACCTGAAAGAGTTGTGGTGTGGTTTGAGAGGAAGGGACAGATGCCAAAGATAGTGCACAGATAGGCGTATTTGGATATGGGGAATGAGTGAGAAGGAAAAGTCAAAGATTTGCCTCAGTATGTGAGCCGGGATGCCTGGCCATATGGTATGATCTCAATTGCCCTTGTGCTCCTTCAGCAGAAAGAAAAACATGAGTTTAGCAGCATATTAACAAGAAAAAAATAGTGAATACTGGAAGCTATCAGATGCAATGATTCCTTTCCCCAAGGGGTCATGTATCTTGACATTCAGATGTCTTCCTCTGCCACCTCCCTAACTGCATCTGTTTGGCTGTGTATATTAAAGTGACTTGTTAATAACTCTGTCACTAATGAATTGAAAAACTTCTTTTTTGGAAAAAGACGAGGAGTTCTGCATTCTAGCACCCTGAAACATAATCCTTGAAAAGTATGGAAATTTACCCTGAATTAAGAAAATCTCATTCCTTGCTTCTAATATTTATAATCACATACTCTAATGGATCTGTTCATCAACAAGGAAACTCTTTCAGCAATACATATTACAACTCATCCCTGGCTACCTCATCACGTGCAACTCTTGGTAACACCCTCCTGTAAATTTTCACCTAATGAGTTAGGGTCTTTCATTTGCTTTCTTAAAAATGTATAGATAGAACAAATAATTTTGAAAGACTTAAGAACTCTGATCAACTCAATGATCTTCCGTGATACCAGAGAACAGACTATAAAGAATGCTTTCCACCTTCTGATAGAGGAGTGATAGATTATATATACAGAGTGAAACACACATTCTGGACATGGCTAATGCAGGAATATGTTTTTTTGACTAGACATATTTTTTACAAAGGTTTTGTTTTTATTTTTGTTTTCTTTTTTTATTTGGGGGAAAGGAGAGATAAAATACAGTATTAGTTGAAAAGAATTTAGACAAAACTCCCTGAATTTATGGATAAAAAACTGAATTGATCATCAGAAAAACTTATTCTGATTCTAAGGTTTAAGCTGTATTCTATTAATCCAAGGAAAAGGGACATTCACTGGCATAGTACATTGTCATGCCAGTATCTAAGTGCAGTAAAATATCATAATGCTGGGGTCAAGAGGTGAGGCAGTATCTGTATTATAATCTGCCCTTGTTATGGTCAGAATTACACTGTGTATCAATAAAATTTGACCTGTAGTATAACCAAATATATGGACGAGGCAGGTTTTCACGGTACAAAGAGTTTTATACGCTCTTTCATTTCATATTTCTAGTTGGCAAAGTCACCCAAGTGAAGGTTTTATTTATCAAACTTTACTACTCCATTGTCAATACCTCTTGCTTGGGATTCATGGCAATGGACATATTAGCAATCATGAACTCGGTCTCTCCCTTTGCTAGACCTGCCCTATAAAGATATAAGGTTGGTAATATTGTAAGTGTGAATCAAATGTTTCAGGAGAATCATACAATCACAAAAGGCTAGGTCCTTTACAAGCTCTGTGTTTGAGATGCTGGGATCTGCTTAATGGCTCTCACACCTATAGCGCACATGAGACAACAGTTTGATATCACCAGCTGTAATCCAGATGGCACATATTAATTTATATAGGGATATTGGAAAAATATATGGTTTCCATCTGAAGTCTTTTAAGTGTGATTTTTCTATTCATTCAAACATTACTTCTCCTCATTTATACCATAATGCAGTTAGAATATGGTTCCCAGGTGAATGAGCATTTCTTTCCTCCATGGCTCTTCGTTTCTACTCTCCGCCTTGTGAATTAATCAGTGTCATTCAAGATGTGATTTCAATTGGCTGATAAGCAATGTGGTCATGTCAAACAGCCATCAGTGTGTGGGGGAGTGAGGGCTGATTAGATAAATTTAGAACATCTTTCATCTCATTTTCAATATTAACAACTGTTCTATAGTCTTAGCAGCAGACACAATGGTATGATAAACTTTTGGCATTTCAATTCTTCAGTTCTCTTGTTTGGATAAATGTTAGAAATCAGCCTGGCACTGAAACCCAAACCCAAACCACTGTGTTCTCAAGAAAGTCAACTTATTCATAGCAGAAAAATAGCACCTATTTAATAACAAAATTCTTTAAATACAGAAGTTGTAAGGCCAGGTTCAGTTTTGATATATGTATATAATTAGTGATATTGTGTCCAAAATAGCACTAAGGTCAGCTGCCACTTCTCTCCAACCCCATACTCTGTTGAAAGCTCAGTGGCCACTCCTTTTTAACCCTCTCA
Organism: Bettongia penicillata ogilbyi; assembly: GCA_023548195.1. Taxonomy (NCBI): domain Eukaryota; kingdom Metazoa; phylum Chordata; class Mammalia; order Diprotodontia; family Potoroidae; genus Bettongia; species Bettongia penicillata. The sequence continues at coordinate 754,183 of JAJHZJ010000243.1, read as the reverse complement.
CCTCACCCCTCTCCCCATGCCTATGAAGTAAGGTTCAAACTCTTCTGCCTGGCATCCAAGGTCCTTCAAAAGTTGGCACTAGCTTGCCTTTCCCTTATTTTCTATCATTACTCTCCTGTATGTCCTCTATATCCTAGCCAAACTGTATAACTCTCCATTCCCCCCTCCCCCACACAAATCTGTCCTGTACTCTCAAATGCCTGGAATGCTTTCTCTCCCTCTTTTCACCTGATGAATTCATAATTATCCTTTAAATCCTATTTTCTCCATGAGAAATAAAGGATTTTACCTCTTTGGCTACACTTACCACTTTATTTTGCCCTTTTCTGACATATTTCTGACAATAACATAGCCCATGTTATTTTGTATTATAGTTATCTGTGTAGATTTTCATTTACTAGTGTATAAACACAAGTCTTTGTCTTATCCAAACTTTGTATTCCCCCAACAGCTAGTATAGTGCCAAATAGTAGAGGATTACTACATGTCTATGACCAGGGACCAGTCACTTTACCATGGGTATCATTTTTATATATATAAAATGATGCAGTTGAGCTAAATAATTTCTAAGGTCTTGTGCTTGCAATTGAAGGTTCTGTGATCTTCTGAACAGTGTCAAACTGATTCTAAATGAATTGAATGAAATTGAATAAAATAAAATAATATGGAAATGGGAAAAGAGGGAAATATGACCATCTCTGTGGCTAGCTGATCCTTTTTTCATTCCTGGTGACACTTGAGGCCAGCTCTGGGCACTGCATTTTAGGAAGTTGAAGAGTGTTTGAGTTGAATTTAAAATTCTACATTTTACGTTGAAGAGCAACCAGAATGATAAAAGTTCTTGATATCATTCCATATGAAAAAAAGGTTGAAAAAGTAGAAAATGCTGGGTCTAGAGAAGACCTAGTAAGAAGATGATAAAAATGTATTTAAAATTGTCAAGTATTTAAAAGATTGTCAAGTTGGAGAGTGATTAGACATTTTTTCCTTTATCCAGAGGTCTGAACCAGTAATAATGTGTGGAAGTTGAGAAGAGATAGAATTTTGATGTTAGGCAAAACTCCATAACCAGAGCTAGCCAAAAGTGGAATGAGCTTCCTCAGAAGGCAATATGCATTTCTCCCTGAGCTAAGGCTGGATGGCTTCTTTTCAGGCATGTTTTAGGAGGAATTCTTGCTCAGGTATAATTTGGACAAGATGACCTCTGAGAGCACTTCTTTTTTAAAATTATTTTTTAGTTTTCAACATCCACTTTCACAAGATTTTGAGTTTCAAATTTTCTCCCTATCTCTCCCCTCCAACCACCCCAAGAGATCATGCATTCTGATTACTCCTTCCCCAAATCTGCCCTCCTTTGTATCACACCTCTCCCTTCTCTCATCCCCTTCCCCTTCATTCTCCCATAGGGCAAGATAGATTTTTATATCCCATTGCCTGTATGTCTTATTTCCTAGTTGCATGTAAAAACAATTTTAACATTTGTTTTTAAAACCTTGAGTTCCAACTTCTCTTCCTTCCTCTCTCTCCACCCATTCCCCTCTGAGAAGGCAGGCAATTTTATATAGGTTATAAATGTGTAGTCATGCAAAACACTTCCATAACAGTCATTATGAGAAAGACTGACTATATTTCCCTCCACCTTATCCTGCCCCCCATTTATCTTATTCTCTCTTCTGACCCTGTCCCTCCTTAAAAATGTTTACTTCCAATTACCCCCTCCTCCCATTTGCCCTCCCTTCTATCATACTTTCCTGTTTATCCCCTTCCCCACTATTGTCCTGTAGTGTAAGACAAGATTGTCATACAAAATTGAGTATATGTGTTATTCCCTCCTTAAGACAAATGCTATGAGAGTAAGGTTCACTCTTTCCCTCTCACCTCCCCACTCTTCCCTGCATTGAAAAAAGCTTTTTCCTTCCTCTTTTATGCGAGAGATAATTTGCCCCATTCTATTTCTCCCTTTCTCCTTCTCCCAATATATTCCTCCCTTTCCCCTTATTTTTTTTAGATATCAACCCTTCCTATTCAACTCACCCTTTGCCCTCTGTCTATATGTATATAATCCCTCCAACTACCCTAATACTGAAAAAAGTCTTAAGTTACAAATATTATCTTTCCATGTAGGAATGTAAACAGTTCAACTTTAGTAAGTCCCTTTTGATTTGTCTTTACCTTTTCATGAAGGGGCAGCTAGGTGGTGCAGAGGCTAGAGCACCAGTGCAGGAATCAGGAGGACCTGAGTTCAAATCTCACCTCAGACACTTGACACTCCCTAGCTGTGTGACCTTGGGCAAGTCACTTAACCCCAATTGCCTCATACTGGGTCACTTCCAGTCATCCTGATGAATATCTGGCCACTGGATTCAGATGACTCTGGAGGAAGAGTGAGGCTGGTAACTTGCCCAGCCCTCCCTCACTAAAAAACCAAAAGTCAAGTGCAAGTCATGTCGTCATTTCTACGATGGCATGGTCTTCTTTGGCAACAAAAGATGAACACAAACACACACACACACATACACCTTTTCATACTTCTCTTGATTCTTGTGTTTAAAAGTCAAATTTTCAATTCAGCTCTGATATTTTCATCAAGAGTGCTTGAAAATCCTCTATTTCATTGAATATCCATTTTCCCCTTGAAGTATTATAATCAGTTTTTCTGGGTAAGTTATTCTTGGTTTTAATCTTAGCTCCTTTGACCTCTGAAATATCATATTCTAAGCCCTCTGATCCCTTAATGTAGAAGCTACTAGATCTTGTGTTATCCTGAGTGTGTTTCCACAATACTGGAACTGTTTATTTCTGGCTACTTGTAATATTTTCTCTTTGATCTGGGAGTTCTAGAATTTGGCTACAATATTTCTAGGAATTTTCCTTTTGGGATGTCCTTCATGAGTGATCAGTGGATTCTTTTACTATCTATTTTACCCTCCGATACTAGAATATCAGGGCAGTGTTCCTTGATAATTTCTTTAAAGATGATGTCTAGGCTCTTATTTTGATCATGGCTTTCAGGTAGTTCAATAATTTTTAAATTGTCTCTCCTGGATCTATTTTCCAGGTCAGTTGTTTTTCCAATGAGATATTTCACCTTGTCTGCTACTTTTTCATTACCTTGGTTTTCTTTTATAATTTCTTGATTTTCTTAGTCATTAGCTTCCATCTGTTCCATTCTAATCTTTAAGGAATTATTTTCTTCCGTGAGCTTTTAGACCTTCTTTACCATCTGGCCAATTCTGCTTCTAAGGCATTATTCTCCTCATTGACCTTTTGGATCTCTTTTGCTATTTGGATTAGTCTATTTTTAAGGCATTATTTTCTTCAGTATTTTTTAGGGTCCTCTTTAGCAAGCAGTTGATTCATTTTTCATGATTTTCTTGCATTACTCTCATTTCTCTTCCCAATTTTTGCTTTACTTCTCTTACTTGATTTTCAAAATCCTTTTTGAGCTCTTCCATGGCCTAAGATCAATTCATATTTTCTTGGAGGCTTTGGATGTAGGAACTTTGACTTTGTTGTTTTCTTCTGTTTGTATATTTTGGACTTCCTTATCACCAAAATAAGACTCTAGAGTCTGCTTCTTTTTCTGGTTTTTTCTCATTTTGTCAGCCATTTACTTGACTTTTCAGCTCTTTGTCAAGGTAGTTCTCTGCTTCTAGTAGGAGTGGGGAGGTATACTGCCAGTCATTTGATACCCCCAAAATCTGTGGACCTAAGAGCTTCAGAAACAGTGGCTGCCTCTGCCCCCTATGCCTCCTTGGCGCTGGGGCTGGACTATTCTACTCTCTTACCAGGCCCAATAGGTTTTTTTTTTCCACTGACCTTTCAATTTTTCCTAGGTGTTTTGGGGTGGTGAAGTTTGGAAACCACCACAGATGCCAGAGATTCAGTCTTCCCTTGGCCTGCTCTGGCCCTGTCTGAGCTGGCATGGCCTGTGCTAAGCTACCCTCTGATCCCAGCATGGAGTGAGAGACATGCTTCTCATCAACCTTCCAAGCGGTACTGGCCTGGAAATTTGCTACACTCCATCATTCTGTGGACTCTGCAGCTCTAGAATTTGTTTAGAGTCATTTTTTACAGGTGTTTAGAGACTGGGCTTGGGGGAAGAACTCTAACAAATCTCTGGTTCTCCTCCACCATCTTAGCTCTGCCTCCCCCCAATGAGAGGGCACTTCTAACTTGTGACACTGTCTTATCATTCTATCCTCATTTCCTGTCATTCTTTCCCACATACTCTAAATTCTATCCAAAGTTGCCACTAACTATGCTTCATATTTATCATTCTATATCCTAAATTTGACACAAGTTGTTGCCAGGTCAGGAAAACACTCCCCTTTCATCTCTTCCTTTTAGTATCTAGAACTTTCTTCAGAGTTTGCCACTTCCTTTATGAAGCTTTCCTTGGGTACTTCCCTACTCTCTGCTGCTCTGTAGATAGCTTCTGTTATTCCCAAATTTTTCAGATTACTCACCATTGACTGGCTTTGAAGTTCAAATCCCACCACCGACACATATTGTATGTTTATCCTTGGAAAATTCACTTGTATTCAATGGACCTCAGTTTTCTGTAAAATAGAATATTGTATTAGATGGGCTCTGAAGTTCCTTCCAGATCTAAACATATGATCCTATTCTCTTTATATCTTATATTCTATTATATATTATAATTTTATATATTAAAATATATTATTATTATATTAAATGTTAAAATATCATATTATATTTCTATGTTTATATTCTCCCCAGTAGAATATAAGCCCTGTATGGAAAGATGTTGTGACACTTTTTTTATGTTTCCAATACTTATCAAAGTGTCTTGAACATACAGACTCTTAGCAAATTGTTGAATTGAATTTGCAAAGGTTATGTGATTAATGTACATAAAAGAAAATGTAGTTCACCTTCTCCCTCTCTGTCTTCTTTCCTAGTTTCCCTTTTTTCTTCCCTTTTCTCCTCCTGTTGTTTTAGTTGATAGACAAGAATAATATATCTTTTTTGTGTATCAAGTCGGCATGTACTCTTTGGCAGCCAGAAAACAACTTGATAATTAGAGGTTGTCTCCTGAGGCAGTTCCATTCCATCTACGAATATTAAAAAAACACCAAATGCTCTGAGTGCAGCTTTTTAAAAATTTTCTGAGGCTGGTGTTGAGTTTGTAATAATAGGTCTCTCATTGTATACACTATAATGTGACATTAACATTTATGATCTTAGAATTATGAAACAAAGTAGAATGAAGGCACCCTTCATGCCAGGAGATTATATACTCCTTGAAGGTAGGGACTGCTTTCCTTGCTATCTTTATGTTTCCAGGGCCCAAGACAGTTGCCTGGCATTTAGCCAGCCATAGGATCATTCATGAGAGGTCGTCTAGGCTGAAGTGGTATCCTGAAAAGAGTGCAGAATTTGGAGTCAAAGCATGTGGGTTTGAATCCTAACTCTGATATTTGCTACTTGTGTAAGCTTAGGCAAATCACTTTATGTCTATAAATTTTCAACAGTAAAATGAGAGGGGCAGGTGACATGGTTTCAAAGGTCCCTTCCAACTTATACAACTATAATCCTATGATCAAATGCTCTGTTTTATAATATCTTTCTACACTTCTACCCAGCTATTAGTGCTTCCCCCAAAGAAATTACTTTATATTTAGTTTGTTTATATTCATATGTATACTATATTATGTATGCTGTCTCAGTCTATATAGTATAAGCTCTTTAAGAGCATAGACTACTTCAAATTAGTCTTTGTATTCACAGCATCTAGTAAAATACTTAGCATATAGGAAGATAGACAATATTCAGAATATCTGTGGATTATATTTGTGTTTACTCTTACATTACTAAGAGTGATAAACAAAAACCAAAAACTAAAATTTTTGAATAACAAGAATTTTCCTCCTGTTTACCTTTTAATATTTCTCTTGAAACTTGTGTTTGAAAATCACATTTTTTATTGAGCTTTGACCTTTACATCAGGAAGGTCTGGAAATTCCTTATTTCATTGAATGTTCACCTCCTTGCCTGAAATATTATGCTCAATTTTTCTGGGTAATTGATCCTTGGTTATAGTCCCAGCTCCTTTGCCTTATGGAATATCATATTCCAATCTCTCTGATCTTCTAATGTAGAAGCTGCAAGGTCCTGTGTGATCCTGACGTAAGCTCCTCGATATTTGAATTGTTTCTTTCTGGCTTCTTGCAGTATTTTCTCCTTTACTTGATAGTTCTGGAATTTGGCAACAATATTTCTTGGTGTTTTCAGTTTGGGAACCCTTTCAGGATTCTTTTGATGATGATTTTGCCCTCTGGATGTAGGACTTCCAGGCAGTTTTCCTTGATGATTGCTTGGAAGGTAATGTCCAGGCTCTTTTTCTCATCATGGCTTTCTGGTAGACCAATAATTCTTATATTTTCTCTCCTGGATATATTTTCTAGGTCAGTTGTTTTTCCAATGAGATATTTTACTTTTTCTTCTGTTTTTTCATCCTTTAGATTCTTTTTGACTAATTCTTGATGTCTCCTAGTGTCATTAATTTCTACTTGCCCAATTCTAATTTTTAATAGATTGTTTTCTTCAGTTAACTTTTGCATCTCCTTTTCCATTTGCCCAATTGTTCCTTTTAAGGAGTTATTTTCTACAGCTAGGTTTTGTAATTCCTTTTCCATTTGTCAAATTTTCCTTTTTAAGGAGATGTTCTCTTCAGTGAATTCTTTTTTTCATGTTTTTTAAAATCATTGGCCAGTTTTTCTTCTATTTTTCTAATTTGGCTTTTAAAATCCTTCTTGAGCTCTTCCAAGAGTGTTCTTTGTGCTTGTGAGCAGTTCATAGTCCCTTCTGAAGTTTCAGATGGGAGTACAGTCTCAGTGCTGACTTCTTTGGTATCCTTGTCCCCACAGAAAGATTCGATGGTCTTTTCTGGTATGCTTTTTGTTCATGATGATCACTCTCTCTGACTTTTAAAGTGGATCTCTGCTTCTGGGGCACAGGGGGCTCTGTACCATGGTTCTTGTGCTTAGAACTTGAGACATTGTGTATTGTGGGCTTTGGTTCTTTCAGCTAGAAGCTAAAATGCTCTAGCTTACCTGGTGCTGATCTGAGTGGTGTGCCAAAGCAGATGGCAGGTTAAGTCTTTCTGAGTTTCCCTGGAGTTACCTTGGAGCTAGCTATGTTAAGCGTTGGGGATGGGTAGTCTGGTCACAGGAGGCCTCCTCTGCTGAGATATACCATAGGTAAGCTCGGTGTTTGGTGAACTCCATCTGTGCTAGTATCTTCCCAGTTCCCCTGGCTGTCCTGAAGCATGCCTAGGGTCTTGGTGGTAGCAATTGTGGGTTCCACCCCCTGGGGCTCAGGATGTCCTTCTGTTCACTGAGGTGGGGCTGTCTGAGACAGCTTCAGTTCTGCACTGGTCCCCTTCAACCACAGTAAGAGGGATCCCCCACTTTGCGATTTTTCTAGCCTCATGGGTTGAGACCGTTTACTCCTTTGGCTGATGTCATTGTTCCAGGATTTTTCCTGGGGAAATATTCTCTGGGTTTTCAAGGTCAACAAGGGGAAGGGGATAGCATTTATTGATCCCTCTGCCATCTTGGCTCCTGGAAGTTCAAGTAGGTGACTTACGGACATTTAATCTTTGGGCTCATAGTGTCAGGAGCAGCTGCTGCAGTTACCTGGGGTTCTGTGGTTCTCTCTAGCTCAGTTCCACTGGACTCCCATCCTGAGCTGATATGTTTGAGAATTCATACCGCTGCTGTTTCAGACTTCCTGGGGCTTCCTGCTCGGCTCTGCTATGGTGGTGTCCACGCTGGTACTGCCTATGTGCTCTGCACTCCTCCAGCCCCATGCAAAAGATCGTTCCTGTCGACCTTCCATCAAGTCCTGGGCTGGAAACATTCTGCCTCTCTAAAATTTGTACCGACTCACTTTTTAGAGGTATCTGAAGGAGTTTGTCTTAGAGCTTAGGTGAGTACCTGATCTCATTCTGCCATCTTGGCTCTGTCCCCAGTTGTTTCTAAATTTTTTTAATGCTAAGAATATATCTCCCACATGTTTTATATGGTAGAAAGGGACGAAGAATAGAGCATATCTCTAGTATCTCTTCCTCTACTCTTTTCCAAGGGAGAATTTAATTACTGCTGGAAGGGGGATGGGAGAGGGCCCAAAGACTGGACCCTTTGCTCTCTTCAGACAGAGGAAGTATTTTGCAAGAACTGTTTCTATCTGATGTCTCAAAAATTGTTACTCTCATGAAGCTAGGTGTTTCAATAGATAGAACTCTAGGACTGGAATCAGAAAGGTCTGAGTTCAATTTCAGCCTCAAATGCTTACTGGCTATATGATGCTGGGCAAGACACTTAACCTTTCTTTGCCTTAATCCACTGAAGAAGGAAATGGCAAACCACTCCAGTATCTTTGCCAACATTCCCCAAGGCCACTATGGTTCACAGAGTTACAAAGAGTCTGACATGACTGAATGACCGAACAACAACAACCAAAAAGGGATGTAGTTTTTAGATTCAAGCTAAACCTCTGATTGCTGTTCACTAATGGGGAAAGGAGGACCCAAGCTTTATGTCTAAGGCTTGACTCTTTTCCCACAAAATACCTGTTTTCCAATGAATACATATAGCAAATGTCAAAGAAACCCATTCATCCAAGTTGATAGTAAAACAAGAATCAGAGAAAAGTGTTCACATAAGAATGATACCAGATAATAGAGTGTGAAAAAGCTCTCCCATTAGGAGCAAAACAGCTCAGGTTAAGCAAGAGTGATAGTTTCAGATCATGTCACCCAAAGGGGAAATTTCACAAGGAAGTTTAGAAAGCTGGGATAGGGACATGATAGAGACTATTTACTCCTCTCATGTTGACTTCTTCCCACAGTCCTCTTCTCCCTTCAAAAACCTAAAGTGGAATTCCCTCACACAGTTGTGGAACATTGATCTCCACTAGCAAGAAAAGAGTCCCATACCAGTGGGTTTGTATTTTCATTTTTTACATATATTTTTATCAGATATTTGAAAGCATCATAGGTCATACACTTGAAGATGGAAGGGACCTTAGGAATCATCTAGTACAATATTTTGCAGAAAGGGAAACTGAAGCCTAGAGAGCAGAAGCAAAGTTATTTACCTAAGATCACACATTTAATTATTGGGATCTGAACTAAGACTTTCTGACTTAGAGTCATCATTCTTTCTTCTATGCAACACCATCTGTAGCCAGACTTTAGATTTTATGTAAAAGCCAAAATATGATGCCTCTTGAAACTACTTTTAAAAATTCATTTCTTCTCAGCATCAGTACCTCTTTACTTATAATACAGTTAATGACACAAAATGGTTTAATGTAGATTAACTGACAAATATACAAATATACTCTCTTCCTGAGATGGGGTTCATACTAACATTCCTTTACAGATTGGGGTGGCTCTTCAATGGTGTTGACCATCCTGCTACAATACACTCTTGGGGTATTCAGTGTAACTTTGATGTGAGGAATAAATTTCAACTACTCACCTCCAGAGTTCCTGAGTTCCCACTCAGCCCCAGTGACATCATCAATTCTTAAATGTGAAACATTTACTCAAGAAGACAAAAACAAGAACCACCATAACATAACATTTATTTAATAGAAACAAGAGAAAGAATAGCAACAATAATTATTATTAATAATAATAGTCTACACACAAACATGAGTATCACTCTCCCACAGACCATGAAATCTACAAAACTATTCAGTCTTGTTCTGTATGAGTTTTGAATGGTTTTTCCCTTTGCAGACATAGAGGCCCATAAAAGGCAAAACTCCGAGAGGGTTTCCCTTTTCTCAAGATCTATGTGGCCATTCGAAAGTAAAGTGGCCTTCCTTCTAGCCAAGTATTCATTACAGTAGAGGATACGCCTTTCTCCAAACATCTCTTTCAAACAACATTATCTTTCCTCCAAACTTATCAGTTTTGCATATCAGCAGTAGAAGCTCTCATCAAGTGATCCCAGCATCTGTTAGTCTCTCAGCTCTAGTGATTTCTATATTCTCTCTTTTGATGTCTTGGCTTCCATATGTAGCTTCTTTTAATGTCTTCAGGACTTTCTCTTTTTTTGTATTCAATTTCTTAAACACTAACTTCTAATTTGGCTTCTAAATTTTGATCTGGACTCTAATGCCTCAAATCATGTAATAATAATAAACAATGCCTTCACAGGTATAGTGAAACCCCTAATATATTGACAAAGCCAAAACCCAACATTAGAGAGTGAGCTTTTGAAGGGTAGGAACTATTCCCCTTTTGCTTTGAATTTCCAAGATGTAACAAAGTTCCTTGTATTTAGTAAGTGCTTAATAAAGGCTTGTTGACTGACCGATATTACCATCAGATATCACATAATTAGTTTACAACAGCTCTATAAACTTCAAACAGTTCTTTGATGCAGAATTTCCTAGTAGTATACTCTCAAGACCTGGAAATAATCATATTCAGATTAGATGCTAGAAGACAATGCACTGAAGGCATTTTTGGGGAAAAAAAAAATCACCATTCTAAACAATACCTGTTTTATAGGAAAGTTACGACTGATTTTGCCAATGTAAAAATTACAATTTCTATGGAGGATGAAGGCAAAAATTAACCTGTAAAGAAGTATTTCAGATTTTGTGTTCAATCCCACAAACTGCCTTCCATTCAATGTACTACAAATACATACTACATGTTACCAATGAAGAACATAGAGATTGTAGTAAAGGGAGGGAAGTGAAGACATCATTTCTTTTTTTCTTTTCTCTTCTGTTTTTGCCTCTTACCATGAATTGACAACTACAATTGTTTGGCTGACAATTCAAAGATGCATTTCCTTTTGCTCTCATAGAGTTCCTCAATGATTTACTCAGATTTGCCTTGCTTTAAAACTAAATGTAAAAATAAAACATAGGGCTAACCAGATTCTGAATGGCATCATGCCAAACATCCAGATGTTTGGAAAGTGTAGATTATGGATCGGATACTTCAGTTTTCATCTGGATCAGCATAGTAATATTTTCTTTCTGGAAATCTTTCTATAGTTTGATGACTCTTCATAAAGAGTATCTTCCAGATTAATATTGCTCATATTACTCTAGAAAAAATCTATCATCTCTCTATCTACCTATCTGTCTATCAATCATCTGTCTGTCTGTCTGTTTGTCTGTCTGTCTCTCTGTATATCTATCTATGACTTTCTTAAGGGAAATCTGGAAGTAAAGAGAGAGAGACAGAGAGGGAGAAAGAGACAGACATATTCTTGAAATAAATAATTTATTAATTCATGGTAATTTAGTAAGTTTCATTAATATAACAATATTTAATAATAATAATTATATAGTATTTTAAGGTTTGCAAAGCACTTTATGAATTTCTGGTTTTACACTCACAGTAATCCTGGTAGATACTACTATTATCTCCACTTTATAGATGAGGAAACTAATGCAACAGAGATTAAGTGACTTGCTTAGGATTACATTGCTGATGTCTGAGAACAGATTTGAATTCAGATATTCTTGACTCCAGATCCATGGCTCTACACAATATATTGCCTAGCTGTCTCGACAGCTGAAGAATGGTTGAACATTTCTTGAAATATGGAGGATTTTTTTCTAGTCCCTAGGTTAAAATTACTCATTTCATTCACTCTAACAATGATTATCCATTGGCCATCCCAAGGAAAAACTAGAATTGAAATAAAAAATAAATAACAACTCACATTATTCTCATTCATGGGACACTTTACAAAGTATATTCCTCATTTCCAGCTGTGGAAAGTAAGAAGAGTAAACCTCACTTCCATCTTATAGATGGAATAATTGGCTAAGTGCAATACATAACTAATAAGCAGCAGTGCTGGTCCTCAAACTCATGCCTATTACATACTCAATATTCCATCCAGGTTACCACTGGGGCAGTATAGCCATCCATATTTCCTGATATTGTCTCTCTTCTCTCTATCTGGTATTGCAAACTTTGGGGTAAATTTCTAGAAATTCTGTCCTCAGTGGCAGGGAAAGTTAATCTACTTTGCTTTGGAACTCTTGCCTCAGAGATGAACTTCCTTTATTGCTGAATGAGTACAAATTCACCTAGACCACAGATCAGACCACTCTTCATTGAGATATTCTTCTGGGATGATTCTGTCATTGCTTCTAGAAAGGGCAAGTCAGTTTAATAGTTTATGATTAGAGGATCTGATTTATAGAAATACTTTGTGCTGTATGTTAAGTTCCTACTGTGCAGCTTTGGCTAAGTGTTGATACAGCTAATACAGTTGATACAGTTTACCTGAATTGAACCCTGTCTCAGATTCTTATTGGTGGATACAGTTTACCTGATACAGTTTACCTGAATTGAACCCTGTCTCAGATTCTTATTGGTGGATAGTCAACATTCATTTGTTAATCATGAAATATATGTGGAATACTGTACTAAGTGAAAGGGGTACAAAGGTAAAAAAAAGAAAGGCAATCCTTCTAGGAATTTATAATCTCATAGGAAGAGGTAACATACAAAAGAAGACTGGAAAAACTTAACTGTCAACATGGATGAGTCACGTAACGTCTCAAATTCTTCATCTGTATAATGAAGGTTGTGCATTCTATGGTCTCTAAGGCCCCTTCCTGATCAAAGTCTATGATCACTTTCAATATTCCTAATACACATACTATTATAAGAGATCACCACACTGTGGATGAAGTGTTTCTATGGTGGCTAGAATAAAGAAAACATTTTCAGATAACCATGGTGATTTCTTTGTTGAGGCTCATCATCATTCCCAGGTTCATTGGGTCTGCATCTGGCTTTGCCCCAGTCTCTTGGAAGTCTGCTAGAATAATGGGGGCATTGAGCAAAAAAATAAATAGGGAACACCTGATCAATTAATGGTGTTGCTATTAGAAAGCAACAGTGAAAAGAAAAATAAAATAAAAACTGCTTAGCATCTGTTTTGCATTCTTCTTGAGCTCATTGGTTCCATTTATATTTGATTTCTTCCCTAATACTATTGAAATCACAAAATATAACCTTGTTGAACATTCACAGCTGTGCTCCATTCTTTGTCTAATCATCTCAGGTGTGATTATGGGAGAACAGAGAAGTGCTGTGAGGGTTTCCCACAGCATTTAAAGAAAGAATGAAGGAAGGAAAGTTAAATGTCATCTTATAACAGCAGGAACCTTTTCTATAGTGAATTTCTTGGGAGAGTTACCTTCAGAAAGCACTTTTAAGCACTTTATGTAGAGTTACCCCTACCTGTTACCATTAGAGGGGCAACTATACAAGACAAGATAGCTCCCTGTGTAGAGAGTTGGCCTTAAAGTCAAGCAGTCATGGAGTCAAGTCTCCCTTTGACACATACTGTCTGTGTGAACCTGAACAAATCACTTAAGTTTTCAATTCTTCAGGAAACTCCCTAAGGCTATAAGTTGAAGTGAAGGTGCCAACCTGAAAAGATCTTTATGAGAGTTCTCTATATCAGTTAAATCATGAGCCCCTAAAACAATGTTATAGCATTTTCTGGTAAATATAGTTAGTTGGATTTATCAACCCTAAGACACCCATCTTCACCAATCCTTTCTTGAAGCACCTATTATGTATGTGGCATCCTACTAAGCATACAGAGGAAAGGACATTAAGAAAAAGCTTCAGTGAATCTAAGATCTAAGGAAGACACATTGATAGGGAGATTCTTCTGTGATCTCATTCATAAGAATGTTCTTCCCAATAGTACGAATCACAATCTCAGTTTCCTCATACATGAAATGAGAGAGTTGGACTGAGAGACCGCTGAGACTATCACGATGACCACATAAAAGTACATATAAAATATATACTTCATATATATAATGAGAATCATATTTCTCATCTTCCCAATGGCTAGAGGATGGGCTGGGGTCTAAGAGAATTTGGAACTCGAAATAAAGATTTTAAATCAAATATGATGGTTATATTTTAGAGTTGGAAGGGTCCTTTAAGGTCATCTATATTAAATACAAATTTTTTTAGAAGAAATTCAAACTCAGAGAGGTTGTGACTCATTCAACATCATAAGGACATTAGCTGGCAGAGATGGAATTCAGACCTTTATCTTTTAATGCCAAATCCAGTGTTTTTTTCCAGTGGAAGTACAAGTAGAATGTCCCAGAGATTTAAGTTTGCTTATATGATATGTTCAACATTTTATCTATGACCTGGATAAATGTATAGATAACAAATATTTATATAGTTTTTCATGTTATTTTAGTTTTACTCTTTTTAGTCATAAAATAATTAGATACAAAATGAGCTTAGATACCACAATCCCTTCTAGCAATAAGTCATCAAAGTGTTCCAGAATCTTATTTTGTGTTTTCAAAAATGTTTTTATTTATATCATATTTATCCATTCAAAATAAATAAATGATCATTTATCTGACTCTTAAAGCATCTTTCTACAATGTTTGCAAGGCAATTTGAGTAAATTTATGCCACTTTAAGAATACCAGTTCATTTTCTGTTCAAAATTGCTGACATCCTATCTGAAAGCTTTAATTCTTTACACACACATTTCATGAATTTTGATTAAAGTTCTTTTCCTTGTACTCCTTTTAGGCATCAAAATGTTTATAATGATTTGTCAGTTGTTATAACTTTTTTTCTTTACTTAAAAAGAGCTTCCCTCCCTTTCGTTACCAAATCAGCTTTATGTGAATGGAACAGTTTCTTAAAAGGACCACTACATTGCTAGAGATATACCATAAATGAAGAAGTAGAAGTTAGGTGTAGTATCTATAGACTTCTATTAGAAGAAGATCTATCTGAAGATCTTTCTCCCCATGACTATCTTCCAAAGCTCTGCTATGCTGTAGATCTCTCACAATTCTTAGTTGTGTTGCCTATGAGGTCCTAGGCTGATGGACTATTCTGATTGTCCATCCAAGTGTAGTTAAATGTTTTAATCTTAAACAAGCTTTTGGAAGGACAAATAAAACAAATCTGGAATAAATTTTCTCTTAAAAAAATTTGAGAGTCAGCACAGGATAATGAATGGAGATTTATAACATCATAAGAGCTCCTACCTGCTATCTCCTTGATGTAACCACAGATCCTTTGCATATAAAAGATTTCATAAAATACTACTTGTTATGAAATAAAATATACCCCATTTGTCATGCTCCAGTATATTTCTTCTTAAAGTAATTTACTATCATATGCATATTTGAGTGAAGTCCATAGGCTAGTCCAAAGTATAAAGGACATATTGGGAAGTCTTTATCACACCCATAAGCAAAAAATGGAATAACATTATTGACATTGTAATCACCACAGAGCTACAGTAATCATCACAGAACATAGCTAATTCTGGAAGCTCCTAAAGTGCCTTCAATCCTGTCTTCCCAGTCATGTGACATACATGTGTTAATGCAAAGCTTTTTGTTTTTTTGCTTGAATTATTCTTTGTTACCTTCCACGTCAATTTGCCATTACAGTAATCATTTATCAATTATGTCTGATCAGGCCTGCATGGCTGGCAGATCTAAACTATAAAAAGGAATAGGAACAGCTGTCAAAATGCATTTGTTTTCTCTGTTTGTGCCAAGTGCCAGGCAAAGAATGGCACCATTCTGCTTGCATGCTCCTTTCACTGGTGAGTGGTGCAGATAGCCCACATGGCATCTGTTTTGATGGAGTCTGGCCAGCATTGTCCATGAAATGTTCAGATGCCATCAAGCAGGAGTGTAAACTCATGTCTCTGCTTTTTTTGTTGTCTTGTCAAATATATGGTGTCTCTGAAGTTCTCAGGTTTAATATTTTCCCCATCTGGTTGTCCAGGGGAAAGGAACTGGGAATTGTACTCTTGACTGATAAAAAGGGAAAAGAAATGTAATCTTTTTGGAATTATGCAGGAAAATTAACTAAATTGTCCATATTCTTTGATCCAGTGATAGAAATATAACAATCCTGGAAAGAATGACCCCCTAGTGATTACCCTAAGGAAGGCAAAGACAGAAACAGTGGTCCAATACCTACTAAAGTATTCATTATG
Organism: Bettongia penicillata ogilbyi; assembly: GCA_023548195.1. Classification (NCBI taxonomy): domain Eukaryota; kingdom Metazoa; phylum Chordata; class Mammalia; order Diprotodontia; family Potoroidae; genus Bettongia; species Bettongia penicillata. The sequence continues at coordinate 738,143 of JAJHZJ010000243.1, read as the reverse complement.
GCACAAAGAGCTAAAAATACACTGATTGTCCATAGATTAGGAAAAGGTTGAAAAAAGCTATAACATAAATTTCCTGGGATACTATTGTGTAGTAAGACATGACAAATGAGAGAAATCTAGAGAAATATAGTAAGATTTAGATGAATTGATCCAGAATGTAATAAGTAGCACCAAAAATGCCCAACCCAAAATAAACAATGACTATGACAATGTAAATGAAAAGATTACTAAAAGAGTATTGACTCATTAGTAATTAGGGAAAAAAAGCAATGAAGGTCATGAAGAACGGATTAAAAGACATTCTCATGGCAGAGTGACAGGGGATTACTGGAGCTGAATTATACACAGATATACACACATCTTTTGTATGTATGTACTTGTGTGTATATATGTGCATAATGAAGGTCATTATGTCCTTTTGTCTGTTATTTTGCCTAATTATTTCTCTTTCTTACAATAGAGGAAGTAGAAAAGGAGGATTTTCCCTCCAGAAATGATTCTCATATAATGCTTAAAAAAATTTAAAAAATATTTATTTTAAAGTCAAGAAAGGAATGTAAAAAATGAGGTGGAGAATAAAACATTTTTCTCTGATCCCTTCACTTCTCAAAACTCTCCAAAACAGAAATTATGTACCAAAGACAAAGCAACATTAGCTGTTTCCATGGTTTTGGACTTTTATGATTCAAAAACAGGTTTAAAAAATACTATAAACTGACACTTATCTTGAGCTCACTTAGTACCCCTGCTCTATTATCCACCATACTATAAGAAATAAGATTGTATTAGCTATTGCAAAGACTGGACACGTCCTTATAACAAAAATCAAGGACTCTACATATGGATTTGTAACAAAAGCAACCCTGAATTCAAGTTCTTTCTTCCCCCCCTCCCCATGTGTCCAATTCTATGGAGATGCCAGTTCCAGAGTGTAAAAATTGTTTGGGCCATGAGAGGTAGCCAGCACAACGGCTATATTGCAGAATATAAGCAGAATAATTGCAGTATAAGCAGAATACTGTCTTGCAAAACATCTCTGGAGGAGAATGAGGAATAGAAAAAAAGGGGAAGAATGTGTGTTTATGCTTGAAATAGAGTTCGACCCCATATTGCACACTCTATTCCTCCCAAAGCCTCAGGGACCCAAGCTACAGAAACCAAACCTGAAGCATGAGTGAGGCAACATTCTCAACTGCCAGTACCAAACCAGAGAAATGAGGAAGAGAAAGAGCAGGTGAGGAGACCAGGTCAGGATGATGTATATGTGGATGGAAGGTGGCAGGAGAGGTAAGGGGTGGACTGTGCAGCACTCCTCTAAGCCAGAACTCAGCATCCAGTTGAGGCTAAATATGTCCCTCTAAAAGTTACTTGAGACAGAGATCTAGGCTGGTAAACATGAATTGCAAAGTGCTGGAAGATGCTGAAATCCTTTGAGGATGTCTACCCCCATCTCAATAGAAACTGTCACAAGAGGGGAGGGAGTTAGAAATTGAACAATAGGGGAAAATAAGGGGGAAGACACTGAAATTACCAATGATCCCAAGAAAATGGAAACTCAATGATCTTAAATATAAGCAGGAAAATTAATAAAGAAAGCAAACAGAAATATGACCTCTAGATTTAGTAATCACATTCAGACATCTATGAATAAATATTGCAAAACAAAAGAAAATGACCCAAAACTACATTGCTGCTCCTGAGTGGTTTAAAAGTGAAATAAGAATTATGATGTCAAAATTTATGGCCTATATAACAAAAATTATGAGCAGAATAGAAAAATTTAGATCTCTGTCTATTATGATTCAGTCATTTTTTAGTCATATCTAACATTTTGTTACCCCACTGGGGACTTTCTTGGCAAAGGTACTGAAATGGTATGCCATTTCCTTCTCCAGTTCTTTTGACAGATAAGGAAACTGAGGCAAACAGGGTTAAATCATTTGACCAAGGTTACATAGCTAGAGGCCAGATTTGAACTCAGGAAGATAGTTTTCCTGACCTCAGGTCTGGCAATCTACTATACAACCTAGCTGTTACTAAGTCTCTATGACATATCATCAAAGAAGCAGAAGAGAAAAGATTGGGAATTTAAATATGTATAAGTGAAGGAAAAATTAAGAGAAGAGAAGCAAAAAACAATAACATTAAAAATTTTATTCTCACCATTCAAGCAAGACTTGTTGGTCTCAAAGACACAATGCTTAGAGTCAAACTAAGTCTCATAGGTATCTCAGAAGAATATGAAAAGACAAAAAACATAAACACCATAATGTAAGAAATAATACAATGCCCCAAACTTCTGAGCAGAAAAAATTAAATAGGAATTTAAACAATTCATAAATCACCTCCAGAAAAAAAAAACAACAAAAAACAAGGCTACAAACCTTAAGACCTAGAGTGATTAAATTTAACAATTCAATTCAGAAATAAGTTCTGTAAGTTATTAGAAGAAAGACCTTCAAATACAAAGGAAAGGAAATTTGAATAACAAAAGACTATTCTTCTCCCACTAGAAAATGCAGCAGGGAATGGAATGCTGTGTTTCAAAGAGCAATGGAGCTCAAGATGCAGGCCAGGATGAGCTATCTTGCATATCTGAGCTTAACTATAAATAAAAAAAATGGACGTTCAATAATAAAGAAGTGTTTGAAACATTAGTAGAAAGAAAATAATACTTGAAGAAATTTGTTTCTCAAACACCCCAAACAACCAAAATGCAGGAGGAATGGATGAATGCAGCAGTCAAGGATAGTAGCAGTAACAGAGCAACAGGAGAGAAATCAATAGGAGACTTTTTTTCTAAATGTATACAAGGGAATGGGTGAAGGTCATGTAAAGGTAACAGTGAAGAGGAGAGCATGGAATTTTATGGACAGAGCCTAGCAACACCTTGGCTATAGGTAAATATGTATATATGTATATATGCATACAGATACATATATACTTACATATATTAGAAATCATAAATTCTGTGGGGAAATATCTCCTTATTTGATTAAAAAAAGTTAGGAATTACCTTAGACTAACTCCTTACAATCTAAATGTATTCACAACCTTAATATTAAAGATCATATTATTAAAAAATTAAAAAAGAAGTAGAGCATACTTCTCTCCTGTTCTCAATCAGACAAAAGGGAGAGGGAATTTTAAAAGATAAAATAGATAACTTTGATTACTTGATGCATTGCTTATCTCCTTCTCCCCCACTTTCCTGTATTGTAAGATAGGTTTTCATACCAAAATGAGTGTGCATTTTATTCCTTCCTTTAGTCAAATGTGATGAGGGTAAACTTCTTGTATTTTTTCTCAGCTCTCCTGTTTTTCCCTCCACTAAAAAGTCTCCTGCTTGCCTCTTGAATGAGATATAATTTACCCCATTCCATTTCACCCTCTCTCCTCCCACTACATTTCTCTCTCAACATTTACCTTAATTTCTTTTAAGATATGGTCCCATCCTATTCAATTCACTCTGTGCTCTCTGTCTCTGTATGTGCGTGCATGTGTGTATGTGTGTGTGCATGCACGTGTGCACGTGTGTGTGTATAATCCCACCAAGTACCCAGATATTGAAAAATTTTAAGAGTTACAAATATTGTCTTTCCATGTAGGAATGTAAACAGTTCACTTTTGGTAAGTCCCTTATGACTTCTCTTTGCTGTTTACTTTTTCATGCTTCTTCTCACTCTTGTGTTTAAAAGTCAAATTTTCTTTTCAGCTCTGGTCTTTTCATCAAGAATGATTGAAAGTCCTCTGTTTCATTGAAAGACCATATTTTCCCCTGAAGTATTCTGCTCAGTTTTGCTGGGTAGGTGATTCTTGGTTTGAGTCCTAGTTCCTTTGACTTCTGGAATATCCTATTCCACACCCTTCGATCCCTTAATGTAGAACCTGCTAGATCTTGAGTTATCCTGATTGTATTTCCACAATACTGGAATTGTTTCTTTCTAGCTGCTTGCAAGATTTTCTCCTTGACCTGGGAATTCTGGAATTTGGCCACAATGTTCCTAGGAGTTTCTTTTTTTGGATCTCTTTCAGGTGGTGATCAATGGATTCTTTCAATACTTATTTTGCCCTCTGGTTCTAGAATCTCAGGGCAGTTTTCCTTGATAATTTCATGAAAAATGATGTCTAGGCTCTTTTTTTGATCATGACTTTCAGGTAGTCCCATAATTTTTAAATTGTCTCTCCTGGATCTATTTTCCAGGTCCGTTGTTTTTCCCATGAGATATTTCACATTCTCTTCCATTTTTTCATTCTTTTGGTTTTGTTTGGTGATTTCTTGGTTTCTCATAAAGTCATTAGACTCCATCTGTTCCATTCTAATTTTGAGAGAACTATTCTCTTCAGTGAGCTTTTGAACCACTTTTTCCATTTGGCTAATTGTGCTTTTGAAAGCATTCTTCTCCTCATTGGCTTTTTGAACCTTTTTTGCCAATTGAGTGAGCCTATTTTTCAAGGAGTTATTTTCCTCAGCATTTTTTTGGTCTCCTTTATCAAGGTATTGACCCATTTTTCATCCTTTTCTTGCATCTGTCTCATTTCTCTTCCCAGTTTTTCCTCCACCTGTCTAACTTGATTTTCAAAATCCTTTTTGAGCTCTTCCATGGCCTGAGCCCACCGGACATCCCCCTGGGATGTCTGGGATACAGAGGCCCCGACCTCCACATCTCTCCCTGATGGTAAGAATAGTTCCTCGTCATCAGAACTGAAAGGTGGGAACATCTGTACCCCCTCAAAGTAGCTTTCTATGGTCTTATTTTTCTTCCCTTTTCTGGGCATTTTCCCAGCCAGTTACTTGCTTTTGAGATTCCTGTCCACCCCCACCTAGATCCGCCCAGACAGTGCTTGGGGTCTGAGATTCAAGGGCTTTGTGTGGCAGGCGCAGCTGCTATTCAATGTGAGCTTAAGTTGTGGTGCTCAGGTGGGGGCAGGGCCGCCTCCCAGGCTCAGTTCCCTCAGGGGGTTTATGCAAAGACCTGAACTTCTTCCTGCTGCTGCCTGCTATCCCGGCCGCTGCTGCTGCCTCTGCCGCTGCCTCCCGAGGGGGCCTGAGCCACGCAGATACCCCGCTCCCCTCTCGGCCAGCCCAGATGAGACTCTCACTGTCCTGTAGCATCTGTGGGTGGAGGGACCTTCCAGGCTGCTGGAGATTCCATCCCTGAAGCCTGCTTGGATCTGCTCCTCTTGGCCACATGGCCAGGGCAGCTCAGGGGTGGACTCCGCTTTCCAGGGTGCGATGGACCCTGGGGATGGCTCTCCAGGGCTCTCTGGAATGGAAATCTTTTCCACTGTGTTTCTGCGCACCTTGCAGTGATCCAGAATTTGTGGGGAGCTCTTCTTGCAGGAAATATATGGGCTGTGGGTTCGGAGCTAGCATACATGAGTCTTTCTACTCCACCATCCTGGCTCCACCCCCATCAAAGGATATTAATAAACAGTTCTCAAAAGAGAGTTGCAAAACATTCATAACTCTCTGAATGAGTGTTCCAAATCAATAATAATAATAGAAATGCAAATCAAAACAACACCCTGAAAACTGGCAAATATGACAAAAGATGGCTGAAGTAAATGTTGGAAGAGTTGTGGAATGATAACTATATTAATGCATTGTTGGTGGAGCTGTGAATTAGTGTGACCATTTTGGAAAGCAATTTGGAATTTTGAAAATAAAAGTGACTAAAATGGTCGTCCTTTTTGAGCCAGAGGCTGTTCTGGGGCTTATGCTCCAAGGCTATCAATTAAAAGAATCCTCATAGATATTAATTTGTGGTTATACTTTTTCTGATAGGAAAGAATTGGAAATAAAGTAAATGTCCAATCAGTTGGGGAATGATCAAACAAATTGTGGCACCTTAATTTAATGGAATATTTCTATACTGTGGGATATTATGTGTGTATGAAATCCAGAGAAGTATGGAAAGATCTACATGAACTGATGCAGAGTAAATGATATATACAATAATTCTAACAATGTAAATTAAAGAACAACCATAGACTCAAAAAAAATCAAAAGTGAATGTAGCAAAATTATAAAAATCAAACATGACTTGAAAGAAATATGGGCTGACATCCCCAATCTACCCCTTTGTAGGTGTGGCAGGTCCATTTTTTTTGTACTTTTTCAATGTATTGATCAATTGTGCAATTTAATTTTTTTCTTTTAAAAAACTGTTATATTGGATAGCTTCTTAGGATAGGGAATGGAAAGGTGTGAGGGATAACTATGATGTTGTAAAAAACAGAAAACATGAATAGAAACCTATTTTTAAAAAATCCAAGAAAGTAAAGCCCCTTTCTCAGTTAATTTTTAAAGTTAATATTTTCAAAGACTTATCTGCATGTTACTACCATCAATGATCACAAGTCAGGCCACTGAAAGTCATTAAAGATTTCTTTTACATGCTGCTCATCAGAAATTTCAGGGATGGAAATAGCTCCAGATCTATTCTTAAGGTGCAGGTCAAAACTGGGACCACCCCTTCTTGATTATCAAATATTGCACAGGAAAAAAATCCCTATATGAAAGCCAAGATTGAGTGCTACTAAAACAGTAACAACGTGTATGTGTGTACACACACACACACACACACACACACACACACACATACACACACACACATACACACAATAGTTGGTTATGACTGACCTAGCCGCATGTAACCTGAAATTGACACCATCATTAATAACATGATTATGACATGTTTTATTTAGATTTATTTGCATTTTAAACCTAGTGTTCAATTCTGTATAAAAGGATTTTAAAAATTTTCTAGAAGTATAGAAAGGACAGAGCTGTAAAGGAGAGGAGAGAAAAGAATAGGGGAAGAGATGAGAGTGGAAGGGAAATTAGGAAAGGGGAAGGAAATGGGGGAAGAAAAATCCTGTAAGTCAATGTATTATTTTGGATTGTATTGTATTAAAGAAAGTAAAATTTATTTGGAGAACTTGGTGTTTGGGAGAAGTGTGCTCATGGCCTCCATTGCTCTAACTACTGAGATCTTGCATTGTGTGGAAGCAGCTTTTAGGCAACATTTTAGCAGGACTATTTGGAAAATGCATTATAAAAAAGTGTTCCCTATCCTCTCCTCTCCTGTACCTTATAAACCCTTTCACCACCTTATAACATTGTATAGAGGATGAAACCACCTAACCCAAGGGTTGGATCCAGGACCATATTAGAAAAAGAGATCTATTTCTAAATCCCTTAGAAAATAGCTTTGGAGGAAACTGACTCTTGGATTTCAGGGAAGCTTATCATGATTATGTCCTATATAACAACCTTCTCTTTTTTCCCTGCTGCCTTATTTTCTCCTCATGTTGGGAAATCATTTTTCATTTTATTTCCTACTTTATTCTGTGAGGAGCTGTACTGAGTTCACAAATATAGGAGAAGAATAGAAATCTCTATATTTGTTTTCTTTGCCACTGCTTAAATATTGATTTTTAGAAATTGATGACAGATCACCTCAGGCCTCCTAGGAAGCCTGGCTCAATGGAGACTGCTGCTTTTTCTCTGGCTGTTTTCTATTAATGGCAAAGAATAAGCATTATTGTGTTTTTGTGGTGATTATTTTTAAAAAAATAATACTAACATTTTCCTTTGGATTTAATTCATGGTCACAACGAATGTCGCTATTGTTAAAGAAACTTCCAAGTACTTACTGTCATTTTGGAGTGTTCAGCAGAAACTGTGAGGTTATTGAGCTACTGAAGATCCTAAGAAACCAATCTGTCTTTGACTAATTTTCAATAATGAATAATAATTCTAATAACTGATATTTATGTAGTACTTTCAGCTTTACAAAGTACTCTCCTTTCTCATAATCTCCTTTGCATGTAACAATACTCCTAAAAAGTTAGTCCTACAGAAGTCATTATGCCTATATTTACAGATATTTCACTAAAGCACTGATGCTTCATCAGAGGGAAGGGATTCTGGGTTCTTAATGGCTCTGGTAGCAAAGTCCAAATTCTGGAAGACACTGCCAAGCTTTGGAGGCAGCTAGCCTTGGTGGATAAAGTGCCAAGCCTGAAATCAGGAAGACTCATTTTCCTGAGATCAAGTCTGCCCTCAGAAACTTTCTAGATGTGTGACCCCAGGCAAGTAACTTAATCCTGTTTGCCTTAGTTTCCTCATCTGTAAAATGAATGGGAGAAGGAAATGACAAACCACTCCAATATCTTTTCCAAGAAAACCCCAAATGGGATCATGAAAAGTTGTATACAACTGAAAACAACACCACCATCAAGTTTTGAATGCTTCTAATATAAGCTAGACAAGAATTTCAAGAGTTGAGTGTCTGTCATCTGAGGAAAATCCTTGCTAAGGTAAAGATGTTCAATTTATAACTCATTTGGCTAAGAGTGATGAATTTTTCCAGCATGTAAATTGTTGAAGACCAGTTTGGAAACTGTAGAGGGCTTGGACTCTTGGCAGGAGGACTCAAACCAATGAAACCACAGGTGCATGAATTATAGAATTAGTTTACAAACAAGCAAACTAAGGTTTTGAGAGGTTTTAGAACATTTGTCTGGGGTCACACAGTCATTGATCATCACAGCCAGGAATCAAACTAGTTCTCCCCAGACTCAAATTCTAGTTAGTGATTTTTCTTCCATATATACAATACAAATACAATACAACACAATGCAAAATCTTTCACAAATGTTTAGGCTAATATAATTACAATTTGGTTAATATAAGCCTTTGCTGATCTGCCCCATTACTAGGGTTTTCTTCTCATTATTACCTTGGATATGGCATGTATGGAATGTTCTGGAAGCCCAGCATCTCTGGTGTGAAAGCTTACCCAAACTATTTTCAGGGCTTCTAATTCACCTGATTCACCCAACTCTCACCTGTGGCTCCAAGAAGCTGTAGAATGTGCAGCAGTCACACCCCAGTGAGACCTTCCAAGCAGATGGGCTAAACCAAGTTGAGGATAACCAACAGGCCTCAAGCCCATTGAATGAATTTGGGAGATGTCTACTCCAAGTATGTGAAGACTTTACCTGATGGAATGGGCAGATGAGAACAAACATCCAGTAAAGTCTTCCAAAATGAGCAACGTGAAGCCTTAGAGCTTGCTCAGACAACAAAGAAGTCAAGATCATCCACCGCATCCTGGGTCATTACCAGTTGCCTTGACTTTTCTCCTGCCACTGGATTTTGATGACTCTGGAAGAGAAAGTGAGGCTGATGGCTTTGTGCAACTCAGCCTCACTTAAATACAATTCAAGCGTATGTTAAGACATCATCGATCCTCTTTGAAAATTAAGGACAAACAATACTTATTTATTCATCTTAAATATACTTATGTACATATACTTTGTCACATATTGTCTCCTCAAACACCATTTGAGTTGTTCGAAGCCAAGCATTATTTCGTTTTTATCTTTTTAACCTAGCACCTGGAATATGTCAGACACTTAAAAAATAATGCTGATCTAATAATTGATTAAATAAATGCCCTGCTTCCTTTATTTGTTTTCTGAAGCTCTGGGTTTCCAGAAAAGTTAAACAGTAACTTCTTTGTTAACATACTGGGAAAGGTAATAATAATTCACATTTACCCAATAGTTTAGTTAATAAACAATTTATATTTATAAAAAGCTTACAAAGTATTTTCCATACATTAGCTTGTTTGAACCTTACAACAACTGTGTGAGGTAGGTGCATCAGTTATTCTCTTCATTGTAGAAACAGATGAGTATGTCAGTCTGAGAGTGGTTTTGATTAGACAAGAATCAAATCAATACTAAGCAAAAAGAATTTATTAAATACCTACTTAATTCCAGGCATTGTGCTAAGGATACAAAGACAGGTAAAAAACAGACATTGCCTTCAAGGAGCTCAAAGCCTAAGAGAGACAACATGCAAAGAACTCTGTACAGTCAAGACATAGCTAGAATAAATTTGAAATAATTTACCGATGGAAGGTATTATAATTAAGAATGATTGGGAAAAAATCCTGTAAAAGTTGTATTTTAGCTGGAGCTTGAAACCAGGGAATTATGGAAACAAATGATGAGGGCAAGAATTCTGGGCATGGGATATAGCTAGTGAAAATTCCCAGAGTGAGGAAATGAGATGTCTTGTGTGAGGAGCAACAAAGAGGTCAGTGTCACTGGATTCCAGAGTATATTGAAGATGGAGGTGTAAGGTGTGTGAAGACTGGAAATTTGGAGGTGGTGGATTATGAAAGGTTTTGAAGTCACCAAGCAAAGGAATTATGTTGATCCTGGAGGTGATAGGGAGTTTATGGAGTAGGAGAGGCAAAGTGGTCAGATATGAGCTTTAGGAAGATTACCATGCCACCTGAATGGAGGAAGGCCTAGAGTGGGGAGAGAATGGTAGCACAAAGACAAACTAAAAGGTTGGCGCAATACTCCAGGAGAAGTGATGAGTGCCTTTACCAGGATGGTTATGTGTCAGAGTGGAGAAGGTGACATTTGAAGCAGATGGTTCAAAGGCAAAATCAATAGTCTGACAACGCTTTGTATATGGAAGAATGAGAATGAGGAGCTGAGTGAGGATAATTCTTAAATTATAAGCTTGGATGATTGTGGGGAATAGTAATAGGAAGGCTACGAAGAGGAAAGGGTTTAGGGGGAGAACATAATTAGTTCAGCTTTGGACATGTTGAATTTACAATATTCTTGTGAGGGAAGGGAGGGGAATTGCATAACAAGTCTGGGTCCAGAATTTCTGATTAAGGTTTTAATCTACTTAAGACCATAGAGAAACTATTAAGTTTTCTTTCTACTTTCCATGTCCTTCAGTGCAAAATATGAATAAGAGTTCTTTCCTACTCTGACTTTCAGAAAACTAAGAGTGTTAGGTGTTAGGTATCAGAGCTCCAGGTTAAATAGAAATAAATGTCAATTCCAAAGGGGAAAATCGGTTTTTGTTGTGAAAATTCTTTAATAGTCTCTAGAGATATTGAGAACTGTTTTTTATTGTAATTTCACTACTCATATTGTATATAAAAATGATATTCAGTAAGGGCACATTTTCCATTTGGAAACTTAGGTGATATTGAACTTTCTATCTTTAAGAAATATTGAATCAAATTTCTCTTTCAAGGTCTGGAGGATGCAAACACAGACTTTCTTGGCACAGAGGGAGGGAAAATATTCCTCTTATCCAACTCTCTTAGGTAACTAGGCTAATGATGGGTTGGTAAATATGTTACAGTTCCCTCAGAGTGTCTTAAGTTTCTAACCAATGTTCAGTAGTTTTATTAAATTTTTTTTTAAAAAAGGCTTTGGGCTATGTTCTAGATTCCCTTTTGAAGATATTCAAATATACTTCCCAAAGAACCTCAGAGAACCAGCAGGAAGCAAATTCTTAGAGTACAGAGACTGCTTACCAATCAGGGGTGGGAAACCTGTGACCTCAAGTCCACATGTGGTCCTCTAGGTCCTCAAGGGTTACCCTTTGACTGATCTGTGAAGTTTGGGTTCAAAGGGCCACACTTGAGGACCTTGAGGGTCACACATGTCCTTGAGGCCACAGGTTCTCCAGCCCTGGTACCCCCTTCACTCTACTCACACAGTTATTCTACTAGTTCAGATGCTCAATACCTCTCACCTAGACTATTGTTAGAAGACCACTAAATAATCTCCCTTCCTCAAGTCTCTCACCACTCCAATCAATATAATTACCAAATTGGTTTTCCTAAACTGCAGCTCTGACCATTTCAAAAAACTTCAGTGGTTCCCTATTGCCTATAGAATAAAATATATATCACTATATACTATACTACTCTTTGGAAAATGAAAGACCTACAAAAATTGAACTCAACTTACTTTTATATCCTTATTATAAATTACTTCCCATCTCATACTCTTTTGTCCAGTCAAGTGGACTTCTTATTTCCCATATATCTTCATGCTATCGGACCTTTGCATTGGTATATTCTAATCTTTGCCTGTTAAAATTCTTCGTTTCTTTCAAGATTCAACTGACATACAACCTAATACATGAAACCTTTTCCTGGTCCCAATACAATTATCTTGTATTCTATGTCTAAATATGTATATTTATCTACAACACATTTATATACATATTATGTCCCAAAATAATCTTGAGGACAAAGACTGCTTAAATTTTGTCTTTGTATCCCCAAATTTATTAATAAGTAGCATGTGCTTAATAAATATTGGATTTCCCTAGATTTGAAATGAGATAAAACTGTTCAAGAAAAGGAAAATAATCATTTCCAGATAGAGAATAAGGGTAAGAGGTTGCTTGATGTCAGTTCCATTCTGCCCATGATTCCTTCACATTTCTTTTTTTTTTTTCTTTCATTTATTTATTTATTTATTTATTTATTTATTTATTTATTTATTTATTTATTTAGCTTTTTACATTCATTTTCACAAATTTTGGGGTTCCAAATTTTCTCCCCTTTTCTCCCCTCCCCCCACCCCAATACCCCAAGCAATCTAATTTTCCCTATTTCCAATCTGTCCTCTCTTCTGTCATCCCTCCCTTCCCTTGTCTCTATCTTCTCTTTTCTCCTGTAGGGCCAGATGACTTTCTATTCCTCATTAACTGTATGTCTTCTTTCCTAGTTGCAACAACAATACTAAACAATTGTTCCTAAAACTTTGAGTTCCAAATTCTCCCCATCCCTCCCTCCCCACCCATTCCCTTTGGGACAGCAGGCAATTCATTATAGGCCATATCTGTGTAGCTTTGCAAATGACCTTCCTGATAGTCGTGTTGTGTAAGACTAACTGAATTGCCATCCCTCCTAACCTGCCCCTCATTGTTTCTCTTCTGTCCTTTGATCCTGTCCCTCCCCAAGTGTTGCCTTTCAATTACTCCCTCCTCCCTTTGCCTTCCCTTCCATCATCCCCCCCCCAATATCTCCTTCTCCCCCGCTTTCTTATACTGTAAGATAGGTTTTCATACCAAAATGAGTGTGCATTTCACTCCTTCGTTTAGTCAAATGTGATGAGGGTAAACTTTTGTTTGTTTGTTTGTTTGTTTGTTTTTTCCTCAGCTCTCCTCTTTTTCCCTCCACTAAAAACATCTCCTACTTGCCTCTTAAATGACATATAGTTACCCCCTTCCATTTCCCCCTCTTTCCTCTCACTACATTTCTCTCTCACCATTTACCTTAATTTCTTTTAAGGTATGGTCCCATCCTATTCAGTTCAATCTGTGCTCTCTGTCTCTGCATGTGAATGCATGTGTGTATGTGTGTGCATGCGTGTACATGTGTATGTGTGGTCCCACCAACCACCCAGAAACTGAAAAGTTTTAAGAGTTAGAAATATTGTCCTTCCCTGTATGGATGCAAACAGTTCATTTCTGGTAGGTCCCTTAATACTTCTCCTTGCTGTTTACTTTTGCATGCTTCCTCTCATTCTTGTGTTTGAAAGTCAAATTTTCTTTTCAGCTCTGGTCTTTTCATTAAGAATGATTGAAAGTCCTCTGTTTCATCGAAAGACCATATTTTCCCTTGAAGTATTATACTCAGTTTAGCTGGGTAGGTGATTCTTGGTTTCAGACCTAGTTCCTTTGCCTTCTGGAATATCCTATTCCACGCCCTTCGATCCCTTAATGTAGAAGCTGCTAGATCTTGGGTTATCCTGATTGTATTTCCACAGTACTGGAATTGTTTCTTTCTAGCTGCTTGCAAGATTTTTTCCTTGAGCTGGGAGTTCTTGAATTTGGCCACAATGTTCCTAGGAGTTTCTCTTTTTGGATCTCTTTCAGGTGGTGATCGATGGATTCTTTCAATACTTATTTTGCCCTCTGGTCCTAGAATGTCAGGGCAGTTTTCCTTGATAATTTCATGCAAGACGATGTCTAGGCTCTTTTTTTGATCATGGCTTTCAGGTAGTCCCATAATTTTTAAGTTGTCTCTCCTGGATCTATTTTCCAGGTCAGTTGTTTTTCCCATGAGATATTTCACATTGTCTTCCATTTTATCGTTCTTTTGGTTTTGTTTGGTGATTTCTTGGTTTCTCATAAAGTCATTAGACTCCATCTGTTCCATTCTAATTTTGAGAGAACTATTAAATTCCGTGAGCTTTTGAGCCTCTTTTTCCATTTGGCTCATTCTGCTTTTGAATGCATTCTTCTCCTCATTGGCTTTTTGAACCTCTTTTGCCAATTGAGTGAGCCTATTTTTCAAGGTGTTAATTTCCTCAGCATTTTTTTGGGTCTCCTTTACCAAGATATTGACCTTTTTTTCATACTCTTCTTGCATCTTTGTCATTTCTCTTCCCAGTCTTTCCTCCACCTGTCTAACTTGCTTTTCAAAATCCTTTTTAAGCTCTTCCAAGGCCTGAGCCCACCCAACACCCCCCTGGGGTGTCTGGGGTACTGAGGCCCCGTCCTCCACATCTTTCCCTGATGGGAAAAATACGTTCTCGTCCTCCCCATCAGATCCGAATGTCGGGATCATTTGCATTTGTTGGAAAAAACTCTTTAAAGTCTTATTTTTCTTCCCCTTTCTAGGCACTTTCCCAGCCAGTTACTTGACTTCTGAGATTCCTCTCCACCTCCACCTGGATCCGCCCAGCTAGTGCTTGGCCTCTGAGATTCAAATGCGCTTTCCCGCAGCAAGCTTTGGTTCTAGCGCAGGGGTGGGGGCAGGGCCGCCTCCTAATCTTGGGCCCTCAGGGGCTTCCTGCAGAGACTTTCAGGAACGGAGCGGGTGGGGGTGGGGGGCCCCCGCCTGCTGTGCTCAGTTCCCTTGGGGGTTTTATTCAGAGGCGTTCAGCAGTAGAGCAGGGTGGGGGCAGGGCCGTCTCCTCTGCTCGGCTCCCTCAGGTTGGAAAGACCTTCAGTATTGAAGATCCTACCTGCTGCTGGGGGATTCCTGAGTCCCGGGCCGTTGCCGCCTCAGCCGCCCGCCCACGCCTCTGCCTCCGCCGCCTCCTGCCCCCGTCTCTGCCGCAGCCGCTTCCTCCCGAGGGGGCCCGAGTCACAGAGAAGCTCTGCTCCCCTCCCCTATCGCAGCTTTCTTTCTTACTGACCTGTAGTTTCTGTGGGCGGAGGGACCTTCCCGGCTGCCGGAGCTTCCCCCGGAGCTTTCCTCTCAGAAGTCTGCTCGGGTCAGCTTCTCTGGGGCCGCGGCCAGGAGTGGGGGTGGGGTCCGCTTTCCGGAGTGCGAAGGACCCCGGGGACGGCTCTCCAGGGTTCAGTGGAACGGAAATCTCTTCCCCTATGTTTATGCACCCCCTGCAGAGATTCAGAATTTATGGGGATCTCCTTTTACCTCAATTCCATGGGTTGTGGGCTGGGAGCTCGTAAATGTGCGTCCTTCTACTCCGTCATCTTGGCTCCGCCCCACATTTCTTTATGTTAAAAATTAACTTCTTAATTTATCCTGAAACATATGAGAAACATCTAATTGAGGACAGAATTTATTATTATATTTAGAATATACTGAATGTCTAAAGTGGTGAAGTGAAAAGACCCAATGGTTCTAGATTTAAGGGACCTGAGTTCAAATTTTGCCTCTACAAATTTATACAAGACTCTGTATGGAGTTATACAAGAAACTTAACCTCATTGGACCTCAGTTTCCTTATCTGTAAAATAAGGGGATTAGCTAAATAGCTGTTGAGGAACTTTCCACATCTATATGTACAATCCTACAAAGTATCACAAAAACATTTAGATGAAACTGCCTTGGTCTCGGGGGCTTCTTTTTGGATTTGGGACAGTCATTCCAGATGAATTGTTTGGCTTTCTGATGATGATAAATACTCCCTCCCCATTCTTCATGCAGCAGTATTGTAGAGAAAATAGAATCTCCAAATGAATATATTTACCCTCCCATTTCTGTCTGAGACCCTTTTAGTTAAAAAAAAAGAAGCTCTGTAGATTAGTGATTAGAGAGGGCACTTTCTGAAATGGTCAAAGTAACCTGAAGCCATGAAAGCAAACTATTTGTTCTGTGGTTCAGGAACAGGTGTGTGTGTGTGTGTGTGTGTGTGTGTGTGTGTGTGTGTGCGTGTGTGTGTGTGTGGTGTGTGTGCATACGTGTGTGTTGATGAAAATGTCACCTTAGATAGAATATGTTCAAGTTTCAACTTTCCTGCTGGGCTTTAAATAATGCATATGAACATACTTTACCACCTCTGCTTTTATTAAAATTCAATTTCCTTCCAATTATTGCCCTACTTGGCTTCTGAAATATGTAGGGTGTTTTTGCAAGCCTTAACCTTGGAGTGGATAAAGCAGTCTTACTTTAGAAGTTGAGACACCTGGATTTTAGATTTAGACATCTGTCCTGTCAGATGCCTATGCTCTCTCTGTGCCTCTGTTTCCTTCCATGGAAAACCGGATCTGAAAGCTTCAACTCCCTCTCAGGATCAGAAGAAGAGGTTGAGATAATAGCCTCTGAATTGCTTAGAAACGGTCTCTTTAATCTGGAACTCTTACTTAACACAAGTCTCTTCTCTGGAGGCTATCACCAGAGATGGGTTGTTGGCTCAGCCTTTAAAATGTCAGGTATCACTGTGGAGGGAAACCAAAAATGTGAAACTTGGCTGCCATCAATCCCAGGAGTGCTTCTGGCAGAGACTCAGCAGGTTCTCAAGGTTTAATCAATTAAACCCATGTCAGTAAAGTATGCTACCAGTTCAGCTGCACCAGTCAGTGTCACCAGGGTCTTGGGCATAAACTAACACTTCCTGCAGTGCAGCAAAATGTCTCTGCCACCTGCCATCCCCAGGAGCACAGTTGTGGTCCTGAAAGGCCACCAGGGACAGAAAGAGCTCCTAGCCACTTGTTCCTAGCTTACCTCCACTTATGGATGAAAGCACTC
This sequence comes from Bettongia penicillata ogilbyi, assembly GCA_023548195.1. Classification (NCBI taxonomy): domain Eukaryota; kingdom Metazoa; phylum Chordata; class Mammalia; order Diprotodontia; family Potoroidae; genus Bettongia; species Bettongia penicillata. The sequence continues at coordinate 721,344 of JAJHZJ010000243.1, read as the reverse complement.
TGTAGTTAGAGAAACCAGAAGAAAATTTTGTAATACCCAGGAGAGCTGAGCTGCTTTAAACAATGCAATATTAGAAAATACTTTATATGTACATATATTTTCTCAGGTATCAACATGAATGAAATATTAGGAAAGACTATGTTTGTATAGATTTGATCATGTATCCATATGAAAATGCAAATCATAGAGTGTCAGACATTTTCCTTTGTCTTTCTTGATTGTATGGGTCTGCATAATACAGATCCTAGCCTCTATAGGGTATTAGACACCTTCCTTTGTCTTTCTTGCTTGTGTAAGTCTGCGTAATGCATACAAATATATGAGCATATACATGCATATATAAATACACATATGCCCCTTATATATATGTATAAATACATATATCAATAAAAATGTATGCATCTATATACATAAATAACATAACATACATAGATATGTACATATCAATCAATACAATATAATGAACACTATATATAAATAATATATATATATATCAACGTGCATATAGCCATATATTAACCAGTTTGTATATATTCACAAGAACTCTCAAGAACTTTGGATTTAACTGTACAACATGGGAGACACTGGCACAGGACCACTCAGCATGGTGTGCCCACATCAGAAAAGGTGCTGGGCTCTATGAGCAAAGCAGAATTGAGACAGCACAAAGTAAGCGCAAAATGGGCAAATTTGCGGTATCCACCCCAAATATGCACGTGGACTATCTGTGCCCAACTTGTGGTAGAGCATTTTGAGCTCGTATTGGTCTGATCAGCCACAGCTGGACACACTGAAATTTCACTTTATCATGGTGATGTCATTTTGGTCTTTGAAGACGAAAGACAACAACCAACCAAGCATATATTCACAAATGTATATGTCAAGTAGCATTTATTAAGTGACTCTTATGTGTATACATTTTACACACATTTTCCTGTGTGAATATGGCAGGCCACCTAATCCCTTCCTGCTTTAGACAACTCTACAAAAATATGGAAAATAGTTGCTGGTCCACTTTGGAAAGAGGGAGAAACTTCCTCAATGAAAGCTCCCCAAAGAAATCAGAATGTGCCTTTGTGGAAGATTTTCCCTTTACCAGTGTCAGAGCCTTGTCTTCAACTTGCAGGCTTATAAAGTTGCCTAGTGAGATTGAGAGGTTAAGTAACTTGCCCAGGGTCACACAGCCAGGATATGCCAGAGACAAGACTTGGATCCAGTTTTTGACTTAATCTGGCTCTGTCTTATTGTGAATCTCATAATTCTGAAGATAGTTATATAAAGGAGATAATATATATGTATATATATACATACATATACATATATGTGTGTTATATAAAGGAGAAGGATCTTTGATCAAGGTCCTTCCTGTACTCTCCATCCAAACAAACATGGTTCCCATTTCCACTAGGAAAAAGCCTCTTGAAGTGATAAAAAAGAAACCTTGTGGATTTTAAAATTCATGATTTCCAAGGTCTCACAAAGTCATTGACTGGTGCTTAGAAAAATAAGCATTCCCTCCTGTCTTTTTGTTTAGCAATGAAATGATGTTGATAGCTTCTCTTTGCTCTGGGCTTGTTGGTCAAAAAACAGCATGTAGAGGTTTCAGACCACACAAATGTGGTACCTAGTCTAATTACACAAAACTCTTCAACACAGCCTTTGTGCATCTATAACCTATATCATTAGTTGCTCACCTGGTTCCCAGGCTGTATGCTGGGCTTTTCTCTCTCCTCCTCCTGTGCCCCAGTTTGGAAGTTTCTTTCTTAAACAAGAGAATACACAATTTCCTTTGGTCTGTAATAGGAGGGCCTGGGGCTTGCTACATCCTGGCATACCTCTGTAATGTAATTCTCTGCTTTCCAAGTGGCCATAGATTTTCTCTGAGTGCTGAGATGCTAAAGGTCAAGGCGAGCAAGAAAGAGGGAGGAAACAAGCATTTATGAAATGCCTACTGCATGCCAAGCATTGCATCTTAAGCACTTAATAAATATTATCATATCTGATTCTTAACAACAACAGTGGGACGTGTTATTATCCATCCCTATTTTATGTGAGAAAAAAACAGAGAGACAGAGACAGACAGATGGGGAGAGGAAAGAAAGGAAGAGAAAATAGAAGGAAGGGAAAGAGAGAGATTGAGATTTAAAAGGAGTAAAGGACATTTAAGAATTTTGTTAATAGTTTAGTGGGTATTATTTAGAAATTGTTGTCGTATGTAATTTGTTTCTCAATTTTTATATATCCACTGTATATCCATCTACCAATCTATTTATCTTTCCGTATCATGTTTTGATGCTTTATCATGGCTTAGAGGTGGGTTCTTAAAGGTTATACTAAAAGAGTAAAAACTTTATGCAGACCTATCCAATCAAGAGAAAGGAAAGTTTCTGGCACTTTATGATTCACATTTTCTTGTTGATGCATGACCAAATATATACAAATATAGGTTCTACAAAACCAGACAGGATTTAAGCAGGAGCCAGTTGTCTGAGGACTAGCCTGCTAAATTTGGAAAGATTCATCACAAGGTTGGATGTAGGGTAATGAATTCTGATGGCATCTCAGTTCTCAAAGACTAATAAAAACTGACAACTAAGTGGAAGAAGGATTGGTATATGCATTGATAGAGGAAGTGTTTGTCAAAAGAAAACTACTGTAGATCATTGAAATGTATCTACATATACATATATCTAATATATAACTATATCAATATCCATACCTATGTACCTGTATAGATCTCTTTCTTGGAAAAGTACAATATCAATAAATGTAGAGCTACACAGAAACTGAGTGTCACCTTCCTTAAGGGAAGTCCACTTTACATAGTCATTTTGGGGAGCCATCTCAGTCCAGAGATGGCAGGCCAGTGTAGAGATGCTGGGCCAAACTAGGAGCTACAGCACACAAATCAGCAGCGGTGGAATGACTGAAGTAGAGTGACTAACGAACTAACTTGGACCACTTAAAGGAATTCCTAAAAGAAGATGGAGCTTGTTCCGGGGAACACAAAGGACCGTCACAAGTATGGAATCCCAGAACTGAAAGGTCCTCCAAGATCATCTATCTAACCCCTACCTGAACAAAGTTTTCTCTACAACAGGGTTCATACATAGTCATAAGCTTCTCCAACATTCCCCAATGTTAGATTAAAATGAACTGGGAAATATTTAACAAAATAAATAAAAAATACAATAAAACACAGGTAATGTTAATATGTAGTTTTTAATTTAATATTCTGCCCACAGGGATCCTCACATATGGATTAATGGGGGGTGGGGCATTTCTACTTGAGTTTGACAGCACTACTCTACCATATTCCCAATAAGGGGTTATCCAGTCTTTGTTTAAAGACCTCTGTCTCTGTCTCTGTCTCTGTCTCTGTCTCTGTCTCTGTCTCTGTCTCTCTCTCTCTCTCTCTCACACACACACACACACACACACACACACTCACATTCCCACTTACCCCTGATGCAGCCCATTATTGAACTTTGAGATAGCTTTAATTAGGAAGTCATTCATTGCTCCAACTTCTGTCCTCTAGGACAAGATGGACCAAGCCTAGGCCACAGTCCATCTGAGAGCTTGCAGGGAATGTGTCAGTCAGTTGGCAGGGTAAATTTCCTTATGACAATGAAATCACAGGTCCAGTCCCTTTCTCTATGACTGTTGTTGTTCAATGTTCTTCAGTCATGTCTGATTCTCTGTGACCCCATTTGGGGTTTCCTTGGCAAAGATACTGGAGTGGTGCCATTGCTTCTCCAGATCATTTTATAGATGAGGAAACTGAGGCAAAGAGGATTAAGTGACTTGGCCAGGGTCACACAATTAGTAATTATCTGAGGCTGGATTTGAATTTAGGAAGATAAGTCTTCCTGATTCCCAGCCCAGTGCTCTCTCCACTGTGCTACCCAGCTGCCCTTTTCTCTATAAGGGCTGGCATTTAGATAGCCAGTCCTTTGAGGTTACTATACCAATATAAATTATCTGGGATAGGGCAGCATATGGATGATGAGTTAGATGCAGAAAGTAATAGAAGAAAGGAAACAAACCCAACTGCATTTTGGGAAATGGAAAACAGAACTCATTAAGATGTTCAACCGTAGAAGGAAGAAGCTAAGTGGTACAGTGGATAGATTGCTGGGCCTGGAGTCAGGAAAACCTGAGTTCAATTCTATCATAAGATGCTTACTAGTTGTGTGACCCTGGGCAAGTCACTTAAGCTCTGTCTGCCTCAGTTTCCTCATCTGTAAAACAGGAGGAGAATAATGACATCTATATCTCAAGGCCATTTTTGAGTATTGAGTAAGAAAATATTTGTAAAATGCTTTGCAAAACTTTAAAGTGCTATATAGATGCTAGGCTATAATTACTTTTATAATTATTATCCTATCACTGAAACCATAGATCCACTCAGGTGGTGAAGGATGAAGCTATCTGCCCTGGTTTACAAAGAGGGATAGCTTCTGGAGTGAATATGAGACTATGAATACATATTTCTTCTTCTAATCCCTTGCTGAGCTGCCCATCCTCCAGGGATATGAATTCCTGCAGTGCCTCCTCTGAAGAACCATGAAAATGAGCTATGGAAAGCAGAGTAAAGCTCCCATGTGTTACTAAGTTGATCAGTTCAGATATCCCTTCTAATAAATTCATTCATTCCAATTAAAAAGACATATTTTAGCAGTTGAAATTGTTATTTTCTTTATACTGTTCTCCAGTGATGAAGGGCAGTTGTTTCCTTAGGGGGAATTCCATTTAACCTTCAGTTCTTAGGTTCCCAACTATACCAACAGTATCATGAGGGAAAGGGATAATTTTGGCCATATATTTGTATTCCTCTCAGACTCAGAATAGTGCCTTACACATAGAAGGTATTTAATCAGTGTCTTGGGTTGATCTGATGAGCTGGATCTTAGAATAGGGGCAATGCAGCATTTAAATTCAGAATATCTTCAATCCAAGCTCTGCCACTAACTACCCAGGAGACCTTTGATTAGTTATTTGACATTCATGGTCTTCAATATCTTCATCCGTGAAATGAGTGTTCGTGTGTGAAAGAAGTTTAGGAAGCCCTGGTTTAGATGACTTCTAAGGTCCCTTCAAACTCTGTATCTATGGTTCTGTGATTTTGGAGCTCATGTTTTCTTCATTATCACAAACTAGAAAGAGGCAGAATTCAGAAACTGTCAAACATAAAAGGCAGGTATGGTGAGGGGGGAGAAAGAAATAGTGTGATCTTAAAGAGAAGGTTTCTCTTTAAAGTTTTACATGTCTCTTCTTACAAGTGATAGAGTTATTACTAGGCATTTTGACACCCAGAGCAAATTTATTTGAATTTTTATGGAAGGTAGAGTATATAAGGGATGTGTGTGGTTGAGGTGAGTTAGAGATAGAGATCAAAGGAGTTGAGGAGACAGAAAATGAGAGATAAGGATTTTCAGGGGGTTGAGATTGAGAAGATGACTGTAAGCCAGGTGTTGAATTTATTTAGGAGGAGAGAGAGTGATCCGTAAATCCATAGATGACAACAGTAAGGGTTTGTACAGAATGAGTCATATGGGAGGAATCAGCAATGTGAGAGAAGTGCTACCACTCACTGACAATCAATCCTATATCCCCCATAGTCAACTCAATCTTAACTCTCGTCACAAACTTTCTCTACTCTCCTTCTCCACTTGGCCTTCTGGTATTATTTATTGTCTGTTGAACTACTTGAGAGCAAAGATTTTTTTTTTAGCCTTTCTTTGTATCCATATCACTTTACACACTACCCAGTATACAATAGATGATTAAAAAATGCTTGTTAAATTGACTTGACTCATGGTAAAGTCAAAAGACTGGTGTCTTCAGGAAAAAAAATCTAGGTTTCAGCAAGTACTAGAAGAGAGAAAGAATGTGGAAGAGTTCTAGGATGGTAGGATCATGGACTTAGTAAGGACTTTGGAGGCCATCTACTATAATGCTGTCATTTTATTGCTTTTTTTATTGTTTTTTTAATGCTATCATTTTAAAGATGAGAAAATCATGGCCCCAAATTCCTCAAGGCCATATAAGTATTAAGTGGTAAAGGCTTATAACTAGTTCTAATTCAGTTTGCCTGACTCTAAATTCAAGGATCTTTGATTGGACCATAGCAGAGGAACGTTGCAGGGGACGCAAGGGATGCAAAGGGCAGAGGAGGGAAGTGATAGAATTAGGACTAAATTTACTGGGGAGAATAGGGTAGCAGCTACCCTGGATGAGACCAGTAGGCAAATTGCCTTGGTTGCCCATCCTCCAGTTGATCCCATGCTGATCATCAATGTATTGGGATGAGAGACATGGGAGGTAGGACCTGTCTTTCCCAATTCATGAGATCAAAGAAAGAGGAAAATGATCTATATAGAAATATTTTTAGTAGCTGTTGTCTAAGAAAATAAATTGCCTCATAGAGGGATGAGAAAGATGTATAGTAGTCATAGGAATATGGGGGGAGGGAGGGCCAAATCGGAAGCAATCAATCAATCAACATTTATGAAGTTCCTACTATGGGCCAGACACAGTAGTAAGTTCTGGGGATACAAAAAGAGGCAAAAGACAGTCCCTGCTCTCAAAGAGTCTACAATCTAATAGGGGAGAGAATATGTAAACGAAGAAGAATTGGGAAAGGCTTCCTACATAAAATGGGAGTTTAGATGGGACTTAAAGGAAGCCACTAGTCCAAGTGGAGGAAGGAATGTTACAGCCATGGGAGGTAGCTAGAGAAAATGCCTGGAGATGAGAGACTGGTACTGGGGTGAGGAAGGGCACAGAGAAGAAAGCATGGGGGTAGGAGGTAGGAAGAATCCTGACCTTTGAGATGGTGGCAGTTGGAGCACAGTCCTTTGGCAACCAGGGCTGGTCCTTCCAGTATGAAGGTCCATTGATAGCACCAGTAATCTTTTACTAAGCAATCTGATGGCATTTTTGACTAGTTGGAGTGAACTTCTGTCAAGCTGCCTAGGACAGAGAGGCTAATGATAATCTGTGACCTCAGAGCAACCTGAGAAATGACCGTGGCAGGAGGGGGCCTAGCTCATGAGGATTTAGGCATATATTTGGTAAGGAAATTGATTTTGCTTTCCGCTGGGGCATTCACAGGCCTGAGGAGTCTGAGCCATGCCAATCTACTCTGCACTCAGTTCTATAGTCCCTTCAAGTGGGGAAGCATGTCTGTGCATATTCATCTTGCTTTTGCTTACCATAAAAGAGAAATTTTTGACACAGGGAGGCAGTGGTAATGCTCTGACCTCATTTTGGCTTATCTGCTATTTGCAGAAGAAATGCATTTTCTACTTTCGTGCAAGTTTGCTCCTCTCTATATTTTAATGTGGGATGGTTTTTATCAATTATTTTGGTCATGACCCAGTTTAATATACCTTGTAATTGCAGAACTGGATACACAAGAAGCAAAAAAAAAAGTGAATTTTCTAATCGAATATTCAAGAACTTGTAATCCCCAATATTTTACAAAACAATTCTCCCATTTACTCAAAGAGCTTCACAATCTTGATAGGCTGATGCTGCCAGGAAGCAGGGAGGACTGATACATTAAAAGAATTAATCAGTCTCTATAAAATGGGCTATTTTCTGTGGAGTGAGCAGTAGCATTACTTTCTTTTCCTAAAGCAAGTTAATTGAGAATTTTATGTCTGCCCTCTGCTGCAGTGCAGCTGGTTAGAATGAGAGGCTAAACAAACAAGATGAAAGGGGATCACAGAATAGGGCTTTCCCCATAGGATGAAGGCACATTCCCTGGTTTTTGGCAGAGTGGGTTTGTGCTGTACTCGAAGTCAGAAAGACCTGGTTTCAAAACTCACTTTAGATGCCTCCCAATTGTAAGACCATGACCTAGTTTTTTAATCTCTCCGCTCAGTCCTCATCTGTAAAATGGAGTATTAGAACTAAAAGTTTTCTGGATTCCCTTCCAGCTCTGAATCTTGTTAGCAATTTATTTGAAGGTGACAGAGTACCGATATTGATAAAAATTACAGATGCTTAAATGACTGGATTAAACATCTTAAACATATTTTGAACAGAATAGAATAAGTTTTTAAAACCATTGCAAAATACAGGAGTCCCCTGAAAGGAACTTAGCAGCAATTAAGTTGAACTTAAAATGGACCTCCAATGAGTATAGACTAAAGGTTCACAAAACTTGATCTAATGACTGGTGGCAGCCTGTAAGGGAATGTTAGGCATCCAGAGAAATGACCTTTTACAGAATTAATATTTACGGTCTAGTTGACTATTATTTTGAATTACTTGCTTATTTTATTGCACATGGGTATCTCAACCAAAAGGATGCAACTATATTAGAGGTATTTGTGAGTGTTTTCTATGTAAAGTTGCTAAGAATGTTTTAGGAGGTATGTAGTTTCCACCAAAAAAACCTGCAAACGCAAACCATTTGATAACCAGTGGAATGAAGGAAAAAAACAAATACATGTGTTATAAAGTCTCACTAAAATCTTAGAAAAAAAAGAAAGAAGCATTTATCTCACCCTGATTTTACAAGGAGAAAAACTTCCATAGTCACTGAGTGACATATCAAAGGCCACTGTGAAACCTGGCAAACCTTTGACTTCTTTCATTGCTCATTGTTTCAGCCACTAGTCTAATACTTTGTAGAACTGATCTCAATGGATGCTCTTCGAGGGTAGGAACCTTGTTCTTACCTTTCTTAGTATCCCCAGTGCTTAGCTCAATATGTGGCACATAGTAAATGCTTAACAGACGTTGGTTGACTGACTATGAACCTTATTGTTGCGATACCTGTTACCCTTTTGGCCCCTATTCTGGTACCCAGGGTAAAAGTAAAAAGTTAGAGCAGAATACATTGTGCTTCAGCTGATGTAAGAAAAACAGGAGTAGCAATCCTAATCTCAGACAAAGCAAAAGCAGAAATAGATCTAATCAAAAGAGATAAGGAAGGAAACTATATCCTGCTAAAAGACACCATAGACAATGAAGCAATATCATTACTAAATATATATGCTCCAGGGGGTATAGCATCCAGATTCTTAGAGGAGAAGTTAAGGGAGTTACAGGAAGAAATAGACAGCAAAACTATACTAGTGGGGGACCTTAACCTCTCCCTCTCTCAACTTGATAAATCTAACCTCAGAATAAACAAGAAAGAAGTTAATGAGGTGAATAAAACTCTGGATAAGGTAGATATGATAGATCTCTGGAGAAAACTGAATGAGGATAGAAAGGAATATACCTTTTTCTCAGTGGTATATGGCACATATACAATAATTGACCATGTACTAGGGCATAAAAACCTCACACTCCAGTACAGAAAGGCAGGGATAGTGAATGCATCCTTCTCAGATCATAATACAGTAAACATTATATGTAATAAAAGGCCATGGAAAGATAGATCAAAAATTAATTGGAAACTATATAATCTAATCCTAAGGAATGAGTGGGTTAAACAACAAATCATAGAAACAATCAAGAACTTCATTCAAGAGAATGACAATAATGAGACAACTTAGTTGTGGGAGAATTGGAACACTAATTTGTTGTTGGTGGAGCTGTGAGCTGATCCAACCATTCTGGAGAGAAATTTGGGACTATGCCCAAAGGGCTACAAAAATGTGCATACCTTTTGACCCAGTAATACTGCTTCTAGGACTGCTTTCTCAAGAGATCATAAAAATGGAAAATGGTCCCACATGTACAAAAATATTTATAGCACCTCTCTTTGGGATGGCCAAAAACTGGAAATCAAGGGGATATCCATCAGTTGAGGAACGGTTGAATAAATTGTCATATATGAAGGTAATAGAATACTATTGTGCTATAAGAAATGATGAACAGGAAGATTTCAGAGAATCCTGGAAAGACTTATTTGAACTGATGTTGAGTGAAAGGAGAAGAACCAGGAGAACTTTGTACATAGCAACAACCACAGTATGTGAGGAATTTTTCTGGTAGACTTTGTACTTCATTGCAATGCAAGGACTTAAATAATTCCCAACTATCTCTTAAGCCAAAATGCCTTCCACATCCAGGGAAAGAACTATGGAATTCGATTGCAGAATGAAGCAGATCATTTTCTTTTGTATTGTGTTTTGGTTTGTTTTATGATTTCTCCCATTCATTTTAATTCTTGTATGCAACATGACTAAGGTGAAAATGTAGTTAATAGGAATGTATGTTAATAGAACCTATATAAAACTGTATACCATCTCAGGGACGGAGTGGGGAGGTGGAGGGGAACGAGGGAGAGGGAGGGAAAAAATCTAAGATATATGGAAGTGATTGTAGAACACTGAAAACAAATAAAATAATAATTAAAGAAAAGTATGGTCATTTGGTCATCTCTCTCTCATCAAAGATAATCATAGTTGCAGACTCACAGCTTACTTGCCCATTGGAAGAGGGGAGAGAGGCAGCTACTGATAGGTTAACAATTAATGAGAGAATGAGGAGCTGGACCTAAACTTTGATTATGTTATTACCTTGTGAGTTACCCTAGTACTGAGCAATCTATTCAAAGAATTATCCTCAAACAAACCTGAGTAGAGCACAATGGCTTCCCCACTTGAGTGGAATCTGAATAGAAGAGAAGATTAGTTCAAACTTCAGAGACTGAAGTCTTGAAATAAGGATAGAAAGAGGGATCCAAATCTTCCCAAATTCTTGGTTATTAATAACCATTTATCTCATATTATGTCATTTATTCCTCACTAAGGTAGGTGATATTATTATCCCCATTTTATAGATGAGAAAATTGAAAGTTAGAGTTTAAGTGACTTGCCCAGGACCACACTGCTTGTGAATAGTCTGAGGAAGGATTTGAATTCAGGTCTTCCTAAACTGAATCATTCACTCTGTCTGCTGAACCATTTTGCCGCCTTTAATACTTGGAGTATTCAATATAAAGTCTCTGGTCTATACACAGCTCCATATCTGAGTTTATCTTTCTCTTGTTATCACCCTACTCCTACTCCTAACATTCATAAAACTCAGGTATCTAGAATACTATGATTAAAAATTGTTCATTGAACATAATAAAAGTGGAAGGAAAAATCTATTTTCTGTTTGCCCACACAATTCTTTGAGTGTTGTCAAAAGCTCTTTGAAGTATATATAACCAGAATTCATAGAAAATAAATAAGGGAAGGAAAAAAATAGAAATAGGAAGGGTATATTTCTGAGACCCAAATCTCAGGACCACCAAAGATATAATGGAGGAGACTAGGAAAAAGAGTGGTGAGAGGAATTTGTCATCTTGCCCCTCTTTTCCACATAATGGCAGTTACAATAGCTGCCAGTCTCTGAGAATCTCCTGTCTTTACCCTTATTCTTGCCCCATTTGTGGGATCACCACTGACTTCCTGCAACCATGCTCCTCTATGCTCTGGTCTATCACTTGGAAGCTGAAAAGTCTGAAACTGAAAGCATCAATTGTTTGTACCCTAACACCTCTACGATAATCAGGGAAGACCTTTCTTTCTGGAGGAAGGCAAAATAGCTGTCTGTCCTTTAATCCCCTCTATGGGAATGTGTTGCTTTTTGACTTTTATAAGTGTGAAGAGGTCTCCTCTAAACCCCCAGTAAGGGGAGCAGAGATACCCATCCTGTCATGTCTTAAGACCCTTGAAATAAAATTTCAAGTTTCATTCTTCCTTAATTGTTTTCACTCTGGACCTGGGAGTGGGGGACTAACTGTAAATGGGCAAAGCATGGGCATAAATTACCTTGTGAAAATGAAAAACTCTTTCTCAAATCCTCCTCCTCTTTGTGTTCACTTTTATTCCCTTAAGGACAGTATGATGTCCCCAGGGTAATGGAAGGCATAGCCATTGGGCACATCATAGTTTACAACTCAGGAAAACCCTCAGTTTGGAGTATGGAGATAGGAGTCCCGGTTGAAGCAACAACCTTTCCCCCATAATTAATTTCTGTAAGCTGGAGTCCATTAGAGAGGAGAATGACAGCCTGTAGACGCTGATGCTGGCTTGTGTGTGGCCCAAAGGAACATTAGGGCCTTTAATAAAGGTGGACCTGGCCATTAGTCTCAGTAATAATTTAAAAATCTTTTAATACTGGTCTCAACTCAACCACCTTAAAATAATTCTGGTAGTGAGCAAACCAAGTAATTTAAAGGCAGATCATGTTCTCTGTAAGTTTTTCAGGCCTGCTGTTGGGAATATTTGATAATTTATGAAGGCTTACACCACCAAATTAATTACCTTTTCCGGCTGCCACATGTCTTTTCTTTCTTTTTTTTTTAATAGCAGCCAGCTCTGAATTGTAAGTAAAAATACTACAGATACTCATTCCTTCAGTTAAGCTTTGTGCTTCCCAATGATACTTAGACTATCTTAAGAGAATCCTTTATTTCAGTCTCCATGGGTCAGCAGTTTTAATCTACGTTTCCCTTTTCTTGCTCTTACTTCTGATTAAATGTTAGTCTACATTATCTTAGCAGAGAAATTCTATTTTCAGTGAATTCTGGAAAATAAAACTGTTAAATTTTAGACTATTTTGAAAGAGTAAGTGGGGATGTTTTTAGTGTATATACATATATATGTATAATGCAAAGTGAATTTATCATAGAGTTTATCCTTGTACGGCCAGACACCCCATCACAGATCCCAGGCATATAGGAAATTGAATGGACCCAAATTAGGCTGCTCAGCATAGTTGGAAGGCAATCTATGGCACAAGCTCTAGCTTTCTCCAGGGAGCAGATGGTCCTGCCACTGGATGCAGTTTGGGGCAAGTGTTTGTGAAAATATTCCAGGGAACTGAGGCTTTTGACTAGTATTTGCAAATGTGGTTTAGTGTACGTGTCAGGAAGCCTATTTCTGTTCCCAACTAGATGCCAAGCTTAATGAATTCACTTAATGCATCTATGACTCTGTTCTTCCAAGTGCAAAATGGGTATAAGAATTAAATCTCCCTACCACAACAACCTTGAGATCAACCATGCACCTTTCACAATATTATCAAGATCAGGAACTAAAAATACCACGGAAGTCTTGCCTTAATCTTTTCTATGTGCTCCATGTTAAGTTGTTGGCTGGTAATATAATTCTCACCTTGTAAATGGGAAAAGAGAAGCATAACAGAGACAGATAGGATGTTCAAGGCAGATGTAGCACTATAGGCCCGAGTTGTATAAGACATAAGGGTGAAATTGCTGCTGGGACCATCTTTGCTATGCATGCTGCTGGAGTGACTCTGGTGGAGAGTCCTAGAGCCCAAGGTAATTTGCCGCTTTGTAGTCTGTCAAAAGGAAGCAGGGTCATAAAGTCCTTTGCTTCTGCTGAATCTTTAACTTGAACCTCCATTGTGGGTAATATGAAAACCGTATGTGAAAATACCCATGTGGTACAGATTCTCAGATGGTCCCCAGCAGAACACAAGCACAGCATGCAAACAGTTTGCCTGTTGCAACAACACATTTTCATGGAGTGGATATGTTATGACTAATATCTTGGACTGATTAGACAGCTAATGTCACCATTAATTGCGAAATTAACCAAAAAGGGGGTTAGGCACTAGAAAATATTAGAAAAAACTTCTCCCTAGGTTTCACCCTCACTGACCCCTAAACCTCACATGAATACATTAAATTGATGAGATTTTTTTAAATGCAAGAAGAACATTTATCTAACGAAAATAGTTAATGTTGAGATAAACTATAGCTTGGACTAGAGTTGTTTGAACAAGTTTAGAATACGTTGGAACCGTTTCGTTAGGATTGCTTACTTTATGTTTCTGTCACTGACATAGGGTTTATCTCTCCCCCTCCCCCAGAGATTCAATCCCACTGTGTCTAATTGCCCTGTCTCTAGAAATTCAATTATGAAGCTTGAACCCTGTCCCCAAATCTTAAAACAGTTGCTACTCAAAAGCTTCTATTCAAACTCTTATTATCTAATCGAAGTTGCTGAGAAGTAGTTGTTTGTAATTCAGTACTCCAATTTGGATTAATTGCTATACCTCACACCTCATTCACACCATATTCCTATTAGACCAGCTGCTGTTTGAAATGAGATTTATGTTTGTTATTTAGTAGTTTCAAGGGAATAATGTTTCCTCTGCCCAAGTATATTTTCTGTTTTATATTGGGTCTAAATGTTAGGTAGGGATGAGGGGGTCTCTCTATTAACTGTCATAGGTGATTGTGTATTTATTGGACATATATTTAAAAAGATGATGGTCTTTCCTGGTATTGTGGATCACTATTCTCTCTGAGTTCCCTCATAGTGTCTCCCACAGAGCCTGTGACCCAGGGCACCAAACTGTATCTTCCTCACAGTTGGTGTCCTTTTTATGTATGGTTACATAACACTTGTATCCTCAAACCTCAGACAAAAGGTACATACTATGATGGGTGTTTCGAGTAACAGAAGAGATATGTTGGGGCTAGTTCACACTGGATCATGAGAGCCAAACGAACATTTCCACCTTGGAAATAGATACAAATCAGATCTGGATTTATTGTTTTCTTAACTGTTTATTCTTATAAAGAGTATTGCAGGAAGTATTTATACTGAAGACTAAACATAGAAGTGTGTCTGACATACAATATTTTCCCCAGAGAGTTGGATGTTATACATTTGCCAACCCCCATGTAACAAGCATCATGACACAATAGAAAGAATGTTGGATTGGGAGTCAAAAGACTTGCTTTCAAGTCTCAGTTCTGTCATGTACTAGCATTTGTTGTCTTGAACAGGCAATTAACTTTGATGGACCCCAATGTACTCATCTGAAAAGTTACCACAGGCTTCTCTCAGAAATGAAGATCCTTATTATTAATACCAAAATTATAATAGTCTTATTGTACTGCTATGAGTCATGAAATAGCGTATGTTCTAAAGCATTAAAGTGAAATATTGCTCAGAGGCAAAAGAGAGATAATGGCTACTGGGACCTGGCCATAACACAATGCAAATAATGATCCAGAATAAAGGATGTCATCAAAAAGATGTATAATCAAAAAAAAAAAAAGATAGGTGGGTCATATGGTGAGAGTCAGGGATAAATGACAGAGCACCTATACACTCCACTGATATCAAGATAAAGTGACTTAAAGACAGACAGAGAGAGAGAGAGAGAGAGAGAGAGAGAGAGAGAGAGAGAGAGAGAGAGAGAGAGATGCCACCAACATCTGGATACCCATATGGCAAAAATATGGAAGAACATAAATGAAAATTGCATTGGTTGGGCAAATTTGAATAAATGATTAGCAATTTCATTGTTAGAGGGACCCTCTACCCTGATGTGATCACAGATTCACAGAATTTGGGAGTTGGAAGAGATCTTAGTGACCGTCTAGTCTAACCTGTATATAAAAGAAATACCCATTATAACATATCTGGCAAGTGGCTATCCTATCACTGCTAAGAAATCTCAAACAGTAGGAACCCACTATCTCTTGAAGCAAGGCATTACAGTTTTGGGCAACCCTAATTCTTAGAGAGTTACCCCACCTCCAAAATCTAGCCTAAATATGTCCACTTTTCCTGGTTCTGCCCCATGGACCAAACGGTATAAGTCTGATGCCTCTCCCACATGACTGCATATCAAATAATTGAAGGCATCCATAATGTCCTCCCAGAGTCTGCACTTCTCCAGGCTATGCATGAAGAGTATCCTTTAATCATTCCTCATATTGGACTTGAAGTTCTTCACTATCCTGGTTGCCCTCCACTGACTCATTTGAATAGTGTCTTTGCATGTGGTCTATACTGTTTATAATATGTAGAAATTCACTCTTGCCTACCTTATGCTACTACAAGCTAGATATGGTCAGAGATCTTGTCTTAGCTAAACTTCATGTCCTGAAATGCATAACGTAATGCTTTGCACACAATAAGCACTTAGTAAATGTTAAATGCATAAATGAATGAGAAAGCTACACTCAGCCTCTTTCAGGTGATGAACACTAAAGAAAAAACCCCTTTAAATGATATTTCTTTGTAGCCTTTCATTTAGAATCATGGAATTTTGTAACAGGAAACTTTAGTGGTCTTCAAAGTTTTTGGTCTCAGAACCCCTTTACACTCTTAAAAACTATTGAGAATTTTGGTTTATGTGGATTATATCTATATTTACCATGGATAAATTTTATACATATATATAATTTATGTATTGTATATGATTTTATAACAATAATAAGCCTTTTGCATGTTACTATAAAGTATTTTTCTGAAAAAGTAACTATTTTTTCAAACAAAACTATTTAGTGAGAAATGACATTGTTTTGTATTTTTGCAAATCTCTTTAATCTGGCTTAGTAGAAGACATTTGGATTCTCCTATTTACTTCATTCAATCTGTTGTGAAGTATTGTTTTGGTTGGAGTATGTGAAGAAAATCTGACCTTACACAGATCTATAGTTGGAAAAAGGAGGGGTATTTTACTGGTGAATAATTCCTTTGTATTATTATGAAAATAGTTTTGACCTTGTAGATTCCCCTGAAAGAGTCTTGAAGATCCCTAGAGTCCCATGGATCACAATTTGAGAACTACTGATCTAGTCTAATAAAATTTTACAATTAAGAAAGCTAAGACCTAGAGAGCCTAAGTAATTTACCGAAAGTAATGAATCTAGTGATAGAAAGAAAGCTAGTCTCAGGCCTCATGAGTCTCAATTCAATGTTCTTTCTTTATCCCATGAATGCAAATCAGAGATAAAGTAAGAAGTGGAGCCCAGAAAAGAGATTTTTTTTTGATTTTCACTTATTTTTCATCTGTAGAATAAAACAAACATTTCCATAACATAGTATAATTAAAAAAAAGATAATTGCATAGGAAACTACTAGTCTATTATGTACAACTTGCTATTCAGAATAGAATCATCAGAAAGACTACTTAGACTTCTGAAATGATGGTAACTAAGTGTCCAAAAAAGAATTGCATTTGGAGTCAAAAGACCTGAATTTGAATTCTGGCGCTGCTTCTTAATAGGCCATGTTGTCTTGGGTAGGTCTCCAAGCTTCAGTGTACTAATTCATAAAACTCAGGAGTGGCTTTGACTCCAAGATTCCTTTGCTGGCACATAATGTACCTTACAGAGTAGAAAGACAGTAAAAAAGGCACCGTATATAACCTGGGGTGAGCAGGTAAATGACAGATCTCTGAAAACCCAGTACACCTTTAAGTTAAAATTGCATTATAATCATTTTCTCCATCACTCTTTTATGTCTAGATGATCCACACATCAATAAGGCACACCCTAATCTGTATTATTTACTCATTTCTGAAGTACAAATGCTCATACTGAAAATTTATTGTATTTCATGAGCTGGCATAAGTTGGTTTCAGCGTACCCTGTCAAGATATTCACAGTAGCACTTTCTTTTTGTAGTAGCAAAGAACTGGAAACAAAGTAGTTGCCCACTGATTGGGAATGACTAAACAACTGTAGTACATGGATGTACTAAATGTTGCTGCTCATAGGAAATGGCTAATGGAAAGAATTTCCAGAAATATAAAGAAAGCTTTATGAATTGATTTAGAATGTAGTAATCAGTATGAGGAAAACAAGATATAAAATGACTAAGCAATGAAAACAAACACAACAATAAAACTAAACCAAATGCTAAATAATTTAATGACCAATGTTGAATTGAATAAAAGATGAGAAAATATATCTTCATCCCTTCATTGGAGAGTTGGGGACCAATGAGTGTTGTATATTTGCATAATCTTCAGATGAAATTCATGGGTTACTTGGCTTTGCTGAGCTGGATTAAAAAAATTTATTTTTGTTACAAGGGAGGGATTCCTGGGTGGGAAAGGGAAGGGATATAGCTGGAAATAAATATGATGTAAAAATAAGCACCAAATTTTAAAAAATAATTAAAATTGTAAGGTCATTTCGATAAGCTGTAAAATCCTGTGAACCAATGGAATGTGCTCACTTTCTCCTTTATTCATCTAATATTCTGATGTTAGGATCATGTGTTCTTTTCACCATTTTTTCCTTCCTCCACATCACATTTATCTGTATTGTTATTTATACCTTAGCCACATTCAGTAACCCCTCAATCTTCCTCCCTTCTCTCCTTGAGTCTCCCTTCTTACCAGACTTCATCCCCAAACCTATTAGAGAAGAGTTATAAGAAAACTCTCACAAAACAAAACTCACAAAACTTTAAAGAAATGAATATAAACATTAGGTATAGAATGACTTTTAACAAAAATGACTTATAGGAAGTTTGTCTATTTTCTTACTTATTCTTTTATTGCATGTTGTGTGCCCATATGCATGTTTTTATATTAGAATGTTAATTTCATGGGAGGAATGTTTAAACATTTTCAGTACTTTGGGCCAAAAGATGAGAAAAAAAACTGGACTTGAATCAAGAAGATTTGATCCCAGATTTGTTTTTATGTAAGATGTTCAGTGGCCAGAACTTCTGTTTTGAAAAAAAAAAAAAAGAAAACTTCTATATGACAAAACTAATAGTCTTTCTTTTTTATATCCCTCTTTCCTTCCTCTTCCTTCCTTCCTCCCTCCCTCCCTCCTTCTTTTCCTTCCTTCCTTCCTTCCTTCCTTCCTTCCTTCCTTCCTTCCTTCCTTCCTTCCTTCTATCCCTTATTTCTCCTTCCTCTTTCCCTCATGCCCTTCTTCTCTCCTCTCATGATTTGATTTCACTAGGAACAGCAGTGGCCTTTGAAGCATGTCAGCTTAGTAGCCTTTAACAAAGAATTGAAAAGCACAGATGCCTTAATGCTAATTCAGTTGAAACATGCTTCAGCATTTCTGGAGGAGGGAGGGGGTTGAGGTTAACCTCTGTCCATTTTACTAACTGTATAGCTATAGAGCGTGACTAAAATCGATGGTGCCCAATAGCCTGCTCCCTGGCCAGGCCAACAAGATGCTGGATACTACAAGGTAAGAGCAATGACTTCAGCGACCTCTGCTGTGCCACATGACTGCATTTTTGGCTACATTTCTTCTACTGCTCTGAACTCAGATAGTCAGTCATTTTCATATTATGCTAGTCAAGTTCACTGAGTACTGAAGGCCTTCCAGGTAGCAACATCTGGGTGCTACCTTACAGTACATAAAGGGCCTCAAGGAACTCAACCTCAAGCAGCTGAGCATCTGTTTCAGGGTGGAAAAATAGTATGTTCTCCTTGTACAGATGTCCTTGAAGCTTTCTCAGTTATTGTTTTCAAATCCAATTATTCTCTTCCAATATATCCAGAGTCCAGAATACAGTAGCCTTTTAATAAGTGTGAGTGATTGATTGATATTGCAAATATCCTTGGTAAGTCATGTATATGTAAGGGAACATAATATACATATATAGGTATGTGTATATATCCACACATATCCACGCACACATACAAAACATATGTATACACACACACATACACATGGTGTTAGTTGAAATTCTCTGCTTCTCCACATTTTAGTGATTTCTTACACAATGGAAAAAGAATCAAGAAGATAATTTTGTGTTAGAATCATTAACTAGC
The DNA here is from genome assembly GCA_023548195.1 of Bettongia penicillata ogilbyi. Classification (NCBI taxonomy): domain Eukaryota; kingdom Metazoa; phylum Chordata; class Mammalia; order Diprotodontia; family Potoroidae; genus Bettongia; species Bettongia penicillata. The sequence continues at coordinate 701,859 of JAJHZJ010000243.1, read as the reverse complement.
CTTATTTTAAGCCTCTTCCATCTTGCTTGATTTTAGTTTGGTTGCTAATGGGAGTTTGCCCACTTCAAAAAAGAATCAGTTAATTTTCATAGTGACCATAAAATGGAAAACTTATAAAAATGTCCTATTGACACATCTAAGAAACCTGGTGTCCCTCCAAGGATGGAACAGGTTAAATATATTAATACTTTGAAGCAAAGATTTTTCTACCTTCAAAATACAACCTCCGACAGAATACAACATTTCTTGGTAGGCAGAGTTTTATCTGATATCAAAAGAATCATCACCCTGTTTCCAACTTAGTTATGAGCCTGTCCAAAGAGAGACAGGTTGGGTCCTTGGTACTTGGATCTGTGATTTCCATCAATATAGATGCCTCCTACAATGGAGGACATTATATTCCATGTTGTGACTCTCATCTATATCCTCCTACATCAGACCTGAGTCTGGAGATTAAATATTTGATTGCCTGATTTAATAGAGGAGCAAATATTTATTATTACTTGTGGCCAGGGTCTTTATAGCTTTGGGGAAAAGAAACTGTTTGGGAAACTCTCTGTGAGTTAAAGCATTTCATAGAGATAGTAGAGAAAAGATACACAGGTATCTGAGCCCCCAAAGCCATGAAAATGGCAAACCACTCCAATACTTTTGCCAAGAAAATGCCAAATGAGGTCACGAAGAGTCAGACACAATTGAAATGACTGAACAACATCGAAGCCATATAATTACCTTTGGCCCCAGATTTCCACATTCTGGGGTTAAATCATTTAACAGAGGTCATAAAGAAAGGATACCCAATTCTAAGACAACTCCGAAAGGCTCATGATGGAAAATGCTATCCACATCCAGGGAATTCCAGAGTCTGAATGCATATTGAAGCATACTATTTTCTCTCTCTCTCTTTTGTTTTGTTTTGTTTCTCCTTTCTCATGGTTCATTCCATTGGTTATAATTCTTCTTTGCAACATGACTAATGTGAAAATCTGTTTAATGTGAATATGTAGAGCTTATATCAGATTGCATGCTATCTTGGAGAGGGGGGAGAAAAATTTGAACTCAAAAGCCTGTGGAACTGAAAGCTGTAAACTCAAAATAAATAAATAAATAATGTTTTTTACAAAAGGATTTGAGCCCCATAAGCCACAGAATCACCCCAGGGCCTCATGTTTCCAGATTTTGAGGCATCAAGGTCAGAACTGCATGACCCAGTTCACCTTTGTTTTCTATGGCTATTGTTGCCGTTATTTGTCCTTTGTTTTCAAAGAGGACCAGTGATCTCCTGGGGTGTTACCTCGACTCTTGCATTAATTGGATTTAAATAAAGGAGAGTTGCACAAAGTTGTCCACCTTACTCTCTTCCAGAGTTGTAGAAATCCAGTGTCAAGACAAAAGTCAGCATGACTGATGATGGCCTCGGATGCAATTGATGACCATGGCATTTTCAACATCTGACCAAGTTCTAAGTGCCCCACAGTACCTACTTCAGCCACCTTCATGGCCACTGGAACAAATTGTTCTCATCTGCCTGTTTCACTGTGAGAAATTTTCATATGCTTTGAGTAGATGCCCCCTAACTCACCCAATGGGTTTGAGACCCATTGATCACCTTCAACCTGGTTTAGCCATCTGCCAAGAAAGTTTACTAGGGTGTATGTTATAGCTTCTTGGAGACACTGGTGAGAATTTAGTGCCCAAGGTGGCTGAGCAGCCCTGAAAAGACCTGGGCAAGTCCTCATACCAGATGTGCAAGTCCTCCTTGAATACCATATACACCTCCTTTCCCTCCCCCATTCTTATTATACCTTCAATAGAGGACAAATATCCTCTATGATTTCCTTAAATGTTAGATAGAGCAGCATCCATCATTTCAGAACACTTATCTCACTGATGACTATACCTAATCTCAGGTTTTCCACACCTACCCTCATATTAGGTCAATAACTGTAATGTGCCATGATCTTGATACCAATACTAGCAGATTTAGATTAAATTCTCAGGTTGTTCTGGGTAACCAGATGAATACAGATATAAATCAAGAAATAATGCTATTGCTAATTAGCAGGACGTAGTCCTCAGTTACATGACAGGAAATAGGGATCAGATAATTAATAGCATAGAGGGACTATGATAAAAGGTTCCAGGTGTTTTTAGACAAGGGGAAGCAGAGAAACAAATATTCCATCCATCATCCCAAACAAGGATTCACTGACCACTTCCTGACCAGGCATGAATGCCAATAACTATGTTCCTGGGCTAAGTATATAATTTAACTCTCCCAAGATGGTCTTTGAGCTTTAAGTCATGCTATAGAAACCATGATAGTATGTAAAAATAAGATTTCTCTAGCAATTTAACTGAGCCACAAGTCAGCTTCACAAACACAAGTTGTCCTCTGGCCATCTACTTTTATTGCTGCAAATGACAGTCCAAGGTTAAAAAACACAACAAAGTAAAGGAACTACACTCAACCTTCCTGTCATAGTCTTTTTATACCAAATACTAACACATGTATCTTAGAGTTCTCCTTTGATAGTCCTTAAAAGTGAATAAAATGCTCTCCATTCAGCAACCCTCTAAATGTGTTCTTATTCTCCGATTCTATCATCACCTCCACTTCATAGATGAAGAAACTGACCCAAGAGGTTAAGGGACTCGTCCAGGGAAGTACCAGAGGCAAGTTTGTATGTGGGTCTTATGTTTCCAAAACCTATACTCTCTCCATTATATTATAGTGCTTCTCATTGTGAGACTTTATGTTCACACTGATTGTGATATTCCTACCTTGTCTCTAAATACCCGCCTTTCTATTCCCAGGAAATAATGATTCTTGTGATGAGAATGCTTAGAAACCGGAGAAGCAGCCATTGTACATTGTCATTAGCACTATGACATTGATATCATGGCCATTTTATAGAAGCTGGAGCTAAAAATCCACTTTTACTATCGACCATTTGATTCAGAGAGAGATAACATGGTATTATGAATAGAGAGCAGGCATCTGAGTCAGGTCAATCTGGGTTCAAGTCTTCCCTCTCATATATACTGACCTATCATGTGTAATGATTGTTAACTCATTAAAGCATTTATTAAGTGCATACTGTGTGCTAAATACTATGCTGGGTGTCAAGGATTCAAAGAAAGGCAAAAGATTATACCTGCTCTTGAGTAGCTCTCAGTCTACTGAGGGAAACCACATAAGCAACTATGTACAAGAGTGAAATAGAGATACTTAACAAAGGTAAGATGAGCATCAAGAGAAATAGGAAAAGGCTTCTAACAGAAAATAGGATTTTAGCTGCCATTTGTAGGAAAGCAAAGAACCCAGAAGATAAGGGTGAGGAGTGTTCCAGGTACAGAAGACAACCAGTAAAAATGGACAAAGTTGGGAAATGGAGCTTCTTGCTCAAGGCATATCAAGGGGGCTAATGTCATTGAACCATAGTGTACATTGAAGAGAGTAGGGTGTAAGAAGACTGGAAAGGTAGGCAATGGCAAGCTTACAGAGGGCTTTATAAGCTATTTTATCAATGATACAATAAAACATTTAATTACCTAGTAGGCACTGTGCTAAGCATTAAGGATACAAAAAGAGATAAAAGATAGTCCCTGCCTTCAAGAAATTTAAATTATCCAGTATTGGATCCTGAAATAATAGAAAGCTACTGGAGTTTATTGAATGGGGAAGTGATGATGTTGTGAATATAGCTGTGTTTTGCAAAGATCAGTTTGACAGATGAGTGGAAGATGAACTAGAAAGGGGAGAAGTTGGGGGCAGGTAGACCAACTAAAAGGCAAAATTCTAGGCTAGTGCTATTAAAGGAATTGTAGATGAGGACCTAAAAATGAAAGAGTGATCACAAAGAGCCAGTAAGGATTTATCAAGAATAGGTCATGCCTGACCAAACTAACTTAATTTTCTCACAACGGCTGTAGAGTTGTTACTGATCAGCCCTCAAGACATTTTCCTTCTTTATTCAATGAATTCAATGCCTGGTCCATATTCTTTCTCTCTACCTCAACTCCTGCTGTAATATTAGGGAACTTCAACACACAGAAGACAACCAGTAAAAATGGACAAAGTTGGGAAATGGACTGGCTCTTTGTGATCACTCCTTAATTTTTAGATCTTCACCCACAATTCCTTTAATAGCACTAGTCTAGAATTTTGCCAGGGATTATACAAGCCCTGCCTCAAAAGTTTCTTCTCTATCATTGCTATAGCCTCAAGTGCCACCAGTAAAGTTTTATTGCCCTATGTGCAGGGATTTCCTCCAATTAAATATAAATATCTCTGTGAAAGGCAACACATTAAATCTTAGTCATTTTTACTTTATAGGACTGTAGACTCCTGGAGCTGGAAAAAAGAGATTATCAGTCCAACCCTTTCATTTTATGAAGGTATAGAGGCAGCTGGTGATGTAGGTAGCTGGTGGCTAAATGGATAGAGCACTGGGCCTGGAGTCAAGAAGACCTGAATTCAAATCCAGCCTTAGACATTTCCTAGCCATTTGACCCTGGGCAAGTCACTTAACCTTTGATTGCCTGATAAAAGGATCCATAAGATCCACCAGAGAAGGAAATGGCAAAACACTCCAGTATCTTTGACAATAAAACCCCATGGACAACTATGATTTGTGGAGTCATGCAGAGTCAGACAATACTGAAAACAACAAAATTAGAAAGCCATTTTCTATCAGTAGACTGGGTTTCTCCACTATGAGTTCCCTTCATCAGTGAAATGAGAGGTCCAAATCCATCTGTTCTGACCATAAACTCTGAGGATCATCCCATCCCAGACTGTTTCTTTTGGGAAGTCAAACTAGGCTGTTTTCTGCCTCAATTCTTACCTAGCCTTTAATACCTGAACAGGTATTGCCTCAGACAAACTGAGACCTGGGAAAGACCTCAGCTTAAAAAGACCTAGGTCTTCAGTCTTGACCTATGTCTTGCCACTGTACTCCATTGACTCTGGAGGAAAGTGAGACTGATGACTGCACAGCTCTGTCTCACTTAATCCATTTCACTCACAAATCAAAACATCACCAACCTGAGGTCATTGGTCCTCTTCTAGAGACAAGGATAAACAATAAAAAAGAAGAAAATAAGTACTTTCCATATATTATCTCATTTTTGTCTCATGTCTACTGAGATAGGAGCTACACAGATCTTCCTAATAGCGGAGTAATTTGTTTTTGGGAAGATAGCATTAGCTTTGGAGTGAGAGGCTACATGTTCAAATCCTATGAGATTTTTTTTTTGTTTTGTTTTTTCTTTTTACTGTGCATTTGACTTGCTCAAGTTGCTTTAACCTCTGGGTTTTGGTTTGCTTATCTATGAAAGGAGAGAGTTGAACTAGAGATATTTCATCTCTCATATATATCCTTAAAGCTTACAAAATGCAATCCTTACAACTATCTTGTGAAAGAGGCAGAGCAAGGTTATATAATGGAAAGAGCTCTTTCTCTGGAGGCAAAGGTTAATTCTCTGTGCAAATTATTCTCTGAGCAAATCACTAAACTTCCTTGGGACTGAGAGAGAAAGAGACAGAGAGAGAAAGAGAGATAGAGATAGAGAGAGAAAGAGAGAGAGAGAGAGAGAGAGAGAGAGAGAGAGAGAGAGAGAGAGAGAGAGAGAGAGAGAGAGAGAGAAAGGAATGAAGGAAGAAAAGAAAGAGAAAGAAAGAAAAAGAAAAGAAGGAAAGAGAAAAAGAAAAGTGAATAAATAATGAAATATATGGATAAATAAATAAATGAATGAATAAATAAATGAATGAATGAATGAATAAATAAGTGAATGAATAAATGAAACATTTGGAATGGAGGGCCCTCAAACTCTACCATCCTCATTAGATAGTAAAAGCATTATTATCCCTATTTTATACATCAGGATACTGAGACTTAGAAGGACTCTTCATCACAGGCAAGATCACTTGGCTAATATTCTTTACAGTGCCTGGCAAGCACTAGACACACAACAGGCACTCTGCAAAGACTTGGTGACTGATGATTGGCATGTCTGATCTGGTTGATGAATTGCTTTCTCTTTTGCAAGAAACATAAGAATCATTTTAATAGTCTTTTATTTTTTAAGAAATAAAATCCTGCCTGACACAGCACTATAGCAAAGAAGGAACAAAATAAAAGGAAAAATAAAAGATGGGGGAGGAAGGTTAAGAATAGATTGATGAAAGTAGGAAGAAGAAATAATTCTTTATAAATCTTTAGCTTCCCTAAAAATTGGATCAAGCAAGAGTGTTTCCCTCTAGCTATATCATCATCTCCTTTTTTTTGCAGCATACTTGCCTCATTCCTTGGGGGCCGAGTTTTACTGTCATCCTTTCCTAGAGTCACTGACATTAATCCCTCTGCTAAACAGCCTTGGCAATGGGAAACAGAGGAAGTAAAAGGTGGATTTAATGAAAATGCCTCAGTCACGAAATACTTTCAGTTGACTTTATGCTGTATCCTGTCAGTACTCGACCATATGGTGTTAAAAACACTCCCTAAAATGTGTGTGTGTGTTTTTCAAGCTACTTTACAGTTCTAATGGGTAATTGTGATCTCCTTCACAGCAAGAGATGAATGAGAGAGGCGACCGTGATATCACAGAACTTCAAAATGCATTAGTGAAACAGTGGGAAGGAAGGAAAGAAGGGAGTTGATCTCTGCTGCTATCTTTCTATAAATCATTTGGTAACCTCTAATAGTTTAGGTCAGAAGGGAGCTGTAGTGGAGCAGCTTCTAGTCATTATTAGCTCAATCAGGGCTGCCAAGCAGTGCTTTTGTAACTGGACCTCTCCATAGCTGCACATCCCAGCTTTAAAGATCAGCCTCTGTGTCTAGACATCAGGGCAGCCCGACTTCCTACAAACTCTAAAGCTGGACTGCAGCAACAACTAAGGACTTCAGGGTACCCTCAATTATGCGCTAAGCCCCAGCTAACACTGACTGATACAGCATCCACTTGATTAACTGATACTGCTCATTAAGATGAAGTAGGGTGAGCCAAGAGCCTACCGATTGGTATAGTGCGGGGATTTTCAAACTTCTTTTGCTCCTTGCAGAGTTATTATTCTTTGCCAAAAAGAATCTCAGCAACACAATGGGAGAAGAAAGGGACTCTCCTCATGCACATGTTAATGAAATTGCAAACGATAGATCCAAACGATTTGTGGCAGTCCCTTTGGGAACCAATGGTTTAGCTACAGTGGCTAGATAGATGAAGTGCTGAGTCTGGAGTCAGGAAGATCTACATTCAAATTTGGCCTCAGATACTTACTAGCTATGTGACCCTGGGAGAGTCCCTTAACCTTTGTTTGCTTCAATTTCTTATCTGTAAAATGGGGATGATGATAATAGAGTACAGTGCCTGGCCTATAGTAAGCATTAGGTGATGGTGATGTTGATGATGGTGATTGGTCGGGCATTTGACTAAGAGTTAAAAGACTCAAGTTCTCATTCGGTCTGTGCTACTAATTATTTGACTGAAATCTAGAGCATATTAACAAAGTCTTTTTGTTGCTGTTCAGTCATTTTTCAATCATGTCTGACTCTGTTGATTTCTTTTGGGGCTTTATTGGCAAAGATATGGGAGTGATTTGTTACTTCCTTCTCTGGCTCATTTTATAGTTGATAAAAAGCTGAGGAAAATGGGCTTAAGTGGCTTACCCAGGGTCACAAAACTTATAAGTGTTTGAGGACAGATTTTAATTTAAGATGAGTATTCCTAACTCTAGGCCCAGAGCCCTATCCACTGCACCATCTAGCTTTCCCCAACAAAGTTCTATGTGGCCTCAATTCCCTCATCTGTAGAAATGAGAGGATTGAATTTAAAGACTTCTATTGTCCCTTACAGCTCTAAGGTTCCATATGCCTTTGGTTGGGATATAGTGGAAAATCTCTATCCTTATAGAAAGTTATTTAATAGTAGGAATAATAACTTGCATTCATATAACACTTTCAAGTTTGCAACGCATTTTGTATGTTATCTCATTTGATTCTAATAACAACCTTGTGATACAAATACTATTATTTTATCCATTTTACAGATAAGGAAACAAACAGAAAAGTTAAGTGACTTGCTTAAGGTCACTTGCTAAGGCACAATTTGAATTGGTCTTACTCCATGTCTAGCACTCTCTCCACTAAACCACCTTGCTACTTACCCTTAAATATGCCATTGAGCTCACATGGTATATATCTTATACTTCTCATTTAAATACAAGGGGAATATGGACTTGGATAGACCCCAGGGTAGATGGAAAAGATTAAGATATAAGAAGACTGAAAAGGCAGGAAGGATATAGACTATGAAGGACTTTGAATGCAAAACAGGATTTTATATTTGATCTTGGAGGTGAAAGGGAAATGTAATTATTGAACAGCATGATGATGTGTTCAAATCTGTGCTTTAGGAAAATTAATTTGACAGATGATTGGAGGATGGACTGGAGAGGAAAGACATGAAGCAAGGAGACCAACCACCAGGCTATTTCAAGAGTCCAGGCGTGAGATGATGAAGACCTGACCCAGGATGATGGCAGTGTGAGAGGAGAGAAAAGAGAGCATATAAAAAGGTAAAAATCAATAATACTTGGAAGGAAGTTGAGTATGGCAGTGTGTGTGTGTGTGTGTGTGTGTGTGTGTGTGTGTGTGTGTGTATTGTCTCTCAGTCAATGTCAAGAGTAAATTAGTTCTACCCCTAGAAACAAGATATCTCAACTCAACCAAGAGAGACAGAATCCCAAATTTTGCCCAAGGGGAAATTCCCAAAATTCTATTGTGGTAAGTTGCTTATATGGATATCATCAAGTTGCTGCCTCCTCTACATATTAGATTGTTTCCCATAGGCTTTCTCTCTCTCCAGAAAGTAGAAGTCTGAAACCATGTCTTCTTTCTTGAAATCAGAAGCCAGAAGACCAGAATATCTCTTCTCCTTAGGTCTTACAAATTCTGCTCCTCATGCAGGAACAGAAGAAAGTGTTACGCAAATGGACTTTGAGCTATAGGTTATGTTTCTCCTCTAGGCCAAAACTCTTTGCAGTCCTTTGCAAAGATCAACTAGAACAAGCTTAAAACATGTAACTATACAGTATAAACACAAATATCAGTGCTATTAAACAAGGATGTTTTTCTTGACATCCCAGGTAACCAACCTGTAACACCAATGCAACTAAACCAAAACAAATATGCATTAACATTACATGTAATAAACAGAGTATCACTTGAGAAGGTACTACAGTGACAAAATACCTAACTACTTACAGGACAGTCTACATGCATATTTCAAATATATATACATATTGGTAGCACACAGCAATCAATTATATGCAACAAAGCATGACTGATGGGAACAAAGCAAAGTTATCTAGTTAAAGCAATAACACTACTCCATGTTGGCTTCTTCCCAAAGACTTTGCCTTCAGGGGCATGAAGAAAGGTTGGAACTACATGTCTTCTTTCTTGATTGGAAAACAGTTACAAAAGATTTCAAAAAAAATTATGTTAAAAAATAATATTTTTACTTTGGAATCACGGGTACTAAAATAACTAAAGAAAGTAACAGATTAAGGTGAAAACAGAAAATCAAGGGCAGAAATCATGCTCTACATTTTTCATAAAGAACATGTGTGTGTGTATGTATGTATATGTGTTGAGTACAATGGTTCTGTTAAACCTGAATCCAAAGAAAGTGTGTTATCATGAACCTTACATAAGAAGTAAAAAATATATAAAGAAAATGATTACACTGTATACTTTTTCAAACTTCAAAGTTATTTGCTTTACTTCTATCAAGTCCGGAATATAATGCTATCAAAAGAGCCATGGATTTGATATTGGAGGGTGTGGTTTTGAATCTCAGCTCTGTCATTTATTACCTATGTGAAAGGAAAATCAACTCACTTATCTGGTCCTTTGTTTCCTCAAAATGGGGGAATTGAAATACTAGACAACCTCCTAGTTCCCTTTCAGTATACCAAGATTCTATGAAATATTAACAAAAGGATATGTGTAGATTCGCCTTCATAAAGTGTTAATTGAGCCTAGTTTGAAGATGTAGCAATGATGAACAATAAGAAATAATTTATTTTGAAAGTATAATGGAATATAAGAGGTGAACTCCCACCTCAAAAAATGTCAACATTGGTAACACATTGCAGCTTATTTCATTCCATGAACTTTTCCATTCACTTAATTCTTCCAATCTAATATTCTACAATTCAAGATGATATGACATCACAAAGAGAATTTCTGTGCAAAAAGGTGGGCTTTTGTATCATCAGGATGCTTGGGACCATAGAGTAATTAAGTCATGAAATCTTAGAGTTTGAAGGGCTTAAAAGTCATTTAAAAGTTCATGCATTGATAACAATGCCTTCTAAAACACACATGATAGAATAACCTTCAGTATAAAAGTTTCACTGAATAAGAACCCATAACTTAAGAGCTAGAAATTTTATTGGTAACATTTTGGTCAGTTACCTTCTATACCCCTTCAATTTTTGATGAGAGAGAGAGAGAGAGAGAGAGAGAGAGAGAGAGAGAGAGAGAGAGAGAGAGAGAGAGAGAGAGAGAGAGAGAAAGAGAGAGAGAAAGAGAGAGGCAGAGAGACAGAGAGACAGAGAGACACAGAGAGAGAGAGAGAGAGAGACAGAGAGAGAGAGAGAGACACAGAGAAAAGAAAAATTATTCTCTCAAAAGCCATTTGCCTGTTAACAGGTGAATGCATAGGTTTAAAATCAAGAACTAGAAGGCATTAGCCATGCTTAACATCAAGTAATATAATGCCAAAAAAATAAATAAAGGAAATTTATTGCATTTTAACAGCCAGGAAAAGGCCTGTTACTGGTATGGGAACAGTTCCTGAATCAGCTGTTCCCATCAAATCAAACTACCTTCTTGTTAAAATAAATATTACTCAAAAGTTAGAAGATAGAATATAGACAACAAAAAAGATAAGGCATAGAGTTAAAAATAGCTGCATATTATTTAATTAAGCAAGTGACACTAGCATTCACAAGGTCCTATTCAAATAATTATGATGTGGATGTGACATTGGATTCTCTTTAGCTATGCCAGTGGATTATAAGCTCTGGCAAGGTATATCATGCTGGAAAGACTTCATGTATGAGCCAACTTTCTGAAAATCAGTCTCAGAGTGAGTTCAGTGACTCATCATTAGTGGGCAAGCTATTCCATGCTTCACGTTTTGGTCATAACAACACATTAAGTAAGAAAAAAGAGAATATGTCCCTAAGTCTTATGCAGGGCCCCTCCATTTCTCCAGTGATGGTGACAGTCATAGGAAAAAGGCAAAGAGTGCTAAGAATAACACAATCTTTTGGTTATCAATGAGCTTGACTCTTGATACTCTAAATATATGAGAACCATATCCTGTAACTTTTGAGTGGATATGTTGGTGGAGGAGCTCAATAATATCAGTTCAGACATTTTTGTTATAAATAAAACAAGAAACTTCAGTAAAATGAATCACAGTTACTCCTTGGAGAGGCAAAGAAAGTAGTTGGATGAAATTGGTTTTATAGTAGGCCCAAAGGCAACAAAATCATTAGTTCATGGGATCATGAAATATTTATAGACCTATATAATATGAATAATTTCATATTTCAGTTTTAATGACAAGTATTTGCAAAAAGACCCCAAGAAAAATAATTGCAGTCTATCAGCCAACATAGTTTTCAGAAAATAGATAGATAAAAATATTCAATAAACATCCCCATAAGACACTGAAGAGTAAGTGATCACGTACTCTAATATGTAGTTATTTCAGTGCAAACTTGGGAAAATGTGTGGATGATGAAAAATACATGATAAAATAAGTTTAAGGAAAAATGAATGAGAGAGGCCAGAGTCTCATAAATTACACAGAAGTTCCACACCTTTGTATCACGTTTATTTTCTTCAAGAAAAGAAGAATTAATATTCTCTAGATCACATAACATTATAACAATGACAAAGATTATACTAACTGGATAAGAAAAGAAGTTATTGCTGTCTTTGTAGAGTAAATTATTGACTAGTCAATGAAAAGATCAACTAATAAAAAACTGGAAAAATAAAGAGAAAGAAACAGCACAATCAAAACAATAATGAAGCTATTTAAATATGTAAATAGAGATAAACATGTTAAATGGACAAGTAAATTGCATTAAAATTGATTATGATGAAATTATACAAAAGTTTAACTGATATATATATATATATATATATATATATATATATATATATATATATACGTGTGTGTGTGTGTATGTATTTACCATAACAGGAACTCAGAAGAGCCCAGAAAGCTCCTTACTCAGAAAACATCTGACTTGCTTGCCAAATGACAAGAGATGGTAACAAAAAACAAAACCTGTAAAGATATAAACTCATTTCTTTAGGAGGAAGGATGATGTGTGATTATGAGAAGTGTCTTTTCATAAATAAGAGAAAAAAGAAGTGGGAAATGAAAGATTTAGCTAAGCAAATTCCTCCCAAGGGCACTAAATATGCAAATACATAGAGGGGATAAAAGTAAAAAAATGGAAATGATCTATAAATATTATTATAAGAAACTTTTCACCATCAAGAATAGTAGAATTACTATACTGGCATCCTTATCCTAGTCCCAGATGTGCTTTTAGGGGAGGTGGAAATGACAATAAAGAGAACAAAGATTGAAAAAACAGCCAGATTGGAAGCAAGTGTATACAGAGCAGATCTGTGTTGAAGGAGACAACTGTGAAAACATTAAAGCATCCATATGCAAAACGTATGAAGGAGGGGGACCATAGCAAAAGTGCATAATAATTCTCACATTTTATTAATAACAATATGAACAACAGAAAATTCAACAACTGCTCTCCCACCTATAAAAATCTTTACGAGAGTCTCATAAAGCAAAAAGTAGCAATAAATGGGAAAACTAATTTAAAGAAAGCTTGGAAAGGAATTTGGCTAAGTAGAGTTGTCCCAAAGGCAGTTAAGGACAAAAAATGGAAGGACAACAAACTGAACAAAAATGGAAAAGATCTGTAAAGATTACTTTAATAGTCCCTTAAAGAAATAAAGAACAACTTAAATAGTTGGAGAAATATCCATTGCTCATGACTGTTACATATACATAAGTACATACGTATATGTTTGTGTATGTATGTATGTATATGTGTATATACACACGCACATATATACACACATCCATAACCAAAATGACAGCATTGTGAATGTTATTTTATAGCTGCAATGTTTCACCAGTCAATCTACTAAAGAGATTCTTTACAGAACTCGATAAAAAAGCAACAAAATCTATTGGAGGAATAAAAAATGTAGAACAACAGAGAATTAACAAAAAAAGTAGGGAAGAATGAAAGGAGAATGCCAATTCTGGACCTCAGACTTGCATATAAAGCAAAATTTACCAAAACCATTGGTTATTAATTAAAAGAAGGGAAAATTAGTTGATCTAGACTAGACAAGGGAGAATGAGAAATAATGGATCAGAATATTTCAGTGTTCTTCAAACTCCCAAACATAAATTACTTTAAAAAGAATGCCTTGTTTGATAAGAATTGCTAGGACAATTAAAAAGCACTCTGATATAAATTAGACTTAGAACAAGATCTTGCACCATTTTTCACTGTAAATTCAAAATGAATAAAATATCTGAATATTTAAAATTATATAAAATTAGAAGATAAGCACGTTATATACCTTTCATAATTATGAGTAGGAGATGAACTCTTAACTAAACACTGAATAAAGGCAATTACAAAAAAAACCCAGAAAATCCTGATGAAGTGACATTGAAAAATTTTTGCTCAAACAAAATTAATTTGCCTAGAACAAGAAGGAAAACAATTGAATAGGGAAAAAATTGTATAAAATGACTTGGATAAACGTCTACAAATCCAAAGTGCATAAACAACTACCAAAAATATATAAGGTGAAAAAGCCATCACCCAATAGATAATGGTAAATAATATAAACAGTTCTCCAAAAAAAAAAAAGAATTGCAAACTATTAATGATATGAAGGAATGATTCTAATCACTAATAATAAGAGAAATAAGCATCAAAACAACTCTGAGATTTTACTTCATACCCATCAAATTGGCAAAAATGACAATAATGCAAATAGTCAATGTTGTAGAGGTTGTGGAAAAGTAGAAACACTCGTGCCTAGTTAATGGGACTGTGGACAGTCATTCTGGAAAGCATTTTGGAATTATGCATATAAATTGACTAATATATCCATATTCATTGAGCAAGATTCCACTACTCAGCATGTACCACAATGAAGTTTTTGATAAAAACAAAGATTCCATATGAACTAAAATATTTATCCCAACACATTTGTGGTAGCAAAGAACTGGAAATACCACTGTTGAGGTTTCAGGGAGCTGGGGACCCTGAAATACCAATACCTTGGGTCCTATTTGAATGAATTCAACACAAGCCTTCTTAAAACCAAAGAAAAACAAAGTTTATTACAGATTCGCCATACTGGGTTGACTCTTAAGGAGCTTAAGCATTTTGTAACACTTGTATTAACAAGAGAGCTAGATAGACTCTCAGCTAGACAGTCAGAATTGGATTGAATCTGAGTGCCTTCATGGAGGCGAGATGGAACTTAAATACAGAAAAAGATTATAGGAGGGATCTGGGGGTGGTCTGGTAGTCTAGGGTGATGGGAGGAGGGGTTTAGGGAGGGTCTTGAGGAGAAGTCCTAGGAGAGCCTCAATGGGACTGGGGTGACAGATCAAGGGTTGGAAACAGCTGGAGGCAATCTGAAGGTATCAGACAATGGAGGAATTGGGTGGGAAGCAGGGGGGGCAATCCAGAGGTAACAGATAATGGTAGGCTAGGCTAGGCCAAAGGCAACATATTTGAGTAGGAAGGCCAGGTTAAGTGGGAAGATTCTAGGGGAGTTGAGGGAGGTTCCTAGAGTCTGAACCCCATCACCACCACCAACAACAGGAATTAGAATTTATATAGTGCTTTAAAGATTACAAAAAACTTTACGAATTTCACATTTTAGTATCACCATAGCCCTGGGTAGCAGGTGCTATTATTATCCCCTTTATAGATGAAGACACTGAGGCAAATGGAGCTTAAGTGACATGTCCAGTATCTAATAACTGTTAAATGTCTGAGGTCAGATTTGAACTTAGGTCTTTCACAACTATAACTCCTGTAAAATAAACACCTATAAAACTGGAAAATGGCCAAAAAAATTGTGGTTAAATAAGTAAAAATGAATATTGCTGTGTTGTAAAGATATAACGAACAAAATGAATGCAGAAAAGTGTGAAGTCAGAAGAGCCAAGAAAGCAATATACACAGTGACCACAACAATGTGAATGGAAAGAACAGCCACAAAACAATAAAAAAATGAATGTTGTGTCAGGGGTGTGTATGCTATGTTTTGCCCATATAGGTTACATGTGTCCACATTGGTGTATCTAGATGTGCCCTCCTAGGAGAGACTTTGATTCTTGATAGGAGGAAAGGCAGGAGGCTGGAGCCAGAAACTGGACACTGCTTTTTCAGAGAATGGGTATCAGTCTAGAATTATATATTTCTGATCTCTTGAATGTTGTTATTCTAGGGGAAGTAATTTTTAGGTTCAGTCTGAGCTTTTAATCACTATTCCTTAACAAAGAAAACATCCTCCAAGATACATATACATATATATGTATATATGTACGTGTATATATAGATATATACATGCACACACATACATATGCACACATATATACTTAAAAATATATATGTGCATAATATGTATGTATCAACTCTCTTTTCTCCAAATGTTTGTTCCACAATGAATATACATAACAATTGGCAAATAAATCCATTCATCTAATCCCAAAGTAAACAAATCAGAATTAGTCTATGCATGAGAATATTTACTAGATAATACACAGAGTGAATGAATTTTCCCACTGGGAGCAAGAAATCTGAACTCCATCAAGACAAAGAGTCCCATATTTCACTCATGAGGAAATTCCCATAGTCTCTAGTGTAGTAAACTGAGAATAGAATTATGATTGAGGTGTTGGCTCTTCTACAAGTTGGCTTCTTCCTAGAGTCTCTCACTTCAGGGACCTAAAGAGAGTTTGGAATCACACACATATCTTCTCTCTTGAAACTAAAAGCTAGAAGAGCAGTATCTAAAGTCCTTATTTCACAAAGTCATGGAACATTGAATAATTTCTATTCTATTTAATTTAACAATTATATTTCTAACAAGGAGAAGAATCCCATGCAGATGGGCTTTGAGATACTGTTTGTGGTCGCAAAATTATAATGATTGAATGTGGTCCCAAAGAAAGAGATATGAGAAGTTATCTCCCTTTCTAAACTGTTTTGATAAGCTGGGAGTTCTAGCAGTGTGGGATATTGCAAAAATTGTCAGAAATTTTAAAATATTGACTTAATAGTTTTCTGATTCCCCCCTTTTTTTAAAAAAGAAAACTGTTATAAGAGATAGCCCTCTGAGAGTAGTAGGGAGATGGATATATATGAAAATTTCAGGATTAAAGGTGTCAATAAAATTTTACTGAAGACAAGATTTCTATAACATTTTCTACTATAAAGGACAATAGAGTCACCTCCCCTCCATTTAGGCCCTAATATCCCAGTCCTTAATATGCTGTAACGTTAATGAAATAGGAAGACCTCCCACATGTACAAAAATATTTTTAGCAGTTCTCTTTGTGGTGGCCTAGAACTGGAAATCAAGGGGTGCCCATCAATTGCAGAATGACTGAACAAGTTGTGGTATATGAATGTAATGGAATACTATTGCACTATAAGAAATAATGAACAGGAAGACTTTAGAGAGGCCTGGAAAGACTTATATGAGCTGATTCTGAGTGAAAGGAGCAGAACCAGGAGACCTTTGTACACAGTAACAGCCAAAGTGTGCAAGGACTGATTTTGATCAATTTAGTCCTTCTCAGAAATGCAGGGATCTAAAACATTTTCAAAGGACTCATGATGCAACATCCAGAGAAAGAACTATCCAGATCTCAGAATGAATCAGACTATTTTCTCTTTTGTTATGTTTTGTTTTATTTTTCTCTTGGTTGCTCCCATTTGCTATAATTCTTCTATACAACATGACTAAGGTGAAAATATGTTTAATAGGAATGTATGTGTAGAGCCCATATAAGATTACATGCCATCTTGGAGAGGGAGATGGGAAGGAGAAGGAAAAAAATTAAAACTTACGGAAGCGAATGTTAAAAGCTGAAAACAAATAAATTAATAAATTTGGAAAAAAAAAAGAAATAGGAGCATCTTCCCCACCCATTAATAGGCCTTACATGGAGCCCATTTGGGGGAAGGACTTGCCTAAGGAGGAGCTTGCTTAGGGGGAGGCTTGCTTGTAGGAAGGCTTCCACACCTTTTGGTAATGAGTTGATTAGGCACTGAGTTAGGAGGGTTGTAATGTCTTCTGGCTCTGAGAAGTGTATGTTTACTCTGAGTTGGTATTTTACTTTGGTGGTCTCACTTATGAGAAGGACTTTGTTATTCCCTGGCTGAGACTCTGAGTAGTGGTATTTTCAGACCTCCTTTCTCCCTCCCTCCCCACCAACTGCTTAGATGTAAAGGCTCTCTTGATCCAGTGGTGTAGATAAAGTGTATAGCAACATTTCTTTGATTCAGGAAGTCAGAGCCCTGTCTGTTGGTCTTAATGCTAATTTTCCCTGCTTGTATTTTCTCTGTTTGTGATTTCTGTAACATTCAGGGTGCTGACTTTTCCCCTGAACTACTGAATATAATTAAAGAAGATTGTTGACCCCTTAAAAGTTGCTTTCCTTTAAGGAAACTAGAACCAAAACTTTGTGCTACTAGCTACCTGGGTATGCTAAGGTGCTTGTTACTACATATCCTTACGGAAAAGGAAAAAATGGTTCTATAGAGATCAAAGATGGGGAAAGCAGCCAGATTAGTTCAAGCACCCAGCTTCTATGAAATCTTTAAAAAAGTCATCTGTACCCAAATTAAGTGCATCCTTGATGAAGGCATTACAAAATAATAAGAGTTGCACAAACAGTATAAAATAATTTATCACATCCTTACCATTTCACAATCAACTAAAAGAGGTACACAATTTAAGGTGTTATTATGACTGTTTTTGTTGATTTAAAAATAAAAACCTATGATATCATAGAACTAAATGCTACCTAAAAGGTTCTTTTGTTTTTAATGAGGTGTCCCCCATCCATTCATTAAGATCATTCAAGATTCCTTAAAAGACTTACAAACAGAAATCACCCTCTTCAGTGAATATCTGATCATATACAACATGCAAAGCAAGAGAGAGGTAGACATATACTTACTAAAGTGTTCACCTCTGTGATGGAGGAAATCTAGCATAGGATCCACATTGAAGAATAATTTCTTATGGATGAGGAAAGCCTGTAGATGGTCCTATTCTTGAATAACACTATGTTGATTATGTTAAACCTTGGAAAACTACAGAGAATTCCAGAAGGATATCTAACTATGCAAAGAGTTTGGCCTGTCCAACCACACGGGAAAGAGTAAGTAAATGAAGAATGTTCAATGCCTATATCAGGAGTTGGCAACCTATGGCCTACAACACACAGGCCAAACCCAGTCATTGCCTATTTTTATATGGTCCTTGAGCTAAGAATCATTTTTATATTTTTAAATAAATTCAAATTTTATTTAAAATGATAAAAAACCATAATTATCTCAGTTTCCATTCAAAAACAGATGGCAAGCCATTTTTGGTCCTCCCACCATAGTTTGCCAACCCCTGGCCTAGATTATGATATGCATTTGTATGGACAGTCTCCAAACACTTGTCTATTTATATCTGGACACAGATAAAATTTATATCACAGTATTTATATCTGGACAGATAGTACAGATGGATAACATATTGGGCCCAGAACTCAATAGGAAGAAGAGATCAAATTGTTTTACCTTTAAAAAATTGAAAAGCTGCTAGTTAGAGCCTGTAATCCTGCTATCAGAAAGGCTAAAGTTCATAAATCTTGTTAGCTCAGGGGCTCTGAGGATGAACTGGGATAGACTAATTGGGTATTTGAATTAACTCTGACATTGATATGGTGAGTTCCCAGCAGTCAGAGCCCACCGGGTTGACTGAGAATATGAAAGCCAGCTGAGATTAAAAAAAAGAACATTTCAAAATTCCCATAACAATCAGTAGTAAGATTGGACTCACTGCTCTTCCAGCTTGATGAGATAGGGAAATTCAATAAAGATTGAGACAGGAAAAGAAGGAAAGGGAAGGGAAAAGAAGGGAAGAGTTGAAGAAAAGGGAAAAAAGAAGGAAGGAAGGAAGGAAGGAAGGAAGGAAGGAAGGAAGGAAGGAAGGAAGGAAGGAAGGAAGGAAGGAAGGAAGGAAGGAAGGAAGGAAGGAAGGAAGGAAGGAAGGAAAAGAAAGAAGAAAAAAGAAAGAAAGAAAGGAAGGAAGGAAGGAAGGAAGGAAGGAAAGAAGGAAGGAAGGAAGGAAGGAAGGAAGGAAGAGAAAAAACAAAAAAGAAGGAAAGGACAATTACAAAGCTCTTTTAAGGACCCCAAGTTTTCCAAAGAAGGAAGCCCCATAATTTTAATGCCAACAGTTTACCAGTGTTGTTGGATTGCATTGAATCATGGATTACAATGATCTCTGAAGAACAAAAAGTTAATATCACACACAAGGCAATGGTGGATGTCAATAGGCTAATCATATAACCAATGAAGAACTTCAAGCAGCAACAGGGATAAGAATGTCATCAAGGAAAGATACAGTAGGAAAAGAAGATAGGTTGGTGCATACAGTGAGTATACACTGATTCCCTTGAGATATCATGAAGAAATGACAATCTCCAGCACGTTGAATTGACCTCTTGTGGTAAACTTATGTGAGGATGTGGATAAGAGTCACACAGGATAGCTAGGTATGCATGAATTATGATCTACATTGTAGGGGAGAGCTCCCAAATTGATGAGACGGTAGATTCAAGTATTGAGTATTCATGCCCAGAAATGGGATATGGAGAAGAGAACATTAATACCAATTACAATAATTTCAAGCAGATGTTTAACCAATGTGAATTAGTTGCCCTAAGAACAGAAGAGCACCCAAACCCTTTCATTAAAAAAACAATAAACCAGCACTTATTTGCTAAGTGCTGGTAAGACAGAGGAGTTGAATTCAACTGGAATTCAGAATACAAATTCATTTCTAAATTCTTGCAAAATAGGAGTGTGAAAGATTTGAACTTGTCAAGATGAGTCTTCCTGACTCCATGCTAGCTTGGAGACTCAGACGTACCTGACTAATTAACAAGAGGGATTGTAACATTTCTACAAATTCAAAAGGAAATTTTAGAACATACCCTTTGTTTACCTTGGAACCTGGGATGAGAATTCATGAGGTAAAGAATCATATATCAGACTGAAAGGTGGTGGTTTTGTGTAGTTGCTAACTTCTACAGTGCCCAAACCCTACTAGGATACACTTAAGTCTTGCTTTATAGAACAGAAAGAAAAAAATTAAGGTTAAAATTAGCTTAATTAAAACTTTATAAGATATTCAACTAAGCAAAATCATTTCAAGGCACACAAAGTATTTCTTTGTTGAAGGAAACATGAATGAGGATGTGTGGGAATAAATTCTTAATACTTCTGAAGGAAAGTAAAATGCCAAAGGTGTGGGGAGAATTGTTAGATGATATCACTATAAAAAATTTCCTGAAAGGATATCAATGGTTATGTTGGCTATAAGCCTACTTTGCCATCCATATAAGTGTTCCATATCACTAATCCAGACACAGACCAAGAACATCCTTGATATGTTTATAAAATGAAGAGGTAGCCTTTCAAAAGTGATATGCTGTCATGCACCATTTCTTTTCCATCAAGAGGTTGAGTAAGACATTAAGAACATATCATCCTATCGTGCCTATTGTTTAATTAAAAAAGTGTTTGATTCTGTAGAGAAAAATGCCACCTAAAAAGATTTTCTTCATCAATGTGCCTCTCTTGTAAGTATTAAAATTATGCAAGATTCCTTAAAAATATAACCAGAGATAAGTTTTTTTAGTGACCCTCTGATCATCAGTATCAAATAATTCCTTATTTTATCAGTACATTTCAGATAATTTGATCGATATTAAATAATTCATGGAAGTACATATTTGCCAAAATGCTTTATATCCACCATAAATGAGAAACAGAGCAAATGTCAAGTCCAAGAAGAATGGTGAAGTCTCCCATATGCTACAGGTATATGAGAAAATAGGCTGATTTCATTAACTCTGAAATACTGTGGAGGGTCCTGGTAATATTTATAACCACTCAAAAGAAATGACCCTCCCTATCCATTAATGAAAAACCAGTTGAATGAAAATGACTCTTATTAAATTCCTAATGTACAGTCACATGGACAATCCATAGTGCTTATCCATCAGTCTATGTATCTTATACAAATGCTACAACTGATTAATGAACTATGCCAATAGTTGAAGAGAAAAAAGAATGGGATAGATTACCACTGGGGAACTGCCAAGTTATTTTGATGACCCCAAACTATTCTTTGAAACAAAGGTTTGTCTTTTTAAAGCCAATTGTCTACTGGCATTTTTATCCTTCTCAAACATGGGATATAGTGTCCAAATATTTTAAAATTAGCATCATTCACAGGGAAATGGAGAGGTACATGGTGAGCATAAGTAGACTGAGAAACATGCAAACCTAGGATTTGCAGGCAACAACTTAAGTGTAGCCTAAGTGGGTTTGGGTGTACAACTTGGGCACTGTAGAAGAAAACAACTACAAAACGGCACCACCCTTCAGTCTGATAGTTGATTCTTTATTTCATGAATTCTCATTCCAGATTCCAAGGTAGCCAAGGGGTATGTTCTGAAATTTCCTCATGAATTTGTAGAAATGTACAATCTCTCTCATTAATTAATCATGTACCTCTGAGTCCCCAAGGTAACCTGGATTCAGGAAGGCTCATCTTGAAGAGTTCAAATCAGGCCTCAGACACTTACTAGGCTGTATGACCCTGGACAAGTCACTTAACCTGTTTGCTTCAGTTTCCACTACTGTAAAAGGAACTAGAGAAGGAAATGACAGGCCACTGCATTATCTCTACCAAGAAAACCCCAAATTGGGTTATGAAGAGCCAGATACAATTGAAAAATGACCGAACAACAATAAGAATATATGAGTGTATGTGTGGGAGCATATATGTATATATTTACATATATTTATATAAATGAGACTGCTTTTCTCATAAATCTCTATTCCTCTCCCTATCTCTGTCTCTTTCTCTCCCTCTTTGTTCCTCTCTCTATTTCTCTCTGTCTTTGTTTCTCTCTTTCTTTCCCTCCCTTCCCCCCAAACTCACAAACTTAATAAACATCAAATTATGAGTGCTGCTACTAACTGTACAATTTGTTGATGATGTAAAATATAATTCAGAGACATTTTCAATATATCTGCACTATATCACAATAAGAAAGATAACAGAGTCACCTCTAAACATTAACTGTAATGGTTGATATCCTCAAATCCATAAGCATATTCCCAACAATCACCTTTGTTGTTATGGCAAAGTTTCTCAAGAATTTCCCTTAGGATATCTTTGCAACATGAGTTAAATTCAGTTCTCTCAGAAAATATCTAGAGATGCTAGCTTGCACAGTGGTTAGAGAAATGGACTTGCATTCAATATACCAGAGTTCAATGCTCCTGGAACAATCTGAAGATATTTGATCCTGGACAAGTCACAACTTGTCTTAGCCTCTATTTCCTCATCTGTAAAATACTTACCCCTACTTCATAGAGTTGTTCTGAGGGTCAAATGAGATAACATGTAAAGCATTTGGAAAACCTGAAATATTTATTTTATAAGTATTCAAATACTAACTATTTTTTTAATTACTAGTGAGACAGGTTCAGATGCCTGGAAAGGCAGATAAAGTAGCCAATCTTTGCTAAAAGTTAGCACCAACTCTCACCAATAGGTAGCAAAATGATTAGAGAAGAGAGGATTCTGAGAAGATGGGGGAGTAGGTCAGAAAATTTCAAGCTCTCAAGATCTTCCTCCACAAAAGAGATAAAATAGTGTCTCTGGGCCAATATAGAATCATGAAAACAAATAAAAGTAGGAGAAGTATAGGGGTCTTCTTGGGACAATTGGAGAAGACTTGAAGAAAAATCCCAGGGCTTGACTTCCTCCCTTTTAAGAGAAAACACCTTCAGGTTAGGCTCTGCTTTAACAAACCAAAAATTGCTTTAAAAAAACAACAAACAAATACAGCAAGCCCTGAGGTTAGCTGGATTGGGAGGCTGTCTCAGCCTTGGTTGAGGAACTTTAATCTCCTGGATAGTGAGAAGAGTTGGGTGTCTGACCTGGAGAATGTATAGGGAACCTCTTCTCACAAGGAACAGCAGACACAGCTTTAACGGGAAGAGGAAGAATAGTGGGGCAAGAAGGAACCAACACAACCTGTTGAGTGCAGAAGCAGTGGGATGGGGATGCCAGTGTTTGTGGGCACTTACAGGAGGCTGGAGGTCTTAGAGAATCCAACCATACAGAACTATTCTGGGAATAGAGAGAAGACTGGAGTTTGACTTCAGAAGAGGATACTGAAACAAAGAAACCCTCTTCTACCTTTAAAGAAAAATGCCAAATTGGGCAGAGCCAAGATAGTAGAGTAGAAAGATGCATATACTCTAGTGCTTCCCCCATAGCCCACAAAATACCTGTAAAAAATGACTCACAACAAATTCTAGAGCAGCAGAAGTCACAGAACAACAGAGTGAAAGAGGTTTCCAGTCAAAGATAACCTGGAAGGCTGACAGGAAAGGTCTATCTCATAGGACACTGAGCAGAGCTGAGCTCAGCCCTGGCCATATGGCACCATGTGGAACAGGACTGGAACAAGCCTCTGGAGCAGAATACCCAGCAGGGAGGGTCCCAGATCCCTCAACCCACAAGAGACAAAGAAAGCTTCAAAGGTCAGTGTAGGAGGACTTTCTCAGCTGGGCATGAGGGAACTAGGCTCCCCCTAGCACTGGTCCTGCACAGCAATAGAGATGGTAGCAGCAGCAGCAGTAGCAGTAGCAGCAGCAGCTGGCAGCTATAGTGGCCGTGGAGGCAGCCTGGGTCCATTGTCTCAGCTGCTCAGCTTAAAGCCTCTGGGGAATTGAGCAGCTGATCTAAGTCTTAGCCCTGAGCATGGTCCTGGGGGAAGGAGGAGCACTAGGACCTTCCTCTTGACAAAGGATTCAGAAATCAAGTAACTAGCTGGGAAAGTGCTCCAAAAAGGAAAAAAAAAATAAGACCATAGAAGGTTGCTTTCTTGGTGAACAGGTATCTCCTTCCATCCTTTTGGGTGAGGAAGAACAATGCATCCTATCAGAGGAAGTCAGGGCTTCTGCCTCCAGTACCTCCAAAATGAATATGAAATGAGCTCAGGCCATAGAAGAGCTTGAAAAGCAAGTCAGTAGTTTACTAAAGGAGAACCAAAAAAATGCTGAGGAAAATAACACCTTTAAAAAGAGTCTAACTCATTTGGAAAAGGAGGTCCAAAAAGCCAATGAGGAGAAGAAAGCTATAAAAAGCTGAATTAATCAAATGGAAAAGGAGATTCAAAAGCTAACTGAAGAAAACAGTTCTTTAAAAATGAGAGTGGAGTTCAGGGAAGCTAATGACTATACCAAGAAGTTATAAAACAAAAACAAAAGATGGAAAAAATAGAAGATAGTGTGAAACATCTCACTGAAAAAACAACTGACCTTGAAAATAGATCCAGGAGAGACCATTTAAAAATTATGGGACTACCTGAAAGCCATGATCAAAGAAAAGAGCCTAGACATTATCTTCCATGAAGTTATCAAGGAAAACTGCCCTGATATTCTAGAACCAGAAGGCAAAATCAATATTGAAAGAATCCACTGATCACCTCCTGAAAGAGATCCGAACAGAGAAACTCCTGGGAATATTGTGGTCAAATTTCAGAGTTCCCAGTTCAAGGAGAAAATATTACAAGCAGTTAGAAAGAAACAATTTGAGTATTGTGGAAATACGATCAGGATAACACAAGATCTGGTAGCTTCTACATTAAGGAATCGAAGGGCTGAATAGAATATTCTAGAAGTCAAAGGAACTGGGATTAAAACCAAGAATCACCTACCCAGCAAAACTAAGTGTAACACTTCGAGGGAAAAAATGGTCATTCAATGATATAGAAGTCTTTTAAGCATTCATGATGAAAAGACCAGAACTGAATAGAAAATTTGACTTTCAAACACAAGAATCAAGAGAAGCCTGAAAAAGTAAATAGGAAATAGAAATCATAAAGGACTTTTTAAAGCTGAACTGTTTACATTGCTATGTGGAAAGATAATATTTGTAACTTTTGAGACTTTTCTCAGTATTTGGGTAGGTGGAGGGATTTTATGCATACACACACACACACACACACAGTACAGGTTGAGTTGAATCAGAAGAAATGGTATCCACAAAAAAATGAAATAAAATCAAAGGGTGATAGAAGAAAATATTATAAGAAGAAAGGGAGTAGAGTGGGACAGACTATCACTCACAAAAGAAATAAGAAAAATATTTTTTAATGGAGGAGAAAAGGGAAGGGGTGAAGGGAAAAGTGAAGCTTACTCTATTCACATATGGCTCAAGGAAGGAATAACATGCTCACTAAATTTGGTATGAAAATGTATCTTACACTACAGGAAAGTAGGGGAGAAGGGGACAAGTGGGGTAAGGGGGATGATAGAAGGGAGGGCAAATGGGAGAAGGGTGAAACTAAAAGTAAACACTTTTGGGAAGGGACAAGGTCAAATGAGAGAATAGAAAAAAGGGAGGACAGGGTAGGATGGAGGACAATATAATTACTACACAACATGATTATTATGGAAGTCTTTTGCAAAATAATATAAATATAGCCTGTATTGAATTGCTTGCCTTCTCAGTGGGGATGGGCTGGGAGAGAGGGAAGGAGAGAAGTTGGAATTCAAAGTAATTGAAACAAATGTTGAGAATTGTTATTGCACATACCTGGGAAATAAGAAATATAGATAATAGGATATAGAAATTTATTTTGCCCTACAAGAAAAGAGAAAAGATGGGGATAAGGTGGGATGTGATAGAAGGGAGGGTACATTGAGGGAGGGGTAATAAGAATGCAAGGTGTTATGGTGTGGGGAGAGGGGAGAAATGGGAAGAAAAATTGGAACTCAAAATGTTGTAGAAATTGAATGTTGAAATCTAAAAATAAATTAATGAAACTATAAAAAAAGAAATAATGCCAAATGGTCACCTGCCCAAAAAGAATTCATTAAAGACTTTAAAAATCAAATAAGAGAAATTGAGGAAAAATTAAAAGAAAAATAAGAATAATATAAATATATCAAAAAGATTATGACAAGAAAGTCAACCAATTAGAAAAGGAGATCCAGAATCTTGAGGAGGAAATCAGAATTGTGCAAAGGGAAACCAGTGAAGACATAAGAGATTAAGAAATTAAAAAGTGGAAAAGAATGTAAAGCATTTAATAAGAAAAACAGCAGATCTAGAGGGCAGATCAAGAAGAGAAAACAAGAATAATTAGATTACCTAAAAGTTCTGACAAAAAAAGAATCTTGATACCATCATACAAGAAATAATTAAAGAAAATTGTCCAGAAGCATTGGAACAGGAGGGGAAAGTAGAAATAGAAACATTCCATTGATCACCACCTGAAAGAGATCCTACAAGGAAAATTCACAGGAATATTATAGTTAAATTCTGAAACCCTCAGATCAAGGACAAAATATTATGAACAACAAGAAAAAAACAATGTACATATTATGATTCCCCAATTAGAATCACACAAGACCTAGTGGTAATGACAGTAATTCTGAGTGAAAAAAATGGACATTTGATCAATTGTCAGACTTTCAGGACTGTTAGAAACAAAACCCTGAACTTAATAGAAGATTTGACATACAACAGTCAAGAGTACATACCGATGACCAGTTACAAGGGACTCAATAAGGATAGCATGTTTACCTTTTATGTATGGAAAATGTAAAACCTATGCCTAAGATTGTTACTAGTAATTAGATAACTTATAAGACAGATTGGGGTAGACCTGAGTATGATATGACTTTAAAAAGTAAAACAGTCCAAGAAAATTAAAATAGTAATTATCTTATAAAAATAAGGTGTGAGAGGAAGAACCAATACAGAGGAATTAAATGGGGGAGGTGGGCTATTAGTTCTGGAGACATACTTTCATTGGGAATGGGTTTAAGAAGAGAAAATACATATACATCCAGCAGTTTCCCTTTGCACAATTCTGATTTCCTCCTGCTGGAGGGATCTTTAGAGGAGAGGGTGAAGGAATAGATTAAAAAGGGGGTTTAGAAGTTTAGATTTAGGGGAATGGGAGGATAAGGGAGAGAGCTTTAGAGGGGAGGGGGACATAATAGGTAAGGG
The DNA here is from genome assembly GCA_023548195.1 of Bettongia penicillata ogilbyi. Lineage (NCBI taxonomy): Eukaryota > Metazoa > Chordata > Mammalia > Diprotodontia > Potoroidae > Bettongia > Bettongia penicillata. The sequence goes on along the minus strand of JAJHZJ010000243.1, from coordinate 674,356 downwards.
ATGTACAAAAGGGAGTTGAGGTTTGGGGAAATGGTAGGATAAGGGAGGGATTAGGGGAGTAGGGGTAGGTTAAGTAACAGAAGAGCAAAGTAGCAGGTAGAAGTGAAGTAGAAAAGTTAGGAGATAAAGTAAAAAAGAGATATGCACAAACATAAAAACAACATTAGGAGTATAATCTCTTAGGGAAAGTATATGAGTATATATGTATGTATGTGTGCATATGTATGTATATATGTATATATGTATATATTAATACTTGCATAAAAATATATCCATTCTCAATTATTGCGTTGGGGTAGGGGGATGAGTTGAAAAGAACGAAATAAAAAGTGTAGAGCAGAAGGCAAAAGAAAACCTACAAGGAAACAAAGAAAAGATGGACAGCTTTCAACTTAACACATACAATTTAATATATAGACTTTTTTGAAATTATGAGTTATTGCTGCATATTTTGAATCTTCTATGTTCTACTGTGTACATGACATGTTTTTCTTTTTTTATTTTATATTTAAGTTTAATAGTTAAGTTTATAATAGTTATTTTTCTTTTCTTATTATGTATTTAGGTTTTAGCATTTATCTAAAATTTAAAAAATGTTTAGAGAATCTGATCAGAAGAGAGAGAAAAAGGTCTGCAACATGGATATTATTTTCAGAGGCTGGAACAATAGAGAAGGAAAGGGACCCAGAATCAGTTCAGGATGGTGCGAAATCCATGCCTTTTTACATAATATTTTTTCAATTACATGTAAAAATAATTTTAATATTTCTTTAAAATTTAGAGTTCCAAATTCTCACCTGCCTTTATTTCCCCCCACCCTTGAGACAGAAGCAATTTGTTATAGATTGCACATGTGCAATCATGCAGAACATTTCCATATTAGTCATGTCTTGAAAGAAAACAAATATCAAAAAAAACCATAAAAAGGAAAAATAGTATGTATCCAGCTGCATTCAGACTCTATCAATTCTTTAAGTGGAAGTGGGTAGCATCTTTTATCATGAGTCCTTTGGAGTTGTCTTGGGTCATTATATTGCTGAAAACATCTAAGTCATTTACAATTGATTATATTACAATATTGCTACTACTGTGTAAACTGTTTTTCTCATTCCATTCACTTCACTCTGTATCAGTTCTTGTAAGTCATTCTAGGTTTTTCTGAAAACATCCTTCTGATCATTTCTTATAGCACAATACTATTCCATTATATTCATATACCACAACTTGTTCAGCCACTCCCCAACTGACGGATATTTTGAATCTTCTATGTTCTACTGTGTACATGACATGTTTTTCTTTTTTTATTTTATATTTAAGTTGAATTCCCTCAGTTTCCAATTCTTTGTCACCCAAGAAAGGACTGCTATGAAGACTTTTGTGCATATGGGTCCTTTTCCCCTTTTTAATAATCTCTTTGGAATACAGATCTAGTGGTATTTCTTAATCAAAGGGTATCCATGGTTTTATAGCCCTCTGGGCATAATTTCAAATCCTCTCCAGAATGGCTGGATCAGTTCACAATTCCATCAACACTGCATTGGTGTCCCAATTTTCCTACATCCTCCAAAATAGTTATCATTTTCCTTATTTTTTTGTCATATCAGTCAATCTCATAGATGTGAGGTAATACCACAGAGTTCTTTTAATTTGAATTTTTCCAATCAATAGAGATTTAGAATATTTTTCATATGATTAGAAATAGCTTGATTTCTTCATCTGAAAACTGCCTGTTCATATCCTTTGACCATTTATCAGTTAGGGAATGATATATTTTATAAACTTAACTCAGTTCTCTATATATTTGAGAAATAAGGCCTTTATCAAAACACTTTCTGTTAAAAAATTTTTCCAGCTTTCTTTTTTCCTTCTAACTACATTGTGTATGCATTTGTATGTAAAACTTTCTTAACTTAATATAATCAAAATTATTTGTTTTACATTTTGTAATGCTCTCTCTCATTTGGTTATAAATTCTTCTCTCCCTCAGAGGAGAGTTTGGGGGAATTGCAGGAAGAAATAGACAGCAAAACTATACTAATGGAAGACCTCAACCTCCCCTTCTCTGAACTTGATAAATATAACCTTAAAATAAACAAGAAAGAAGGTAAGGAGGTGGATAAAACTCTGGATAAGATAAGTATGATAGATCTCTGGAGAAAACTGAATGGGGATAGAAAAGAATATACCTTTTTCTCAGTAGTACATGGCACATATACAAAAATTGATCATGTTCTTGGGCATAAAAACCTCACAATCCAGTACAGAAAGGCAGAGGTAGTCAATGTATCCTTCTCAGATCACAATGCAATAAAAGTTATATGTAACAAAAGTTCATGAAAAGATAAAGAAAAAATTAATTGGGAACTAAATAATCTAACCCTAAAGGAGTGGGTAAAAGAACAAATCACAGAAACAATCAAAAACTTCATTCAAGAGAATGACAATAATGAGACAACCTACTAAATCTTATGGGATACTGCAAAAGCAGTTCTTAGGGGAAGTTTTATATCTTTGAATGCCTACATGAATAAAATAGAGAAAGAGGAGATCAATGACTTGGGCAGGCAGGTGAAAAAGCTAGTAAAAGAACAAATTGAAAATCCCCAAGTAAATACCAAATTAGAAATACTAAAAACCAAAGAAGAGATCAATAAAATTGAAATTAAGAAAACTATTGAACTAATAAATAAAACTGATAGTTGGTTTTTATGAAAAAATTACTAAAATTGATAAACCTTTGCTCAATTTGATTTTAAAAAATAAAGAATAAACCAAAATAAAATATCAAAAATGAAGGGGGTGAACTCACTGTCAACAAAGAGGAAACTAAAACAATAATTAGAAATTACTTTGCTCAACTTTATTCCCATAAATTTGACGATCTAAATGAGATGGATGAGTATTTAAAAAAATATAAACTGCCCAGATTAACAGAAGAGGAAGTTGAATTCTTAAACAACTCCATCTCAGAAAAAGAAATTGAACAAGCCATCAATGAACTCCCTAGGAAATAATCTCCAGGACCAGATGGATTTACAAATGAATTCTATCAAAAATTTAAAGAACAGTTAATTCCAATACCACATAGACTATTTGGAAAAACTGGGGAAGGAGTACTCTTAAATTCTTTCTATGATACAAATATGGTTTTGATACCTAAACCAGGAAGAGACAAAACCAAGAAAGAAAATTATAGACTAATTTCTGTAATGAATATAGATGCGAAAATTTTAAATAAGATTTTAGCCAAAAAAATATAGCAACTTATCGCAAGAATAATATATTATGATCAGGCAGGATTCATACCAGGATTACAGGGCTGGTTCAGTATTAAGAAAACTATTAGCATTAATCATATCAGCAATAAAACTAACAGAAACCACATGATTATCTGAATAGATAAAGAAAAAAGCTTTTGACAAAATACAACACCCATTCTTATTACAAACATTGGAGAGCATAGGAATAAAGGGAACTTTCCACAAAATAATAAACAGTATCTACCTAAAACCTTCAGCAAGCATTATATGCAATGAAGGTAAGCTAGATGCATTTCCAGTAAGATCAGAGGTGAAACAAGGATGTCTGTTATTCAATATGGTACTAGAAATGTTAGCTATAGCAATCAGACAAGATAAAGAAATTGAAGGAATAAGGCAAAGAAGAAACTAACTTATCACTCTTTGCAGATGATATGATGATATAGTTAGAAAATCCCAGAGACTGAAATAAAAAAACTACTTGAACTAATAAGCAACTTAGGCAAAGTTACAGATTACAAAATAAACCCACAAAAATCTTCTGCATTTCTATATATTAGTAACAAAGCCCAACAGCAAGAGATAGAAAGAGAAATCCCATTTAAACCTAGGATAGACACTATAAAATATTTGGCAGTTTACCTGCCAAAACAAACCCTGGGACTATAGGAACACAACTATAAGACACTTTTTGCACAAATAATGTCAGATCTAAACAAGTGAAAAAACATCAATTGCTTGTGGGGAGGCCGAGTCAATATAATATAAATGACAATTTTACCTAAATTAATTTACTTATTTAATGCCACACCAATTAAATTATTGGACCATTATTTTTTAGGAAAAAATAGTATCAAAACTCATCTGGAAGAACAAAAGGTCCAGAATATCAAGGGGACTAATGAAAAGAAATGCTAGGGAAGGTGGCCTAGCACTACCAAATCTCAAATTCTATTATAAAGCAGTAATTATCAAAACCACTTGGCATTGGCTAAGAAACGGAAGAGTGGACAAGTGGAATATGCTAGGTACTCAAGACACAGTAAACAATGAGTATAGCAATCTACTGTTTGATAAACCCAAGGACCCCAATTCTGGATTAAGAACTCCCTGTTTGACAAGAATTGCTGGAAAAATTGGATAAAAGTGTGGCAGAAACTAGGCATAGACCAATGCCTATCACTGTACACAAGAATAAAATCCAAATGGGTACACAATCTAGGTATAAAGATTGATACTATGGACAAATTGGTGGAGCAGGGAATAGTGTGTTTATCAGATTTAGGAAGAAGGGAAGAAAGCATTATGGAGTGCCAAATGGATAATGTTGATTACATTAAACCGAAAAGTTTTTACACAACCAAACCCAATGCAACCAAAATTCAGAGGAATGTAGAAAACCGGTAAAAAAAAATTTTACAGCTAATGTAGGTGAGAAAGGCCTCATTTCTAGAATATATAGAGAACTGAATCAAATGTACAAAAATATGTCATTCCAAAATTGATAAATGGTCAAAGGATAAGAACAGGAAATTTTCAGAGGAAGAAATTGAAGATATCTATACTCACATGAAAAAAAATGCTCTAAATCACTTTTGATTTGAGAGATGCAAATCAAAACAACTCTGAGATACCACATCACACCTAGTAGATTGGTAAACATGACAGAACAGGAAGATGATAAATGTTGGAGAGGATGTGGGAGAGTTTGAACACTAATACATTGTTGATGGAGCTGTGAGCTGATCCAACAATTCTGGAGAACAATTTGGTACTATGCCCAAAGGGCTGCAAAAATGTGCATACCCTTTGACCCAGCAATACTGCTTCTAGGACTGCATCCCCAAGAGATCATAAAAATGGGAAAAGGTCCCACATGTATAAAAATATTTATAGCAGCTCTCTCAGTGGTGGTCAAAAACTGGAAATCATGGGGATGCCCATCAACTGGGGAATGGCTGAATAAATTATGGTATATGAATGTAATGGAATACTATTGCACTATAAGAAATGATGAAGAGGAAGACTTCAGAGAAGCCTGGAAAGACTTATATGATCTGATGCTGAGCAAAAGGAGCAGAACCAGGAGAACTTTGTGCACAGCCACGACCACAGTGTGAAAGAGTTTTTTCTGGTAGACTAGGAACTTTGTAGCAATGCAAGGCCTTAAAAACAAAAAAAATTCCCAAAGGTCTTCTAAGAAAAAATGCCTTCCACATCCAGAGAAAGAACTATGGAATTCAATTACAGAATGTAGCAGATCATTTGTGTGTGTGTGTGTGTGTGTGTGTGTGTGTATTATGTTTTGGTTTGTTATGCGATTTCTTCCATTCAATTTAATTCTCAGCATGACTATAATGAAAATGTATTTAACAAGAATGTTTGAGTAAAACCTATATAAAATTGTATACTGTCTCGAGGAAGGAATGGGGATGTAGAGGGGAGGCAGGGAAAAATAATAATCTAATTTATATGGTAGTGATTGTAGAACATTGAAAATAAATAAAATTAATTAATTAAAAAAAATAAATTCTTCTCTTCCCCATAGATCTGACAGGTAAACTATTCTGTGCTTCCCTGATTTTCCTAATATTGAACCAGCCCTGCATTCTTAGTATAAGAATGTAATCTGCAATCTCCTTGCCATCTTTCCTTGTAATCCATTTTTTTTAAAAAAAATTATTGCATAAATAATCATTATGGAAATTGATATATAGTTTCCTTTCTCTATTTTTGTTCTTTCTGGTTTAGGTATCAGCACCATATTTGTGTCATAAAAGGAATTTGGAAGGGTTCCTTCTCTGTTGATTTTTCCAGATAGTTTATATAATATTGGAATAAATTTTTCTTTAAATATTTGACAGAATTCACTTGTGAACCTATCTGGTCCTAGGTATTTTTTACTTAGAAAGCTCACTGTTGACTTGTACTATTTCTTTTTCTAAGTCAGGGTTATTTAAGTATTCTATTTATTCTTCCTTTAATCTGGGCAATTTGTATTTTTGTAATTATTTTTCCATTTCACTTGGGTTGTCAGATTTATTGGCATATAAATGGACAAGGGAGTTCATAATAATTGATTCAATTTTTTTCTTTGGTCTTGAATCCACCCTTTTCATTTTTGATAATGGTAATACTATTTCATTTCTTATTTTAAAATCAAATTAACCAATGTCTTATTAATTTTTCATAAAAACAGCTCCTAGTTTTATATATTAGTTCAATGGTTTTATTGCTTTCAATTTTATTAATCTCTCCCTTGATTTTAAGAATTTTCCATTTAATTTCTAATTAAGAATTTGTAATTTGTCCTTTCTAGTTTTTTTAGCTGGGAGCCCAGTTCATTGATCTGTTCTTCCTCTATTTTATTGTTGTAACCATTTTGAGATATGATTTTTTTCTCTAAGTATTGCTTTGGCTTCATTCCATAAATTTTGGTGCGTTTTCTCATTGTTGTCACTCTAATGAAATAATTGTTTCTGCAATTTGGTCTTTGACCCACTCATTTTTTAAGGTTAGATTTCTTTTTACTTTCCAATTAACTTTTAATCTATGTTTCCACAGCCCTTTATTGAATATAATTTTTATTGTATTTTGATCTGAAGAGGGTGCATTTACCCTCTGATTCTAGAATATTAAGGCAATTTTTCTTAATAACTTCATGAAATGTGATGTTTAGGCTGGTTTTTTTATTATGACTTTTAGGTAGTCCAATAATTCTTAAATTATCTTTCCTTGGTATACTTTCTACGTCAGTTGTTTTGCTGATGAGATATTTCAGATTTTCTTTTATTTTTCATCCTTTTGATTTTGTTTTATTGTTTCTTGATGTCTCATGGGAGTAACTACATTCCATTTGCCCAATTTTAATGTTTTAGCAACTATTTTCTTCAATAAGCTTTTGTACCCCCTTTTTCATTTGGCCTATTCCACTTTTTAAGGAGTTCTCTTCAGTAGATTTTAAAGCCTTTTTAAACATTTGGTATATTCTATTTATTTTCTTCAGCATATTTGTACCTCCTTTATCATACTGTTGATTTTCTTGCATCACTTTCATTTCTTCTCCCCCATTTTTCCTTTGATACTCTTATTCGATTTTTAATTTTTTTTGAGGTTTTCTAGGGTTTGAAAACAATTCACATTTTTCTTTGAGGCTTTGCATATAGCTGTTTTGATCTCACTTTTTTTTATTCTGGGTTCATATTTTGGTCTTCCCTGTCACCCTAGTAACTTTCTATGACATGCTCATTTTTCCAGTCTTTTCCTTGATTTTTAGCTTTATTTTAAAGTTGGGTTCCACTCCTAATGTGGAAGGGGCAATATCCCAAGTTTCAGGTATTTTTTTTTTCAGAGCTTATTCTAAGAGTCAGTAAATTTCAGTGTTTCTAAGACACTGTGATCCAAAAAGAGGTGTGGTCAATGTTCTCCTAGCCTGTACTCTGGTCTGTGAGTGACCACAAACTGACTGTTTCCAGGTTCCTTGTTCTTTTTAGTTCTCTTCCTAACCTTGGGGCTGTAACCTAAAAATACATATGAACAGAACAACGGAGTTTTACACCCAGTGCCAGAAAAGGTTTCCTGTAATCAAATTCTAACCAGTTTTCCAACCCCTTTTTGTCTATGGATTGAGAGCTGCAGAATCCATTGCCTTGCTGCTACCACTAATTCACTGGACTGTGCTAAATTCTTGCCACAATGAGACAGACTTTTTCTGCCAAACTGCTAAGTTGTGTTGGGTTGGAAAATTATTTCATCTCATCATTTATGTTGATTCTGCTGCTCTTGAGTTCATTTTGAGGAGTTATTCTAATGTTGTTTGGAGGGAAATTTGGGAGATCTCAGGCAAATCCTTACCTTTACTTGGTCATCTTACAGAAAAGGAGCAGGTAGGTAAGGACCTTCTTCAACTAGGGAAGTAGAAATCAACTAGTGCTAGGGCAACGGTACAACTGAAATCTAGTGGAGGTCTTGAGAGAATGATTCAGAAACCACATCTGGCCAGCAGGCTCAGAATGTAGCTCAGAGTCCCACCATCTTTAGCATCAGTGTTAACCTAAATACAGGTATGCTTTAGGCAAGGAACCTGAATAGATCTGTCTAACAGACTGGAGGCAAATGATAGGAATTGGGCCTGAGTTCTTGAAAAGCTTTCCCAACCATATCAATCTATGACTATATTTTAGTTTTAGATGCTTTTTGGAGAAAACAAGGGAAGAATGTTGAGGTTCAGATCCATGATCTTATTTTATCTCTGTATATAACTTCCATTGAGGAAACTCATTCCACAAATATAGCATAGCTGCTCATTTGTAACTTACAGTTATAGGGATCTTCTGCAACACTGAGAAATCAAATGTCTTGCCCAATCACATAGCCAGTTTGTGCCAGTGGCAAGACTTAAGTCTAATGCCACATTGCTTCTCACTTTAGTTATTATAAGATTTTTAAAAAGATGCTCAAGAGAGTTCATTTCTTTGATTCCTTTTTAAGAAAGCTGACTTTAGAGAAAATATGTTTTAGTGAAATAGAATAGGAACTAAGAAAGACCAGACCTAGACATTTCTTATCGCAGAGAAGATCAGAGGTATCTACTTTTATATGCTTTTATAATTTTTGATTTTGATTCCTAGAGATCAGGATTTAATCTTAGAGATCAGGATTAGGAGCAATGGGTAGAATTTGAAAAATTTGAAAAGAAACAAATTTAGACTTGATGTAAGGAGAAATCTCTTAACAATTAGAGCTATACTGAAGTAAAGCACTTATTGAGCATCTACTGGGTGTCAGGCAATATATTAAGCACCAGGAACACAAGAAAAAGAAGAATACATTCTCAAAAAACCAAAAACAGACCTTCTCCTTTTGGAGCTCACAGAATAAAGGGGGAGACAACAAGCAAACAACTAAATACAAAGAAGCTATGTGCGTTTTATGTGTGCATGTATATGTATGAATATGTGTGTGTATATGCATTTGTATGAGTGTGTGTGTGTGTGTGTGTCTGTAGAGGATAACTTAGAAGTAGTCTCAGTGGGAAGAAAATGATATTAAAGAAGACTGAAGCAATTGTGTTGCTGCAGTTTGGGCTTTAGCTGAGACTTGAAGAAAGGCAGGGAAGTGAGGATGGAAACAGCTCAAGGCATGGGGAACATGAATGAAATTCAATGAAAATGTATTGAGTCAAGATTCGGGGTATTAGTACGAAGAAAAGCAAGAAAGCCAGTGTCACTGGATCAATGATTTGAGGGGATGGGTAAGGGGAAGAAAAGTAAGGTTTAGAAGACTGTAATGGATTACATTGGAAGGCAATGTGTTCCTTCTCACCTAAGGTCTTCAAATACAAGTTTGTAATGACTACTTGTAAAAGATATGTTGTAGAATGGAGTTTTGTTTAAGTATGTTATACTAGATGGCCTCTAATGTTCCTTTCAAATTTGTGATTCTATAATTCTTTCACTCAACAACTTTCTCATTTGTTCTGTTATTTGTTAAATCTCAATCTCATTTCCTATAGTTACATGCAATAAAAACCCTTCAACTGACTGAATATTTTCAGTTGTAGGGACTAGGTAGTCAAACAAATACTTATCCCCTATGTCAGTGTGTACCAGCCAACCCATAGAGTATTTGGGGAAAAACATCAAGGTCTCTCTGACTCTCAGAGAACTGACTGCTTCTCTCCTTTCACTGCTTTGTGAATAACAGCACTTATCATGTCAGTCTAAACTTTTGATGTAGCTTTCAGGTTCTTGGCTCAGCCCCCATTCCACCAAGAAAAATATCTTTCCCTTTTCTCATTCACCACTGATTTAATCAGATTGAATCAATAGAGACATTGCTATCTAACAAAGATATAGACCATACCTTTAATTAGATCCTTACATACATCCTTACATTAGGCCCTTACTATTTTGCAGCTGAAATCTGTCTAGTTCTCCCAGCCCAGAGTTAGAAGCTAACCCCAAAATTTGGTTTTTCCAATGGTTTCTAACAGTAATCTGAGTAATAGCAATAGCTAGCACTTATATAGTATTTTCAGGCTTTAGAGAACTTTGCATACATTAACTTATTTAATCTTCACAGAAACTTTATAAAGTAGGTGCTTTTGTTATCCCCATTTAACAGATGTGTTTGTCCTTCATTCTTGAAGAGGACAATGACATCAGGGAGGTGATGACATGACTTGCTGTTGACTTTGATGTGGGTGAGGGAGGGCTATGCAAGGTCACCAGCTTCACTTTCTCCTCCTGAGTCATCTGGGTCCAGTAGCCAGATATTCAACTTATATTGAAAGAGGTTAAGAGATTTTCCCAGAATGACTTAACTAGTAAGCATTAAGACAGGATTAGAAATCATGTCCTTCTAACTCTAAGTCCAACCTTCATGTACCAAGTAAAAGTAGTTTCTTGAGTAATGTATAATGTCCAAAATTAATTTTTTCTTTCTGCAATGCTGGAAATTGAGCACCACCACTCATCCAACACCAGGAGTCTCTCTCAAAGATACTTGGGACTATTAAGTGGCACTGATCATGAAGCATAGAGCCTTAATTCCTTAACCTAGTGTCAGTCTTCTCTCTAGATCTGTGACCCTTTTGTCCCAAAACAAAGTCTGTTGAGTTACCCCCAAGGCAATGGCAATGGCTACCTATTATCTAAGTCCCTGTAAAAGTAACTGGGAGAGAAGCAAAATCCTTCTAGTCAACTTCTGTCTTCACCCTCCACTTTCCTTGAAGATCCTAAAGTGCTGCCTATATCAGATGGATATCACCTAGCATACTTATCCTGTAAGGCTACCTAGGCAAACCCCAAGTAGAACCAGAGTCCTACACTTTAAAAACCTTGAGAAAGGTAGGTAGTGTGTTTGCTTCAGAAGCAACAAAGGAATGGAGAGGAAGTTGGGAGCGTGAAAGGGAATCGGGGAGGAAAATCCATATAGAAAGATGTGTTAAAGTGAACTAAGCCCAAGTTCTCATGGGAGAAAAGATGGGGACCTAGGGAACTGGCATAAAACTAAAAATGATTGGAAGGAAACTTATATAGACCCATTGAGACCCCTTGGCATGCTAACCCAAATGTTTCACAATCCTAGGAACCCAGTGAGGTAACATAGAAGGACTCCTAAGAACAGGTAACCTGGGTTTAGTGCTATCAGAAATCAGCTACATGGTCTTTGGCAAGTTATGTCTGGACTTGTATTTCCAAGTTCAACAAATAAGTACTTTGGACTAAATGATCTCTTCTAGCTCTAAAATCCTACGTATATCATGGAACTCTGAAAGACTGTTCCTAAAAAGAGCTTTTTTGTTTACTTGACACATTTCAGTCTCATTTCCTCAATTTGGTTTCTCCTGCAGTTTTATTCTCTGAAATAGTCCATTTGCTAACAAAAGATTTTCAAAAAATACAGGGAGAACTGCTAAAGTTTTCTCCGTTTTTTGACAGTAATTCTATGCCTTTAACAAAATTTATAATCCTTTTGTACCTAAATGTTTATATGTGTTGTTAAACCATAATGTAAAAGTATATAAACATTTTCACATGTTCTACCAGATTAAATATGGCACGTATGATAATAATTAAAACCACCAACCTAACATATTGTGAAAAAAATGCCACATATGCATTTCATTATAGTTTCTGATTTCCAAGCATGCATTGAGGCATGGAGGAAGTGGCTTTCTATTTAACTTCTTCACTGCTAACAGAACATGCATGTGTTTTGGCAAGGTTCCTATGGAACATCTGTCTCAAAGAGAGAACACTGGGGAATTACGATCATGTGCAGGCCAAGACAACCACTGGTTGTATCATACTTCCTCCATTATACCTCTCCAGTATGCCTCCCTTTAACTAGAATCAGAATACTTACTATTGATTCAACTCTTTGAACATTAGAAGCAGTTTGTAAACATAACTTAAATTAGCCTCCCCACAGAATAGCCCTAGAACTTGGTAAATATTTTTAGCCTCATTTTCCAGATGGAGACACCAGTGTGATGAGAAAGGCAGGCAGCTAATTGACTACCCGAGTTTTCAACAGTTTGCATAGGAAGGAATGAAAATCAAATCCCTAGGAAATACTTTGAGAAGGAAATGGATGGAGGTGTATCCAGATAGATACTAGAAATGTTTGGAGAGAGAGTCAGGAAAGAGAGAAAGTGGTATGTAATAGTGGAAAGGGTGCTTGATTTGGACTGAAAAAGGTTCAACTCTATTCCTGTCCATCATGACATATAAGCCTAGGCAACTTTCTCTCTAAACCCTACATGAATTAGGGATTTGGTCTAATTGGCCTTCAGCAACCTTTTCATTCCTTAAGATATGACTTTATGATTTTGGAAAATAATGTCTGAGGAGATCTAGTTAGATGGGCAGAAATAGAAAAGGATTGAATGCTTTTCTTTTTAATGACATAAGGAGAGATTTAGAATCTGATAATCACTTATGGAAGAAGAAATAAAGCCACTAAGCACTTGGATGAATTTCTCAACACTACAAGAAAAGAGAGTGGGAGAGCTATGATTTGAATTAATAATTTTGGATGCTCAGTTCTATTCTGTCTAATCACAGATGTTGCATTTTGCATGGATTTTCCCAAGTCTTGTGGGTAGCAGTGGATTGTGGCTATAGATCAAGGAAGCAGAAAGTAGTCTTGAAGAACCAGGTTGTCAAGTTGGATCAGAGAAAGACCACAAAATCGGAGCAATGGTAGGAAAAATAGGCCAAGAGCAAGTAGGGTACGTAAACATCAAAGATGCCAGTGACATTGCAGACTTGGGTACTCCCTGCCTCCACAGTAGATTTTAAGCTTTCTTGAGGGGAGGAAGTATATCTTAAGAATAATTCCATCCTTTCCCAGTTCCTTTTTTCTTCTCTTACCCTCTCTCCACCAAGCCCTACCCCACCTCCTACTTAGTGACTGTCTCTGAGATTACTTTCTGTTTAAATTATATTGAGGGCAGGAACCATTTTTGGTTGTTTTTTTCCTCTTCCTTCCTTTGAACCACCAGCACTTAGCAAAATGTCTGGTACATTGAAAGCACTTAATAAGTGTGTCTTGACTAACCAATTTAGCAAATAATGTTTGCTAAATGTTAAATGTAAATAGCTATGAACTAATGAGAGATATAGGATCTGGGAAGGCAGTAAATCCAAAGCTCAAGAAAACAGAAACTCACAGATTCTACAGGAATGGAGAAAAGGGAGCAAAGAAAGCAAGGGACAAGATCTGAGGGATCAGTAAAAAGGGTGAACTTTTGTAAAGGAGGATTGTCTCAGCCAATTTACAAACACACACACATATACACTCACACACACATACACACACACATATCCTTATAGACAGTCAACCAGTCTTCAAGAATAGGTAGGTTGAGGAAAGAGTGTCAGATAGGAGATAGGGGAGAAGAGAAGTCCCTGAAAGATGACACAGGCAGATTCTGACAAAGAGAAAGTTTCAGTAATTCATTATCTCATGGTGAGAGGCAGTGAGGTATAGTGGATATATAACTGGCCTTGAAATCAGGAAAATATGGGACCAAGTCCTCCTTCTGTCATTTACATACTGTTTCAACAAGGGCTAAAAACTTAAGCTCTAAGACTACATTTTACAAAGGAGTTGTTCATCTGTATTAGTGAAAGGAATTTCCATTCTGGGAGCTTCTTACACCAATGAAATAACTGGTTGAAACATATATACACATGCATACATATACACATACACATATACATATACATATGTATTCTAATTAAAATAGGCTCTTTCATAAAGACTTTGATCTTTTCATTCTAGAAGAGAGAATGGAATCTTGGGGAAATGGTTTCATTGCTACTTGAAGAGAGCTAGCTGTTGTGTTATGTAGGGTACAGAAAGGACTTATAGAACATCTTTCCTAAGACATGGGGTGAATTAACTGTCACCTTTGGGAGAGCTGGATGAGGCAGTTTGAAAAAAACACTGAGGTTCATGTCTGTCTCGTGAAGAAAAATATGCTGGTGAGAAGATATACTGAAGAAAATTCTTGACAGATTTTGACTGTGATTCTGAGAGAGCGTAATGGTGGAACTCTGGTTTTAGTGTCTTTGGAGAAGTTGACAGAGTTGATAGTTAAAGATCACTCTGGTTGTGATCTTTCTCACAGGCAATATATTGTTGAAATATTTAACAATATTTATAATATAATATAAATAAAATATAATATAAATATATATAAAATATATATATATAAAATATAATATAAATATATATATAAATATATATATATATAAAATATATATATAAAATATAATATAATATAAATAAAAATAATAAAATATAAAACAAGCTTTGGCTTGTTTTATTGGTAATAAATTGTATAGCCAGTAACATCGATGTTTGACTAAGCCTATGACACTGATGTCTGAATATAGAAGTGAGTTAGTTTCTGTTAGAGAAGGTGACCGCCTCTTGCTTATGCACGTGACTTTTCATTTTTTTAATTTTTCTCTCATTATCTATGTCTTTACATATTTGTGATTTTATTTTTCTATATCTCTGTCTACATGTACATCCATATCGATATCAGAAACTCTATTATCTATATCTATCTATAAAGTAGAAGTCCAATGATGTCCTGGCTGCTTCATGTTGTTTTGGAATATACGAATACCTAGGTGACACAGAGTGCCAGGCTTGGAGTCAGGAAGACCTGGGTTTAAATCTGACCTCAGACTCTTACTAGCTATGTGAGCCTGGGTAAGTTACTTAATCCTATTTGCCTCAGTTTTCCTATCAGTAAAATGAGCTAGAGAAGGAAATGGCAAACTCTTCCAGTATCTTCGCCAAAGAAACTCCAAATGGGGTCACAAGGAGAGGACTAAAAGACAAGATATGCAAACACTAAATCTTTCCCTCCCACCTTGTTTGGAGTCTAAGACATAAACTAAACCTTAACAATGGCAACTTGGGCCCATGCTCAAAACCACCATAGAATGAGTATATTCCTTTAGGACCAAGTTTCTAACTTACTGCACATCTAAGGGCTCTGTGAGTTCTAGATTTCTGATCCTGTGAATCTTCAATAATGTTTCTGATACACATGGCTGCATTAAAAACGTGTTTGTTTGTTTTTTTACTCTTGAATAGAGTTCTTGTATTCTTTGTCATTTTGGAGTCTATAAGGACCTCTTACAATTAGTACTAACATGGTCATTCAAGAAAAGCTCAGCAGTCCTGGAGGCAAAAGAAAGAGGAAATGCGCATTTCATAGTAATGTGTGGCTCTCAATCCTCTATACTCTATCCTGAAAGTTAAGAGCCCCATTCAGATAGAATAGAATAGCATTTGCATCCCTTCACTATTTTTGGTGTTTTATTTACACAGTTTCAGCACTGGAATTATTTAGGTCTTTATGCCCCAAATCAAAATATTATGGTTCTTACTGTCCACAAAATCTGAGATGCTAAAATTTTCTAAAATTTTCAGACATTGATAAACTGATACATGTTCACAGGAGTGTAATAAGGGTCATAAGACTCAAAATCACACAATTTAGGGATTCGTTGAAATAAATGTATTTTTATTATTCTGAAAAGAAAAGACTTAAAAGATTGAAATATAAGACCCACCTTTGAATATTTGAAGTGTTATGATTAAGAACAGAGAATAAACTCATTCTCCTTGGCCCATGAGGATAGACTTGGGAGCAGTGAATGGAATTTCACAGAATTTCAGAGTTGGAATAGACTTCAGAGGACATCTCGTGCATCACTTAACGTGGAATCTGCTCTACAATATCACCAAATTGACCCACCAACCTTTACTAGCAAACCTCTATTTAAGGAGGACTCTTCTGAGGTTTTTTCTTTCTTTCCTGTTGAGAAAGTATGCTATAGAAAAGCTATCCTGAAAAGAATTCTTGAGAAACTTTTATTGTCCTCCTGAGAGAGTTAAATGGCGGCACTATGGTTCTAGTGTCCAGGGAGAATTCAGCAATTGCAGTTGATGGTTAGAAATGACTTTGGTTGAGATTTTTCTTAGAGATACTTCATTGTCAAGAAATTTAGAAATAGCTTTGGGTTGTTTTACTGGTAATATATTGTATAGCTAGTAATATTGATGTTTGACTATGCCTATGACAGTGACTTCTGATAATTAATAACAAAGTAAATCAGTATCAGTAAAAGAAATGAGAACACCCCACAACGGACATTCAACTTCTGGAGAGCTCTGATTGTTAGAAAGTCATTCCTTAAATCTACATGAAATCTCCCCATTTGGCTCTTCCAACTATTACTCCTTATTCTACCGTTTAATCCACTTTTCACATGGTAGTTCTTTAAATATTTAAAGATAGCTATTATATGTTGCTTAGTTGTCCTCTTTTCCTGGCTAAACATACTAATTGCTTTTTTTTTTAATATAAATTTATTTATTTACCTTTTTACATTCATTTTCACAAAATTTTGGGTTCCAAATTTTCTCCCCTTTTATCTCCTCCCCCCACCCCAATACACCGAGCATTCTAATTTTCCCTATCACCAATCTGCCCTCTCTTCTATCATCCCTCCCTTCTCTTGTCCCCATCTTCTCTTTTGTCCTGTAGGGCCAGATGACTTTCTATTCCCCATTAACTGTATTTTTTATTTCCTAGTAGCAAGAAACAATACTAAACAGTTGTTCCTAAAACTTTGAGTTCCAAAATCTCCCCATCCCACCCTCCCCACCCATTCCCTTAGGGAAGGCAGGCAATTCAATATAGGCCATATCTGTGTAGTTTTGCAAATGACTTCCCTGATAGTCGTGTTGTGTAAGACTAACTGTATTTCCCTCCATCCTATCCTGCCCCACATTGTTTCTATTCTGTCTTTTGATCCTGTCCCTCCCTGAGTGTTGACTTCAAATTGCTCCCTCCTCTCATTGCCCTCCCTTCCATCATCCCCCCTACCCTGCTTATCTCCTTCTTCCCCACTTTCCTGTATTGTAAGATAGGTTTTCACACCAAAATGAGTGTGCATTTTATTCCTTCCTTTAATCGAATGTGATGAGGGTAAACTTCATGTTTTTTTCTCAGCTCTCCTCTTTTTCCCTCCACTAAAAAGTCTCCTGCTTGCCTCTTGAATGAGAGATAATTTACCCCATTCCATTTCACCCTCTCTCCTCCCACTACATTTCTCTCTCACCATTTACCTTAATTTCTTTTAAGATATGGTCCCATCCTATTCAATTCACTCTGTGCTCTCTGTCTCTGTGTGTGCGTGCATGTGTGTATGTGTGTGTGCATGCGTATACATGTGTGTGTGTGGTCCCACCAACTACCCAGATACTGAAAAGTTTTAAGAGTTACAAATATTGTCTTTCCATGTAGGAATGTAAACAGTTCCCCTTTGGTAAGTCCCTTATGACTTCTCTTTGCTGTTTACTTTTTCATGCTTCTTCTCATTCTTGTGTTTGGAAGTCAGATTTTCTTTTCAGCTCTGGTCTTTTCATCAAGAATGCTTGAAAGTCCTCTGTTTCATTGAAAGACCATATTTTCCCCTGAAGTATTATACTCAGTTTTGCTGGGTAGGTGATTCTTGGTTTGAATCCTAGTTCCTTTGACTTCTGGAATATCCTATTCCACACCCTTCGATTCCTTAATGTAGAAGCTGCTAGATCTTGTGTTATCCTGATTGTATTTCCACAATACCAGAATTGTTTCTTTCTAGTTGCTTGCAAGATTTTCTCCTTGACCTGGGAATTCTGGAATTTGGCCACAATGTTCCTAGGAGTTTCTCTTTTTGGATCTCTTTCAGGCGGTGATCGATGGATTCCTTCAATACTTATTTTGCCCTCTGGTTCTAGAATCTCAGGGCAGTTTTCCTTGATAATTTCATGAAAGATGATGTCTAGGCTCTTTTCTTGATCATGGCTTTCAGGTAGTCCCATAATTTTTAAATTGTCTCTCCTGGATGTATTTTCCAGGTCAGTTGTTTTTCCAATGAGATTTTTCACATTCTCTTCCATTTTTTCATTCTTTTGGTTTTCTTTTGTGATTTCTTGGTTTCTCAGAAAGTCATTAGACTCCATCTGTTCCATTCTAATTTTGAGAGAACTATTCTTTTCAGTGAGCTTTTGAACCTCTTTTTCCTTTTGGCTAATTCTGCTTTTGAAAGCATTTTTCTCCTCATTGGCTTTTTGAACCTCTTTTGCCAATTGAGTGAGCCTATTTTTCAAGGTGTTAATTTCTTCAGCATTTTTTGGGGTCTCCTTTATCAAGATATTGACCCATTTTTCATGCTTTTCTTGCATCTGTCTCATTTCTCTTCCCAGTTTTTCCTCCACCTGTCTAACTTGATTTTCAAAATCCTTTTTGAGCTCTTCCATGGCCTGAGCCCACTGGACATCCACCCCGGATGTCTGGGATACAGAGGCCCTGACCTCCACATCTTTCCCTGATGGTAAGAATAGTTCCTCGTCATCATACTTGAAAGGAGGGAACACCTGTACCCCATCAAAGTAGCTTTCTATGGTCTTATTTTTCTTCCCTTTTCTGGGCATTTTCTCAGCCAGTTACTTGACTTCTGAGATTCCTGTCCACCCCCACCTAGATCTGCCCAGCTAGTGCTTGGGGTCTGAGAGTCAAATGGGCTTTCTGCGGCAGGAGTGGCTGCTATTCAATGTGAGCTTAAGTTGTGGTGCTGGGGTGGGGGCAGGGCCGCCTCCCAGGCTCAGTTCCCTCAGGGGCTTTATGCAGAGACCTTCAGTAATGTGATGGGTGGGGGCAGGGCTGTCTCCCAGGCTCAGGTCCCTCAAGGGGTTTATGCAGAGGCCTTTGGTAATGGCCCTGAACTTCTGCCTGCTGCTCCTGGAGTCCTGGGCCACCACTGCTACCTCTGCCACTGCCTTCCAAGCGGGCCTGAGTAACCGAGACACCCCGCTCCCCTCTCAGCCAGCCCAGAAGTCTCTCACTGACCTGTAGTGCCTGTGGGCAGAGGGACCTTCGTGGCCACCAGAGATTCCGTCCCTGAAGCCTGCTTGGATCTGCTCCTCTGGGGCCACGCAGCCAGGGCAACACAGTGGTGGGCTCTGCATCCGGAGCATGACGGACCCCTGGGAACGGCTTTCCAGGGCTCTCTGGAATGGAAATCTCTTCCAGTGTGTTTCTGTGCGGGTTTCACTGCTCCAGAATTTGTGGGGAGTTCTTTTTGCAGGAAATATATGGGCTGTGGGTTCAAAGCTAGCATATGTGAATCTTTCTACTCCGCCATCTTGGCTCCTCCCCCAACATACTAATTTCTTTAATTGATTCCAAAATATATGATCTTTAGGACTTTCACCAACTTCTCTGTATGTTCCTTAACATCCCAGTGGTGTTCTCCAAAACTGGCACCCAAGTATTGCTGGATCAAAAGGTATGCACATTTTTGTAGCCCTTTCATCATAGTTCCAAATTCCTCTCCAGAATGGTTGGATCAGCTCACAACTCCATCGACAATGCAGTAGTGTTTCAATTCTTCCACATATTCTTCAACATTTATCATCTTTCTGTTTTGTCATGTTAGTCAACAAAAATATTTATAGCAGCTCTCTTTGTGGTGGCCCAAAACTCAAAATCAAGGGAATACCCATCAATTGGGGAATGACTAAATAAATTGTGGTATATGAATGTAATGGAATACTATTGTGCTATAAGCAATGATGAACAGGAATACTTCAGGGAGGCCTGGAAGGACCTGTATGAACTGATGCTGAGTGAAGTGAGCAGAACCAGGAGAACTTTGTACACAGTAACAACCACAGTGTGAGAGGAATTTTTCTGGTAGACTTAGTACTTCATTGCAATGCAAGGACTTAAATAATTCCCAATGGTCTCTGAAGGCAAAATGCCTTTGACATCCAGAGAAAGAACTGTGGAATTTAATCACAGAATGAAGCAGATTATTTTCTTTTGTATTATGTTTTGGTTTGTTTTATGATTTCACTCATTCATTTTAATTCTTCTATTCAACATGACAAAGGTGAAAATGTATTTAATAGGAATGTATGTGTACAACCTATATAAAATTTTATGCTGTCTCAGGGAGGGAGTGGGGAGGTGGGGGGGAAAGGGGATAGGGAGGGGAAAAAATCTAAGATATATGGAAGTGATTGTAGAATACTGAAAACAAATAAAATAATAATAATAAAACAAAATTGGCACCCAGAACTTATCAGAACATTCTTGATTTGGTCTCATTCAGAGTACAATAGAATATGCCCTCTTGTGTTAAGGACACTATACCTTTCTTAATGCAGCCTAAGGTCATGTTGATGTTTTTGGCTGCTGGCTTGATTCAATTCTGGGTTCCATTGATACATATGGAAACTAAATTCTGTTACGAAAAAAAAACCAAACAAAAAAACCCTCCTAAACCGCAGAAGTTGCAGAGAGGTAAATTTCAGTTCAGTATAAAGGAAATTGCTTAATAATGAAAGTTGTCCAAAACGGAAATGGTTTCTTAGTAAGTAAGTAATGAGTCTACTTTCCACTGAGGTGTTTAATAACCCCCTGGCACATAGTAGGTGCTTATTAAATGTTTATTGATTGACTGATTGATAGTGCATGTCTGAAGCAGGATCTGAACACTGATCTCCCTGACTCCAAGTCTAGTGTCTGATCATCACTTCATCAAAAAGTGAAATATGCCAGGAATGTTGTCTCACTAACCAGTTCTTAATTAGTCTCACAGAATACTTTTGAATTCTAAGTCTGGAGGAAAATGAGTAGGAGGGGAATACATGATGAACTGTCCTTCAAGAATTTATATGTCATGTACATTTCAAGACTTCAAAATGGAATGGGATCAGAATGAAATCAGGGAACTCAAATAGCAAATAAAAGCATCTAGTAAATTATTGGTTCACATATTGAGTGTGAGCAAAGAAAATGTGATATTCCTTTAAGAGGAATGGAGGTAGGGTCACATTGCCAGCTTTCTTGGTTCTTAGATGCCTAAGAGTGAGCTCAGGAAATGTAGGCAAGACATGATGGAGTCCTTTGGAGAGCTCTGTGGGATAAGAGGGCACAGAGCATGTTTCCTCCTGTTTTATTGATGTCTACACTATGCTCTGTTTATGCTCCTTAGAAGAATAGTCATGAAAACCCCAATATTACACTCATTGGCTGTGAATGTGACATTGACATCTGCTTATCTTGGCATGACCCTGCTAGTGGAAATGATCGGTACTGCTAAGGCCACATATTTTCTTTGGAGAAAAAGAAAAACAAAAATTAATCTTCAAATGACTTTCAACACCTTGGTAAAACTTTCAGGATTACATCTGAAAGTCTAAATACACAGTGCCTCTCTTACCATGAAGATTTTAGAATTGGGGATTTGGAAGGCACTAATATCATCTATCCCAACCTCCACTTGAAGGATGAGAGGCAGTGAGGTGGGAGAGTTCATAGAGTGCTAGGTTTGGAATTTTGAAAATCTGAATTCCAATCATGCCTCATTCATTTTAGTCATGTGACCCTTCAGTTTAATTATCATTCTTATTATTATTATTATTCCATTCTACAAAATCTTTAACCAATGGTACTTAAAGATCACTAGGGATAGGGAATTCACTACCTTACTACTGCCTCACTGCTCATTTCCTCTTCAAATAGTTTCAACTGTTAGGAAATCCTTTCTTATGCCAAGTTATATTCCACTTCCCTGGAACTGAATAATGGCAACCATTCACAATTCTATAGCATATTAAGGTTTATATTGTCTTTTTCTCATAACAATATTATGAAGCCAGCAGTTTAGAAAATATTTGACAGATGCTAAAACTTGATGCACAAAGTGGTTGTCACTGGATTCCTTATGTCAGGTTTCCCACTAGAATCTAATGATACTCTTGAGCCTAGTTCTTCATTCTATGGCCAAACAGACTATGTCTGATCCCTCAAATAATGTTATGAGTAGTTAGTGTGATATCATGGCAAGAGCATCAGTCTAGTCAAAAGCCCAAAGTCTGAGCCCAAACCAAACTACATCATATGTGAGCCTATGCAAGTCAATTAATCCTTCTGATATTATTTCCTCATCTTTAAAATGATGGTACTATGCTCTCTACCTTATAGTGGTGTTGTAAGGAAATTGCTTTATACAGTATTATGGAAATGTCAGCTCTTATTACTATAATGGTGCTCCTGTAAATTGTCCCTTTTCCAGGCTAACTATTCCAGGATCTTTCAATAGCTTTTTCAAAAGATGTGATTTCAAATTTCTTTACCATTCTGGTGTCCTCCTTTGAACATAATCCAGAATGCCAAAATTGTTGGAATGGAATTAGTTATCAGGGGTGGAAAATGCCAAAGCAATACTTGGGTTGTCATGAGTGGAGTTTTTCCCTGGCACACTGCGTTTAGGGGTCACTGAAAGAATTTAGCCATAGAAACAACAACATGAGTTCTTGATGGGAAGACTTGTTTCCCTTCTGTCTCTGTATGTCTGCCTTTTAACACAGTGCCTAGTATGTCTTTCATAAATACTTGATGAACAATTAATTATTAAGAAAAATAAACTTAAATCAGAAGCTACCTTCTATTTGCCTCAGGTGATATTTGTGGCACTCTGACCTGGGCATAAGACTTCTTTATTATAACTCCACAAAGTTTTTCTCCCTCTCTCTGATTTGACAGAAACATCCAAATTAAGAATTGACTTTCTAACCTAGCACAGATAATGGCATGACATGTTGGGAGCTGATACAATAAATGATAAGGTGTAATTTTCCTATGGTCAGTATAATCTCACTTAAGAAGCCATAGCAAATCAAGTCTCTTGGTGCCATTTTGGTAGTAGACAACTTTAAATGAGCCTCCCTGAGCTTTTATGACTCCATATTGTGTCCTTCAAAGAGATGGAACTTTGTTTCCATTGCCTAAAACACAAGAGCAAAACAAGTTCGATGAATATATTTTGTTTAAAATCAATTTCCTTCATCTCTCTATTGGATTGAATGCTTTGAACGAGGCAGTGCTATTTTCCCATAGTGCCTTTTGCTAACTGCCCAAACTTGGAGCTTTCTGCTGTGCAGTTCTCTTGATTAGTTTCATTGTTTTGCTTTTCATCTCCTTTTAGGGCTCTGCGGACTTAACACTTCCCTCACCTCTGAGTAGCAGGATAGCACTACAGATAAGGTAAGATAAACAGGATGATTAAACAGCCTGGATGCAGCAAGGGGGCAATATTTCAATAGCAAATATTGCTACCCATATACCTCAACAGAATGTGCTAAAGTAAACAAAATGATAGCATAATTATAGTAGTTCCAATTATGTTAATTAGGCTGCATGCACGCTTCATTGATAAGCAACTGTGCTGCAGAGAAATGCTGGGAGCCTGATACTTCATTCTTTAGCAGCTCTGGTACACATATGCTACTATTCAGTTCTGGGGCTACACTTACCCTTACCCGTTTCTTTCTTTCTTTTTAAGCTGTCTAAAAACAAAACCACAAAACAAGGGCATGCCACCATAGAGATCTAGGAAATGAGAGAAATACAAACTTGTTCTTAAAGCAGTGTGATACAATAGAAAGGGCTTCAGATTTGGAGTCAGAAAATCCAGGTTCAAATCCTGCCACTGACTGTCTATTACTTATATGACCTTGGGAAAGTCATCCAATCTCTATGGGCTTCAGTATGTAGCATCCCCTCCAGTTACGACTGATTCCCTCAATCATTTAAAATATATTTCTATGTGTCATCATCTGTTTTATCCAATCATGCAAAACTCTTTTGATGCTTTCAAACTGATTTAGAACTTATTTCCAAGTGGTTCACCTTTAATCAACTCATTCATTCATGTATTTGAGATATTTGGGCTTCTTTCAATTACATTAATTGGAGTTGGAGTTTCTACCCTCACCTTCCACCACTGTTCTTATATGTAAAATGGAGGTTTGGGATTCAATGGCCTCTGAAGACTCTTTAAGCTTTTACATATGATTCTTGGATTTCTCTGCTTAATCCTTAACTGTATATGACTCCTCCTCTCCACTCCAAAGAGAGATGACATAAATATGTCCCCCTTGACTAATCAAAATATAGGAAAAGAAAATACAATTTCCATCAGATATCGTTAAATGGAACCCAGCACTCTAACTCCATGTAGAAGGAAGACAAGAATTTTATTGAAAAAATAAAACAGGGCATGCAATCAGAAAACTTGATATGAGTCTCAATTCTTCTACTTTGGAACCTTGGACAAGGCACTTGATGTCTGGCAGTGTCAGTTACCTCATCCATACATTGGTAACACAAGGGTCACTGTCAATACTAAAGCTTTGTTGCTTGTGAAGTGGCAATAATGAACATATTTATATTAACAATCAATCTCTATGATTTATTAGCTGTCTACTATGTGCTGGTCACTGAGCAATTATTGTGTACAATATTTTCTTGTTCATCCTTTGTTATCAAAGACAACCAATGACATTAGAGGGAGATGTCTTGACTAATGAGTGAATTAGATTTAAGTGAGGCAGAGCTGCGTAAAGTCATTGGCCTCACTCTCTCAAAGACAAGCATCGGAGTGCAGTGGCAGGAGAAAAGTCAGGAGGTTTGTTGATGACCTAAGATGCAGTGAATGACCTTGATATCTTTGTTGTCCGAGGTTCCACACTGTCTGTGTTAGCTGCCTTCATGGCTGTCAGAACAAATAATTAAACCAGATGAACTTCCAAGTTTACTTGTAACTTTACTATTCTGTGAACTGCGTGCTTAAAAATGAGTATTTTTTGCAAATATTCACAGTGTGGTTTAATAGATATAGTAAAAACTTATAAATAGTTAAATCTAAGTTTTAATCCTACTTTAGGCACTTATTAGCTATTTAATCAGAGACATGCCATCTAACCTCTCAGAGCCTCAGCTGTCTTATATATATAAAATGAGGTTAATCATATTTGCACTGTTTATTCTGTAGAGCTGATATGAGAAAGATGCTTTGTGAACGGTAAAATCATGGAGGAGGAAGACATAGCTATATAGAGTTAGGGATCTAGCACAGAGAGATTCTGAGAAAGATAATATGACCAATAATTTTGGCCACATAATGAGAAGATAAAAATCACTGGAAATGACGATGATGTTGGAAAAGATTGAAGGCAAAAGGAAAAGGGGACAGCAGAAGATGGATAGACAATGTCATGGGAGCTACAGTCATGAGCTCGGACAGTCTTTGGGAGATAGCAGGGAAAAGAGGGGCCTGGAATGCTATATGGTCATGAAGAGACAGACGCGCCTGACTAACTGACCAATGACAACCACAATCCATCTGCTTGAAATATTTAGTTCAAACAGCCTGTTGACAAAAATCTAATGAAAGACTATTAGGTGGAGCCACCCATATACTAAGCATTACAGAACTCTTGCTCCTCCTGCGTTGGGCTCTGAGTAGCCTTTGCGGAGAATTTTTTATTCAAAAATGGATAAATGAAAAAACCAATCAATTTGTTTGTTTGTGCTGGTGTTCTATAAATATTAAAGGTTTACAAAGGTTAATATCACCGTCATTAGACTCTCACATCAACCCTTATGAAGGGGGTGATTTAAGTGTTATTTTCATTTTTACAGCTGAGAGGGGAAAGGCAGCAGAGAGAAGAGAGGTGAACTTTCTAAGGAGTAGAGGCAGAATACAGAGAAGGTTAGGCCCAAATCTAAGATAACTTCCATTTTTTTATTCTACCTATTATACCATACTGCCTACCTCCAAGATGAGGACTCTGAAGATATAGCCAGAAAATCCCAGGCCAAAACAGAGGTCTATTTCCTAAATTCCCTTCGTAATTGAGCTACATTCAACTTGACTGTTGTCAAAGCCCTAGGAGAAAAATGTTTACAAATTCAGAAAACCAGGAAACATAAACTATCTGCGTACAAATTGGTACAAATTAGATATTTGAATGGTCAGGTCATTATAGTCATATCATGTGTTAAGGAAATAGAAATATTCGACATAGAATGTATTTGTCACTAAGATGGCTGAATACTTATCAACTGCTGAACTAATACACATTGACCAGATTTTATTTATTTAATGTTATGTTCTTGACATAACTTTTAAGGACTAGTCAAATGTACCAAGGGAAATAATGGAGAACGTTAGAGCAATTTAGACAGAATTAAGACACTGGGAGAACTGAACTATACTCTATAGCAACTAATGATTTTTTACACATATTCCTTTGACCATAACTGTCCTCTCCAAAAATGCCTCCTAGGACTCTCCATGACTCAGTATGTCCAAGTCAAAATTCTGGTATTGGGTTAGAGGGTTCACATCCATTCAGCCTGTCCTCATTTGCTTCCTCTCTTACCACCGTCGGCTTTGTCCAGTCTTTCCATCTGTTCCCTTCATTCAGTCCTTGTCAGACTGCTCCTTGGACTGTAACACCTCATTTTTCAGCATTCCCAGGAACCCTGTATGCTTGCAAACGATCAAGCACACAACTAAACCAATGTGCTCATTACTTATGATAATAAACTGTCCCCCTCCCTCCTCTCTCGTTCTCTATCTGTCCCTCTATGGTGTGTTCAGGGAAGACTGGCACCTGTGGCGTGAGGGCTGCCAAGTCCTTTTCAGGGCTGCTTACCTACCTTTGGTGTCTCCCTGTTACCCAACTCTTACCTGTGACCTCAAGAAACTGGAACATGCACAGCAGCCATACCTTGGTAAAAAACATGTCAGCAGGTGGGATAAGGTTAAGTGTAACTGACTGATCTCAAACCTGTCAGTGAGTTAAGGGAATGTCTACCCCAAGCATACGAAGACTTCTCCTGGTGGAATGAATGGATGAGAACAATGTGTTCCAACAGCCATGAGGGCAGCTGAAGCAGGTACTGTGAAACACTTAGAGCTTGGTCAGACATTGAAGATGCCAACGTCATCCACTGTATCCTAGGCCATTGTCAGTCATCTTAAACTTTTGTCTTGCCATTGGATTTTGATGACTGGAAGAAAGAGTGAGGCTGACAACTTGGTACAACTGTCTCACTTAAATCCAGTTCATGAGCAAGTCAAGATATCACCTATCACACATTGTTTTAATCTTTTACCTACCTTGAAGTTCTGTGGCAATGGGTAGATAATAGTGTGAGCTACAAACACAATTCTTCTCACAAGAGGCCAAGGGCCTTGGGTCTTCTTCTCACTGGATTGGAGCAGCAGTGAGATTCAGTAGTCTCCCTGGATGTCCGAACAACTTATTCAAAGGACTTCGCTACTCTCCTCCTTGTTGCTGACTTAAAGGGAAAACTGAGTTACCACACAGTGAAGCAGAAAAGAGAGCGCAGCTTTCAGAAACTTGGTCTACAATGCTGCGTTTGCTCATCTGAGCCAGTATGCTCACAAACATCAGGATTATCTTGAAGAAAACTATGAGGAAATTCTGAAGCCTCTAAAAAAGAAATATGAACTCTACAAGGTTTACCAGCATGATAGTTTGTCCATCTCTAAGAAGGCAATTTTTAACTCCATCAAAAGTAAAGTATGAGTGAGGCTTAGAGAAATGCAGGATTCTTGGCTCAATAAGCAGGCTGACGAGATTCAATCTTACACTGACAGCAACAATCCATCGCATTTCTATAAGGCTCTGAAGACTATTTATGGGCCTAAGAACTCTAGTACATTTCAGCTACTCAGCACTGATGGAAACACACTAATCAGTGATAAAGCCATGATCCTAAAGAGAAGGGCTGGGCTGAACACTTCCATAGTGTGCTCAAAGGACCATCTCTAACCAATGCTAAAGCTATTGAGTGAATGTCTCAGGTTTTATAGTCAATCCCTCTATAGCCTAACATCCAACAGAAGAAAATGTATTGAATGCCATTAGGCTCCTCTTGAGTGGCAAAGTGTCTGTCTCTGATTCATACCAGCAGAGATCTACAAGAAAGGGGGTTAACTGCTCTTACAGAAGATAACTGAAATCTTCCAGACTATGTAGCAAGTGGAAGTTATCTACTAGAAAATGAAGGATGCCTCCATTGTTCATCTTTCTAAAAGGAAAAGGAAACAGCCCATCATCTGACAACCATAGGAGGTCTATCTCTTAGTTATTGCTGGCAAGATTACTGCCAGAGCCCTCTTATGTGCTATGGTGTGCGAGCTTGCCTGCAAGTATCAAATTAAGTGTAATTTTGTCCTAAAAAGTAAAGCAATGAACTTAACTTCAGGAGATAAAAAAGACAAAATTATAGAAAGGAGAAAATACTGACTTCAGAGTCAGTGCATTTGACATAATTTTGTCCTCTTCTGTTGACTTTAAAGAATCTGCTCTAATCTTTGCTGACCTGAATAAAAAGTTCTAATAAAGGAAGAACCTGGCCCCTAGACGAAATCACTGTTGTGAGGAAGGAGGGGGTTTCTCTCATCTTTCTTCCTATCTACCACCCACCATAGCACCCAAGAAGAGAAACTCTTTCCAGCAGTTGTCAAGACAGTACAAAAGAGCTTGAAATAGAGTTGAGGGAGATACTCTCTAGGCAGACGCTGATATAAGGAGATAAAATCACTTGACACTAGAAGCAGTTTCAAGGAATGTGACCTCTGGCAGAAAAGAAGAAAGACTGCTGTGGACTCAAGAAAATTAGTCCTTGCCATAAAGGTTTGGGGTACAAAGAGGACTTCTATGAAAACCAAAAGGACTTGGAGGCCTCCCAGAATTAGAGAAGCAAGGAGCTTTGGCCATGTTCCCTTCTCATTGACCACACTCTTATAATAGTCTAAGATTATCTACTCATTCCATGAGTGCCACAGATATTTGTGGGAAAATATGACATAGTTTTCTGAGGAGAACAATTTGTAAAAACTATTTTTACTATTCTATTTTAGTGAAAAACAAAAACAAATAAAACTTTCCTATGAGCTTTAAAAAAAAGAATAAAAAGTTCTAGAGAGCTCTTCACAAATTCCTTGAAAGCATTTACTTATTTTTCTTTCCATTATGATAACATAAAATAAGTGTTTGGAAAATGATGTGAGAGAGAAGGCTGCATGTTCTTTTATAGCAAGACAGATAGTAGCTTGATGTCTCTGTCAGTTGTTTGGAATTAGATTAATGTCACTTTCTTCTATCACCTGGCCTGTCTTACCTAATAGCAGTACTAGGTAAGCACCTCATATATCCTCTTCTCTTAGGGAAGTTGTTTCCCAACAAGGTAACTAAGTGACCCAGTGCAGAAAGTAGTGGATTTGGAAGGTGGGATTGAATTAGAATCCTACCTCAGACACTTAGTAGCTGTATGACCCTGAGCAAGTCATTTAAACTCTCTCAGCCTCAGTATGTATTAAGCATTCAAAAAAAGTAACTGTAGTATAACAGAAAGAATGTTGGATTTGGAACTGGAAGATCTGTGTTTAGTCACTACGTAACCATGTGAAGTTACTCACTGTGTGAATCTGGGCAAGCCATCTCATCCTGTGTTCCTCAGTTTTCTCATCTGTAAAACGAGCTGGAGAAGGAAATGGCAAGTGACTCCAGTAACTTTGCTAAAAAAATAACAGCCCATAATGGAGTCATAAAGAATCGGACATGACTAAAGGACTGAATAACAATAAAAAATCGTGTAACCTCAGGAAAGTTACTTGAACTTCCTATAATATTTCAATTTCCTCATCAGCAAAATGAGGATGATAATATCCTCATATATGAGGATATAAATGAGGATGATAAGTTAAACAATCTACCCCCATATGGCTGCTGTGAGGATTAAATGGAATAAGTTATATTATCATAGATTTAGAGAAGGGAATTAAGAGGTCATCTATTCTAAATCTATTATTTATCATATGAGAAAACTGAGGCACCAAAAGAACAAGTGAGACCACCAATGAGTACCATGGCAGGATTTGAACAAGGATCTTCTGACTCTACATTGAGCACAACAGTCTGGCCCCTCTGCCAGCTCCCAATTCCAGAATCTTTCCAAATGTTAAATGTCCTCTCACCTCATTACTAATCCACATCTAGGTCTTGCAAACATATGTCAAACCACCATTTTATCACTTGCTACTGGCAAAATTAACACCATTCACAGTGATTCTCCACTTCTGAGCAAGAAATGATTTCTATGCTTTGTTGAACTTTGAATGGTGTATTTTTTTAATTAGCAATGAGTTAGTGTTATTAGTATAACTACCCCCCCCAAAAAAAAAAAAACAGAGGTTGGCCATTTAAAAATAAAAACACAAGATCAGGGTTGTGTTAGGGGAGGCTTAAAAGATTTTAGGGTTGTTTCAGCACCATGTAAAAAGATGAAATACCACCTACCAATTAAATTTTCACAAATAATTTTGAGAAGGTGCTAAACATCCTTTCATGTGACTTCCACATGAATTTCAAAGAATTACTATTGTTATTAAAAGTATCCTCAACTATCTTGTATTCATTTGCCACATTCCCTAAAGATATGATCAAATTTTTCTTAGAACTATAAACAGATATTTAAAGTTATACCAATTTCCAAATGTTTAAATAGTTTTAAATTCTAAAATTCCCTGCTCTGCATCTTAAACTTGCCTATAGTTATATATTAGTGTATTTCTTAAAAAAGAGAACTAAGGTATAAAGTTGGGTTAGTCAGGAGGACAAGCACTTCTGGTGTGATACTCAAGTATCTTTGCCAAGTCAGACATGACTGAAACAACTGAACAACAACTCTGAATCTAGGCAACTGAATTAGTTTCTGAGCCTCTGCTCCTTCATCAGTCAAATGGTCCAATCGTTTTCCATGTTGCCATCCACCTGTGGTGTCCACCTGATTCACCTAACTCTGACCTGTAGCTACAAGAACCTATAGTATGCACATCCCAGCAAACCATCTCGGTAGAGGGGCTAACCCAGGTTGAAGGTAACTTACACACCTCAAATCTGTCATTGAGTTAGGGGGCCTCTACCTCAAACATATGAAGAATTTTCCCAGAGGAATAGGCAGATGAGAAAAATTTGTTCCAACAGCCATGAAAATGATTGAAGAAGACACCGTGGAGTGCTGAGAACTTGATCAGATGTTGAAGAGACCCAGGTCATTCACTGTATCCCTAGGCCATCATCAGTTGTCTTGACGTTTGTCCTGCCATTGGACTTTGATGACCCTAGAAGAGAAAGTGAGGCTTATGACTTCAGTCCAATTCATACACAAGTCAAGATGTCACTTGTGATGTGATTGGTCCTCTTTGAAAATGAAGAACAAACAACCACAAAGTATAAAGTACACTGAAAAATAATTTTCCTAAAAAGTAGTTCTGCCCACACCACCCCTTAAATCCTTTCAATAAATTCCAGTGGCTCTTTGTTTCCTCCAGGACCAATTCTAAAATGCCTTTTGGCAGTTAAAACCCTTCACAACCTGGCCCCTTCCTGTCTCACCAGTCTTCTTACACTATGCTCTCCTCCATATAGCCTATATTTCTGGCTAGACGGGCCTTGCAATTTGAAACTCCATCTCCACCATCCTCTCGCACCATTTCCCAAACATTTCAAATTTACTTTATGTTATATCAATGGTGGGAAGAAAAAATAATAAATGCTTTCAAAGAATTTGTGAAGAGCTTTATAAAACTTTTGTCCTTGACAGCAAAGATTAGGGCAGATTCTTGAAATTCAACAGAAGAGGACAAAATGATGTCAAATGCACTAAACTCTGAGGTCACTATTCTCTCACGTTGATCTTTAAATTGGCAGCAATTTATCCTCTAAAATGATACATGTAGAGTTGGTGAACAGCATAAAACTAGACTATTCAAAAAGAAAAAATATGTGAAAAATAAGTGAAAATGTCTATTTGGTCACCACTGAAATGACCTTCATGTAACAGATAGTTTTGTACAACCTAAAGTGCATTAGGAAGGTTTTAAGAATTTATTTGGCAATTATCATGGAGCCGCAGAGTTGGAAAGGACCCCAGAAATGATCTAGTTCAAGTTTCTTAGCTTTGTAGAGGAATCCTATCTAAAACATCTTTAATAAATGGTCATGGATTCTCCAGTAACTGAAAACTCCCTCTCTCTTCAGGTAATTTAGTTTAACTGAACAGATATTTATGAATTGCCTATATCTGTAAAGCACTGATATCTTGGGATAGTGGGTAAGAGGCTGGCTACAGAGACAGAAGATCTGGGTTCATGTACTGACTGAGTGACCCTGGAAAAATCACTTAATCTCAATGAACCAGACAACTTTCTAGGAATTTTCAGGAAAGTTGTTGATTTGTGTTAGTAGAAAGGCACATTGAACTTAGAATTAGAAAGACCTTGGCTCAAATCCCACCTTACGTACTCACCAACTCACTAAGGCAGCAAAGTAGTACAGTGAACAGAGTGCCAGGTCTAGAGTCAGGAATTTCTGAGTTCAAGTCCAGCATCAGATATTTAATAGCTATGTGATCTGGGTAAATAACTTTACCCTGTTTGACTCAGTTCTCATCTGTAAAATAAACTGGAGAAGGAAATGAAGAAACCATTCAAGTGTCTTTGCCAAGTCAGACGTGACTGAAACAACTGAGCAACAACTCTGAATCTAGGCAACTGAATTAGTTTCTGAGCCTCTGCTCCTTCATCAGTCAAATGTTGGTAATAATAAAACCTATCTTATAAGCTTATTTTGAAGATAAAAATGATATGATATATCAAAGCATTTTGCAAACCTTAAAGCATTACATAAATGTTGAGGAGATGAAGAAAGGGAAGTTTTTTTTCCCCTGTCAACTAGTCAACATTTCTGGGAGGCAGTGTAGTGCAGTGGAAAGAGTACTGGATATCATGGAACCTGAGCTCAAATTTCGTATGATTTATAAAGTTTTATTAAGAATTTTATGAAATTCAAGGGATCCTGCAACAGTTTCTTATGCCTTCTGTATGAATTTTACCTTACCTATCCTTGCAAAATATATTAATTCTCTCTAGAGATGTTATATTAAAAGCATTGAGGCTTTCCCTTTATTTAGTATGAACACACGTATTTATTTAAATACTCAGCTTAATGTGTTAAGGCATCATCAAGAACACATGTACGTAGAAAAGAAGAGGGATAAGCCAGGGAAAGAGAATAAATGTTAGCAGTTGCATAGCCTGATTGTAACATGAATTATTGTAAAGACCATCACATTGGTTTGATCCTCTAAAGATTTATGGAAGCAAAGAGACAAAGTAACATTGAAAGGACAGTAATCTCATAGACAAGAAGGGATGGATGGATTGGAATCTGTTCAAGGACGGGCAGTTCTCAGATCTATAAGACCATGGATCTGCTGAAGTTCCAGGTTGTAGGTAACTGGATATGCATCTAGCCATCTTGACATTTGATTGGTTATTGTCAGTTAAATAAGTTATATGATTCAGTACAACAAGATCTATGATTTCTCTAGATTCTATACTTCCATTGCAAATGCCTACTTCAATGCAAGGAATGATAGCTTCTCAATCTATGTTAGAAAGAAGGAAGGAAGGAAGGAAGGAAAGAAGGAAGGAAGGAAGGAAGGAAGGAAGGAAGGAAGGAAGGAAGGAAGGAAGGAAGGAAGGAAGGAAGGAAGGAAGCATTTATTAAGTTCTTAGAATATGCCAGGTACTGAGCTACATACTTTACAAATATTATCTCATTTGATCTTCACAACACTGCTATCATGATCCCCATTTTAGAGTTGAGAAAAGTAAGGCCAACAAAGGCTAAATTACTTGTCCAGGATTGCATAACTAGTAATTATCTGAGTCTGAATTTGAATTTTTCCTGACCCCACACCCAATGTTCTACCACTTAGCATCCAGGATCTGATTTGTTATGTCCACTATTAAGCTATTTCTTCCTAGCCATTGATTAAAATAAATAACGCAAGTCCAAAGTAGGAATGGATGTACTCTACAATCCTTTCTTATAGTCGCCTTAGGCTCCTCTCTCATAAAAACAAACAATATGAACAAATTCCAAGTACAAATTACACAAATTGCGGAGATGCCTTTTTGCATTACAGAAAGGTCCCCTCACTTTATGAAGGAATTTGTTGCCTCATTCCTTAAAATGTAGGCTCCCTTCTTCCCTTAAAATATGATTTGATTTACAAAATTCAATTTTTACCCACAGGAATATATCTACTTTGCAAACTGACATCTAAGATGTTATTATCTCTAAAGCTAGCTGCCCTAACAGGTGTTTTTCTCTTTTCTATAGACTTCTCTGAATCCATGATACCATCATTAAGCTGCAGGCCACAGGCATCACCCTTTAAACCAGCTGTGTCAGAGAGTCAAGCACTATTTACTGATCCTCTGATGTGCCATAGGAAAGCAGCAACCCAAAAAGTAACAGATGTTAACTGTTTGAAATCCTGTTAACAGATCCAAGTCTCATCCAGGCTAATGTGTTCCCACTGTAAGGTATTTATTCAAATACAGTATCTCATTTCACCTGCAGCCATTTGGTTCAAAAGTGTATCTAGCATTTAACTCCTGGGTTTTTCAGCTCTGGTGATGTTGATACTGTGCCTACTGCCATAGGTAACACCTAAATACCTAGAACCTGACATATCCATTAGGTTCACATTCATTGCACAAGAATTTTCAGAGCCTACTATGCACAAAATGGTGCTACGTGCAGGGCTGTATGTGGAAATCTTGTATTTATTGGTTCCTACAAATCATTTTGGAGCAAAAGAAATTTACATCCTGCTAAGGAAAATGCCCCATTATTGGTTACTGCCCTGACTGGGTGCTAAGAAAATTCACAGGAACTATAAGATCTGCTAATATTTTGCTCTGGTTTCCTGCTCTTGAAGAGTTTATATTCTAGGAATATAAAATTTTAACCCATCAAAAGATACAATTATTCATGAATGTGAAATATAAGAAATGTCAGATAGATAATAAAGAATAAGGGGCCACCAATATTTGGAGGAGAGACCCACTATTATGGGGTGCAGTCATCTTTATTTGTGTCTTATTACTCTTCTAGACCATTAGATCTATGAGGATAGGGATGGTGTAGTATCTGAACATTATTTCTCTCGGCATAAAGTACATTACTCTGCACACAGTCAGAAGTGAGTGTTTGTTGAATGAAGGTCTATGGAAGACTTCATAGATGTTTTGAGCCTTGAGCTGGATATTGAGAGATGTTAATGTTTGGGTAGAAAAGAAGGAAAGGGATGACAGAGTTGATTATCTAGAGAGAAAGAAAAAGCAAAGATTCAATTTACAATCAGTTATACAACAGGTATTTATTAAGCACCTCCCATGTAGCAGGAAATTTCACACACTAGGGATTTTTGCTGTTCAGTTTTGTCTCTCTCTTCATGACCCCATTTGAGGATTTCTTGGCAGATACTGAACTGATTTGCCATTTCCTTCTCCAGCTCATTTTACAGATGATGAAATAGGTAAACAGGGTTAAGTGACTTGCCCAGAGTCACACAGCTAGGAAGTGTCTGAGGTCAGGTTTGAACTCAGGACTTCCTGACTCTAGGTCAAGTACTCTCTCCATTGTGCCACCTAGCTGCCTCATACTAGGAATACAAAGATGAAATGAAAGTCTCCGTTTTCAGTAAGCTTGCATTCTACAGAATGAAAATGGAAAGTTCAGTGGACAGTGAAGACATCAGATTGGCAATACCTGAGTAGTTAGTTGGGAAGATAGGACAATAGGGCCAGACCATGAAGAAACTTGAGTGTTTGATTGAGTTGCTTGATTTGGTCCTATAGGTCAAAGGGATTCCTTGGAGGTCTTTAACCAGGCAGTGTTATGAGGAATGTGGTGGTATTTTATTTTGAGAAACCATCCTGCTCTCCTTGAATTGTATTTCTGAAAGACAGCATTGCTATGTAACCATAAGGTATTCAAATATATTAAATAAAGGTTTCTTGAGAGGCGGAGCAAAGATGGCAGGGAAAAGCAAGGGCTTTCTTGAGCTCTCCCCTAAATCCCTCCATATACGTGTAAAGTGATTCTAAACAAGTTCTAGAGTTACAGAACCCACAAAATGACAGAGTGAAACAAATCTCCTGCCCAAGACAACCTGTAAGGTTGACAGGAAAGGTATGTTGCACTGGCCTGGGAGCAGAGCACAGTCTGACCTGGACTGTGCTGGCACAGACAGACTGGAAGAGGCCTCAGGGGGCTAAATCACTGTCAACTGTGGCAGTTTCCAGACTGATCAACCCACATACCAAAGACAGCAGAGAAGGTGAATGAGAAAATTCTGTGGGACCTGAG
Organism: Bettongia penicillata ogilbyi; assembly: GCA_023548195.1. Classification (NCBI taxonomy): domain Eukaryota; kingdom Metazoa; phylum Chordata; class Mammalia; order Diprotodontia; family Potoroidae; genus Bettongia; species Bettongia penicillata. The sequence goes on along the minus strand of JAJHZJ010000243.1, from coordinate 637,892 downwards.
TGAAAGAGGAGCGAGGACTGGCAGTGGTCTGGTCTCAGCGCTGGGGTGGTGGAGTGGCAGTGGTGGCTGTGGTAGCAGCAGCAGCAGCAGTGGTGATTCCTTCCAGAGTTCTTCCAGAGGGTGTGGGATTGAGTGGCTGATATGAAACCCTGAAACCTAGGATGTTATACCCACTCCCACCGCATTAGAAGCAGAGTCCAACCTTGAAAAAGTTAGAAAGTCAAGTATTTCACTGGGAAGATGACCAAGCAGGTGGAAAAAAAATTCAGACTATAGAATCTTAATTTGGTAACAAAGAAGATCAAAACATACAACCAGAAGATGTGTTTGTCCATTGTCGAATGAGACCATGCCATCAGAGAATAATGACATGACTTGCACTTGACTTTGTTTTGAGTGAAGGAGGGCTGTGCAGGTCACCAGCCTCACTTCTTCTTCTGAGCCATCTGGGTCCAGTGACCAGATATTCATTAGGATGACTGGAGATGACCCAGGATGAGACTTTGAGAAGAATACCTTAAAAAGTATAATTGGTCAAATGGAAAAGAAGTCCAAAAGCTCACTAAAGAAAATAATTCCTTCAAAATTAGAATGGAGAAAATGGAAGCTAATGACTTTATGAGAAATCAGGAAATTATAAAACAGAACCAAAAGAATGAAAAAATAGAAGATAATGTAAATATTGTCTATTATGGAAGTGTTTTGCATAACTACACATGTATAACTTATATTGAATTGCTTGCCTTCTCAATGAGGGTGGGGGGGGAAATAAAGGAGAGATTTTGGAACTCAGCATTTTAAAAATGAATGTTAAAAATTGTTTTTACATACAACTGGGAAATAAGATATACAAGCAAGGGGTATAGAAATCTATCTTACCCTATGAGAAAATGAGGGGGACAGGGAGAAGGGGGTGATAGAAAGGAGGGTAGACTTGGGGGAAAGGGGGAAGAATGAATGCCACCTTGGGGTAAGGGGAGGGGAAAGATAGGGAGAAAATTTTGAACTCAAAATCTTGTGGAAATAAATGTTGAAAACTAAAATTACAAAGGAGTAAATTAAAAAATCATTTCTCATGTGAACTTGAAGTAAGTCCTCATTCATCCAAAGGCATTAATATTGTCTAGGTTTCTCATGTGAAATCAAAGTGAATCCTTATTCACTCAAAGGCATTAATAAATAAATTTTGTCTCTGTCCTATTTGGGGTCTTACCCTGTATGCAATTCTGGCAAAATAGATTGAATAAAACTTTCTGGTTACCTCATAAGCAGATTTCCCAAGCACAGTAATACATTTTGAACCAGGGCTCCAAAATGTGGTTCAAGTAATTCTAGTCCATTAACATTCTTGAGCAATATGCTCTGAAGTATGCTTGCAGACACATGAGAACGAAAAAGAATCTTCAGCAAAGAGTGGCGCCAGAGAAGAACTGGGCCCAGTTATCAGCAGGAGGGCCAGAGCCCACCTCTCAGCTTCATGGGGGGTGGATAAGAGCATTGTGTAACTAAGAAAGTTGGCTCATTAACTCCCTGTCTCCACGTCTGAGAACAGAGTTAAAGTTTGTTTACTCACCAAACCCTATAATTTCTCCAGATGTTTTGTGGTCATAGATCCATCCCTAAACTCATTCTACCTTCTTTGCCAGGAAATTGTACACAAAGTTTATCCAAGAAGAGAATGACTTTTCACTAAAGCATTTAAGTGGCACTGAGAAATGTGTTTGGTCAGAGACCAAGGAAGAAAATAACACTGAGGGATGTTGGGGACAGAGAAGTTTGTACATAATTCTTCTCTGGCTGTGGTCAGTAAATATTTTTGATCTCATGTACCTGTGACCCAAAAAGCAATTTTCAGGTAAGAGAAAATACATGTGATGTAGAAGATGGCTGCCTAAAGGGGAGACAGACTGTCTAGCTCTCATAAACCTATTCCAGCAAAATCCTGAATTTTTAACCAGACCAAATAATGATCATGAAATCCAAAGAGAAAGTGAAAGAAGTAAATTCTTCCACCTCAGAACTACACAAGGAGGTCAATCAGAATTCTGAGAGCAATAGGAAAGGGAAGGTACCAGCAAAAATAGAAGCGATGCAGAATAGCCTCCCAGTGTGACCATAGACTGGTCAGAGATATATTCAGACTGCAAGGTTCTATAATCAGACAGCAAAAAATAGGGCTCCTTGGAGAAAGTTTCAGTGTGGTCAGAAAGCCCCAAAGTTCCAGAAATGCCATAGCCAAAATCTGAAGCTTCTACACAAATGTAAAAAGAAAGTACTGTAAACATCTAGAAAGAAGTATCTCAAGTACCAAGTTATTATTTTTATTATTATTATAAATCTAGGCAGCTTCAACTACAAATAAAGGTAGATCCGGGTAAACAATATTCCAAAAGGCAAATTATATAAGCTTACAATCAAAAATAATGCTCTATCAAGTTGAATGTAATTTTACAAGGAGGAAAAAATGGATTTTCATGGAATAAAGGAATTCCAAGTTTTTCTAATGAAAATAACAGAACTGATAGGAACTCTGAAATACAAGCAAGAATTTAGGAAACCTAGAAAGATAAAGTAATTTCAGCAATTAGAAGAATCTGTATGATTAAACAAGTGTCTCTTCAGAAGCTTAATGTTTCAAATGGTACAAAGGTACTAAATAAGAAAAATACAGTTTATGAGGGTTTGGAGAAGAGAAGAAAGGAAAGCAAAAGGAATTCAGTAGTGTAGAAAACATGAGTATAGGAGTTAACTTATTATTTCTCATAATTAGAATTCATGAGAATATGCAAACATGAAGGAAGGCATAGAGGGAGTGAAAATCAGATGAATTTCAGTCTTACCTAAAATAGACAAAAGTATGAGTGATGTGAGAGAAAAAGACAGAGAGAAGTGTGTGTATGTGTGTGTGTCTCAATAGGGGAGAAAATGGCAGGGATGGGAGAATATGTTTAGGAAGGAAGATTAATACCGGGTGGGGAATAGTAAAAATAAAACTGAATTTCCTGATTCCGAAAAGGGAAAAAAAGAGACTAGAATTTAAAAGGGTACCATCAATTGCATCTAACATGTTTGGGGAATCGCTGAACCAATCTTGGCATGTTAATGTAATGAAATATTATTGTGGCCATAAGAAACTGAGAAAATTTTTGCTATTTTTTTTGTTGCTCTCCATTTTTAATTTGTGGGAGGTGTGGCTGGGAGAAAGGATAGAAATGGTATTGACAAACGAAAATAGTCATAATAACACTTAAAATAAACAGAATAGAATTGAAAGAAGCTAAAAAGAAAGCACAGAAATACAGGATAGTTTTGAAAGTAAAGCATATAATTTGTTATATATACTTTTAAGAAAGGTAATGGTACAACACACTGAGATTCATAGCTCCACATAGAATCTTCTCTCTGTGTTTTTTTTTGTGTTTAGAAATGTTTTTTGTGGGTTTTTTTTTAGAATTTATACACATATACACAAACATATATATATATATATATATATATATATATATATATATATATATATATATATATATATATAGTGTGAAACAAAGAGGTAGCTTCAGAGTCAGAAAGTCCTGGGTTCAAGTCTAGTCACTGACTAGGACTGACTATATGTTGCAAAATAGTTGCAGATCTGCATTGATTAACTTTACACATTGAGAGTTCCTACACCAATTAAATCATAGCTCTGGACCAAGAAATAAAACAAAACAATATAATAAGAAGGAGAGATAAAAAATATAAAACATAGGAGAAAAAGTTTAGTTATTAAAGTATAGTGGGAGATAGACAGAGTGTTTGTCCTTCGTTGCCAAAGAAGACCATGACATCAGAGAAATAATGACATGACTTGCACTTGACTTTCTGTGCAGGTCACCAGCCTCACTTCTCCTCCAGAACCTTCTGAATACAGTGACCAGATATTCATCAGGATGGCTAGAGATGACCCAGGATGAGACAATTGAGGTTAAGAGAGCTGTCCAAGGTGAGTGTCAAGTGTCTGAGGTGAAATTTGAACTCAGGTCCTCCTGACTCCTGCTCTATGCACTGCACCACCTAGTTGCCTCAAATGATAGATGGGTGTATAGATGGATAGATCAAACACCAATGAAGCAGGTGCCAGGTACTGTACAAATGAGAGTTTCTGTTAATGTTACGAGAAACATAGGTGAAAAAATCATTTCCCTTAGAGATTCTTGGATGGCTTTATGGAATAAGTGACAACTGAGCTGGACCTTGAATTAAGGAGATATTTCAAGAAATGGAAATACAAATGATGAAGGAAGAATGCATGTCTTTGTTCCTCAAATGTATTCACTGAATATGTTCACCATAGATTTATGGTACAAACATTTAACATATATGGGATTGGTCAGAGCCAAGATGGCAGATTAGAGAATTGAACTGAAAAATAAAACTAGGAGATGACTTCATGAAAAAAAAAAACGATTTTAAAAAAAGAAGTTAACCAAAGTATTAGTATCAGTAATTAAAAGGGTGAATGTACCACCAATGAAGATAAAATTAGAGCAATTATTAGGTGTTATTTTGCCCAATTACATGCCAGTAAAACTGACAATCTCAGTGAAATGGATGAATATTTACAAAAATATAAACTGCCCAAATTAACAGAAGAGGAAACAGAATACTTAACTCAGTCTCATACAAAAGAAATTTAACAAGCTATCAAAGAACTCTCTAAGAAAACATCCCTAGGACTAGATGCACTGGCAAGCAAATTCTACCAACATTTAAGGAACAAATTTCGAAGTCAACTTTTTAAGTTTTTTTAAAAATCTAATTGGGAAATATTTAAATAAATAAGTTAGAAATATATTTAAAAATAACATCTGTTGAGCCATCTCACCTACTTGCTATGTAATTCTAAATCTATTATATTTTTTAAAATCTATATGGATGCCCTTCCATCACTTTCCCTTCTTCCTATTTGAAATTCTCCCAATTTCTTCCTCTCCAGCAACTGGATATTCTACAGTGAAAATTCCTTTCATATAAAGTTGAACCAGATGACCACTGAAGTTACTTCTGCCTCAGATTCTGTACTACTCTGTGTCCTTTCATAGACATACATGTGAGTGGCACCATTACAAACACATGTGGGGTCAGCACAGAAAACACAGTGGCTGTGAGTGCTTTCTGGGAATTTGGGCTAAAGGGAGCTAAAAATGGGGATGCCCAATAGAAAAATGTGGATTAAGGACTATGACAATGGCAATGACTACCATAGTGTAATGTTAATATTTTTTGCCTAACCTTGAGTTCCAGGGCTAGTTCTAACTCTTATTAGTTTTTTGACTGTAGAAATCACTAAATCTCTCCGAGGCTCAGTTTACTTGTCTCTGAAAGGAAAATAAAGATATTAGCACTCGAATTCATTACAGGTCACTAGGTGGTGTAGTGGAGAAAGTGCTGGACTTAAATGAGGAAAACCCCAGTTCTAATTCTGCCTCCAACACTAGTACCTGTGTACTCCTGACAAAAACACTTGACTGCTCTCAATGTCAGTTTCATCCTCAGTAAAATAGGGATAATTTTAATACCTATTCCACAAGCTTATTGGACAATTAATTGAGATAACAAATGTTAAACAATTTGCCAACCTTAAAGCATGATGTAAATATTGCCTATTTTGATGATGGATGATGAGTTTGTTGTGAATAAAATTCCTTTTAAAACATAAAGTTAAAATTTAGAAGAATATAAGTCAATCCCCAATTGATAAATGGTCAAAGAATATGAACAGGCAGGTTTCAGAGGAAGAAATTAAAATTATCTATAGTCATGTGAAAAAATGTTCTAAATCACTATTAATTAGAGAAATGCAAATCAAAACAACTCTGAGATACTGCATCACACCTGTTAGATTGACTAACATGACAAAACAGAAAAATGATAAATGTTGCAGAAGATGTGGGAAAATTGGAATACTAATGTATTGTAGCTAGAGTTATGAACTTATCCAAACATTCTGGAGAGGAATTTGGAACTATGTCCAAAGGGTTATAAAACTGTGCATACCCTTTGACCCAGCAATACCACTTCTAGGTCTGTATCCCAAAGAAATCATAAAAATGGGGAAAAGACCCACATATACAAAAATATTTATAGAAGTTTTTCTGTGGTGGCCAAGAATTGGAAATTTAAGGAATGTCCATTAATTGAGGAATGGCTGAACAAGTTGTGGTACATGAATGTAATGGAATACTATTGTGCCATAAGAAATGATGAGCAGAAGGACTTCAGAAAAGCCTGGGAAGACTTATATGAACTGATGCTGAGTGAAGTGAGCAGAACCAGGAGAACATTGTACATAGTGAACATCACATTGTGCAGTGACTAACTTTGATATCCAAAAGAGATAGTGATGCATTAGCTCAATGGGCCATCCACCCAAGTTCAGGCAATGTTTTTTTTTGTTTTTCTCATCCATTGTTTTTTATCCTTTTTGTATTACTAGGATTGTATCTTTCAAATGATCATGAATTTCATTGCATTAGCAATATCTTTTTCTGATCTAATGAAAATGACACAGTGCATCCACAAATAGGAGTATCTGGAAGACCATAAAATCTCTACAGAATTCTTCCATTTGAACTTTGAGAAGAGTATTCTCTACAACAGTGTTAAAAATCTCTTGTAAGTACACATCTCCCTGTTTATACCTTGCTCAATACTGATAACCAGAGGGTCATTGAACAAGGTTATTTCTATGGCTATATCTATCAAGAAGTATTTTATGATATTGCAATAACATCTTAGGCTGAGTCTTCCCAAACACCCTGTGAAGATTAGGGATTGGAAGAAGGGAAAGAGATAGACATTTAATAAGCAGTTACTATGTGCCAGGCACTGTGCTAGATACTTTGACAAATATTATCTCATTTGATCTTTACAATTATCCTGTGAGATAGGTGCTATTATTACTGTCATCTAACAGCTGAAGAAAGTGAGGCAGACAGAGGTTGAGTGTCTCGGCCGAGATCACACAATTAGTGTTTTAGTAAGTATCTGAGGTTAGATCTGAAATCAGGTCTTTCTAACTAGCTTGCATAGATAGTCACAGGGGAACTGCAGGTTCAATCCCCTGCAATACCTAGTTGAGGTTGTGACAGGAATTGCAGATGAAAGATATGGTGGAAGCAAAGTATGGGTCTTTGCCGAAGAGAAAAGTGATACAAGAATAATTCTGATCTTGTATCTTGCCTGGGCTATCGGCCAACTCTATTTCTCATGCTTTGCTATGGTTGACATATAAAGTCAAAGTTCCTCTCCAATGACCAAACTCCAACCCTCCTGAATTCCAGTTTTTATAGATCCTATAGATGTGACTCCAGACTCTAGCCTTTCTGTGTCTTCATTTAGTCCTAAGAAAAATGGGAAGAAAGACTTGATAGGAACTGAGGGGATGACTAAGCGTCTAGGAGAGTGGCAAGCTTATAAGTGTAGTAAAGTTTATATGCTTTATTATGCATTCTACTTAAGTTACAGTACAAAGTACTTACTTATTTACAGGTTCTATGCTGAACAAAAGCAGTACTGTCTGCTTCCAGGGAAAACGAACTCCACTGTGCTAAGATCATGGGGCTAATAGCTTTGAAATACCACAGTGTAACTTAAGGTGTACAAAGAGGGGGAAGGGTAGTGTGCTTATTTAGCTGGTAGGGGCTCAGAGCTAATTTTGATTACCTAGATCTGCAAACTGACATTTCCTAAGAGTGACTTTGCCCTATAGACAATATAAACTGAGGGAAAAAGTCTGCTGAATAAACATTTTCATACATGCAGAGTGAGTATTTAACCTCTCTGTAACTGGCTATTACTGACACCTAGTGACAAATATATGTTGAAAGTGGGCTTTTAAATCTGCATTTTGATTTACTAAATTAAATGCTTTTTGGACTATTTAGTTTGGACTAAACTATTAACACAGAATGATTTTTTATTCGCTATACTTTTCAATCGGTTGGGTGACTGTAAAGAAGTGATCTATAACAGAAAATCACCTTCAAAAGTCTGGCTGTTCCCTTCCTAAGTTTTCATGAAAGATATCCTCAGTTTGTGCATATACCATTCTTGTAAAGATTTTACAGAAATGAGACACCAAGCATATGTGCCTGAAGTTGTTGATGTCCTATCAATCTTTTTTTTAGTAATAATACTTCCCATATTTTTTCCCATTTTCTTATATCCTTGCTTCTTTGATCTAAGAATTGATCCATAGGTACCTTCAGAATTCTGTTACTTTTAAAATTCATTTCTTCTTTGTGTATTTGGTTACAACCAGATGCTTTCCCCAAATTCATCTTCCTAAGTGTTATTTCCACTTGCTCACATTTCAAATAAGTTACTTAGATATTAGAGGCTGAAAATGCTGGTTTTGTTATCATCAGAAATGAAAATAGGTCACACACACACAAGCACACAATTCGTCAGTTGACATATTAGTGTATCTATTCATTTTCTTACTTCCAGTTTCACCTGTAAGTGTTTTGGGGACGATCTAGTTTAGTTATTATCAACACCAAGATTTCTGGAACCATGTTTTCCTTTCCACTCCCATGAGGTGTTGCTGTTGAGGTGACAGCATATATAATCTTCTGCTATCCACCACAGTAACATTTTGCTTCCCGTATGAAACTTCCATATGACAAAACTTAAAAAATTTAGGGTGCTAACATCTCCCTTCTAAGTCTTCTCTTCTGTAGGCTTCACATTCTCAGTTATTTCAATAAATACTCATTATATGGGGGAACTTGTCCCATTAAGTTTTGGGAAGAGTTGTATCTTATAAATTTTACACCATCTTCACCCAAAATGATAGCTAAACTTGGATTTGTTTATTAACATTTCTCTTCAATCTACAAAAGTGTATGAGGGATAAACTACAACAAAACATCCACATAAATACATCATGGAAAACAAATCATGATGATCTTAAAAGGCTAATCCAATAAACTAATCTGATCAAACAATCAGGTTTGAAAAATCAATTACATTTGTCTTCAAACACAAAGACCAAGAAAAGAGTATATAATTGAAACATGTTTTCCATAGGGACTTAACCACAAATTGATTTATGAATCTCTCCCCTAAGAAAAAATATAACTTCATTCCTCAGATATTCCAACTAGAAACTAATGGCAACTCCTTTTCTTTTGCACCAGTTTAGGAACTCACTGCTTGTATGGAAACCTGGCTGACACTGAGCATGTGATTTATAGCATGCACAGTTTTTCCTTAATGCTTACATGGAAAACAACAACCTCTATCACCCATAAAACCTTCTGTGCCAGAGAATTTCTTCCAAATAAATCCAGCTCAGATGCTCAACTCAGAGTGGGATTTCAATGAGCTCTGTGGCAACTTTGCCATCAACAGCTTTATTTCTTAGCAAAGGAAAGAGCATCTGTAAGCCATATTTATTTCACATTAATAATTGTGAAGGTGCTGTTGCATTAATTTTACATGTCGCATATCTTTAATCTGAGTAAATAGCTAAACAGCCCTCCAAAATGGTCCAAAGGAGCATTTGTTTTACATCTGGGAGAGATATTGAAGATGGATGGTGGGCGCCAAATGTCTTCCAGAACATCAAGATCAACAGCTCTTCGAGGGAATGCTGAAGAGAATCTGTATTTGTTTTAATTCCTTTGTATTTAGATTTAATACATTAGATTCATGGGGCTGAGAGGGGTTATCTAAATAATCTAGCCCAACCCCTTTGTTTTACAGAAGAGGCAAATGAACCCCAGAGAAGTTGAGCGAATTGACCAAAAGTAATTTGTGGTGGAGCTAGGGCTAGAAGTTATGTCTCTGGATTCTTTGTGCCTCCAAAGTGTTCTTTCCAACTCATGCTACTGATTTCTACTTTCCCTTTTGGGAATGGTATGCACAGAAGGTATATTCAAACACATATCATGTATCTAAACATAGTAAGTGGCCTAACCAGTATCAGCAGCAAAAATGTGGACATTGTGCAGTTTTATAATACTTTACCAAAAGAAGTTGTGGAATTATCTTGAATGGATACCTTTATACCCTTGGCTAATGAGATAATATTTATTAAATACTTAGGACAATGTTTGGCATATAGTAGTGTGGCAGGTGAAAGATTAAACAACTGAGGAAAACAAAGGTTTGATCTGCCAAGCATATTGATTTATTAAGCCATGCATGCCAATTGCCCAACAAATCAGCACCAGAACCCTTTCTCTGCATCAGGCTGAACCCTGAATGAAGAAGAAGACAAACTTTTATACATTAAAAACAATTACTCAAACATGTCCATTTAATTAAAAGGAAACAATACAATATTAGATAATCTGATTTCTAATTGGAGGAAACATTACCGACTTTTCTAGTTGGGAAGGGGATAGTCAACTGATATAATTGCCTGAATCAGAAAAGGAGGCATCCCTATCCCCAAGTATCTGTAAATAATCAAGCAACATGAAAACAATAACTGATTGATAAGCATGGGACCAGTTTTCAGATAAGACATATGGGCTGCTTGAGATATGTAATTGTGAGAAAACTGCTTATATCAATTTTGGATCTGACTGTATTTATAGCCAGCATAACCTAGGTCCCTGGTTAAGAGTCTCTAAGCAGCAGGGAGAGATGGTCCAGTTTCCCAGCCATGCAGGGCTAGGTTGAAAAAATACTACAAGGTTTTCTCCCAATTCCCATAATTAAGTTTTTTCACAGACACAAATTGGAATAGGCCCGAAATTGAATAGAAAGGGAACTGAGTTAGTTCCAGAAGTGAGTCACAAGATGGAGTCAGTGTGGTTCACTCAAATTCCACCATAGGCACTATATAAATACTAGTTTTTATGATGATGATTGCTATTACTGGTTCTGTTGTTATTTTCAGTTTCCATCTATCTCTTCCTTCTTTAGATGCTGCTTAGAGCTCAGTATAGCTTTGGAAAAGAGAAGTGAGTCAAGGAGCATGGCTAAACAACAGGAAGGGATTTTTGATAGAGGACTCATTGACAGCAAGGGAAAAATAATACAGGACAATCTGAAATTTGTTTCCTGGGGTTATTTTTGTGCTAAAGCCATATTGAATTTTTTTTTTAATCCTTTAAATCTATTAGACTTCCTTCTTGCTTTTACTTAATATTCATCATAAATCAAAATGCTCTCATTGTTACCACAGAATTGATTGCATGATGTAATTAGCATTTAAAATCATTATATTGAAGTCCTTGGGGAAATACTGTAGGTGAGATGATCTCAGTTGAGTCTCGAGTAGACTGTAGGTCAGAAGCCCCAAATCACCTTCTATAATTGTACTCAGTTGGTAATCTCAGCTCAGCTCAAGAAGGGCTAAGGCCAAATTAATCAGAATTACCTATTACTTCTAGGCAATACATTTCAGCCTGTGCATAGGTCAGATTCCAGCTGCTTGACCTATGTATGTTCAGGCTAACACAGAAATGTAACATAAAGCACTGTACATCATTCTCACAGGTTAGCAATATGGCAATCAATTTATTGACCAAAAATAGACTCAATCTTGATCTTGCATTTTCATTTATGGGAAAAAACTTTAAATAAGGAAGGAAACAAGGTTTTTATTGTTATATATGACATGCAAAACAAAGAAAAATAAAAGTGAACACTAACAACTATATATTTCATTCAAGTATTTTATATAGAGACATATATGTGTATATAGACATATGTCTTTGCTATATAAGATCAGTTTGAAACTTGTTTCAAAGAAAAATTTAATTAGATAGCATTTAAACATATTCCATCATAAAAAGAAAAAAAACAGCAAAAATAACATGCATGTTGGGAATTTGCTGGCTTCTAAGTTCCAAAAGGGCAGAAATCTTATCTTAATTATCTTGGCAGCTCTCCCCACACCCAATTACTATAGTGCTTTGTACACAATAGGCAAAAAAATTATTAGAGTTAATGATCTTTGAGTTTTCTTTTCTGAGAATTTGTGCTAAATGAATGAAGAAATCCTTTATGAGAATTGTCTTCTGAATATGAACTATCCTTTCATGAGTCATTTGTTCATTTGTATGAACTATTTAATCATCCATTCATTTGTGAAATCATAAAGGATTTATAAAAAAAAAAAAGGAAGCAGAGAAGATTGTTAAACTTTTGTCATTGTACTGAGTCTACTAGAGTTTGGGTTGGCCGTATCCATCCTTTTGGAAATTCTAAATAGAGTGTATAGGAGAACTAGCATTACTAGTGTGAAGATTGTTAAGCTCTTTTCATGACTGTTCATCAACCTTTTGTGTCCATCAGCCAACCAACTCTCATCCATGGCTCCAAGAAGCTACAGCATGTGAATGGACACACCCCAATAAAACTGCCTTGGCAGACAGACTAAACCAAGTTGAGAGCAACTGATAGGTCTCAAAGCCATCAGTGAGTTAGCAGGTTGTCTACCACAAACATGTGGAGATTTCTCTGACAACTTGTTCTAATAGTAATGAAAAGGGCTAAAGTAGGCACTATGGAGTGTTTAGAACTTGGTCTGACATCAAAGATGCCAAGGTCAACTACTGCATCCTGAGTCATGTCGGTCATCTTGACTTTTGCCTTGCTGCTAGATTTTGATGACTCTGAAAGAGAGAGTAAAGGTGACAACTTTATGCAACTCTTCCTCACTGAGTGAAAAGACATCACCCATACTATTTTACTATTTCATTATATTATTATTAAACTATTTTATTATTTTACTATTCAACTATTTTATGTTACTATTTTATCTACTTGTCCTATGACTGCAGGCTAGTTATGAAGAAGCAGATGTAGATACAATGGAAGTTGTGGTCACAGCCCTTCACACAAGTGACCTAGGCTGTAGGCTCATCTTCTCGATGGACTCAAGTAGCAGTGGGAATCAACAGCCTGTGACAGACTGAGCAGACTTTTTAAGGTCTGCACTATTCACCTCTTGGCATGAGTAAGGGGCTAGAAAAGGTGCTCTAAAAATTGTCTGCTTCACTTAACCTTGGCCTGCTTTCCATGGCAGGAAGAGCTCCCACCCTGTGGTCAAAGCAAAAACAAAATGTATAAATGGATATAAATATGTATAATGTATATAAAATATGAAAATTATAAAAACTTTTTTGCAATTAAAAATTGCAAAAATGATTCCACTCTCTACTTGCACATGGAATGTGTGTATGCTTACATATAACATGAAACCCAATAGACCTGAAAGATGAACAGTTCTCGAAATTTAAGCAGGTATCACATCAAAATAATAGCCTGAAGTGAAACAAGGCTGGTGAATGAAGGTCAGCTTACTGAAGTAGGAGCTGATAAATATTTTTCTGGGGTGACCACTATGATGACAAATGCTGGTATAGATTTTGCAATCAAAACTTATCTGGTCAACAAGCTTGTACACCCAACTTGTGGTGGAGCCTTCCAAACCCATATTGGTCTGATTCACAGTTAGACTCATTGTACATTAACCCTGATATTTTGAAATCATTTTGGTCTTCTTTGAGATGAAGGACAACAACAAATGAATTTTAAATCAAGAGACAAGAAAAAATGGCTGAATTTTGTGAAGGGGGAAATTTTAGGAGATTTGGTTCTGTGAATCAATGACATATGTCAAATCTAGCTCCTTATTTGATAATGCTTCCTTGTTGCTACACCATATGCCACCTATTACTTAATTATTGGAGATATTCTACAGACCTTCTGCACCCACCATGAATTTTTCTATTACCCTTTGGGTCACCTGCAAATCTGGTTCTTTAAAAACCATGGTGTTACAACATTTGGGTTCATACAATCGGTCAATTGTATGTATGTTAAATGGTCAATAAATGGTCAATAAACATTTACTAAGTATGTACTGTTTGCCAGGCATTGTACTAAGTTCTAGGGAGAAAAAGAAAGGCAAAAGACAGTCCCTTCTTTTAAAGAATTCACAATTTAATGGGGAAAGTCAGCACAGAAAAAGCAGCCAAAAAGCAAGGGGAAAAGGTGGGGTACTCAGCATGGGGGCTTGATGAACTCTGCAGTCAAGTGGAAATTTATCTTGGGCAAGTAATGTAAGCTACCTATATCTTCCTTTTCTCATCCGTAAAATGAGGGGGTTTGGATTAAGTAACATCTGAAATTCCTAGATCCTACTCCTAGGCATCTAGTTCTAGATTCTACTCTTAAGCAACTCTGGAAGAAATACTTTGATGAATCTGTGATTTCATGTAGGCACTTCCTCCAATGATGGCTATTGCAACCATGCATACCTACTTATCCTGTGCCCCTTTCCTTCCATAATCCCGCTGAGAAAATACTTATGGTAAAAAAAAAAAAAAAAAAAAAAAAAAAAAAAAAGATGTGTGTGTGTGTGTGTAATGGTAATTATGAGAGGTAAACATCTTCCCCATCCATTAAAGGAAGCTTGATTAGAGGAGATTTGTTTTGTAGGAAGGCCCACACTTTTTGTTAATTTCGAGGCACTGGTTCTCAAGGGCTGTGACGCCCTCTGGCTCTGAAAAGCATATAAATACTCTGAGGTGAGGTTTTACTTTGAGGTTTAGATTTTGGAAGAAGGTTCATGTGCCAGATGAAACTCTGGGAAGCTGCTAGGGAGCCCCCTCTTTTTGGAAACCCAAATGTTGTTGCTTCTCTCTCTGGTAATTATGCATGCATTTCTTATGGTCAGACAGTTGGGAGTCCTGTCTATTGATCTTTATTTCTGTTTGTATTTTCTCTGAAATTCAGGTTTGTCCCCTGAATTATGTATATATGCTTGAATAAAGTAGATTGTTGACCTCTACAATGTTGCTTTCCTTTTAAAAAAGCAGATCTAAGAACCTGTACAGCAGGCCCTCCTGTGTATTTCAGGGTCCTTGCTATTACAGTGTGTGTGTGTGTGTGCGTGTGTGTGTGCATGTGTGTATAAGACAGAACATTCTGGCATCGTTACACATTTATACATATGATAATTTCACAAAAAGCAATCCATTTTCTTCCTCTTATACAATTCTGGGCTCAGATCCTTTGCCATCTGTAGAAATTAGATTTGTGAACACAAGGTATTCCAAAAGTGTTGCTGTTGTTTTAAGCTTTAATACCTTTCCAGATTGCAGCAGCCAAATGAATGGGCAGGTCATTGAATTAACATAAGGTAACCCAAAAGATGACTATGAACACTGTGTAAACACACACATGCGCAAACACACATGCACACATATGCACCTGAGGTGGTTATCTCACTGTACCCAGCTCCTTCAATTTCCTCTTCCCCAAAATTTACTCGATTTTTTCCTATCTCTTGATCTGACACTACCAGAATGATGGGTACTATAAGTCCAGATGCTGATAGATTCAAGGATCTTCTTCAAGTTATTTTACTTAATCTAGAGAGAGTAGGTACAACTACTGCCTTCAATGAGATGTGTAGTATTAGAGTCCATTAATGGCAGAATTGTGTGATCAAAAACATTGATTCGAAGTTCCAATCCAATTCAATTCAATCATCATTTGTTAGGCACCTTCTGAGTACAATGAACACAAATAAGGAAAACTGGCAGTTCCTACTTATAGAGATTCAAAATCTACTAAGATGGCAAACAATGGAACATGACTATAAAAAGATAAATATAATTCTTAGTAGAATACTTTGGGGACAAAAAAGAGGTTGAGACAAAATACTCTAGAATTTTTTTAATGAGGTAAACCATGTCCTACTGTGGGCATCTGGGAAGACTGAAGTCATCATAGAAAGGGTGGCCCAAGTTCAGGGTCCCACTGAGACCTTTTCTTACTCTAGTTCCTAGCCTCTTTCATTTTTCAGTCCATGGGCACTGAAATGCTCTGGTGGCAAGCCCTTGGCCAGACCAGATCCACAGTGTCCAAGGATGTCTCTATCCCCCTATTCTGACCTAAGCTGGGCAAAGTCACTCATTCTATTTGTTTGCTTTTTAATTTTCCTATCAGGATTCATCTGGGGTATTTTTCAGATCTTTGTGAAGTAGTTATTTGGGAGAAACCGGGCTAGACTTCTTTCTGCTAATCTGCCATCTTGTCCTTGTCTCTTTACCTAGTATAACTTGATCCTTGCTTCCCAGATTTCTCTGCTTCCTCTCCCTAATCTTTCTCTTCCTTGTCAGGAGTCTTCTTCTGCACTGTCCTATCTTCTAGTTGGGTTCTTCAGAACAGGTGAGTCCACTGCAGTCACAAGCATAGCACTCATCTAGATAGGCAAGGTCAGTAGAGTGCTCAACCTCAGAGTGCCCCTTTTAGGATACGTCTGATTGGAGGAAATGATCCCTCAGAGCTTTTGCCTAGACTATACAACTGCCATGGATAAAGGAAAGATCCATCTGTCTGACTTAGACGAATACAAAAATTCCTTGGGGAAATAGGGGTGCTGAATAATCATAGCTGCTTCTGTATAGTCCGCTTTGGTGGGTGGTAGTACATGGCTCCTATATTCCTTTAGGGGTGGATCTGGTCTATGAAATATAGTTTATGCTAGTTTATGTAGGCTTATGCTAATGGGTGAGTGATCGCTAAAATTATTCCTTTCAATTTCTCCATTTTCCATTTTCTCTTATGCCTAAAGAAGTCCTAAATACAATTATACATTCACTCCCATCCCCTTGATCCTATCAGAGTTTCAATAACTCAAATCAATTTGCTTAAGTGACCTGTACTTTTCTAGGAGGAAAGTAGCATAGTTCTCTCTTATTCATGCCTCTTGTGGCACCATTCAGCATGTCATTGATGGAAATTTGTCTGGCCTGCTGTTCACCTCAACCAGCTTCTACCTGGAGGCAATTAAAATAGGACTTTTCCTGTTCACTCAGACCAGGATACAGTTCCTAAGCTGTTGATTATGTCCCAAGCATGGGAAGTTCTAAAGGGATATCAGTAATATAATATAATGACTCAGGGCCTAGAAATCAGAAGTCTACTCAGATGAGGAACAGCCCTTAAACTCAGTTCACTCTGGAGTTCGTAGATGGGACAAGTGCCACTTAGTGGATACCTTTTTGGTCCTCCAGGCTCAGACTAAATGTAAATAGTAACAGCTCTCTTTTGGTCAGCATCCCTGAGAGTCTTCTCCTCTCAGTTTGATTTTTTGCTTTTGATTAAAGGGGCCATCCCTTGATTCACTTCTTAAAGAGTCCTATTCACTGAATGGGTGTTACTTCATCCAAAGTGAGAACCCAAAAAGACATTAACCTAAAAGGATCAGGGTCTTCCATTGCATCCGGGCCATCTCCAGTAGTCTTGATGAATATCTGACCACTGGACCCATATGGCTCTGGAGGAGAAAGTGAGGCTGATGACCTTTCACATCCCTCCCTCACTCAAATCAAAGTCAACTACAAGTCATGTCAAGGGAATGAGGGACAAACACAGCAACAGCACTCCCTCGGTAAGTTCATAATCTAATGAAACAGACAGCAAACAAATATGTATATATGTATCACCTAGGCAAAATTCATAGCACTGAGGATGGCTATGCATATGCCTGTGTAGTTCAGAATCTCAAAGTGTAACCGACTCGCCACATAGAACACAGAAGAAAAACATTCATTCAGACACCAGAAAGCCAGCTCCCATCACCAGAAAGCCAAATCTATCATAGTAGCCCAGAAGTCAATGCACTGCAGGGGACAAAGTCATGCCCAAGTCCCTTACCTCCTCTCTTTCCTTACTCCCTCCTCCCCCCACCTTCTCACAAGCAAACACTCATGAGCCTAGCTATCTGCTTGCCTGTATCCTCTCTCTCCCTCCACCCTAACTGCTCTCACTCACTTCCTCTCAGTTCTGCTCCACCCTTCTTGTTCCACCCATTCAGCAAGCTCTTCACACTATGGTGTGACTTAGGCTTCCATGAGATTTAAGCAGGTCACATGGGTCTGTTAATGAATGGGAAAGATCTTCCCATTTAAACTACTATTATAACATATACACAGAGTAAATAGGTTATTGTTGTTTCTCCTATTGTTCTGGAAAAGGACCATGATATCTGGGGAGGTGCTGCCAGGACATGCAAGTAAATTGGATTTGAGTGAGGGAGGGCTTTGTAAAGTCACCAGCCTCATTTTCTCCTCCAGAGTCATCTGAGTCCAGGGACCAGACCCACATCAGGACAACTGGAGATGGCCCAAAATGCAGTGGAAAACCTTGGTCTTTTAAGCTAAGGTCTTTAGCAAGTCTCATTTTGGGTGAGGCAACACTTATTTAGTGATTAAGGCTAGGTAAAAAAAATGAAGAAAAAATGGTCATTTTAACCTGGTTTAGAAAAAGAAATTAAACTGGGAGGGGAAGATCCTAGGGAAATAGAAAATAAATAACAGAGGGAAAGCATTAGAATGAAGAGGGGTTGCGGAAGGCTTCCCATGGAAGGTTGAATTTCATGTCTTATAGGAAGCTCTGGAAGCCAGTAGGCAGAGATAAGGAGAGAGTTTTCTATGCATAAGGGAGAGTCAAAGAAAATGTTGGGAGCAGAGACATGAAGTGTCTGTTTTGCAGAATGGCTGTCACTGGACTAAAAGATACATAGGGAAAAGATGTATACATACATAGGGTATAACAAAACTGAAAAGGGAGGAAGGGGCTAATTTATGAAGGGCTTTAAAAGACAAATAGAATTTTTGTTTTTGATCCTAGGGGTAAGAGGGAGCCATTGGACTTTGAGCAAGGGAGTGACATGGTCAGAACTGCAATTTAAGAAAATCAGTTTGGTGTTTGGATGGAAAATGTACTGGAGTGGGAAGATACGTGAGGCTGGCAGACCCACCAGCAGCGTATTGCAGGTGATGAGGACCTGCCATAGAATGGTGGCAGTGTCAGAAGAGAGAAAGTGGTGTATTAGAGAGAAGTTGCAGAGGTGAAGCAGTATCCTTTTGCATCCTGGGCCATCTCCAGTCATCCTGATGAATATCTGGTCACTGGATCAAAATGGCTCAGGAGGAGAAAGTGAGGCTAGTAACCTTGCACAGCCCTCCATCACTCAAAACAAAGTCAAATGCAAGTCATGTCATCACTTCTCTGATGTCATGATTATCTTCAAAAACGAAAGATGAGTACAACCTGCAAAGGTGAAATCTCGAAGCCTTGGCAACAGACTGAATGTGGAGAATAAGAGATCTCTATTTCCTCCAGGACCAAATATAAAATGATTGGTTTAGCATTCAAAGTCCTTCATAACCTAGCACCCTCCTACCTTTCCAGTATTTTTACACCTCACTCCTTAATGCATAGCTGCCAATCTAGCTATATAGACCTCTTTGTTGCATGAATAAGATACTTCATTTCTTGGCTCCAGGTATTTTCCCTGAACTTCTCCCATTCCTGGAGTACTCTCCCTCCTTATCTCTGCTCTGACTTCAAGTTCCAGCTATAAACCTTCTTCTAAAGGTAGTCTTTCCCAGTCCCTCTTAATTTTAGGGTTTTTCTTCTCTTAATTATTTCCCATTTATCTTGCACATAGTTCATTTGTATATATTCGCTTTTTTATTGTCTCCCCTATTAGATTGTGAGTTCCTTGAGTGCAGGGGCTATCTTTTGCCTCTTTTTGTTTGCCTAGCATAGAATCTGGCACATAATAGACACTTAATAAATGTTTATGAATTGATTAAGATATTGTAGGGAATCCCACATGACTCCTAGGGTGTGAATCTTTGAAAACAGTAATAGGGAAACAGTGATAGGGGAAATATTTAGGGAGCAAAATAAGGAGTTCTGGCTACCTTCTCCAGCACTGGAAGCTTTTCCCCATGTTCTTCAATATATTGGACCTGAAGGAAAAGGAGGCAAATTCTTTGTTGCCCATCATCACTTTCAGAACATTCCTGTGCTTCCATTGCTCAATAATCCCTTTAGCATAGAGGTTTGCTCAGTCTGACTCTCTGCAAGGCTCTATCAAGATCCTATGATCAACAAGTCCTAAGTATTTGACTTACTTTCTCAAGGAGTTCAGTCACTGAATCTAGGTCTTCCTCTATATCCCCAAACCTCCCTTCATAATGAGAAACTTTAAGAGAAAGAATGTCTCAAAAAAACAAAAAAACCTGCATTAAGATCTTTGGGACACTGTATACTGTATCAATGCTAATACCCTGGTCTTCCAATTCTTTAACTTGCTCAATTCCATGATCCTCTTCTTGATTTCAGAGTCTGGTTTTTGTTTTGTTTTGTTTTGCGGGGTGGCGCTGTGTCTAAGATCACTTACCTTGACAGTGTACTTTCCAGGGATGTACATATAGATGATGAAACAGATATCAACATTGCCAGAGTTAGCTCAGTATTTCTGAGGCTCTGAAAGAAAGCGTAGGAGAGAAGAGGTATTAGGCCACCTGCCAAACTGAAAGTCTACCCAACTATTGTGCTGATCACATTGTTGTATGCCTATGAAACCTGGATGCCATACAGCACCATTCCAGGAAACTGAATCACTGTCATTTGAATTATCTTAGTAAAATTCTGAATAATACCTGGCAAGGTAAGGTACTGCACACTGAAGTCCTTTTTCAAGCAGAACTAACAGGCATTGAAACTCTACTGCATTGAGGGCAACTGTGATGGGCTGGCCACATTGTTCAAATGTCAAACATATGTTTGCCTGAAGAGTATTTTATGAATAAGATTGAGGTGAAACAAGGATGTCCTCTATCATCACTGTTATTCAGTATGGTACTAGAAATGTTAGCTTAAGCAATAACACAAGAAAAAGAAATTGAAGGAATTAGAATAGGCAAAGAAGAAATTAATTATCACTCTTTGCAGATGATATGATGGTATACTTGGGATATGATGGTATACTTGGAGAATCCAAAAGAATCAAGTAAAAAACTACTTGAAATAATAAACAATTTTGGCAAAGTTACTGGTTACAAACTAAACCCACATAAATCACCTGCGTTTCTATATATTACTAACAAAGCCCAACAACAAGACATAGAAAAAAAATCTCATTTAAACCTAGTGTAGACACTGTAAAATATCTGGGAGACTGCCTGCCAAAACAAACCCAGGGACTATATGAACACAATTACAAAACACTTTTTTACACAAATAAAGTCAGATCTAAGTAAGTGGGAAAACATTGGTTGTTTGTGGGTAGGCCGAGCCAATATAATAAAAATGTCAATTCTACCTAAATTAATTTACTTATTCAGTCCCATATCAATCAAACTACCAGATAATTATTTTCTAGAGCTAGAAAAAATAATATCAAAATTCATCTGGAAGAACAAAAGGTCCAGAACATCAAGAGAACTAATGAAAAGAAATGCTAGGGAAGGTGGCCTAGCCCTACCAGATCTCAAATTGTATTATAAAACAGCAATCATCAAAACCACTTGGTACTGGCTAAGAACAAAGGGGTAGCTTAGTGGAATGTGTTAGGTACTCAAGACACAGTAATCAATGAATATAGCAATCTACTGTTTAATAAACCCAAGGACCCCAGCTTCTGGATTAAGAATTCACTGTTTGACAAAACCTTCTGGGAAAACTGGATAACAGTATGGTGGAAACTGAGCATAGACCAATGTTTGACACATGATCTACATATAAAGTTTGATACTATAAACAGATTAGATGAGCAAAGAATAGTGTATTTGTCAGATTTATGGAGAATGGAGAAATTTATGACCAAACGAGATAGAGAACATTATGAAGTGCAAAATGATAATTTTGATCACAATGAATTAAAAAGTTTTTGCACAAACAAACTCAATGCACCCAAGATTAGGAGGGAAGCAGAAAACTGGGAAAGAGTTTTTGTAACTAGTGTCTGTGATAAAGGCCTCATTTCTAAAATATATGGAGAACTGAGTCAAATGTACAAGAATACAAGTCATTCCCCAATTGATAAATGGTGAAAGGATATGAACAGGCAGTTTTCAGAGGAAGAAATTAAAGCTATCTAGAGTCATATAAAAAAATGCTCTAAATCACTATTGATTTGAGAGATGCAAATCAAAACAACTCCAAGGTTCTACATCATACCTATCATATTGGCTCACATGAAAAAGGAGGAAGATGTTAAATATTGGAGAAGATGTGGGAGAGTTGGAACACTAATTCATTGTTGGTGGAGCTGTGAACTAATCCAACCATTCTGGAGAGTAATTTGGAACTATGCCCAAAGGGCTACAAAATTGTGCATACCTTTTGACCCAGCAATATCATTTCTAGAACTGTACCTCAAGGAGAACATAAAAAATGGGAAAGAGTTCCACATGTAGAAAAATATATATAGCAGCTCTCTTTGTGGTGATCAAGAACTGGAAATTGAGGGGATGCCCATCAATTGGGGAATGGCTGACCAAATTGTGGCATATGAATGTAATGGAATACTATTGTGCTATAAGAAATGGTGAACAGGAAGACTTCAGAGATATCTGGAAGGACTTATATGAACTGATATTGAGTGAAAGGAGCAGAAACAGGAGAGCATTGTGCACGGTAACAACAATGTAGGAGGAATTTTTCTGGTAGACTTAGGCCTTCCCAGCAATGCAAGGACCTAAAACATTCCCAGTGGACTTTTGAGGCAAAATTCCTTCCATATCCAGAGAAAGAACTATGGAATTGGATCACAGAATGAAGCAGAATATTTCCTCATGTGTTATGTTTTGTTTTGTTAAGGTTTTTTTCATGGTTTCTCCCATTCACTTTAATTCTTCTATGCAACATGACCAATGTGAAAATGTGTTTAATAAGAATGTATGTGTGGAGTCCATATAAGATTGCATATTGTATCAGGGAAGGAAGGAGAAAAGAGTGGGGAAGAAGAGGGGAGAAAATCTAAGACTTATTCAAGTGATTGTAGAAAACTGAAAACAAATAAATTAAAAATAAAATTTATAGAAAACTCACACAAGGCAAGATCTCATATGGAGGTCAGAAGAAGTGATTCATGGACACTTTCAAGAAATGAAGTTTCAAGAAGTTTCTGAAGAACTTTGGAATTGATTGTCAGACAAGGGAAACACTGGTGAAGAGTTTTCCAACATAGCATGGACACATCAAAGAAAGTACTGTGCTCTAAGAGCAAAGCAGAATTGCAGTAGGCCAAAAGAAAAGTGAAATGCACAAATTTAGAGTCGTCTCCACTCCAAAAGTTCCTATGGATTATTTATGTACCACCAGTGGTAGAGGCTTATGAGCACATACTCTACCTTGACCCCAATATAGTGATATCATTTTGTCCTCTTTAAGCAAAAACGACAATAACCAACCAGTTTTCCCTTCTCCAAATGCATCCTCCACACAACAGTCAAAATGACAGTAGGTAAGGAGAATTCTTCTAGGTCATTCTGCCCAACTCTAACCCCTTCTTCCCAAAGAGCCCTTTGTGCTTTTCTATTGATTCTAGGTTAAAATTTAAATGCAAACTCCTCCATTTGATATTGAAAACCCTTCACAATATATTTCCTATCTTTATTTTGATCACCACCTCCCTCAATTTTCCTTCCCTTCTCTCAGCCCCTTTCCCTTTTCTTTTCCTTTTCCTTTACTATTTCTTCCCTCCCTCTAAACACCTCCTCCCCTTTTCTTTCCTCTTTCCCCTCCTACTGCCTGTAGGTAAGTTATATTTATATATTTAACAGAGTATGTTACTCCCACCTTGAACCAAATCTGATGAGAGTAAAACATCTCCCTCCCTTCTTTCCCTCTATATGTAATGTAATGTACCCTTTTCTGCCTCCTTCTTTCCTCTTCTACTATTACAATCACACTGCACCCCTTAAGTAGGCTTTTTTTATCATGACATCTGTTATTTTATAACCATACCCTCTGTTTGTGTATATCCTTTTTAAATGTCATAATAAATACACCATTCTCAAGATTAACAATTATCATCATCCTATATAGGGTTGTAAACAGTTTGCCCTTATTGAATAGCAAGGGTTTTTCCTCCCGTTTTCTTTTTTTATGCCTCTCCTGAGTTCTGTATTTGAACATCAAATTTTCCATTGAGCTCTGGTCTTTTCATCAGGAAGTTCTGGAAGTCCCTTATTTCATTGAATGTCCATCTCCTTGCCTGAAAGTTTATGCTCAGCTTTGCTGGGTATTTGATCCTTGGTTGTAGTCCTAGATCCTTTGTCTTATGGAATATCATATTACAATCCCTCTGATCTTTTAATGTAGAAGCTGCAAGGTCCTGTGTGGTCCTGACTGTTGTTCTGTGATATTTAAATTGTTTCTTTCTGGTTGCTTGCAGTATTTTCTCCTTGACCTGATAATTCTGGAACTTGGCTACAACATTCTTTGGAGTTTTAAATTTGGGATCTCTTTCAGGAGGTGACTGGTGGATTCTTTCAATGATTATTTTACCCTCTAGTTCTAGGATCTTGGAGCAATTTTCCTTGATGATTTCTTGGAAGTTATTGTCCAGGTTCTTTTTTTTATCATGGCTTTCTGATAGACCAAGAATTCTTAGATTATCTCTCCTGATCTATTTTCCAGGTCACTTGCTTTTCCAATGAGATATTTCACAGTTTCTTCTATTTTCTTCATTCTTTAGATTTTGTTTGACTGATTCTTGATGCCTCATAGAGTCATTAGCTTCTACTTAGCCCAATTCTAATTTTTAACGAATTATTTTCTTCAGTCAACTTTTGTATCTCCTTATCCATTTGACCAATTTTACTTTTCAAGGCGTTATTTTCTCCAGTTAGGTTTTGTACTTCCTTATCCATTTGACCAATTTCACTTTGTAAAGATTCGTTTTCTGCAATGAATTTTTTTCCCTTTTTTTCCATTTTATTTTTTTAAAAATTGCTCATTTTTTCTTCTGCCTTTCATTTGACTTTTAAAATCCTCTTTGAGCTCTTCCAAGAAAGCTTTTTGGGCTTGAGACCAGTTCATATTTCCATTTTAGGTTTCAGATGTGGGTATAGTGTCAGTGTTGTCCTCTTCTGAATTTTTATTTCATTCTTCCCTTTTCCTGTAGTAAGATTCTATGGTCTTTGCTTTTATAGTTTGCTTCTTGTTCATTGTGATTGCCTTTTTCCTAGCTTTTAAAGTGGATCTCTGCTTCTGGGGCATGGGAGCTCCATCCCACGCTTCTTGTGCTAGTGTCTATGGGCCTGGTTCCTGGCTTTGTGTGCTGTGGCCTCTGATTCTGTTAGCTAGATGCTATATAATGCAGCTCACCTGGTGCTGAGTTGGAGCTAGCTGGTGTGTTCCAAGGTTGAGTTCAGGTGAAGTCTTTCTGAGTTTCTTCAGACACTGTGAGCTCACAGTCTGAGATGTGATCTGGTCCCTGGAGGTCTCCTCCTCCGCTAGGGCTGTGTTGTTGGACAATGATCTACTTGTTTCTGCTGATTCTCCTGGTTATACAAAGGCAACTCCTGGTGTTCTGATGTTTGGGCTTGGTGGCTCAACACTTCCCCCCCTGCCCCGGGGCACAGGATCTGCTGCTAGTCCACTGAGGTAGAGCTTACTGGATGTCTGTGGGCCTGCCCTGGGCCCCTTCACCCATAAGAGGAGAGACCCTTCTCACTGATCTCCTTAGGCTTTTAAGTTAGAAGACTGCTGTACCCCTTCTGCTGGTTCCACTATTCTAGGATTTTTCCTGGGGTAATATTCTCCGGATATTTCAAGGTCAATAACAGGGGATGAGAGCACTTATGATTTTGACTCCTGGAAGTTCAAGAAGCTGACTTTCAAACATTTAGTCTGTGGGCCGATAGCCCCAGGAGTAGCTTGTGCAGCTGCTTGGGCCCTCTCATCTAGTTACACCAGAATCTCATCCTGTGCTGATAAGTTTGAGAATTGTCACTGTATTGGTGATTCAGCCTAGCAGGGTTGATTCCACTCCACTGCGTTTGGGAGTAGACCCCCGTGCTTTGAGTTCCTCCAGCCCCTGGTGAAACAGATCCTGTCAATCTTTAGGAATCATCTGCCATACTGTCTCCTAGTGGATTCTGCCACTCTCAAATTTGTTTAGATTCACTTTTTAGAGGTATCTAAAAGAATTTGTGAGAGAGCTCAGGTGTGTCCCTGTTTTCCCTCTGCCATCTTTATTTTCTATCTTTCTAGAAAAATTTCACATCATTCCTTCTCATGTATTCTATATTATAGCTAAATCTCCATAGGCTGTTCCCTGAATATCATTCTATCTCCCACTCTTGTGGTTTTGTACAGAGTGCCATGCTTGCAATGTGCTCTCTTCTCACTTCTAACTTCCATATATATGCATACACACATTTATATATAATATTTACTTATATGTGTGTATATTGTTTTCCAGTAGTGGAACATCAGCTTCTTGAGTGCAGGGACTGTTTCATTTTTGTCTTTGTTTCTTATATACATAATACAGAGTAATATGAATTTGGCAGGAAATCAAGCAGTGATTTAGCTAAACCATATCAAGTACTACCCCCTCTTTATGATGAAACATTGTTTTATGTCAAATGGAAAATGTCTAACTCTATACTGTTATTAATGGGAAAATATTATTAATGGAAAAACCTCCACTTAGGTTGCATTTACCCTGTTAGTCTACCTCGTCTACCCCTAGTAGAATACCCCTCAGACAAACTAACTGTAATCAGGTGATTCTCTAATGATTCATTTATTTTATTAATTGACATGAATTAGGAATTTTAAAGTCTCAGATCAGATGTTATTATTATAGGCAGTTTTCACCTTACTGATACTTTTGTCAAAATTATCCATTTCATAGGTATGTCCAGCTTGTATCTTGAGGCTTTCTTTCCTCTGAGGATCAGAATATTCTGTGCCTCTGTCATTCTATTTAAGACCAGCTAGAAGGACTGCTTGTTTCCTCTGAAAAATCAGGGTTGGATGATCATCATTTATGCTTTTGTTTTAATCATTTAGATTTTGTTAGTGCATTATGTTATATCATTTTCTTATTATTGAGATGAAGCAGAGATTCAATAAGTCTAAGCTTGACTAATGTCGTTTGATGATTTATTTCACTCTTCTAAGGGCTTACCCTTAAAATAGTCAGAATCAGACTTGTAAATTACATGTAAAAGCTGTACTTTACACTAAGCATTGTCATAAATTTGAATGGTTATCATGTGTATTTTAAGCCTATAGATCACATAAAGAATTTTTTTAAGAAAAAGAAAAGAAAATGATCTTGAGGACTAAAAATGGACTAAAAGTCAATATGGGTTAGCATATATATCACCAAAAACATTCATGTGAATATAGGCTTTAATAATAGAGGCATAGCATTCAGAATGAAGATAGCAACAATCCCATAATAATTTGCTTTTGTCAACCCATGTTTTGGACATCGGATTTTATTCTGGATGCTCCATTTTGGAAATGACACTGAAATGCTCAAATGCATCCAGAGGAGAGCAGTCAGTATACTGAATGGGTCTAAAGGTACTCTGGAAAAAAGCAGACCTAGAGGGAACATGATTGTTATTTTCAAATGATTTAAAATTTCCATTTGTAAGAGAGATTAGATTTGTTTTTCTTGGTCATTGAAGGTAAAATGAGGACAGAGAGATGAAAGCTAAAATGAGACAAATTCCTGCTCAAAGGAATTTCCTAATAATAATATCTGTCATGTCTTTGTGTCCCAGTGCTTAGAGCAGTACCTGGAAGATAGTAGGCATTTTATAAACATGTATTGCATTGTGTTGACTATATTGCATTGTATTGTATTGTACTATACTATAGAGCATTGCATCATATCATATTGGATTGGATTTGGTTTTACTTGTCTGAAATTGTCATGAACTGTCTTGGGAGACAGTGAATTTTTCATCCTGTTCACTCTTTAAGAGGAGTCCTTATGACTATTTCTTGAGAATGCTATATAGATAGATGGGATCCATGCTTCATATATACATATGATTAGATTCTGTGACCCTGGAAAATTCCTCATCTGAGTCATTTATCTTGTCTATCACTCAGAAAACTCCTAGCTTTCTAGGCACTATCATTCAATCTCCTAAGCCTACTAACCTTTCAAAGCTAAGGGGTCATAGGACAGGACAAAGATCCATGTGATTTCTCTCTGAGTCACCCTTGAGCCAAAGCCTCTGCATGGTGCCTAAAATGTAATTGTAGCTCTGTATGACACTTGTTGTCTATCCCCACAGGGTGCAGATTAACTGTCATGAGAGATTTCTGCCTGTCTCACACCTCTTCTCCTTTGATGACAGGTAAGTAAGGAAATATGAATGTGTGTGTGTTTTAAATTGTTACATGTAAAAATCAATTTGTATTTACAACTTTGTGGAAACTTCCAGAGGAACAAAGGTGCAAAAGGTCTGAGAAATGGTAGACAAAAAACTGTGAATAACTGTCAGGTTGTCATAAAAGGATGAGACACCTGTCTTCAATTAAAGGCTTCTTAACATGCGACATAATTTTATCACCCCTGATCCAAGTAGTTCCATTTTGTGCAGAGGTTTGGTGTTAACAATTTAGTTGCATTTAGTCAGAAAGATTTTAATAAACACACATAGTAAAAATGTGAGAAAGCTATATTAGGATACAGTCAGTTACAGGTTAATGCTAATGAGACCAATGTCTTGGCTTCTGTTTTCTTTACTTCTCAAATAGTAAATCTCTTTAGTCACAGATGGCATCCCTAATTCCAGCCAACCATCTAACAAATGGCTTCTATGATTTATGAAGAAGACAGTAAAGGAGGTTCAGTGTACTTAATTTCTACTCAGGGAGGGGGAGATATCAAAGAATATAATCTCCTAATGGTAGGTCTGCAGTATCTTCTTTGTACACATACTAAGTGGAATAAAATTGTTTATTGCTTCAATTCTGTGGAACTCAATTTACTCATCTGTAGAATGGAGAGACTGGACTAGCACTTTATGATGACTAAGGCATCAAAACAGTCAATGGCAAAAGAAGTTCTCAATAATACCATAAAACACAGACCCTAATGAAATTGTAAATATTTTGTTTCCAGTGCCAAATGAGGAAGGAACAAAGTCTGTTCTTATTTTCTAAGTCCTGCTAAGGAAAGGGAATGTTGATTAAGTTTGATGGAATAGGATCAATGACTAGGATGGGGATCTGGAAGAATATATCTTATTCCAAAATGGGCTAAATAAAAGCAGGGTGGGTGAGATGGCAATCTATATTAAGAAAATCTTGTGAGGATACCCTGGGCCTGAATAGGTGGGAAACATGGTGGGGAATATTTGGTTAAAGATCAATAGAGGCAGAAACAAAAATGATATTGTCATTGGTCCACCTAGAAAGAAAGAAGAGATAGATTAGAAATGTGGAAAATTGATCACGTGCCTATCACAGAGCAGGAAACAGAAGCAATGGGGAAGGAGGAACTTCAAATGTTTAGATACCTGGCACTTTTCCTCTACTCAAAGCAGAATATCAAATATTTTTTTTTATTTGACTCAATGATTATTTTATTATTCAAAAGTCTGAGGAACTAATGAGGGGAATTATAATTCCAGAATTGATTCTTATCAAAAATAAATGGTTGGTAAGGTTGAATTGATGAGACCTAATAGGGAAAATGGCCATTCTGGTTTAGAATTTGTAATAGAAGTGGAGAAGAAATCAAGGTATAATCTGATATATATCCTAAATTTCCAAAATGTTCAAAGAAAAAAGAAGTAAGATATAAGGGACTAAAATTCTAGAGATACAGATTGGTACATTGGGTAGAGCTCACTGACTCTGGAGTCCAACGACCTGAGTTCAAATCCTATCTCTGATTTTTGCTACCCGTAAATTATTTTTGGGCAAATCACTTAGCTTCCTGGACCCAACTAGATTCTATAGTAGCACTAGACCAGGAGTTAGAAAGACTCATTTTCCTGAGTTCAAATCTAGCCTCAAACAATTACTAGCTCTGTGACCTGGGCAAGTCAACTAACCCTGTTTGCCTCAGTTTCCTCATCTATACAATGAGCTGAAGGAGGAAATGGCAAACCACTCCAATATCTTCCCCTCAAAAAATCCTCAAATGGAATCATGAAGAATCAAACATGACTGAAATGACTGAACAAAACAAAAATTAGTGGATTGGACCCGATGGTCTTGGAGGTCCTTAATGGCTCTATATTTTCCCTGATCATCCTTTCCAATACTAGCTTCATTTTTACTCACACTTCTGACTCTGTCATCCTGGTGGAAGAGTTAGAAGACTGCTTCCAGTACTAAGGCAGAGAAGAAGAGAAGGATGTCATTTTTGAGGAACTAACTGCAAGCTGAGCAGTGTAACTGGGATCAGAGCACATGGAAAAGGAAAACGGAAAGACTTGTAAGAGGGACTAAGTTGTGAAATGCCTTCATGGTCTTCTTCATTTAAAGTGCTCCAGTCACCATCTCTTACCACCCCCATCTCTTTGCATTTACTCTTTATAGGGTTCACAACTATGAATCTGTACGTGCTATTTTCTAGTAGAAGGTAAATTTCTTGATGTCAGGAACCATTTCAGTTTATATATATATCCAATGTACGGTATACAGTAGAAGCTTAATAAATGTTTGTTGAATGGATGTATGTGTGCATGTAGCACAATTAATACTATGATATATTTTAATAAGAAAAGAGTTAGCTTAGCATAATGTATAGACGATTAGATTCAATGCTAGGAAGACCTTGGGATAAGACCTGCCTCTGACAAAGCTGTGTTGCTGCACAAATCACCTAACCTCACATAAACCTAGGCAACTTTCTAACACTATGTGTTGCCAAAAAAAGGGGGTTGATGCCAAATGTTTAATAATTGGCTCTCAGGAAAAGAAAATGTATACATTTTAAAGCACTTTCAGGCACAACACATTTTTAAGTTTAATATGTTAATATTTAGTTTAATATTAATATTTTCTTAATCATTTTCTGAACAATAAACCAAGCCCTGATTTGCAGCCAGTTTCCAAATGTAAATATTCACACTGAAAATTCAACGTAAGTTGGTTGGAGCTGACTTCAGCACACTTCTGATTACAAAGAAGGGATATTGATATGAGGCTTCCATTCAAGTCCTTATCTCTACTTTATTAAGAGTACACAGGGCATGGTTTTCCTCTTCCACAAACAATTTTCAGATTTGCCACAAAACAAATTTGTATGTTAAGAGGACAAGAAAACAGCAAGCAAACATACATACACACACACACACACAAACACACAAACTCAATAAAAGCAAATTACAAGGGCAGATCCAAAAGAGTGCTGACTTGTCCTATTTAAGTTAGATTTTCCTGCATTTAAACACTATATTTATTTCCTTTGTACAGCTTCTCCCAAAGCATATTTGCAAATAGCATTTCAATTAAGTCAGCTATGTTTGTCGACCTGATCTCAGCCCCGCTCTTACAGAGCACACGGAGTTCCATTTCTGAGAAGGTTTATTCGAGTTATAGGAATGGACATCTGCTCATCTCTCAGCCTCGTGCAATCTTCTTGGATTGGTGAAAAAATGATGAAGCTCACATTCTCCTACTCTCATGGCCTCGAGGGAAATAACTGCAGCTACAGATATAGAAAAGAAGGGGGAGAAAGCAAGAATAATCTTGCTTTTCCACCGTCCTTTATTTACACTCTTCATGGTTTCTCTTCCTTTTGGTATTTTTGACTTGTGTATAGGGGTCAGTTGATACAGCTATGATCCAAAGTCCTGTTTCTGAAAACTAAACTTTAGGCCCACAATATATCAGCATTTATTGAAAATAATAAAACAAAACAAACCTCTCAAAAATATTTTTCTTGCTTTTAAAAGAGTAATTTAGTTGGCAAAATGTCTTTTTCCTATAATTTCATCTGCTGTACAATTAAAAGAATTTATATACAACGATTGAGAAGAACCTTTGATTTTGTCAGCACAAAGAACTTATGATATGAGAAATCTCTCCATCACACAGAGGACAACCAGCTTATAATTTAACATTTAATTATAATTATATATTATATATATCATAATTAATTATAATTTAACATATAATTCTAGAGAATTATCTGAGCTAGAAAGTATCAAAGGCAGGATATGAACTATGATCTTGCTTCTAAGCCTAGCATTTAATCATTTTATCTACCATGCTACAAATTCACTCTGTCTACATACATAGGCAGATATGTGTGTGAAAGTTGTGGTATACATTTATGTGTGAAGTATTTGTATATGTATAGATATATGTAGACATAAATGTACTCATGTCCAGAGCTATGGTGTCAGAGTACAGGGAATTATCAATGAGAAAACTCTCTTAATCATTGCAGGTAAGCAATAGTTCTTCACCCTTGAGTCTTAAGAATTTGACTGGGAGCATTGAGAGGTTAAGCCACTTGTTAGAATCAATCAATAAATTACTGAGCATTTATTAAGTGACCACTTTGTGCCAGAGTACTAGAATAGGAGCTAGTGACACAAAAGCAAAAGCAAAGCATTCCCTGGTGTCACAGACTTGAGCCCAGGTCTCTTCATGACTGTGGGAGTGGACCTTGATCCACTATACTGTGCTACCTTTTTACATACCCATATACAAAGAGAGAGAGAGAGAGAGAGAGAGAGAGAGAGAGAGAGAGAGAGAGAGAGAGAGAGAGAAGATATATAGAAAGGTAAATAGGCAGAATGATGAAAGAAATGATAAATAGTACGTAGGCTGATATAAATATCATAGAGATTAGATCTATTGGCAGGTGATAGACAATACACAGACAGATACATACATACATCCATGCATAGATACGTAGATGATAGATAAATGGATAGATATGATAGGTAGATGGATGGATGGATAAAAGATTAAGATAGGAGTAAATAAGTAGACAGCATAATAGATGAGAGAGAGAGAGAGGTAAATAAATAAGCAGCATCATACAAAAAATAAATGAGAGATATAGGTAGATAAGAGGTAGATTTATAGATATTGTTTTCTGTTTTTCAATATCATTATACAGAAAAATGGTGTAAAAATAAGTAAAATTTTACCTTTACCCCCATAGACTATGAGTTTGAGTTTGAAGAGACAAAAGGGAGCAGAGCTTCTCAGACCAGGGTTCCTCTCACAAAATGCACACAGACATGCCTGTCTTTGTCCATGTGAGGTCCTGCTGTGGGACACCAGGGTGACTGATGTCAGGAGGGCAGTGATTTGGCAGAGCCCTGAGAAATGGAAGCTTGGATGGCACTTACTGGCTTTAGGCAGTGCTACTAATAGCCCTTCATTTTAATAATGAGCAGAAAATGGAGCCAGAAATTTGCATAACAAGCAGGATGCACTATGATGCACCGCCGTGCCATGAGTCAAATGCCCTGTCCCATCTTGAGATAATGTGACAGTAATTCTGGGCATTACAGTGGCTTACTGCATCTGCAAGTCATTATTTCCATTGGAAATAACTGGCTGTTCCACGACCCATTGATGTACCTCAAGGGGAATGGCAGGAGAGTTCCTCTAATTAACATGAGCTACCCGTGTGCAAAAGTAAATAATCAGCACGATGCGATCTCCCCACACTAGTGAAGGTGTTTTCTTTTGATCCACTTTGATTTAGCAGCCACACATTTGCAGTTCTCTTGTTCTCTTTTTGCCTTTTGTGGTGTACTTCTTTGGGATTTGATTTGCTAATTTCTCTGTTCACTAAGAACCTCATCAGTGGAATGCCCTGTGAGATGTCAGGTTGTTAGAAATTCCCTCCCCATGAGCGCACAGGCAGTGAAAAAAAACAAAACAAAACAAAAAACAACAAGTTGCTACTGTTGACCATTAGCACCAGGCTCTGGTGAGGGTTAAGATAAGGCAACCAGATGCAATGTCCTCCAGCTTTGTGGCGCCACAGTTCAAAAAGAGCTGAACCTGAAATCAGGAAGACTTGAATTCAAATTCAGCCTCAGACACTTAACTAAGTGTGTGACCCTGGGCATATCACCAAGTCACTGCCTGCCTCAGTTTCCCCAACTGTTAAATGGGTTCAATAATAGTGCCTATCTCACAGGGTTGTTGTGTGAACCAAATGATATATTTATAAAGCAGTTATTTAACACAATGCCTTACACACTGTAGGTGTTTAATGAATTTTGCTCCCTTCCCCAGATTCAGTAACCATGTAAACCCACTTTAATAATTTAAAATTTTTTTAATGTTTTTATTAATTATGAGTGAAACCAAAACTGCCACCAAGAATAAGGTATAGACAGTGCATTACCTAAGTATTTATCAAGTGGTAATTACTATGCTATGCACTGGGAATACAAATAGTAAATACAGTCCTTACTCTCAAAAAGCTTACATTCTAAAAATGGAGAATAATATACATACATGCATAGCATACGTAAAGCAGAGTTGGAAAATGGGCAGGGTGGAAGTGGATTGTGGATTGGAAGTAGAATAATTTGTAATATAGTGGTCTTAGTTGTAAGCAGCCCCAAGGAATTAGGGGAACATAAGGGGTGAGATACTGAACTGGGGGAGGAGGAGGGGAGGATGAGACCTTAAAACCACCTATATGCCATGACTTTACGTCTCTCTCACTCTTCTAAAAGTTTGGGAATATGGCTTCTGACTTCTTCACTCAACAGAAACTGCTCTCTTTGATGCTGAAAGTGAATTGTTAGCTATCAAATCTAACGATTTTTTTTCATTCTTTATACTTCTTGATGTCTTCATAGCATTTGACACCATTGACCACCCTCTGTTCTCTCTGGGTATTTGTGATGCTGCTTTCTCTTCCCTTTCTTCTCATATTTCTTTTCTTGATCATCCTTTGTGTCATGACCACTAACTGGTGAGTGTAGCCCAAGAGTTCTGTCTTGGGTTCTCTTCAATGTCTACAGTCTCTCACTTGTTGATCCCATCAGCTTCCATGGATTTAGTAATCATTTCTATGCCAATTGAATCCAGATCTATATAGCTAGTGCTTGTCTCTCTGGAGCCTCAGTCCTGCATCACCAACTGTCTAGTGTACATTTCAAACTGGATATCCTATAGACAACTCAAAGTCAACATGTCTAAAGTAGAACTAATAATATTTCCACCCCTCAAAAACGCTTCTTTTTTAGACTTCTCTGTTCTTTTGAGAAGTTATCATTCTTCAAATCGCTCAGGTGCATATATTTAGTGTTACTCTTGAATACTCACTCTCTCACCACACATACCCAGTTAGCTGCCAAATCTTGCCATTTTAGTTTCTTAATATCTCTTGGTGAGGGTATGTTGGTAAAGGTTTAACTGTAGCTCTCTGAAAATAAATGTGTGGACAACATATTTTAAAGTTTATCTGAATTACTAATATCTTCTCCCTTAATTTCTTAAGTCTACAAAAGAAATATAAATTGAGCTCTCGTTGGTAGTATTTGCCTATTTTGGAGATATGAAAGCTCACCTTGAAAATTAACAATTTATCTTCTCTGGTTGATACAAGCTTACTCCAATACATCTCTGTCTTTCTCACACATCATGTATAATATACATTATATACATATATGTACACATACATATAGATATATATGTACACATTCATATAGATATATATGTATATATATATATCCTCTTTTCTCCACTTACATGGCTAACAACCCAGTTACCAACTTGGTTGAAGTATTACAAAAACTTATTTTTTAAAAAAATGTTTATTTATTTTGTTAAATATTTCCCAATTACATTAAAATTTTTTAAACATTCATTTTTAAAATTTTGTGTTTCAAATACTTTCTCCCTCTAGCCTCTCCCCAACCCCTCAAAAAGACAAGCAATATATCAATATATATATATGTGAAGTCATGCAAAATATATTTCCATATTATTCATATTGCAAAAGAAAATACCTTCACCCTTCTCCTCCCCCCCCAAAAAACCCCCAAGAAACATAAGGTGAACAAAATGACAGTTCAATCTACACTCAGAGTTCACCATTTCTCTTTCTACAGGTATATAACATTTTTCATCATGAGTTCTTTGGAATTAATCTTGATCAGAGTAGCTAATTCTTTCACAATTCATTCTTGTTACTGCATACGATGTTCTTCTGGTTCTGCTCATTTCACTTTGCACGAGTTCATGTAAGACTTTCCAGGTTTTCCTAAACCATTTTATTTATTATTTCTTATAGCACAATAGAATTCCATCACAATCATATACCCCATAAATAGTTATATACAGTCATTCATGAATTGATGGGTATCCCCTCATGTTCCAATTATTTGCCTTCACACAGAGAAAAAATATCTGCTATAAATTGTACAAATAGGTCCTTTTCCCTTTTCTTGATCTCTTTGGGATACAAACTAAGTAGTATTGCTGGATCAAAGGATTTGTACAGTTTTATAGGTGCTTGTGCATAGTTTCAAATTGTTCTCTAGAATGAATGGACCAGTTCACAACTCCAGCAGTACATTAGTGTGCCTATCTTTCCACACCCTCTACAGCATCTGTCATTTTCCATTTCTGTCATGTTGGCTGATCTAATAGGTACCAAGTGGTACCTCAGAGTTTTTTGTTTGTCTTTTTTCTAATCAGTAGTGACCTAGAACATTTTTTCATGTGACTACTGACAGTTTCAATTTCTTCTGAAAACATCTTGATCATGCTCTTTGACCATTTATTAACTGGGGAATGACTCTTATTTTTATAAATTTGACTCACTTCTCCATATATTTGAGAAATGAGACCTTTATCAGAGACACTTGCTGTAAATTTCCCCCCTAGTTTCCTGCTTTTCTTTCTAACTTTGACTGCGTTAGTGTTGTTTGTGCAAAAGCATTTTGGTGTCATATAATCAAAATGATCCATTTTGTTTCCCATGATCCTTTCTCTCTCTCTCTTGTTTGGTCATAAACTCTTCCCTTATCCACAGATCTGACAGGTATATTTACCCATGCTCCCCTAATTTGCTTATGATACCACCCTTTATATCTAAATCATTTATCCATTTTGACCTCATTTTGCTATTTACTTTAAGATGTTAGGTATATGCTATGAGATATTGGGCAGTAACTTTTTAAAATTTAAGTTTTTGTTACCTTTAAAGTTCCAAACTATCTCCATCCCTCATCACACTACACTAGAGAAGGCCACAATTACACACACACACACACAAATAAAAACAAAAACATACTATCCATACTTGCATTTGTCAGTTCTTTTTGCAAAGGTGGATAGTCTACCTTCCTAAGTCCTTTATAGTTGGTTTGAGTATTTATATGTTTCAGAGTAACTTAAGTCATTCATAGTTGTTCTTTGAACAACATTACTGTTACTGTATACAATGTTCACTTCATTCTGCTCATTTCACTCTTTCTTATTTCCTGCAAGTCTTTCCATGTTTTCAGCTCATCATTTCTTACAGCGCAGTTAGTATTGTAATTCCACCACAGCAATAATTTTTTAATTGGTTTTCTTGCCTCAAGTCTCTCCCCATTCCAATTCATCCTTCACACAACAGCGAAGTTGTTGCCCTTAGTAACCCATCTGATCTTGTCACAGCCTTTTACCTTATCTCTATTCTTTCATGTTCACATATCTTACAATCAAACCATACTGACCTATTTAGTTTTTCTCATGCAGGACGCTCCCTCTGCCATCAGTTTTGTGCTGACTGATCCCCATGCCAGAAATGGTCTCTCCTCATTTCTGCTTCTTGGAATTTCTGGTTTCCTTTTATACTCTATTGAGTACTGCTTTCTGCACGAGGCCTTTCGTCGTCCCCCCAGCTATTGTCTCCCTCTACCCCCAAATTATCTCATATCTGTTTTATGTGTGTTTTGTATATCCTTATGTATAGGCAGCTTTTCTATGAGCAAGGACTATTTTCCTTCCTCTTTTTGTCCTGAGCACCTAACCTAGCACAGTGCTTAGTATATAGTTAGTTCTTCAGAAAGGCTTACTGATTAAATGATGAATGAATGGATGGATGAAAATGACTCTCATTGTAATTCAGCATAGTGAACAAAGGACTAGATTTTGAGTTAGAAAGTCGGGATCTGAATTAAGCCTTTACTACTTATGTGTTATGTAATCATAGACAAATCACTCACTTCACTTTCTGGACCTCATTTTCCTTACCTCTAGGATGTGGAATTTATACTCCATTTCTAAAGTCCAATCCAACTCTAAATTCCACAGTCTGATAATCCTATTGTGAACCTAGTTTAAGGCAAAGTCATTTATCAGTTACAATGCAGTGAAAATAGGGATGGATACAAAGTCAAAGGACTTGGATTCAAGGTCATGTAATTATTTTTAGTACCCATGTGACCTAGGATAAATTATTTAATTTCTCTGGCCTTCAATTTTCTCATTTATAAAATGAGGAGGTTGAACTGAATGACCTGCAGTCCCTTCTAGCTCTAAATCCTTCGATTCTATAATGGGGGCAACCACATAATTCAAAATAGGAAATCTTGACCCGATTTCCAGGTCTGGTCCTGTTGATAACTTGCTGTGTAACTTTAGGGCAAAGTGCTCAGATTTTATAGGTCTTGGATATGGTTCTTTATCAGATGTGGTAATTGATCAGATGTGTCAGATTCACAAAGTGACCTGCAAGAATCCTGAGTATGATCCAAACCAGATTAAAATGCAATTGAGAAATATTTAACAAAATAAATAAAAATACAATACAATATAGATAATGTTAATTTTTGTTTTTGTAAGTCAACATGCAGCCCCCAGAGATTGATT
Source organism: Bettongia penicillata ogilbyi (assembly GCA_023548195.1). Lineage (NCBI taxonomy): Eukaryota > Metazoa > Chordata > Mammalia > Diprotodontia > Potoroidae > Bettongia > Bettongia penicillata. The sequence goes on along the minus strand of JAJHZJ010000243.1, from coordinate 599,279 downwards.
TCTATTTTAATTTGGCCCCACTGGACTAGATAAGTCTCCAGAGATAGTTTTAATATCTGTTATAATGGGAAATTAGATGCTAAAAATAGAAGAACTCAGCAAATAGAAATTACAGGATTACAAAATTTGTGAGTTAGAAGGGACCAGAGATGCCAAATGGTCCAACTCCTTCCTAATTTATGAAGTATATCCACTATAATGTGCCTAACAGCTAGCTATTCAAACTCTGCCTGAAGTCCTCCAATAAGGGAAATCTTCCTGTCTCCTTGGGCAGAGCATTACACCTTTGCATAACTCTAACTAATAGGAAGTTTTTCATTAAATTTTCTTCTTTGCTACTTCTCCCTACTGTGCTTATTTGTCTTCTCAGAGGCCAAAGAGGAGAATTAATTTCACTTACATATGATAGTTCTTCAGATACTTGATTTTAATGATCATATCCCTGCTAGGGTAAACATACCCTTTTCCTCAACCAATTTTTGTGGCAGAAATTGAAGTTCCTTCAATATTCTAGTTACCCTATTTTGTATATTCTCCAACTTGTTGATGACTTCCCTGAAATATGTTGATGACTTTCCTAAAATATGGTGTCTAGAACAAAAGACAATTCTCAAATTGTGGATTGTCCAGTGTAGAGTGCAGTAGGACTCTCATCTCCCTATTCCTTCTTTTAAGATTACATTAGATAGATAGAATGTTAGAATTGGAATCAGGAAGATTCATCTTCCTGAGTACAAATCTGGTCTCAGAAACATATTAGCTGTGTGATCCTGAGCGAGCCACTTAACCCTATTTCCTTCAGTTCCCTCATCTGTAAAAGGATCTAGAGAAGGATTTGTCAAACCACTCCAATATCTTTACCAAGAAAGTCACAACTGAACACAATTACAAAACACTTTTCTCACAAATAAAGTCAGATCTAAGTAAGTGGAAAAAACATTAGGTGCTTTTGGGTAGGCTGAGCTAATATAATAAAAATGACAATTCTACCTAAATTAATTTGCTTATTCAGTGCCATACCAATCAAACTACAAGATAATTATTTTCTAGAGCTAGAAAAAATGATATCAATATTCACCTGGAAGAACAAAAGGTTCAGAGTATCAAGGGAACAAATGAAAAAAAAAATGCTAGGGAAGGTGGCCTAGCCCTACCAGATCTCAAATTGCATTATAAAACAGCAATCATCAAAAACAGAGGGGTAGATCAGTGGAATATGTTAGGTACGCATGATATAGTAGTTAATGAATGTAGCAATCTACTGTTTGATAAACCCAAGGACCCCAGCTTCTAGAATAAGAAATCATTGTCTGACAAAAAATTTCTGGGAAAACTGGATAACAGTGTGGTTGAAACTAGGCATAGACCAATGCCTGACCCTGTACATAAGAATAAAGTCCAAACTGGTACCTGATCTAGATATAAAGATTGATACTATAAACAAATTGGGGAAGCAAAGAACAGTGTATTTGTTAGATTTATGGAGAATGGAGAAATTTATGACCAAACAAGAGACAGAGAACATTTTGAAGTACAAAATGGGTAATTTTGATTACATTAAATTGAAAATTTTTTGCACAAACAAACCCAAAGTAACCAAGATTAGGAGGGAAGAAGAAAACTGGGAAAGAATTTTTACAACTAATGTCTGTGAAAAAGGCCTCATTTCTAAAATATATAGAGTACTGAGTCAAATATACAAGAATACAAGTCATTCCCCAGTTGATACATGGTGAAAGGATATGAACAGGCAGTTTTCAGAGGAAGAAATTAAAGTTTTCTATAAGCATATGAAAAAAATCTTCTAAATCACTATTGATTAGAAATATGCAAGTGAAACCTCTCTGAGGTACCACATCACACCCATCAGATTGACTAACATGACAAAACAAGAAGATGATAAATGTTGGAAAAGATATGGGAGAGATGGAATACTAATTCATTGCCAGTGGAGCTGTAAGCTGATTCAACCATTCTGGAGAGCAATTCTGAACTATGCCCAAAGAGCTACAAAAATGTGCAAACCTTTGAACCAGCAATATTGCTTCTGGGACTCTCACCAAAAAATCATAGAAATGGGAAAGGGTCCCACATGTACCAAAATATTTATAGCAGCTCTCTTTGTGATGGTCAAAAACTGGAAATAAAAGGGATGCCTATGAATTGAGGAATGGCTGAACAAGTTGTGGCATATGAATGTAGTGGGATATTATTGTCCTATGAGAAACAATGAACAGGAAGACTTCAGAGAAGCCTGGAAAGACTTACATGAACTGATGCTGAGTGAAAGGAGCAGAACCAGAACTTGTTACACAGCAACAACCACAGTGTGCAAGGAAATTTTCTGGTAGAAATGCATAAACTAAAAGAAAAATTGCACTGGACTCTTCAGGCAAAATGCCTTCGACATCCAGAGAAAGAAGGATGGAATTGGATCACAGATAGAAACAGTCCATTTTCTTTTGTATTATGTTTTGTTTTGTTTTATGGTTTCTCCCATTCATTTTAATTCTTCTATTCAACATGTATTTAATAGGAATATACATGTAGAACCAATATAAGATTGTACACCATCTCAGGGAGGGAGTGGGGAGGGAGGAGGCAACTGGGGGAGGAGGGAGTGGGAAAAAATCTAAGATATATTGAAGTGATTGTCGAATACTGAAAGCAAATAAAATAATTAAATTTAAAAAAACAGGAAATATAAAAAAATAAAATAGATTTCCATATCCCAAAAAAAAATATGTAGTTTCCTTCCTTCCTAAAAAACAAGTCCCATGTGGAATCACAAAAAGTCATATATGAAGGGGAAAAAATTTGACAATAAAAAAAAGATTACATTAAGTTTTTGTCACTATTGACTCATATTAAACTTGTGACCTACTGAAACCATCATAATTTTTCCCATATAAATTGCCATCCAACCAAGTAAGCCTTCCTCATTTTGTATTTGGAAAGATTTCTTGAACCTAAGTTTAATATTTTATTAAATTCAGTTTAATTCTCTAGCTCACAAAGATTTTTTTTCTAATGTGAATGTTATTCAGTGTGTTATCTATCCTTCCAAGACTTGTATTACCTGAAAATTTAATAAAAATGCCATCTAGATATTTATCCAAATTAGTGATAATTATGCTAAATAAAAATGTTAAATCACTTAGAGCCTCACACAGGTCCCTTGGGCACTCCATTGGAGACTTCCTTCCAAGTTGATTTCCCATCATTGAGGGCTATTCTTAGAGTCCAGTCATTCAACTAATTGTGAAACTTTTTAACTGAACTATCATCTAGCCCACATCCTTTTATATTTTCCACAATAATAGCATGAAGTTTTTATCAAACATTCTGTTAAAATCTAGGTCAGCTATATCTACAGCATTCTCTTTAACTTCCAGTTTAGTAACTGTTAAAAAAAAGGAAATAAATTTAGTCTGGTACAATCTGTACTTAATGAAACCATATTGCCTCTAACATCCCTACATTTTTTCTAGATGTTCACTAAACACCTCTTTAATAAGCTGTTCTAGTATTTTGCCAAAAACCAGCACAAAGTTCACTGATAGATGGAAAGCCATGTGGCACTGAATAGATACAGGTTTTTTGGTATTCTAAACCTTTCTGATTTTTATCTAGTATTCAAAAAAAATCTCTGTGGCACTTTGTTCATTATTCTTTTAACAATGAGACACTTTCTAGAGAGATTTTGATATCTAAGCTATTTTTGACACAGTTTTGTATCATTGACAAAAATACATTACTGCTCATATCAATGATTTTTTAGTTGCCATTCATCCAGTATGTCTGTATGGAAAGTACTGGTATCCTGATACTTTTGTCAGTATTTCATCAGTATTGAAACCATTCTCTATAGAATGAGAGGAATGGAGTAGATGGCCTCCAAGTTTGCTTCCAGCTCTGATCTGTACTTGTGAAATACTGTCTCTGTAATTATCATGTGGAATCTAGAGATCCCATGATCCATATGGGGTATTAGCTCAAAAAAGTAGTTGGACTTGACTATGTTATCTAGAAAAATCCCATGCCAAGAATGGTCTTGGTTGTATCATTAGAAGAGCATTAAAAGGACAGTGTAGTAGACTATCCCTTCCTCTTCTCATTTGACCCTGACAACAAGGTCTTAATCCAAGGGTGAAGTTATGGCCAGTCACAAATAATTCATCTTTTATTAACAAGTCCTAAATTCCACAGTAGTTCTTAACAGCAAGGGATTCTCAAAGGCTAGAAAACTGAATAAACTTAAACTTCAGGAAGCAGTAAGCTCTTACTTTAGGAAATCAATAGCCTTTTACCATGGAGAGCTGCAGAAAACCTTTTTGGCTCCTCTGACTAGAAGTCAAGGCTCTGATCCCCATTCTAACCATCACTCATTTTCAGGGTACTTTGATTCTCTGTCTCTCATGTGGAGGCAACAAGGTGCTGGCCCCTGTCTGAACTTGGGTCCTGTGGAGAAAAAGATTCCCCAACAGAGAAAATAAATACTTCCAAAGTTCTTTGTATATCTCCCAGGCTCGCGGTAGGCACAGCACACTTGCTCCCTCTGGGTAGCACTGTAACTCGCCCTTCTAATTAACCTCTCCTACAGGGTTGCCAGATGAGCTGCTGACAACCAGCCCAAAGCAACTAAAACCTACCAAGATAGCAGACATGGGTTGTTAAATTTCTTCCATTAATTCCAGGAGCCAGTGAGAGTCTTTATAGTTGTACTCAAATCCACAAAGCAATAGGGTTGATACTGCTGAGAGAAATAGGGAAGACTGTGGATGAGGTGATACCTAAGGCCTCTGCCAGCTCTAATGCATGAGATCCTATGTTTCAGGTTAGATTTCTTTTAAAAGGCATTTCCTATAATTCACATCGAGAATGGTACAGTTAGAGTTGAATTACCCTAAAAGTCAAAAGAAACATTTTCTTGGTGGGAGGAGGTTGAGGAAATGTTCCTGTAAATCTAGATATCCTCTTGACAGGGATCATTATGACACAGTAATGTTTCATCAGGGTTTGGTGAAATATGTGATTACAAGAGTGCACCCAGCTGTCCTGAGAGTACTGTGGTTCAGTTAGGGGCTTTGAGTTTTTGGAAAGATGTAGGTCAATATGAATCTCTTCCAGTGGAGGGCAATCAGAATGATGAGGGGATTCTCAATCATGCTAAATGAGGAACAATTTAATATATTGGGGGTATTTGGCCCAAAGAAAAATGGCTTAGAGGTGATAGGATTCTTAATCATGCTAAGCAGAGATCAGTTTAATGAATTTGAGGTGCTTAGCCTATAGAAAGGATGACTTAAGGGAGATGTGACAGCCTTATTCAAATACTGCAAGGGCTATTATTTACCAGAAGTAGAAGACTGACTCCAGAAAGCAGAACCAGTAGCAGGAGGTAGGAGTTATTAATAAGCAGATTAAGACTTGAAATTAAGAAATTCTTAACAATCTGAACATGGAGTTGGCTGCCACAGGGGTTCAAGAAAGTGGGAAGTAAGAGGAAGATGGTTGGAGGAAGACATTTGCCATGAATACTGATACAAAGCAGGAAGATTTCAGTATTGTACTAATAGAAGCATTGTGATGGGATGGGAGGAGGGATAGGAGGAGGGTGGGCAAGGGGATATAGGATGACAGTATATGATCTTAACTTATCTTAAAAACTTAAATTTTTAACTAAAAATTCACTGGAGGCAGTTGTCTCCAAATCTAATTATTGCTATCCAATTCTGATGATGAAAATGATCATTAGAAGGAACCAAGGAAGCATTGTTAGGGATTATGAAGACCTAGAAAGGGACTGATGGCCTTAAGGGCACATGTGATGATGAGAACATCATTGCTATCCATTAAAGTCAAAGATTTCGAAAGAGAAGGAAAGATATTGGAAATAGACAGGTAGCTAAGAAAATGTTATGTGAGAATAACATTTAGAATTAGGAGATGCAGCTTAATATGTAGAATTGATGAGTTCTTAGTCAGGGATGGAGTGCACCAAATACAGGGTGGTATTACAGATATACATACATACATACACACACACATACACACACACACACACACACACACACATATATATATATATATATATATATATATATATATATATATTTGATTGGAGTCTTGCAAATCTGGTCAAGAGAGAAATGAATTGAAAAGGAATGAGAGAGGAAAAACCACCTCTATCAGCCTAAGGATCTAGATATCATAGAAACTATTTGTAATGTAAGGGGGAAATTTTTAAATGTCCAGTAATTCATAGGAGATGAAATAGATAGAGAATGTGTTAAGAGCTTGCTATGTGCTGGGCGTTATACTAACTCTGGGAATGCACATATAAGCAAAAAAATGCCATCCTTCTCTTCAAGGAGTTTACATTCTAGTAAGGGAAGACAACACATAAAAGGGAGCAGAAAAAGAGGGGAAACAAGGAAGGCACCCATAGGGGCTAAGGAGACTTTTAGGGGCTTGTCTGGGTTTCAGGAGAACATGACGACTGGCTTGGGTGCTTTCTCAAATGGAGATGTTCTCCAATTGGAGATATGGTGACAACAAAACATAGGGCTTTCAATGTCTATAAAGCTAATAATAATATCTATATTTACATATTTATACATATAGTATTTTAAAAAATTGAAAACCCTAAATAGATATGTGCATATTTGCAAGAAGACCTTCAAGATGGTGACCTGTAACTGCCATAATCTTTATTGTTCATTCATATCTGACTCTTGTTGCTCTCATGGACCATAGCAAAACAGGCCCTTCTATCTTCCACCATATCCAAAAGTCTGTCCAAGTTCATGTTCATTGAATTCATGATGGTATCTACAACTACCCTCTGGCAAATTCCACCCCAAAATCACTGTCATTTTCTATTGTAACACTTCAAAAGAAAAAAGGGTAATTTTGCTCTTCGGTGTCCTTTGACCTATGTGATGTTCTTCATCTTCCTCCATTTACCTAATAGAACCACTTAATCTTTGAAAGATTATCTCTAGAATTACCCTCGATAGCATAGAAATGGTCACTGACTTCATTTCAGTCATGGTGATAGACACATGAGAAAGATTGGTCCTTAACTTTATGACTAGAAGGAGTCTTCAAAATGTTTAGTTGAGCAATCAATGCTAGATGGCCCTGGAAGAGCTATGTCAGTGGCCAAATTTGCACACTTGCAAACACTATTTTAAGAGAGACTTTCTCTATGACTGCTTCAGATATACTATATGCATCGTAGGTTAAAGAGAAACTTTTTATCACTTACATTTCCCTCAGTGATAATGCTGTCCTGATCTATCTTCCACTTCTCCTGTGGTCCTAGACAGACGTAAATAGTAGAATGCCTAGGTTCCATTATCTGAAGGAAACACAGATGAACGCGTATGGTCTGAACGTTTGCTCAAGCTCGCTAAAATCCCCCAAAGCCATAGAAGCTTACACACAAAGGTTAGGTTCCCCAAAGCCACCATGGTGTGCATTAATACTTACTAACAAACTAGGATGCATTCAGCATGAGTGAAGAAGCTTTATTAAGAGATTCCCTTGGGGTAATACTTGCCAAAAAAGCAGCTTTGACCTCTAACATAGAACCTCTAGGATCGTCTTGGAATGATCGTTCACCCTCCAGTCACAAAGTAAAGAAACAATCATTTGTCCTTGTTAATGGGTGTCTGAGATGGTACCATGCCCCCGTTCATACACAAACTAATGTAATTTGCAGTCCAGCTCAGTAAAATTGCAGATGTCCAGTCTCTAAATCACCATCAATCTCCTCTTGCTGAAGACTACAGTAAACAATGAGGCTGTAGTTACTTCTTTCATAAGAGATAAATTCGAAGGCAGTTAGTCCTTTATGATGGAAACAATCCTTGTACCTATGCACTGCTCCTATGCTTTTCTATGATTTTTCTTATGTGATTGCCCCATGATCCTGCATGCAACTTAGAAATTGCTTCTAATGATTCAACCATTCCCAAATCAGCCAGTCCATTGGTTTAATACCTACCATATACCAGGCACTGGGCTAAAGCACTAGGAGAAATCAACCTGGGAGAAAGACCTTCATAAATGATCAACATGGAAATGCCCATCTCCCCTATGGATATGATATCTCACTAGCCCACTAATCTTAATTGTAGAGTAAGGAACTCTCATGGGTCTTGCTGCATTATCCTAGCAGAAATCAACTTTTAAAGTAAAAGATGAATGAAGCTTGGTGAGGAGAGACTACAGATAGAGTAACATCCAAAAGATGTTATTTCTTTTAAATGTTATTGGTGATTTTTGTTTTTATATTTTTATAAATTTGAATTGTATAGCTCCACATAGTCAGTGAACCTACCCTCACAACAAATAAGAAAAATAATGTTATGGAAAACCTATCAAAATTTTGACATCATATACAATGAAAGGAAGAAAGGATGGTGCCTCTTCTCATTCCCAGTACCAACCTACATCATTATAATCACACACCATTCAGTTTCATTTTATTATTCTTGTCATTTAATACATTTATTGTACATATTTTTCCCATGGTTATGAGGCATTCACTTCGAATCAGTTCAAAGAAGACATCCCATTTTTCTCTGAACTCTATATTATCATTTTTTATGGCATTGCAGTCAACCGTCATAATTTGTTTAATCAGTTCTCAAAGGATTAGCAACTATCTTGTTTGTGATTTTTCACAAAATAAAAATACTCTTCTGAATATTTTATTTTATATGAGATTTTCTAGGGCAGTGTTCCTTAAGCATTTTTGGTGTCAAGAACCTTTTACACTCTTAAAATATTTTTGTTTCTGTTGTTAGTTATTTTTCCATCATTTCCATTTATTTATTTCATGACTCCTCTTGGGGTTTTCTTGGCAAAGATACTAGAATGGTTTGCCATTTCCTTCTTCAGCTCATTTTACAGATGAGGTTACTGAGACAAACAGGGTTAAGTGATTCATTTGCCCAGGGGCACACAGCTAGTAAATGTCTGAGGCCAGATTTAAACTCATGGAGATAAGTCTTCCTGATTCCATTTTTCCAACACCATTTTTCTATCCACTGTACCACTTAGCTGCCCCAAAATAAAATTATTGATTCCTTACCCTACCAAAAAGTTTTTATTTATTTGAATAATATATTCTATGGGATAATATATATTCATATATAAGATAATACATATACAGTAATATTTATTTATTTGAATAATATATATATTTAGTATATTAGAAATTAAAATTTCTTAGTGTAATTATGAAACTAGTTTGAGCTCACAGACCCTTAGGGATCCTCAGACTACCCTTTGAGAACTGCTGTGGGGGCAGAGCCAAGATGGCGGAGTAGAAGGATGCACATTTACGAGCTCCGAAACCACAGCCCATAGCACTAATGTAAAAAGAGTCCCCCATAACTTCTGGACCATTGAAAAGGGTACAGAAACGGAGTGGAAGAGATTTCCGTTCCAGGGAGCCCTGGAGACCCGTCCCCAGGATCCGTCGCGCCCCGGAAAGCGGACACCACCCCAGCACTGCCCTGGCCGGGGCCCCAGAGAAACTGACCTGAGCAGGCTTCAGGGACGGAAGCTCCGGCAGCCGGGAAAGTCCCTCCGCCCACAGAAGCTACAGGTCAGCGAGAGAGAAGGCTAGGCTGGATGAGAGGGGGAGCGGAGTGTCTCCATGACTCAGGCCCCCTTGGGAGGAAGCGGCGGCAGCAGAGATGGGGGCAGGAAGCGGCGGAGGCAGAGGCGTGGGTGGCAGCAGAGGCAGCAGTGGCTGCGGCCGGCCCAGGACTCCCCCCAGCAGCAGGCAGGATCCTCATTACGGAAGATCTCTACATAAACAACCTGAGGGAGCTGAGCCTGGGAGACGGCCCTGCCCCACCCCGCTCTTTTACTGAAGGCCTCTGCATAAAGCCCCTGAGGGAACTGAGCCTGGGAGGCGCCCCCCCCACCCCAGCACCAGAACTAAAGCTCACATTGATTAGCGGCGCGAAAAGCCCATTTGAATCTCAGAGCCCAAGCACTAGCTGGGCGGATCTAGGCGGGGGTGGACAGGAATCTCAGAAGTCAAGTAACCGGCTGGGAAAATGCCTAGAAAAGGGAAGAAAAATAAGACTATAGAGAGTTTTTCCAACAAATGCAAATGATCCCCACATTCAGATCTGACGAGGATGAGGAAATATTCTTGCCATCAGGGAAAGACGTGGAGGGTGGGGCCTCAGCACCCCAGACACCCCAGGGGGATGTCGGGTGGGCTCAGGCCTTGGAAGAGCTCAAAAAGGATTTTGAAAAGCAAATTAGACAGGTGGAGGAAAAACTGGGAAGAGAAATGAGAGAGATGCAAGGAAAGTATGAAAAACGGGTCAATACCTTGGTTAAGGAGACCCAAAAAAGTGCTGAAGAAAATAACACCTTGAAGAATAGGCTCACTCAATTGGCAAAAGAGGTTCAAAAAGCCAATGAGGAGAAGAATGCTTTCAAAATCAGAATTAGCCAAATGGAAAAAGAGGTTCAAAAGCTCACTGAAGAGAATAGTTCTCTCAAAATTAAAATGGAACAGATGGAGTCTAATGACTTTATGAGAAACCAAGAAATCACCAAACAAAACCAAAAGAATGAAAAAATGGAAGAGAATGTGAAATATCTCATGGGAAAAACAACTGACCTGGAAAATAGATCCAGGAGAGACAATTTAAAAATTATGGGACTACCTGAAACTCATGATCAAAAAAAGAGCCTAGATATCATCTTCCATGAAATTATCAAGGAAAACTGCCCTGACATTCTAGAACCAGAGGGCAAAATAAGTATTGAAAGAATCCATCGATCACCACCTGAAAGAGATCCAAAAAGAGAAACTCCTAGGAACATTGTGGCCAAATTCCAGAACTCCCAGCTCCAGGAGAAAATCTTGCAAGCAGCTAGAAAGAAACAATTCCAGTACTGTGGAAATACAATCAGGATAACTCAAGATCTAGCAGCTTCTACATTAAGGGATCGAAGGGCGTGGAATAGGATATTCCAGAAGTTAAAGGAACTAGGACTCAAACCAAGAATCACCTACCCAGCTAAACTGAGTATAATACTTCAAGGGAAAATATGGTCTTTCAATGAAACAGAGGACTTTCAATCATTCTTGATGAAAAGACCAGAGCTGAAAAGAAAATTTGACTTTCAAACACAAGAATGAGAAGAAGCATGAAAAAGTAAACAGCAAAGAGAAGTCTTAAGGGACTTACCAGAAGTGAACTGTTTACATTCCTACATGGAAAGACAATATTTGTAACTCTTAAAACTTTTCAGTATCTGGGTAGTTGGTGGGACCACACACACACATGTACATGCATGCATGCACACACACATACACACATACACACACATACAGAGACAGAGAGCACAGAGTGAATTGAATAGGATGGGACCATATCTTAAAAGAAATTAAGGTAGATGGTGAGAGAGAAATGTAGTGGGAGGAAAGAGGGTGAAATGGAATGGGGTAATTATATGTCATTTAAGAGGCAAGTAGGAGACTTCTTAGTGGAGGGAAAAAGAGGAGAGCTGAGAAAAAAAAAATTAGTTTACCCTCATCACATTTGACTAAAGGAAGGAATAAAATGCACACTCATTTTGGTATGAAAACCTATCTTACAGTATAGGAAAGTGGGGGAGAAGGAGATAAGCCAGGGGCGGGGATGATGGAAGGGAGGGCAAAGGGAGGAGGGAGCAATTTGAAGTCAACACTTGGGGAGGGACAGGATCAAAAGACAGAAGAGAAACAATGAGGGGCAGGGTAGGATGGAGGGTAATTCAGTTAGTCTTATACAACACAACTATCAGGGAAGACATTTGCAAAATTACACAGATATGGCCTATATTGAGTTGCCTGCCTTCCCAAAGGGAATGGGTGGGGAGGGAGGGATGGGGAGAATTTTGGAACTCATAGTTTTAGGAACAACTGTTTAGTATTGTTGTTGCTACTAGGAAAGAAGACATACAGTTAATGAGGAATAGAAAGTCATCTGGCCCTACAGGAGAAAAGAGAAGATGGAGACAAGAGAAGGGAGGGATGACAGAAGAGAGGGCAGATTGGAGAAAGGGAAAATTAGATTGCTTGGGGTATTGGGGTGGGGGGAGGGCTTAAAAGGGGAGAAAATTTGGAACCCAAAATTTTGTGAAAATGATTGTAAAAAGTTTAAATAAATAAATAAATAGATAGATAGATAAATAAATAAAAAAGAGAACTGCTGTTCCCATGTATATTATTATAATGTCATCAGTTAATATTAATGGTCAGTGGTTGAGACAAGTCCTGAGACCTGCCTTTTGAATGACTCAGGGATTCTAACTTTTTTGTTAAGTTGATTCTAACTCTTTTTGTTGAACACAGAATGAGGCATTCAGTGGTGAGAAACTGGGCAAAAAAACTTCCCACCATCCTTAGTGGTCTCATAATTCTTTCAGTCAATGATTATTTTGAGTTTCTCACCTGACTCTAGAGGTTGCCTCCTTTACGCATGCCACTGATGGTAGGAATCTCCTCAGATGTTTCTAGTATGATTCCAGACAAGATCATTAAAGCTTGGTGACAACTTAGAAAAGGTTCCTGGTCACAAACTCTGTGATTTCTACTGCAGTACGTGCTGACATTATGTCAGAAATTATATTATGTGGAAATATGTGTGCGGCCAATCTGGCACAGAACCCTGATTGTTGTAGGAGAGTATTGGTTCTATTTAGTAGCTTTCTGCAGCTAAACCAGGTTTGAAATGGAAACAGGAACCATCAGCGCCATTTTGAGGAGTCAACCACAAACAAGTTTTTACTCAAGAAATAATCTGAAAAGGTAGTCTAGATGGGTACATCCATACTGCAAGAGAGGGAGAGGAGAGGAAGAGCGACAGAGAGAGAGAGAGAGAGAGACAGAGACAGAGACAGAGAGACAGAGAGAGGCAGAGAGAGAGACAGAGAGAGAGAGAGAGAGACAGAGAGAGAGACACAGAGAGAGAGACACAGAGAGACACAGAGAGAGAGAGAGACAGAGAGAGAGAGAGAGAGAGAGAGAGAGAGAGAGAGATGCTTGTGCAGCAGAAGGTGATGTCTCCTAAAATAATTAAAAGATACAAAGGATCTCCTAGGGCTAGGGGAGACTTTATTAAGTCTGTCATCATTTGGGCATAATCCACCTGGAGTAATTGGGTCTCATGAAGAAACACTGTACAGACTGAAGATGCAAGATTTTCTACTGTGTTGGGCAGTGAATCCCAAGCAACCAGTTCTATAAGAAGCATATAAAATAGTTAGGAAGTGACAATAGCTAGAATTTACATAGCACCTCAAGTTTTATAAAATGTTTTGCAAATAACATTTTATTTATCCCTCATAACAACCCTATGGGGTATGTGATATTGTTATTCTAATTTTAGTAGATGAGGAAAATAAGAGAGATGGTTTGAAATGACTTTCCTGAGGTCACAATTTGAAAGTGTGAGGTCAGATTTGAAATCAGGCCTTCCTGATTCAAGTTCCAGTGCTCTATTCATTAGGCCACTTGGCTGCTTAAAGCATCAGCTTCTTTGATCCTCACAACACCCTGGGAGGGAAGTACTATTATTATCCCCATTTTATAGGTGAGGAAATGGAGGCAGATAGAAAGGAAAGAAAGGCTATTCCCAGGGTCACACAGTTAGTAAGTGTTTGAGGTAAGAGTAAGACACAAATCTTCCTGAGTCCAAGTCCAGTGCTCTATCCACCATGCCTCCATTTGAACTCTATTGGAGTGCACTTTAAGTTTGTCAAGGAAGTTCATTAGTGTTGTGGAAAAGGTGGCTATCACGGCTCTGGTATATTGCAGTATTTATTTATGTTCTTTGCTCTCCCAACAAAACAAAAGCTCTTTGTGGTGACTTTCATCTTTCCTGTTGCATCATATCCTCAACTTTGCATAGCACCTGGAACATAGTAGGAACTTAATAAATGATTATTGAATTAAATAGAATAGTATTGCAAATTTAAATTTTTGTCTAAGATTTCTTTATGTGGAAAGTTGGATGCCTTTGAAAGAGTGCGCCTGATAGTAGATTGGCATGTGCCATTCTCCCTTATAGTCTTTTCGATAACCAAATAAATTGTGGTGCCATGACCCTGCCTTTAGTGGTTCAGAAAATTATCTCTCCTTACATGTATGCAAAAATAGTTTTTAAAAATAACAATAACTGACATTTGGCGAAAGTGTGGTGTTGCCAGACTTAGGGTTAGGAATTCCTTTGTGACACATGCTTTCTGTCTGACCCTGGACAATCATTCAACATCTATGTCCTACGCAAATCTCTAAGACTAATTTACAGAACAGTTGTCCATCTAAATTGGTAGGGTAAATTTACTTACCATATCCAGAGTCCCTCATATCAATAAAAATCCCATTGACTCAAATAATATATTAATAGCAGCAAACTGACATTTATTAGCACTTTAAAATCTCTAAACACCATGCGTGCATTTTTAATTTGAGCCTCTACATCTCTAAGGTACGCACAACAGGATTATTTCCCCCATTTTACAAATCAACAAGTCATCCAACACTTCTATTGCACTTACAATGTGCTAAGTGACTTATTCAGGCATTGTGCTAAACCCTGGGAATAAAAAATGTAAGCAGAGAGAAAGGTAAACAAAGTTGTGTATCAAGGACTGCTGGCCAAAAGGAAGAGTTGGTATAAAAATTCAGAAAAACGTTCCAGTAAGCAAAGACTTTTGAAGTGCAAAAACATGAGGCTCTTGGGAAGAGCAGGCATCATGTCAGGTCATCAGATACTGTTTGTAACTAGTGATTTCATGACACAGTTCCCAGATACACTATAAGAAGCCATGTAGCCAATGCAATACAGAATAACTGTGGGACTTGTCCATAAAAGACTTCCTTTAAGAGCAGATATCTCATATTTATTTGTGTTCTTGTTTTGAGGGCTTGTTAATGGCTGAACCTTCTCAGGCAGTTTTTCTTCTGATCACAACCAGTTCAAGATAATGACCAATCTGGCAACTCCAGAAAATGATTAGATTAATGCAAATGAATAGAACAAGAAAGCCTATTGACATCAATGTTTTCTGTGTAGGTGACATTACATTATCTGTGATCTATGGGATCAGATAATTGAGCATTCAATTTTACCCTTTAAGGTTGGTAGATAAGCATGATACCTTGGAGCAAAAAAACTTGCATTCCGAATACGTTGATACAGTTAAGAATCTAGCCAGATCCCAGAAGAGGTTTGTAATCAGTACCAAGTAAAAGGGACAACTTCAGATGCACCTTTGAGACTTGCCATTATACAATTCCAGAGATGGACAAGACTTCAGAGACCAACTCTGATCCAACCCATATACTCTTTAGGGCAGCAATAAAATGCCAGGTCTGAAGTTGGAAAGACCAGAGTTCAAATCCAGACTCAAACATTTACTAGCTGTATGACTCTGGGAAAGTTACTTAACCTCTGTTTGCTTCAGCTTCCTCATCTGTAAAGTGGGACTAGCACTTACCTTTTGAGAATCAAGTGAGATAACAATTGTAAAGCACTAGGCATGGTTCCTGGCACATAGTAGGAGCTATATAAATGTTAACTATTATGATTATAATTCTATATGAATGAGATTATACTCTATAGAATATAGATAAGAACTGATCATCCAACCTTAGCTTGGAGCTCCTACCTATTGAAAGAATCAATTTAATTTTTGATAACTCTAATTAGAAAGATATTTTCCTAAGCAAACTAGGGGAACATGGAATGATTTGCCTGTAAGATTATGGATAAGGGTAGAATTTATGACCAAACAAAACATAGAGAGCATTATGGGATATAAAGTGAATGATTTTTTATTACATTAAATTAAAAAGGGGTTGTACAAATAAAATCAATGCCATCAAGATTAGAAGAAATGCAGAAAACTGGGGGAAACTATTTGTAGCAAGTTTCTTTGATAAAGGTCTCATTTCTCAAATATATAGAAAGCTGAGTCAAATTTACAAGAATATAAGTCATTTCCCACTTGATAAATTGTCAAAGGATATGAATAGGTAATTTTCAGATAAAGAAATAAAAGCTTTTATAGTCATATTAAAATGCTCTAAATCAGTATTGATTAGAATTAGACCAACTCTGAGGCTCTATCTCATATCTATCAGATTGGCAAATATGACAGAAAAAGAAAATGACAGATTTTAGAGGGGATGTGGGAAAATTGAGACACTGATGCAGTGTTAGCAGAGTTGTGAACTAATCTAACTATTCTGGAGAACAGTTTGGAACTATGTCCAAAAGGGTTATAAAAACTGTGCATACCCTTTGATCCAGGAATATCACTATGAAGTTTGTATCTCAAAGAGTTTTTTGAAGGGACCTATATGTAAAAAAATGTTCATAGAAGCTCTTTTTTGCTGGCAAAGAATTGGAAATTGAGAAAATATCCATCAATTGGGGAATGGCTGAACAAGTTGATGTATATAAGTGTAATAGAATATTATCATTCTATAAGAAATGATGAGCAGGCAGATTTCAGAAAAACCTGGAAAGACTTGACATGAACTGGTGCAAAGTGAAGTGAGCCGGACCAGGAGAATATTGCATACAATAAGAGAAATTTTAGACAATAATCAACTATGAATGACTTAGCTATTCTCAGCAATACAAAGATCCAAGATCATTTTAAAGGGCCTGTGATAAAAAAAAAATGCCATACACCTCCCAGAGAAAGAACTGGTGGAGTTTCTCCCTACTTCCATGGTCTCGCTGATCCAAGCTATCCTTCAAAGAGATGCCAAGCTGATATTCTTAAATTGTACATGTGAATACATCATTCTCTTACTCAAATATCTTCAGCAAATGTATAATGTGGTCTGGGTACGGCACTGATCCCCAGTTCGCTCCAAGTTCTTTCCCTAAGTGGAGCCTGGCTCATTTACTCTACCTGAATTTACTTTCACAGGTGAAAGCAGTTCCCCAGAAAAGCAGCCACGTGGTTACTACTCTCAACCTCAGCCTATTAGATGTGACCCTTCTGGATTACTAGACTCACGGATACTATAGCACATCAGCTGCTATTAGTGTATTTTCCTTTTAGCAAATCAGCCAATAATATTTAATTAATCTTAACCCAAACATTTACTGCAAATGCAAAGCAAACGCCTTAGATTTAAAGAGCATTCAACCCATAAACTTTAATAGCACTCTATCCTCAATGTGAATGGGAAGAGTGGGCTCACATTTAAACATCCAGGGTAGTAAAGCTTATTGCATGTGTTAGGAACATATATGGTCAGAACAATTCACTAGATTTCAATGCTCTTTCACCAAAACTGTACATAAATGTTCCCTGATGAATTTCTACTGCTAAGCTGTGATGATCCACACTGCACTTGAGTAACACCTAATTGAGCACAATGTCTGAGTCAGATTAGTACATCTACTGGTATTCTTTATTGTTCTGTTTCTAAACTGTTCCTCAGTTGGTCTTATTTCTCCATAGCATTTATCAATCTAAAAGTTCTCTAATTCTTCCCCAACAAATCCCTAGAAACTTTATGTTCTCTATTCACTCCAAAGTTCCAAAGCCTATTACATGAAAATTAGCAGTTGCTGCCTCAAAAAAAAAAAAAATTCAATGCAGATTTAATTCACCAACTATTCTCTTAGAATCTTAAGTCAGACGTACCTCAGATAAATGAACTGTCAAAATTTATTCCCTTAGACTAAGCCAAAATAAAAAAAAAATAGTGATATTATAATCCTCTAAAATCTGGTTTCCACCTGTATTTCTTGTGTTTTTCTTACTACTGCCCTTCACATAGTTTCCATTTTAGTCATTAATAGCTTGCTACCTCTTGGCTCTACATGGCATTCCATTCCCAACCTTGTACTTTTATACAGGTAGTTTCCTAGGTCTGAAATGCACCCCTTCCTCATATCTTTTAAAATTGTGATGTCATTGGTCTTTAAAAATGAAGGATGGAAAACAGCAACAACATTTCTGGCTTATTTCAAACCACAGTGTAAATAGTTCCCAAATCATTTTCCTTGACTTTCTCCACTCTCTCCCTTGGTAACCTCATCTACTGCTATACAGGTTTGACAGTCACATCTATAAAGCTGACTCCTAAATCTGTCTCTTGGAATTCTTAACATGGGGTCAAGGAACTTGGAACTTTGAATAGTTTGATAACTCATTTCAATATAATTGACTTCTTTTGTAATCTTAAGTATTTTATTTCATGAATTTAAAAAACATTGAGAAGTGTACTGTTATTACACCATTTTAAAAGGGTATACATAGACAGAGGGCATGGGTATAAGTTGACTTTGACATGATGATAAAAAAAAATCTAAGTGGTAAAAAGGGATTTTACTGAGAAAAGGAAAAGAAGAGACAAAGGTAAATTATATCACATGAAAAGGCACAAAAATCTATTAGAGGGAAGAGATGTAGGGAGATGAGCATTATTTAAGCCTTAGTCTCATCAGATTTGACTCAAAGAGGAAATAACAATCAGTTATGTATAGAAATCTAACTTACCCCATAAGAAGTAGGAGGGGGTAGATAGAAGGGAGGGAAGAAGTAGTAATTGTAAAGGGGAAGAAAAAGAAGGGGACTAATAGAAGGTAAGGCAGACTGGGGGACTCTACTCAGGAGGGAAAGGGAGAAAGGAGAGAGAAAAGCATAAAACAGGGGGAATAGGAAGGATAGTAATCATAACTGTAAATGTGAATGGAATGAACTCCCATAAAATGGAAGTAGATGAAGGATGTGTTAAGAACCATAATTCTACAATATGTTGTTTTAAAAAACACATTTGAAGCAGAGGGATACACACAGAGTAAAGGTAAAAGGCTGGAGCAGAATATACTATGCTTCAACTGAAGTAAAAAAAATAAAAGCAGGGGTAGAAATCCTGATTTGAGACAAATCAAAAGCGAAATTTGATCTAATTAAAAGAGATAAGGAAGGAAACTACATCCTGCTGAAAGGTATCATAAATAAAAATGTGCATACCCTCTGATGCAGTAATACCACTTCTAGCTCTGTATCCCAAAGAGACCAAAAAGCAGGGAAAGGATCCACATGTACAAAAGTGTTCATAGTAGCTATTCCTGTGGTGGCAAAAAAAATTGGAAATTGAGGAAACGTCCATCAATTAGGGAATGGGTGAATTGTGGTATATGAATGAATTGGAATATTATTGTCCTATCAGAAATGATGAACAGGCAGACTTCAGAAAAACCTAGAAAGACTTACATGAACGATGCTGAGTGAGATGAGCAGAACCAGGAGAACACTGTTCACAGTAACAGCCACATTGTGTGATGATTGACCTGATAGACTTAGCTCTTCTTAGCAATGCAAGGATATAAGACAACTCCAAAAGACTCATGATGAAAAGTCTATTCACATCTAGAGAAAGAATTTGGAGTCTGAATAAAAATGAAAGCACACTATTTGATCTTTTCTTTTGTTGTTGGGAAAGGGGAGAAGATTTAAAACTCAAAATCTTATGGAAGTGAATATTAAAAACTAAAAATAAATAAATAATAGAAACACACATACAATAATATGTACTGTAATATTAAGGTCATAGATTCATTTAGAATGTATTGTGGAGTATGGTCCAATATATTGGTTTAATAACTGTTTTTGAGTCTAATGGTTTAGTTTGAGCCTAATTTCTGAGAGACTACTATCAAGTTTTCCTAGTGATTTTTATCATATATGGAGTTCTTTCCTAAGTAATTTATGTATTTTGCTCTGTTGAACACTGGATTATTAATCAAGTTCCATTGTTTCTGATTCTCCCTTGTCTAGTCAATTTCCACTGACATACCCTCTCTGTTTCCTAACCAGTACCAGATGGTTTTGATTAATGCTGTTTTATTATATAACTGGAGATCTGGAATTACCATGTCCCCTTTTAATCCTTGACTTTTTTCATTATTTCTCTTGATAATCTAGATCCTTTGTTTCTTTTTTAAATGAATGTTATCATTTTATCACGTTCTATAAAGTATCCCTTTGATAATTTTATTGGTGCAGCATTAAAAGTGCATTTTAATTTTGGAAGTATTATCACTTTTATTATATCGGCAGAGCCCACCTATGAGCACTGAATGTTCCTCTAGCTATTTAAGCTGTTCTTAATTTCTTTAAGGAGCATTTTATGAAGATAACACAGCTCGACATTGTAGTAGACAAAATACTGGTCCTGGAATCAGGAAATCCAGTTCAAAAGTCAGTTCAAATTCAAGTTCAGTTGCTTATTATCTATTTGACCCTGAAGAATTCATTTTTGCCTCAATTTCCTCAACTGCAACTTGGGAATAATGATAGCACCAACCTTCTAGGATTGTTGTGAAGACCAAATGAGAGAATATTTGTAAGGCATTTAGCACAGTGACTGACACAGTAGACACTATATGAATGTTAGTTTCATCATCGTCAATGGAATTTATATGTCATTCATGTGCTTTGGTAGATGGAATCCAGATACTTTATGCATTTCATAGGTTTTGAAACTGGATTTCACTTTCTATTATTGCTTCTTTGATTGTATTATTATTACAAAGAAATGCAGTTACTTCTTTGATGGTTTATTTTATAACCTGAAATTTAATTGAACTTATTGTCTTAACTAGCATTTTTTTCTGATGCTCTAGGATTTTCCAAAAACATATCATTAGCAAATAGGGATAGTTTTACCCCATCTTTACCTAATTTTATTCTTCCAATTTTCTTGTCTTATTGCTATAAGCATTTCTGGAACTATATTATATAACAGTGGGGAGCTAGGTCCATCCTTGTTTTATACTCATATTTTGGGGCAAAATTCAAATATGTCATCATAATGTATATAATGCTTGCTTTTGGTTTCAGATAGAAAATTTTTATGATATTAAAAAGTTCCCTTTAAGCTTACAATTTCTAGGGTTTTTTATAGCATAAATTAGTATTTTACTTTTTCAAGGTTATTTTTTAAATTCATATTAAGATAATCTTGTGGTTTAGAGGCTTTTGTGTTTAATATAACTTATTATGTTGTTTGTTTATCCCTGTTATAAATCCAACTTGGTCATAATGAATGAATTATTCATTGGATAAATTTCTGTAATTTGTTAAATTTTCAGTTTTTCCTCTTTAATAGTTCCTTGATAACTATTATTTCTTTTTTTTTGAGAATAGATTATTTAAAAAATCTCTATTTTGTCTTCCATTCGAGTATTTCATATTTTTGAAATTATTCCTGTCATTTCTTTTATATTCCCAATTTTATTAGCATTCAACTATATGTTCTGTATTCTTTTTTCTTCTCTTAATTTTGTTATGATTTCACCTTGCTTATTTGTTTTTTCATTTATCTATTTTTTTAGCTTCTTTTTAATCAAATTGACTGAAAGTTTGTCAAGTTTATGTCTTTTGAAAACAGTTTTTATTTTTATTATAAATTTTATAGATTTTTTGTTTACAGCTTACCTACTCTAATTTTTTCATTTCTCTTCTGATGTGATTAAGTTAGGTTTGTTTATTTGTGGGCTTTCTAATTTTTGCATGCATATCAAGTTCATTCATCTTCTTTTTATTTTTTCTCCTAAAGATTGTTTAATCTATATCCCAGTAATTTTGGTGTGTTGTTTCATAATTCCTAATTTCTTTCACATAATTTTTAATTTTCTATGATTTGTTCTTTAACTTACTCATTATTTACGATTTCAGTGTTAAATGTCCATTTGGATCTGTATCTTTTATTTTTGGTCCCTGAATTGATTACTAATTTTATTCTGTTAAAGTCTATAAAGAATGTATTTCTACCTCTTTACACTTGTTTGCCCTATTGATCTGCCTGAAAACATGGTCAATTTTTGTAAAAGTTCCATATGGTTCGGAGAAATGTATATGTTTTAGCAGTCCCAGATAGACGATGCCATAAGTCTTTTAGTTCTGGTTTCTCCAGCAATTTGTTCAGTTCTATATTTTCTCTTTTGGTTATCTTTCTATTAAACTTATCTAAAACTCAGAGACCTTTGAAATCTATCACTATTGTTATCTGTTTTCTTGTAATTCGGTTAGTGTTTCCTTTATGAATTTAGGTGCTTCAGAATTTGGAGCATATAAATTTAATAATAATAATAATTTTGTTGTCTATAGTTCCTTTCAGTATAATGTAGTTTACTTATCCCTTTTAAAGTTTTAAATGTTTTCCATCTTTGTATGCTAGCATAACTGTAAATTTCTTTTCATTTGATTCATGGTAAATTTTTGTCAGCAGCTCATTTTTATTCTCAGCATTCCTTTGTATTGTCTTAATGTATTTGTTTTAAGCAACAAAAAGGCTTTATTTTTTTTTTTACCCAATTCATCACTCTCTTTCATCTTATTATTTAATCCATTCACATTTAAAGTTAGAGTGTTGTTTATATTTTCCTCCACTTGTTTCTAATAATTTTAAATTAGGATTTTCTCCCTCTTCCTCTGTAAACATAGTGCTGTTTCTCTTTAATTATAGTAGTTGAAAATATTTTAAGCTGACTTTATTGACACTCTTCCCTGCACCACCAAGTATCCTTTCATTTGTTACTCTTTCACTAGATTTAGAGTTTTGTTTATTATTTCCTTTTATTATTTCTTACTTTTCTTACTTTTTTCCTATTTCAGTTAAGTAATCAAGTAGAATTGTCCTTTCTCTCCTCCTCTTCAATTGGTTTTGTGTGTTAATTTTTAAAATTTCCTTTTCTGTTCCTTTTTCCAAAAAGCACTTTCACTCTTTCTTTATTATTCATCTTCTTTCTTTTTATTATAACCTAGTAGTCCTTGATTCCTGGACTTTATTCTTATTTAGTCCTTTTATATTTTCTATATTCCTCATGACGCTAAAACTTTTGAGGTACTTATTTTAGATAACTTCTTCAAAACAACTTCTATTATTATTGCCTTATAAATCTTGTCACTTGACCCCTCTTTTTTTCATTTCACTTCATTCTTCGAAATAGCAATTCCAGTATATGACAGAGAAGATATTGTCTCATCATAGAAATCTTCCTATTTCCCAGATTGCACAATTCATTACTGACTTTTGATATCCCCTTTGTCTCTTTTTCCCCATTCACTTCAAAATCTGTTCCCTGAATCCAGTCTTCTCACTCTTGTGAGTATCAGTTTCCCTGAGCTTTATCCTGCAGCAGGATGAGTGATCTCTTTAAGGACCAAATCTCTGCAGATTATACCAATTGTAAAGTTTCCATCTCTCTTTATAAATATCACTCCTCCCATGGGAATATTATTAGAGGTTCCCTCTTCTAACACTGAGAAAAGGTTTTCCCATTATCTCCCTTTGCAGTTTTTCCCTTTGCCTTTTCATTCATTCTTCTGTAGACTCCTTCCTGAGAGACTAAAATACTTAATTTACCTTCAGTCTCAGCCTTTGACTTGATTGGGGTACATCACGTACTCTTCTCCAACATCTTCTCTCCTCTGTCCTTTAATGCACACTCCCATGCTGCAATTTAGTCTCACAAGAAAGCAATGATTGGTCTATAGCTGGGGCAATATAAAGTGTGATACATCATGTTTCAGGCCTTTGTCAATCATCATTTTTATTTGCTTCTTTTCACCTTTGTCTCTTCATGTACATTTATGTGGAAAATTTATTTATTTTTTTATTTTATTTATGAGGAAATTTATTTATTTTATTTATGAGGAAATCTCTTTATGATCTTTGTTGTTATTTTGTTACTGTTGTCCTTGGTTGCTGAGTTTATATAGTCTTCTTGCATTTATTTTTTTGTTTGGGATGCTTTAGAAGCAACTCATTTCTTCTGATCTGGTTTTCTCTGTGGGAATATCATACATGCTTCTGTTTAATTAAATATCCATTTTTTCATTTATAATTACTAGTAGCTTTGCAGGCTAGGTTTCCTTAGGCTCTATATTAAGCTCCTTTGCTCTTCTCAACATATTATTCATTCCTGCCTATAGTTGCTGAGGGGTACAAACTAGTATTGTGCTGATTGAATTTTCTTTCCTTGATATTTGAAGATCTTTCTCTTGGTTAGTTGAAGAATTTGTTATTCATCAGTGGAATTGGTAAATTTGGCCACTTCGTGACTTGGGGTTTTTAGCCGTAGGTTTTGCACCTGTTTTTATTTTCCCGGGTTACAATCTGAGTATTCTTTTGATTGGTACGCTGTTTTCTGTGTTCAGTTTCTAGGTACTATTCTTGAATTATTTCTTATATAATGGTGTTCAAGTTTTTTGACTTATAATGTTCTTTCTGGAGACTTATAATCCTTAACTTGTTTTTGCACATCCTGTCTTCAGTATTAATACATTTTTCTTCTTATAGAGATCATGATCTTTAAAATAGTATTAATTTTTCTTCTTTTCTTTCAGATCATTCTTTATTTCCATATATTTCCATTTCCAATCAGTTATTTCCTCTTCTTTTTGTGGGTGATACTCAATACCATGGATTCATTTTCTCTTTAGCCTCTCATCCCAATGTGATAGGGCCCACCTATCTATCCTTTGCTAGCTTCCTTCTGGCCTTCATCAGCATGCTTTTAATGTTCATCATATTTACAAGGCACCTATCCCTTTCTTTGTCACATTCTAATACCAGATGTTGTGCATCTTTACCACATGGCGCCCATATTTCCCACCATCTTAAGCTACCTGTTCTTTTAGTTTCCCTATCATATGGCCTTTTGAAAATATATTTTTGCCTTTGGACTTGTGATCTCTTCTTTCTTCCTAGATCTTTCGCCACCCTTCACTGTTCTTTCTTATCTCATGGCAGCCTAGAGTTATGATTATAGCATATGTCTATAATTCTAGGGTCGTATTTGCAACAGCCGTAACTGCTCACACTACATAAATTATGAGTTCATGATAGGGAAGTATGAAAGGAGCATAACTTCCCAAATTGTTTGGGGGAAGGGAAAGGCTATCAATTCCTTACAAATATCGTCTCCTTCAAATGCCCAGGTTTATATCAATAGTTATCTACATATGCACATGTGTCTAATTTTTGATATTTAATAACTTCTCAGTTTGGTCATAAATATTAATGACATTTTTCCTTACCTGGGAATCCCTAAGGGTTTAAAGCTTACAATTTTCAGAGAGTAGTGAAATTCTGAGATAAGGTTTATAAGCTTTTGTTTCTGTACTTCTATCATAACCAGTCAGATGAAGCACTCTTCTTTTTCCACATATCTGTCCTCAGAAATGTATTTTTAAGATTTCTCTCAGATTTTAGCAAATTCACTTATTATTTTTAAATTTATTTGTCTAGATCCATGATTTCATCAATCTGAGGAACTCATTGTGGAAATTTTCTCTACATATAAACTAGCAACTAATCTATATCTTAAAGTCCTAGAAAGTTGCTTAGGGCTCTGAGAGACTGAGACATTCCAATGATTATCCATTATGGTTATTGGTTATGCTATATCACCTTTCCACTTGCTTATATTGCCCATCGATTCCCTCCTACTTTATTCATTCAAGAAATTTTTAGCACCTACTATGTGCTAGACACAGTGATAGGTTCTAGAGAGACAATCCGTTCATCCCTCAGTTCTTTCCCAGGTCATCATCCATATATTAGCTACACCATTATCCCTTCCCCATTTCAACTCTGGTGACACACTTCAACCTCTACACTTGTCCCCTTATACTATTGGCACTCATACTTTGTCAAACCCCAGTTTTATGTTATATAATTTCAACTGGATCCTCACTATAGCAAAAGAAATCCTTTTATGCCTGTCCAATCAATTCACTCTCACACTCAGCACAGCAGCTTTCCCAAACCTTTTCATTCCTCCTTAAGCCTCCCATGCCACCTCTTCTCCCATCCTGTCAGCTCAGGACCTCACCTCATACTTCAATGAAAAATTGAGGCCTTCTTCTAAGTACTGCTCCTTCAGCCCTCCTCTTCATTTCACATCACTTATATTTCTTCTTCCACTATTTTCTTCACCCTATCTCAAAAGAAGAGGTGGCTATTCTCCATAGCAAGGCAAATTCTTCTACATATACCCATAATCCTATTCCATCCCCTTTTCTCTAGGAGAATATCCCCCTCTAGCATCTCTCACTAATCTCACTAATACCCTGTCTACTGGTTGCTTCCCTGCTGCCTACAAACACATTCATATACTACCTCCTCAACTGTGCATCTTGGTCTTCTTTAAGATTTAGCCAAAATACTCCCTTCTGAAGAGGCCTTTCCCACGCTCTTCCTTTCTCCTTCCCTCTCCCACAACATATACCTTCTCTCTGAGGTTACCTCTCATCTCATATCTACATTGGTATTTGCATGCTCTCTGGATAATTAGAATGTGAGAGAAGAGACTGAGTTCTTTGTATACAGAGCATTTAGTGGACATATCACTGACACATAGTATGTGCTTGTTAATGGACTTACTGACAAAAACAATGCAATCCCTGACTTAAAGGAGTTTTAAATCTATTGAAGGTGGGTGGCTATAAGAAATATAGAAATAAGTAAATAAAAATTTCAGAAGTGGAAGACACAAATACCAACAAGAACTGCAAGCAAATGTCTTTACTCACTGTGCAAATGCACTCAATATTGTGGTGTCAGGGCAGAAGGAATTTAATTTAAGTTGTGATAGATTATAATAGTGGGGTTATTTCTAGGCAAGTTACTAATTAATAACTTAGAAAGAAAGAAACAAGAAAGGAAGGAAGGAAGGAAGGAAGGAAGGAAGGAAGGAAGGAAGTAAGGAAGGAAGGAAGGAAAGAAGGAAGGAAAGAGAAAGAAAGAAAGAAAGAAAGAAAGAAAGAAAGAAAGAAAGAAAGAAAGAAAAAGAAAGAAAGAAAGAAAGAAAGAAAGAAAGAAAGAAAGAAAGAAAGAAAGAAAGAAGAGAGACGGTGAGGGGGAAGAAGGAAGGAAGGAGCAGATAAAGATAGAAAGAAAATCTTTTAAAGAAAAGGAAAAGAAAAACCATTAGATAGGATTCTAAACTGGTTCAAGAAAAAGCCCAGTGAAGGGAATGTATAATTATTTCCTCTCAGCAGCATCTCTTTATAATGCTTTCAGAAACCCTGAATTTGGGGAGAAAAGTAAATCAGTGGGTGGGAGAAAATCTTTATGGGTCTTTAGACAGAATTTTTAAAATTTACTATAAAATATGTAGAAAAGGAAGTCCTTAATGGGAAGATGAGATAAAATAGAAACTATGACCATCAAAGCTCTGCCGCTCTGGTATTTCAGACAGGAATTTAACCAGTGTTGCATGGAGCAGTCCTCAGTATGGAAGTTCAATTTCTTGCATATCATTACAAATATTTCTTTAATGTAGTGCAGAACTATAGAGTCTGAAGACTCAGGACTGACAAAGAGGAAGAGGATGTCAAACACCATGTGCTGCTTACACTTCAGGTTTCATCCTATAAATGAAAAATTAGCAGGAAATCACGGTGAAAAGAAGGAAGAAAAAACACCAATGACCCTTAAGACAGTCTTAGTTTATGTGATTAAGTCATTTAATCTCCCTTGACCTCAGTTGCTTTATTTGTAAAAATGAAGGGGTTATTGTCTTTTTGCCTCTTTTTGTACCCCAGAGCTTAGCAAAATGCCTGGCGCATAATAGTCTCTTAAGGTGTGTATTTGTCCTTCCTTGCTGAAGAAGACCACACCATCAGAGAAATAATGACATGACTTGCACTCGACTTTGTTTTGAGTGAATGAGGGCTGTGCAGATCACCAGCCTCACTTCTCCTCCAGAGCTATCTGAATCCAATGAACAGATATTCATCAGGATGACTGGAGATGACCCAGGATGAGGCAATTGGGGTTAAGTGACTTGCCCAAGGTCATACAGCTAGAGAGTGCCAAGTGTCTGAGGTGAGATTTGAACTCAGGTCCTCCTGACTCCTGCACTAGTGCTCTATCCACTGCACCACCTAGTTGCCCAGGTTCTTAATAAAAGTTTATTGAATGAATGAAAGTTGGTGACTTATTAGTTCCCTTGCAGCTCAACATATATGACCCCCGGTTCCATTTCAAGTCAAGTGAGCAATTATTATTTGTTATTAGTACTGCCTGCAACTCTATTAGACTCTCATTGTATTGTATTCCACAAGTTGACTTTCCTGTATGCAGAGTATAGAAAGAATGACACAAAATAAAATAGCACTTAGAAAAATGTGAATTTTTTAAAAGAAGTTATATCTATAGTTTCAGGGATTAATCTCAGAGACTCTTTGGCTTCCAGAGTTGGGAGGGACCTTAGAAACCATGAATTCTGACCCCCATCATACCTGCACAATACCTCAAGGTAACTTGATGAGAGCCTTGATACAATCTGAGGGAATTTATGAAAGCGAGAACAAAAAAAGAAGGAAGGAAGGATGAATGAATGAAGGAACGAAGGAAGGAGAAAGGAAGGGAATGGAAGGATAACATTGAGAGAAAGAAAGAAACTCCCTTTCTCTTTGGGAAGGGGCGGGCTGTACATATGCTCACTATGAGGCAACTGGAATCTGAAGCCCGACTTGTAGGGAAACTGCTGGACCTGAAAGAACCCTGGACTTTTTGGTGTCAAGGAACATTCGAGATGACTGCAGCATCAGAGAAGGATCAATACAAAAAGCAATCATTTACGGTAATGATATTGCTAAATATCGCATATACTATCAACTAGAGTACTCTGTAACGAGATGATACACACTGCATATTACAGACACTGGAATTTAAACATGTTGGACTTCAAAAGATTGATAATCCAAACATAAAAGAAACAAACCTTTTTCAAAAAGACAAACCAGTGAAAAGGGTAAGAAATAGAAAGTAGCCAGAAAGAACTAGGATGGATTCCTGTACAAATCAGAAAACAACTTGGTATTGGGATTAATGAAGATACCAGAGATCTAGAGTGCAAATCTGTCAGACTAGCTATGATTACCTCCCACCTGATTCAGGTGAGTGTCGGCAGAGCTGTACCAGCTTGTCAGGTACCTCGCCTTAGTGACAGTATTGCACCTGTTATTGGTTTAAAGCATGTTCTAGCTCTAGGTTTCAAATAAAAAACCAAAAACCAAAAAAACCAACCACACCAAAACAAAAAAAAACACTGAAGTCTTTGTTGATGAACTAAAAGTCACAATTTCCAGTTACCTAGTTTACATGTGCCATGTCTTCAAGACAAAGCTAAAGATTTCCTGGAAGATACAAAACGTGAAACTCTAGAAATGCAAGATGCAAGTTTTTTTTAAAAAAACTTCCTTTGATGAGCTCACCAACAAGAAGCAAAAACTTGTTGAATGTCAGCAAGGTATTTCAGCTGTAACTTTACAGCCCCTAAAAATAGAGAAACTGATTCCAAATCCCAATAAGATAAGGAAACCACCAAAAATCTTTTTTTTTTCAAAAAACTTTTTTAAAAGACTACTTTAAAATAACCTATGGAACATAACTTGCAAAATTTTTTCATAATTAAAACTAACTTCTAAAAATAAAAAAAGAAAGAAAACTTTCAAAAGAAAACATAGATTAAATGACCTACAGGAATTTGTAACTAAAACATTTAGACATTTTGAAGCAAAATCAAGTTAATGGAGAGCTGGTGGAATTGGAATTCAGAACAGTGGAACTCAAACAACTCTGAACGGATGTTAATAAGGATAATTCAAAAGAGGACACATGCCAAATTGCTTCCCTGGACCCAAAACAAAGAAAAAAAAAATCCAAAACCAACTTTTGCCTGCTACAACCACAGCTTTCTTCTACTGAGTATTAATAGATTATCTAAAGTCACAATTTTTATGTTGACCTCGGGATATCTACAGCAACTATACTAACATGTACATCCTGCACTGTAATTTATAGGAATCCAATTTTAAGGAAAAAAAAATCAGGAAAAATGTTTTCCCCCACAATCGTACATATCCCTCTTTCCTTTTATTCTGCCTTGAAACAGTAACCACTGTGGCCAGCAGGGGCTCCTCAGGGGCTTTAAGACTATCAATCAGTTTCACAGGTGGAGGTAAAGTGATTTACAACACGGAGGCTTAAATCATTTTCCTTTCACTTAAACTAGGTTTTTCACATAAAAAAATACTTCAATAAGGTGGTGGTATGTACTTTATCCCTGGCATTAGATGGGCTAGGAAAAGGGGAGAGGAGGTCAACATTTTTTCTTCCATCCCCAAACTGCTTGGGTTGTTGAGAGTAACAGAGGATCGGAACTCAGATATTTATTGGCTAAAGTGCATAGCTTGAGTCTACTAAAAATTCAAAAAGAGAAGGAAAAAATTAGGCAAATAAATTATAATCATGATGCTATTGTTTTTTTTCAATGAAAAGAATATTTTTAAAATTACAAGGGTGCCAAAGAGGAATTAATTTATTCCACAGATTTCTAAGAAGAAATGTTTTTTCTAGAGTGATTATATGGAATCATAGAGTCTTAGAATCGGAAGCATCCTTAAAGGTCATTCAGTCACATGCTTTTCTGAAATACTAATTCCCTCTACAATATCCCTGGTGGATAGAGAGTGGGCCTTGATGTCAAGAAGCCCTCAAGCCTGTGTTTAAATTCTGCCTCAATGATACTGTTTAATTATGTGACTCTGAACAAGAAACTTAACCTCTCTGTATCTCAGCTTCTTTACCTGTAAGTAATAAAATAAATAGGAAAATAATAACATCTACCTCACAAGTTTTTTGTGAGGATCAAATGAATGAACATATGCAAAGTGTCTGTATTATAGAAATCCTCACTTGGTATTCCAACGGCTGCCTCATTAACTAGCCTTTTCTATTTCTTCATAGCTCTAATTTCTAAGAAGTTATTTCTTATGTGTGGGATGGAGGGGAGAAGTCTATGAGGATACCCTTGATCAATTGTTTTTTTTCCACCTAGTCACTGGATGTTATTACAGAATTAAAGACACAAGCAGTGAGTCAGTAAATCAGAAAACATATATTAAGCACCCACTCTGGGTCAGGCTTTGTGCTAAGCATGGAGGATAAACAATCATCATATGCCATCTTCTCCATTAGACCATGAGCTCCCTAAGAGATATACAAACAAGCTACACAGAGGATAAATTGGAAATAAAGAGGGAAGGAACTAGCATTAAAGGGGATCAAGAAAGGCTTCTACTAGAATATGGGATCTTAGGTGAGACTTGAAGAAAGTCAGGGAAGGCAAGAAGCCAAATAAGAAGGGAGAACATTCCAGGCATGAGGAAAAGTCAGCAAAAATGCCTGCAGTCAGGAGATGGGATATCTAGCACATAACTGGATTGAGGGGTATGTGGGGGTGAGTAAGGTGTAAGAACATTGGAAGAGAGCTTTGAATTCCAAACAGAAGAGTCTACATTTTATTCTGAAGGTGACTGGGAGCCGCTGGAATTTTTTGAATGGGACCGGGGAAGTGCTTGGTCAGATCTGTGCTTTAAGATAATTTGGATAGCTGTTTTCATCAGTAAAGACAAAGATAGGGATAAATATAGGTATTGACATAATCTGTATCTATTTCTATAGAGGCAACTAGGTAATGCAATGAATAGAGCCCTGGCCCTGAATCAGGAAGACCTACATTCGAATCAGCTTCATATGTTTACTAGCTGTGTGACCGTGGGATAGTCACTTGACCTCTGTCTCAGTTTCTTCAACTGGGGAGCATAACATTACCTACCCCATAGGGTTGGCGTGTGAACCAAATCAGATGGAATCATATATTTGTAAAGGACTTAGCACAGTCACTGGCACATTGTAGTATATCATCTATATCTGTTTTATATAAGCACTGCAAATGGATGATGATTTGTGCCCAGAACTGAACATAGGAGGAAAACCTCTTACATTGCTTTCAAGAAACTGGTCAACTCATTTAATGACTCCAAACTTCTACCTGAAATAAAGTCCCACCATTTTAATATGAATATTCTTCTGATTGCATTGCTATGAATTATAGAATGCTGTAGTCTCCAAAGAATAAAATTGAGGCTTACCCAAAGGGCACTGCAGAGGCATATGGGGACTTTGAGTAGGCTTCAACCCATTACAAATGAGGAATTACAAGAAGTGGTGTAAAGAATATCATTAAAGAAATGTATAAACAAAAATAATTGAGCTAGCCACATGGTATGAGGAAGATAATTGATAGCCTGTATGCTCCATTTATATCCTTTTGATATCAAGAAAAAGACATCAAGACCTTTAGCTGATTGGAGGAAACACTTGCTGCAAACTTATGGCCAAGAGGTACTAAGAGGTACCAGATAAGCAGACATGGATAGGTTGCTGTCTGTATCACTAGTGAGAATGTTCACATCGATAAAATCATACAACTATTTGAATACTTGTGTATTTTACACCGAAGTAATGGCATTTACATAGCTAAGGGTTAGGCAATCCATGGAGGTACTGGAAATCTGCATAACTGAGAATTTGTTTGGAATTCATATCAAATCTTCTCCAAAGTTAAAGGTAAAGATGGTAGAAGGGAAAAGTGTTGGCCTGGAAGCAGAGGAAACTGGGTATCATGAGTTTCATAAGTTGGCTTTAGCTCCCCATTTTCCATAGCACTATTCATAATTATCATCTGATACCTTATAGCTGTGTACTAAGCCTCTCCAGTTCTTGGTAATATGGTAGGCCTGATGGTTATTTCTGTTTGTTGATGGCTCCACTATCCTTTCAGTCTCCCCACTATGAAATCTCATTTCTCTAAATCTACATAGTCAAACATTTGTTAAATCTTGCAGTTTCTACCTCTGCAATATCTCTTGCATATGCTCACTTTCTTCATAGGCGCCACCTTAGTCTCATAGACTATTTCAATCTCCTCCCAATGGATCTGTCTCTTCTCTTCCCGCTCCAACCTAACCTCTGCACAGCTGCCAAAGTGGTTTACCTTAAGTGCAGGTTTCACCATATCATTTCCCTACTCAATAAACTCCATTGGCTCCTTTCGTCTCCAGAATAAAATATGAAGTCCTCTTTTAAACTTTTAAAACCCTTTAGAACTCTGCCATAACCTAGGTTTCCAGTCTATTGTGCGTGTTACTTCCCTTCTCACATTCTATGGTCCAGCCAAATTGGCCTTCTCTCTAGTTCTCACACATAACAATTCATCTTCAGTGAATTGGCTGACTGGTCCTAATGTCTAGAACGTATTGGGGTGTATGGGGTGTTCAAGGAGGACTAGCATCTCTGCTATGTCCATTCTCTTCATCTCCCCTTCATTCAATCTTCTGTGGACTGCTCACAAGGAGTTGTAATACTGTTCTTAAGCATTCTCAGTGACTGACTGCTTGTAAGTGATCAACCAGAGAAATAATTCCAGTACTCATTATTTATGGCAATATACTCACTCCCTCCTTCACTCTCTTCTTCTTTATTCCACTGGGGTATATGAGGTGTTCAGGGAGGACTGGTCCCCCTGGAGTGTGGGCTGCAAGCTCTTTTCAGGCCTATTCAGTCATCTACTACCCAACGCTTACCTCTGCTTTTCAGAAGCTGTAGCATGTGCAGCAGCCACAGCCTGGTAAAACTTTCTTGGCAAATGGGGGTAGATTGAGGGTAATCGACAGGCCTCAAACCTGTCAGTGAGTTAGACGGTGTCTACCCCAAGCTTAGCTTCTTAGTTGGACATAAACTTTGAATTTGTGTTCCAGTTCATGATGTTCTAGATTTCTATTTCCCTTTATCACTAAATAGTATACAAATAGTATATAAGAAAAGTAACCAGTGTTATAAGCATAGTCTTTGACCAAAATGCAAGGCCTTATTTTGCTTTTCTTTTTTTCTGTAACCATAATCAAAATTGTCTTTAGTTTCATAAGGACCAGATTTTAACTCACTGAGCTAATTGGTTCCAACTCTACTATTAATATTAATAGGAATGTAACAACAGGAGGATTGTTCAATCTATTGATCACAACAAGAAGAAGTATATAGTCATAATTTGAAGACATACCAATACGTGTTTGTTGGGTTCCATCTTGAGCAAATAGTATCGGCATTTCAAGAAGCCTGTGTATCTCCACAGATGAGAGCGCTGTTTGACGAAAGGCAAAGAAGTTCAACAGATCAATTGGACTGATCTAGTGTGAAATAATTGCACTGATGAGTTTCTTCATCTTGTCATCGCCAAATAGCGCCTGACAATTTATCTTGAACATCTGGCTGCTGTTATTATGCATCTATTTATAAAGTCATCCTCTTCGGCAAAGCTGGAGTCTCTCTTGCAAAGTGTGTCTTCAGCCATTCTGTCTGTCTCTTATAGAGAGATGATTTTTTGCAGATCTTAGTTCTTGTCAGGTTTTTCTCTCCAAAAATTCAACATCCTTTCTCTGGATCTTCTTTATTTATATATTGCTTCTATTAACAGCTGTGCCCCATCCAACCAAAATGAAAACAACCCAGAATTAATTAAGCCATGACTGGCTTCTGTCATAACCCAAACTGAATGAGATTATGTCTTATCCTAGGGTTTTACAGAGCCTACACACAGATGCTTATGGAATGACAATATTGAGATCATGTCCCCAACTTCTTTTTTTGTCCTTGACCTGCAGAACCACATAAATCAGACTTGCATGTTAGAGATGCAATGGATGCTGTCCTCACAGAAAAAGGAGGGGTTAGGTTGGGAAAACTTCAATATAAAGTATTCTCAGTATTCCAGATGAATGAGAGACAAAATATTTTCCCTGTTTGGGGTAGTGCCTATTCAGTGTAGAGGGGAGTGTATTTCAAGAATAACTAGACAAATGACAAAATAGGAAAATGTTAAATGTTGAAGAAAATGTGGGAAAGTTGGAATACTAATTCATTGTTGGTGGACCTGTGAGCTGATCCAACCATTCTGGAGACCAATTTGGAACTATGCCCAAAGGACTATAAAAATATACATATCCTTTGACTCAGAAATATTACTTCTAGGGCTGTATCCTAAAGAGATCATAAAGATGGGAAAGGACCCACATGTGCAAAAATATTTACAGTAGTTCTTTTTGTGGTGACCAAGAATTGGACATTGAGGGGATTCCCCATCAGTTGGGGAATGGCTGGACAAGTTATATGTGGTATATGAATGCAATGGGATACTATTGTGCTGTGAGAAATGATGAGCAGGTAGACTTCAGGAAAACCTGGAAAGACCTAAATGAAGTGACAGCAACAGTATGGGAGGATTGATTTTGATAGACAGCCCTTCACACAATGTAAGGACCTAAAACATTTCCAAGGGACTCAGGATACAAAATGCCATCTACATCCAGTGAAAAAACCATGGAGTTGAAACACAGAATGAAGCAGACTGTTTTCTTTTTTGTTATGTTTCGTTGTGTTTTGTTTTTCTCATGGTTTCTCCCATTTGTTATAATTCTTCTATGCAACATGACTGGTATATAAATGTATTTAATAAGAATGTGTGTGCACAGACCATATAGGATTGCATGCCATCTTGGGGAAGGAGAGGGAGAAAATGAAAAACTTATGGAAGTGAATGTTGAAAACTGAAAACAAATAAATTGACAAATTTGAAAAAAAATTGAAAGAAAAAAGACAAATATTGAGAGAAAACAGTTTTGCAGCAAAGTGTCACTTCTAAAAAATGATATATAAATTTGGCAAGGATGGAGGGTACTTTATAGCATGGGGCCTCCACAGGCATATTTAGATCAGATGTTTACAAATTAGGTGGATGTATGAGTCAAATATTTGTGACTATGTAAAACTGGCAGAGATAAGACAAATATTTATTTTGTTGCTTTTATAGGAGCATCGGTAGTGTCTGTCTCCTCTGCAATTTTTCCTTTGATATCCTCTGAGCTACAATCTATTCACACAAATAAAACACAAATCTGGAAAGTACCTTAATTTACAAAGGCCAAGGTCATCTACTACATCCCTGACAATTAACAGTCATCTTGACTTTCATCTTGCCATTGGACTCTGAGAACTGTGGAAGAAAGAGTGAGGCTGCTTCACTTAAGTCAAATTCACTCACAATTCAAGACATCACTCTTATGATGTGATTGGTCCTCTTTGAGAAATAAGATTGATCAGCAAACTCTAAGATAAAATGTCAGTATCATTACCAGGCATTTAAATCCCTTCACATTCTAACCCTACTCTACATTTTCAGACAGTTTGTCATTCCCCTTCATATTCTCTTAAACTGCACCACATGCCCTTCCCCACATTCTACATCTACATTCTCCAGTCTTGGTGTTGTCAATGTGGCTACCTTAAAGACCCAACTGAAATCTCATCTTTTACCGGGAGCCTTTTTCAACCCCCTTTAATTCTAGTGTTTTCCCTTTGCTCATTATTTCCTTTTTATCCTGTATATAGCTTCCTTTGTATGTATTTGTTTGCATGTTGTCTCCTCCATTAGATTTTAATCTTCTTGAGGGCAGGGACTCTTTTGACATTTTTCTTATCTCCAGTATTTAGCACAGTGCTTGGCACATAACAGTGCTTAATACATGTTTCTTAATTAATTGATTTCAATTAGGCTATCTTCCTTATCTGAAATCTATTCTTTACTCACCTAGGACTTTCAGAAACTTTTCCTTCATTCAAGACTCAACTCAGATTCCACATCCTGTCTTCCCCAATGCTACTAACTGCTTGGACTATCTTTCCCCTCAAAAGATTTATATTTATTTATACATGTATATTTTATATTCTCCTACACAGAGGTTCCCAAAGAGGTGATACTGTACCAAGCCAGAGGGGTGGTAGTAGCCTCAGGTGCAATTGGAGGGGGACATTGAATAAAAATAAAAGAGTGGGTGAAACCATATGGAAAGAAGAGAAGAAAATTTTGAAAAACTGTTTGTACATGTTTCATCTGTTGTATAACAGAGTTAAAGATGTAGTGATTACATTAATTTTCAAATAAACACACAAAATGCAACTTATAGTTGATCACTAGTCAAGTCCACCAACAGGTCTTAACAAGCAAGTGTTGGCAAGTGAATGTGTCACTCATCATAGGGAAGTCCAGAATGCATTGGCAAGAATATGTAAATATGTAAATGTCATGAATTCTTTGCAATACAATACTATGTTGTTACATTATGCAATAATGTGTCATCAAAAATTCAGTGCAGAAAAAAAACACAAATTGACAATAAATTATTAAATTTAATGTATCCTTTAAAATATACATGTATATTGAAATTATGCAAATTTTTAAAAAATTGTTAAAGGGTTAAAGAAAGTAGATTTCCAGAATGGAGGGGAGGGGGGGAAACAGTAATTTTTTTTCTTGGAAAAGGGGTAGGAGGTCAAATAAATTTGTGAACCTTTGCCCTAATAGAATATAAACACTTTGAAGGTAAGACTGTTTCATTTTTATCTTTATATCTCTAGCTGTCTCTCAGAGTGTCTTGCACGTGGTGGGAATTTAAGAAATGTTTAGTCAGTTCATCTGAGTGAATGTGGCTTTTTTGTGAGGCTATATTTTTCCAGTTTCTAAACTCTTCATTCATTGTAATAGCCTCCTAATTGATCTTTCTGTCTCAAGCTATTTTCCCCTTCAATCCTTCCTCCACACAAGCAAACACGGTGATTTTCCTAAAGCTTAGGTCTTAGGTCATTTCCACCACCACCACCTCAACTACACAAATTCCAGTGTCTATCACTTCTAGGATGAAATTCCATCTTTATTACACATTAGTGAGCTACACACACACTATATCCAACCACACTAGTCTGCTTGCGGTAACTTATACGCAATACTCTATTTCCCATCTTTTCACAAGTGTTTAGTACAGGCTCTCGTGCATAGCAAATGTTTAATAAATGCTTATTGACTGATTGTATCACTGGAGCACTATAAACTGGAGAAGTAGGAGGAAGAGAATATATTCTTACCATAGGGACAACCAGTACAAATGCATAGATATGGGAAATCATCTGTAAGAGCAACAACAGCCAACCAATTCGACTGGATTGTACGTTACTCAAAGGGAAGACTGGAAAGGTTGATCCCAAAGAAAATAGGGAGTCATTAATGTTTAATGAGAGAGTGATATAGTCATATCTATGATTGAGAAAAATCAATTTAGCAGATGATGAATTAGAATTGAGAGAGACAAAAGATAGAGGAAGCAATTAAGAAGCTACTGCAATAATTATATCATAGAGAGAGCTCAAAGAGACCTCAGAAGCTATCGATTTCAGCTTCCTCATTTTACACTTGAAGAAGCTTGGACTCAAAGAGGTTAAGTGATTTGCCCAAGGCCACAGGGTAGTAAATATCAGAGGTAGGATTTGAACTTTGAACTCTGACCTCAGAGTCAGTATTGTTTCTACTCTGCTATTCTGGAAGGTGATGAGAACCTCAAGTAAACAGGTGGCTATGTGGGTTGGCAATAGAGGACTACTATGCAACAGTAATATTGTAGAGATATAAATGACAAATTTGGAAACTGAGTGTACATATATTGTAAAGTAGAGTGAGGAGTTGAAGATGTCACTGACATTTTGAGACTGGGTAACTAGAATGAGAAGGATGTAGTCTACAGATATGAGCTTCAGAAGAGCGATGGGCTGAATGCCAGGGAAGATAAGAAATTTTGTTTTGGACATGGTAAATTTGAGAATTTTATAGGAAATCTAGTTTGAAATGTCTAATGACAAGTTGCAGATGTATGACTGGAGGTGAGTAAAGGGAATAGAGCTGGATATGTATTTTTCAGAGTCTCCTACATAGAGATGATAACTAAACCCATGGGAGCTGAGGTCTCCAAGTAAGAAAGTATAGGGAAAGAAAATAATTGGACCCAAGACAGTGTTTTGGAGTCCACACATGGTTAAAGGGTATAAAGGATGATCCTGATGGTCTAGAAAAGGAGACAGAGAAGAAACAGTCATATTGTAAGAGGAGAATCAAGAAAAAGCAGTGTCACCAAAACTGAGAGAGGAAATAGTCTCCAGAAGGAGAGGGTGGTCAACAGTAAACACGCTCAAGAGAGGTAACAAAGGATGAGGACTGATAAAAAGCCATCAGATTTGGCAATTAAGAGATCACTGATAACTCTGGACAAAGCAATTTCAGTTTATTGGAGAAATTAGAAGACAGTGCAAATTGTTGAGATATAAATGAGAGTAGAAGATATGTCAATAACAAGTTTAGATAGTTTTTTATAGAATTTTGACTGTGAGGAAAGGGAATTACTTAGATCTATACTTCAGGAGATAGTAGAGTCTAATAGTTTTTTTTTTTCTTTTAAGGATGGGGAAATTTGGGCACGTTTGTAGTCAGTGAGAAAGGAGTAAGAAAGAAAAGTTGAAGTCATAGAGACAATCTGGTGGATAATGGAAAAGAGATGGGAGAAAGGGTAATCTACAAATGTTGGTTTTGATGAAGAGAATGATCACCTATACTACTGGAGTAGTATATAAAACAACGAGAGATGATGTAAAGGGGTTTTGATATACAGCAAAAGGAAGAAGAACACAAGATTAATGGTCATTATTCCCTCAGTGGAGGTCGTCAGCTGAAAGGGTTGGGGTAGGAATGGTGTGGGAGGCTTGAAGAGAGAAGTTTAAAATGTCTTTGTTTACAAAGTAATAGAGAATCAATTATAGACAAATAAAAGAATTGCTTTGATTTGGTGACAGTCTAATTGAGATAAAGTAACACAAATGTATAAGGGGGTCATTCCTATTATAGTTTAAGTCCAAGGACTTCTTCCAGGTCCACTGAATAGCTGCAAAGGAACTGGATTATGGGAGTAATCCAGGATTGGAATTAGGCAAAGCTTTAGTGGCAAGCAAGTATGTGGGGGAGATAAGGCAGCAAGAAACTCAAGAGCAGAAGTTAGTATAGAGTTGAACTGGTTTAACTATAAGATTGAGAATGGGAAAGGAGGAAAGTGAAGTTGAAGAGGCAGGTAAAAGTCAAAGTACTGAGGGATGAAGAAAATGTTAATTAATGAGACTGTGTATGTATATGCCTGTTTTAAGATGTTTACAGTGTTACTTAGGATGCCATGTTAACTATAGCTCTTGAATGTTCTTCAGAGAGGTTAGTGAGAGCTTAGAAAAATTTTGGATGGCATGAGCCCATTTCATAGTCCCCAAAAGACACTAAGGAAAGACCCTACTGATTTGAGCTGTTTTCTGTTTGTCCATCCATTTAGACATCTTAGGTGAATATATATTTTACATGGGCAGCACATGTCTTACTTACACTTTTAGAAAAATGAGTTTCACAAGCATCTGCCTTATATGGTTGTGGAGTTATATGGGCAACAGATCAAATCAGCTTTTTCTGTAGCTACTGAGTAGCCTCCTACATACTCTGAATCACTGAGGTTTTACACAAAAGAAGTGTAAGGTATGTGTTGAGGATTTCACAATCTACCTGAGTAAGATGACTGACATGTATACCATACATATACTCCCTCAAAAAAAGACCCCCACATATACTCCCTCAAAAAAAGACCCCACAATAATCATTAAGTTATGTGGTATTGACTATAAGTATAAATGGAATTCTCAGAAGGAGAGTATAGTATGAACTCATGTAGTTGGGGAAGACTTGATGAAATAAGTAGGACTTGTGATGCATACTAAAGAATGAAAAGAATCTGAATAAAAAGAAAGAAGAAATTTCAAGTAAAGAAAAATCCCCGAGAAAAGACAAAACTGGGAATAAGCATAGTAATTGTGAAGGATGATGAAATCAGCCTGACTGCAGAGTGCAGTGTAGGAGAAAACAAATTTGGCTAGATAGAAAAAATAGTTTATCAGTCTGAGGGGGGTTTTGCTCCCTGGGCACTTTGAAGTGCCAGTATCCCCATATCCATGCTACCACAGCAGTCAGTAGCTACTACTTAACACATGGCCTGGGGAAAGCAGGAGGAGGCAGAATGGGGACATCTGAATTCTGCCTGCAGTTGAGACTAGAACAAACGGGGAACGCTTAATCATGAAGGGCTACTGCCAGGAACCTTCCGCCTGGCCCCCAGCCCAATGGGCCCTCCCGCTGTGATAGGACAGTTACATCAGGGGAAGCACCTCAAGGCTATCGCAACCGCACTTGCCACCTCAGACTTTTGCCTTCCTTGCAGCAGTGACTAGGTGATACAATCTGAAGGGGTCCTCAGCCCTGCCACTCTAGGCAGACCAAGGGAGAAATGGGTCTTCTCTGTTCCCCAGCTGAGGCTAGGCAGCCCAGTGTTCACCTCATGTCCCTCTAAGAGGAAGACTCTTCTGCTGTTCCCCCTTCTGATCATCTTCTAGGACCCCCAACACCTTGAAAAAATTATCTACAATAGTGATTTCTGTTCACTTTCCTTACTCTCTCCTTAATCTTAATGAAAGAAGTACTAAGTATTCATAACTGCATGAAAGAATGCTCCAAATCACTAATATTAAGAGAAATGTAAATCAAAACAACCCAAAGGTTTTACTTCATACTTTGCAGACTGGCAGATGATTTTAAAAAATCACGTCAATATTGAAGGGGTTGTGCAGTAATAGTCACACTAATACATTGTTGGTGGAGCTGTGATGTATAGCCATTCTGGAAAGCAATTAAGAATTATACAGCTAAAGTGACTAAAATGTCCATACCCTTTGAACTAAATGTTCGATGGGCTTATATGCTAAGGAAATCATCAATAACAAGACAGTCCTCATATACAACAAAATATTTATAGCATTACTTTTTGTGATACTAAAGAATTGGAAGCAGTATATCTTTGCATATTTACTGGGGAATACCTAAACAAAATGTGGTATATGGATGTAGTGGAAAGAAGTGTAAACAGGACTACAAGTTTCTGAATGACAGGATACAGCCCAAGTAGAACTGATCTGACTAGGATCTCCCATTAAGGGACCCTGACATACTAGTGAGGGATGAAGATTGTGGATATCTGGGGAGCCAGCAAAGAAGAGGAAGAGAAAAAAAGACATAAGGGGTGCCAAGGATAAGCTATGCTCATACAGAACATTGCCTGGGGTCAGCCCTGAAGAGGACACTCGGTTCCTTACGGCCATAGTACACTTGATTTTCCCCATTTCCTCAAACACGTAACTTAATTCCACAGAACTGGACTCAGGGGCCAAAATGTGTGGCAGCTGAGAAGAACCATGTCCTAATTAAGTACTGAGAATTATTACTGATAGTAGCTCTATATCATATCTTTTATGAAGAACAAAAAATCCAGTATAGTTTCCATGTCACAACAAAGGAAACCTGGGATATTTACTATCTTAGGTAATAAAACTTCACAGAGATAAGTCAAGTAGCTGTTAATGTCACAGTTTCAAACAAAGTTTGGCCATCATGTTGCTTTGACATGTCCACCATCAATACTCCTTGTGTGCATTAGAAGCTGCTTGACCTTATACAAAATTACTTCTTGTTAGAATGTCCCATTAGAAATGAGGGAAAGATAAAAGTATTAAATAATAGTCTCTCTCTCTCTCTCTCTCTCTCTCTCTCTCTCTCTCTCTCTCTCTCTCTCTCTCTCTCTCTCTCTCTCTCTCTCTCTCTCTCTCACTCACACACATACACACACACACACACCCAGAAACAGACAGACAGAAAGGCAGACAGACAAAGAGAGACAGAGATAGAAAGACAAAGAGAGAATGCATGACAGTTTTGTTTGACTTTTTCCCCATGTTTTAGCAGGGAATAATTGTATGCGGTGAAGAGGCAATGATGCTTGAAATCAATTAGTCTGGTTAAAACAACTTCCAGCTGGCTCAGGTGTCCAGTGAACATCTCTCCTAGTGAACCTAGTTTATATAATACATCTAGCTTCATATAGCAAGCGAATGAGATCTGATGAAGAAGGCAAAGATTTGGTTTCTAGTCAATCATTATCAATAAACATTTATTATCTACTGTATTGGTAATATAAAAAAAGGCAAAAGATAGTCCCTGCCCTCAATGAGCTTACAATCTAACAAGGTTTGTTTTACAAACAAAAAGAGGATAAATATGAAATAATTAACAGAGGGAATGAACCAGAGTTAAGTGGGGTTGGTGAAGACTTCTTGTGGAAGGTGGGATTTTATTAGGAACTTAGAGGAAGCTAGCAAAGTCAATAGGGGGAGGTGAGGAAGGACAGCTATTCAAAAATGAACTAAGTGTTCATTTTGAGCAGGAAACATATCAGCGACAGGGAAATGGTACCAAGGAAGGCACTAGATGACCTCAGAAATACTTTATGACTGAGTTTTGGTGACTGTATAACAATTTCTGCCTTAAATGAGTTTATACTGTTCTGCATGGCAATGTGTATTTGGATAGCACTTCCAAAAATATTTGTCCTTGTTTTCATCCCTGCCTTTAGGGATATAGAAATGTGGTATTGGGGATAAAAATTGCAGAAAACCTGCAGTTCAGGAAATTTCCTGGCATCAAAAAAATCTGAGTTCAAATCCCTCCTTAGACAC
The DNA here is from genome assembly GCA_023548195.1 of Bettongia penicillata ogilbyi. Taxonomy (NCBI): domain Eukaryota; kingdom Metazoa; phylum Chordata; class Mammalia; order Diprotodontia; family Potoroidae; genus Bettongia; species Bettongia penicillata. Next base: position 555,820 of record JAJHZJ010000243.1, on the reverse strand, counting down.
TAACTATGTGACCTGAGAAATCATTTAAGGTTTCTCAGTTTCAGTTTCCACATCTGTAAAAATAAGGTTACAAATAGCATCTACTTCCCAGGGTCACTGTGAGAATTAAATAAAGTAATAGATTTTGTAGTTTGTAGACTTTGTAGCACTGCATAAAATGTTTGCTATTATTATAGGTTGGGCAGCTAGGTGGTTCAGTGGGTAGTTGCGGAGTTATGAAAACCTGAGTTCAAGTTTGGCCTCAGACACTAACTAGCTCTGTGACCCTGGGAAAGTCACTTAACCCTATTTGCCTCAGTTTCCTTATTTGCTGTTATTGCTCTTTATTTTTTGAAGAGGACTAAAGATACCATGAATGATGTTTTGACTTGTGTATGAATTGGATTTGAGTTAGTCAGAGTTGTACAAAATCTGCAAAATGGACTGGAGAAGGAAATGGGAAACCACTCTAGTATTTTTGTCAAGAAAACTCCAAATAGGATCACGAAAAGTCAGAAACAATTGGACAACAACACAATTATTGTTGTCATTTTTTAATTTTCTACTTTCTTTTTAAAAATATTTTATTTTTCCACAATTACATGTTAAAACAACTGTTTTTTTTTTAAAGTTTTCAGTTCTAAATTCTATCCCTCCCTCTTATAATCCCTCCCTGAGATGGCAAGCAACCCATTATAATTTATACATGTGCAGTCATGGAAAAACATTTCCACATTGTCATTTTGTACAAGAAAACAAGGAAGGAAGGAAGGAAGGAAGGAAGGAAGGAAGGAAGGAAGGAAGGAAGGAAGGAAGGAAGGAAGGAAGGAAGGAAGGAAGGAAGGAAGGAGGAAAAATAGTATGCTTTAGTCTGTATTCAGAAATATCAGTTCTTTCTCTGGAAGCATCTGCTTTTATTGCTGGGAATAGGTAAATAATTCAAAGTTTTTCAATGTACAATATTTCTGTTACTATGTATAACATTCTCCTGGTTATGTTCACTTCATTTTGCATCAGTTCATGTAAGTCTTTCCAAGTTTTTCTGAAATCATACTGCTTGTCATTTTTTACAATACAATAACATTCCACCACAATTATATACCACAACTTGTTCAGGTATTCCCCAATTGATGGACATCCCCTCAATTTCCAATTCTTTGCTACCATAAAAAGAGTTGCTAAAATATTTTTGTACATATATGTCCTTTCCTCCCTTTTAAAAAAAATTCTCTGAGATGCTGACCCAGCAGTGGTATTGTAGAATCAAGGGATATGCAGTTTTATGGCCTTTGGAGCATAGTTCCAAAATGCTTTCCAGAATTGTTAGATAAGTTCACAATTCCACTAACCAGTGTCCCCTTTTCCCCACATCCCCTCCAATAATTATTATTTCTTTCTGCCATGTTAGCTGATCTTATAGATATGAGGTGGTACTTCAAAGTTGTTTGGATTTGCATGTCTCTAATCAATAATGATTTGGAGCAATTTTCTTAAGAATATAGTTTTGATTTCTTTGTCTGAAAACTGCCTTTGAAAATCCTTTGGGAATTGATTGCTGGGGAATGATTTGTATTCTTATAAATTTGACTCAGTTCTCCATATATTTGAGAAATGAGGCCTTTATTAAAAAGCTTTGTTCTAAAGATTATCTCCCAGCTTTCTCATAGATGCCAAAATATTTATGTCAGCATTATAATAACAAAGAACCGGAAAAAGATGTCCATCAATTGGAAAAAAGTTGAACAAATATGAAGAATACAGAGAAATATGGAAAAAGTGTATGAACTAATTAATACAAAGTAAAGTAAGCAGAACGGAAAAAAAAACATGTACAACTATAATAATGTCAATGAAAGACCATCAACCAATCAAAACAGAATGCTGGTAAAACTATAATGACAAATTTGGCCCCCAAGAACACTGCATATTGGACTCAGTTGATGTGTTGGCAAGTTTTTTTGAATTTTTTATTTTTCTTTTAAATTATAAAGAATGGTTCTATGGGAGGGGTTAGATATATATAGTATAACACATACATAGATATATGGGGCATAGAGAGATCAAGGGAAGGACAGGGAGAGAGAGATAGAGAGAGAGACAGAGAGGGAGGGAGAGAGGGGGGGGAGAGAGAGAGAGAGAGAGGGAGAGAGAGAGAGAGAAAGAGGGAGAGAGAGAGAGAGGGAGAGAGAGAAAGAGGGAGAGAGAGAGAGAGGGAGAGAAAGAGAGAGGGAGAGAGAGAGAGGGAGAGAGAGAGAAAGGGAGAGAGAAAGACAGAGAGGGAGAGAGAGGGGGAGAGACAGAGAGAGAGAGAGAGACAGAGACAGACAGAGAGAGACAGAGACACAGAGAGAGAGAGAGACAGAGAGAGAGGGAGGGAGAGAGAGAGAAAGGGAGAGACGGAGAGAGAGAGGGAGAGAGAGAGAGAGAGAGAGAGAGAGAGAGAGAGAGAGAGAGAGAGAGAGAGAGAGAGAGTCTGTCTATACATACTGGTAAATGAAAGTGTTGCAAAAGCAAAACATAATAGTGATTTTTAAAATATGTTAAAGGCTCCTGAGAAGAGTTGAGAAAATGTATCTCCCTTAACAGAAAAGGGAGAAGACTATGGGTGTTGAATATTTAATATATTATCAGACATGGTCATTGTTTGGTCAGTTTTCCTGAACTGTTTTTTTCCTCTACCTTTTAAAATCTTTGCTATAATGTAATATTTATTGGGGGGAAGGGAGAGAAAAAAACTTTCATCTAAAAACAAAAAGCATCATTAAAAATAAAGTTGAAATTTTAAAATGAAAGAACATAAAGTTTTAAAGCAACATAGAAATCTGCATCTAAAATAATTCATTCTTTAAAAGTATATGTAAAATAAGAGATCCTATTATGCCCCAGATACAAATAAATAGTTAAAACCTCATGAATGTAACATGGAGAGCAATAGAAATCAATAGCAAAAAAAATATATTAGAATAATAGGGAGAACTGGAGTTTTCTAGGATTAAAAACACCTAGTTTCTATTGAGTTTCATTTATCCTCATGACTTACTCAGAAACTTGGCGTGTGGTTAACATCTAGTAGATATACCAGAGTGAGAGGGTGGAATCTTTGTGGAATTCAAGCCTCTACAGGTGGAACCTCTCCCTTTTGCTTCCCAGCTCTATCACCTGGCATCGAGTCCCATAAGCAACAAGTCCGGGAAAGATAAATTGAAGAGGGATGTTTCTGTTCTCCACTTCCAGGTGTGGAACAGCTGGCAAAGGCCAAGGGACAGTCAAGCTGCAAGCAATAAATTCTGCTAGTGCTCTGGCCACTTCACGTCACTCTGGATTTCTCACATTAATAATCACTGCCCTGAGCAAAATGGGAGCTCAGGTGTGTTCTGTCACTTTGCTTTCGATCATCCCCACATAGTCACCTGGTTCAGATTCACAACGGGGCTTTGAAAAATGACAGGCAGAAAGCTGTGATTTATACAGCACTGGGGTAATTAGAGTGAGGTGCCTCACAGTGTATCTCTAGTTTTAGTTGCTTCGGGATGTCGATTAGAAACCTCCAGTGTCCAAAGATTCGCGCCGACAAGAGTTGGGGAATTTACTTCTCAGTTAAAATTATAAAAGACTCCATTCAACTGCTTAGATGACTGGAATTTGCCTGCCACTACATCAGGATGTAATAATGGGCTGAGCTAGGATGTTGGTTGTCCAGGATTCTGTGTGAGAGATTAAGAAGAAAAAAAGGAGAAGAAAAGAAAACAGCCCTAGGATCTCTCTGAAAAATCATTTTGCACTGATATCTTTATCATAATTAAGCCCTAACCTCTGAAAGTCATGGCCTTTTTCATGAACAGCAACATGGTGTGGGGGGGGGAGGGAGAAAGAGAGAGACAGACAGAGACAGAGAGAGACAGAGTCAGAAAGAGATAGACAGAGAGACAGACAGAGACAGGCAGAGAGACACAGAGACAGAAAAGAGAGAAAATATTATCATAGAGAATACCCTGGAACATGAATATAAGCAACACGGCTCAGATTCAGCACCTGGAAGATCTGGTCCTTTTTCAAAACTTAGTGTTAAGCTACCTGTGAGTCAAGGTCACTATTTGACAGGATTTCATTTAAATTTTTTGAATAAATATTCATTAGTGATAGGGGCCAATAATTCTCCTTCTTGGCTTTTCCCTTTCCTGGTGTAGCTTTAGGACTACCATTGTTGTATAAAAGAAGTCTAGTACAGTACTTTCTCAACTTTTGAGAATAATTTATGTAGTTCTTTAAAAGTTAGGTAGAATTTGCCTATAAACACACCAAGACCATGAGCTTTTGTTTTTTCTTTAGTAGTTCCTTTAAAAATAAATTTCCATTTCTGATACTGGATTATTCCCCCATCTGGAATCTACTCCTCCTTCCTGCACACTAATATGCACTTTGCTAAAGCCACTAATCACATATTGACTTCTATAATAATTATTTTATTTTTTTACCAGATTGCCAATTCTTTAAGGGTCAGTTTCATGTTTTCTTATTTTTGTATCCCCCCCAGTATCTCACATAAAGTCTTGTAGGTGGCAGTTGCTCCCTAAGAGGCTCTTTTTTTTTTAACAAGTGGAAAGATAGGTGGATGGCAAACTAAACAATAGGGAAGAAAATATAGCCGAAATGGAGAATTTCCTTCCTTTTGATCAAAAAATCATTATTGGAAAAATCGATTTCTGGCTAACGTACAATGGAGAAGGGAACAGTATTTTGCTTATTGTTCTAAAACAAACTGTGCAACCCTGACCAAAAAAACAAAAGACAAAACAGTGATGTTGATTATTTTAAAAAGTACAATTAGTGAACATATTCATAAGTTAAATAAAAGTAGAAGTTAAACAGAAGAGTCAGCAACTAAGATAATGTCTTTGTCACTATCTTTCCAAGCATTACATGAGTGCCTTTCTTGGCTCTAATCACCAGTGCAATGGGTCAATGTAAGTGCAAAACAGAGAGTAATCGTTGTTGACATTTGTCTGTGGTAGTTTATAGGAAAAGAATAAACTGAGCAATGGTCAAACTGATGATTTTGGTCATCATGAAGATAATTACAGATTGACACAATACAGATTTATAGACTCGTAGTCACAGAAGCTCACAATTGGAAGGGAGGTCCAAGTTCATACTTGAGCAGAAATCTTGCTCCTCTCTTCATACCTGTACCCCCCAAATATCCCCAGTGACCGAGAACTCCCTACATCTTGAGACAGCCCATTCATCTTTTAGATGGCTCATGTTTTTAGGATTTTTATTAACTGTATATAGCATTAATTCTTAGCATAGGTTCAATAAAAATCAATGAACAATACATAACAAAATATATAAGCAGTGACTGTACTCACCATCCACTAGCATTGTCACCAACTCTAAAATTGAGTCACAAATAAGAGAAAGTTTGAGTTGGTTTAGTTCCCCAGTCACTTCTCCTGCAAGAGGGCAAGAGAGTGTAAAAAGATACCATTTTCAATTATATTTTCAACAGAACCAATCTTTGGGTAAGGAATCAAGAAATATCTAAACAAAATCTACTTTTGTAGACTCATCATTATCCTTAATAATATGTTTCACTTAATGCAACTTAAGATCATACTGGCTGCTTTGCTGACTCTCTATCACTGTTGACAAGCTGAGATTGAGCTATTTAAACCAACAAGTCTTTTTCATATGACTTGACTTCTAGCTAGATTTTTAAAGTCATGTACAATTTATTTTTTTTACCTACATGTACCACTTTACATTTATTTCAATTAAACTTCATGACTTTGGATTTTTTTTCTATTGTTCCAGTCTCTTGAGATATATTTCTGTCCTATATGTTGTTACCCAATGTATTAGTGATCTTTCCCAACTTAACGATATAGACATGTTTGATAAGCATGCAATCTCTGACTTCGTCTTGGTCAATAAGGCAAATGTGAAACACTAGAGTAACTTAGGAATACATCCTTGTGTATATGGAGGTAAGATGGCAGAGTAGAAAGATGGACATGCTCTACCTCTGCCCCCAAAACCCACAAAATACCTGTAAAAATGGCTTGAAACAAATTCTAGAGCGGCAGAAGCCACAAAAGAACAGAGTAAAAGATTTCCAACCCAAGACAGCCTGGAAAGCCAAGAGGAAAGCCAGACAAGAAAGCACCAGGCTCAGTGTGGAATACAGTCCAATCTTGGCATGTGGCCTTGTAGAGACAGCACTGGAGCAAGCTTCAGGACACAGAATCAGGGCCAGTAGCTGCAGTTCCCAGATTTCTCAACCCACAAATTCCAAAGACAAGTTCAAAGATCAGTGAGAAAGCTCTTTCACCTGGGTGAGAGGGGAGATGTCCCAACCCTGGCCCCAGGCAGCAACAGTCAAAGGAGCAGCATCCACTTTTGGAGCTCTCAGCCTAAAGACCCTGGGGGAACTGAGAAGCCATTCTAGGTCTCAGTTCTCATTGGAGGTCCTGGGGTGAGGAGTAGCACTGGCATGGTGGAGCTGGTGGAGTCTCTGGAGAGGGAATCCTACTAGCGGATCCTAGACAGAAGCATGTGTGTGGTTACTCCCAGACCAGAGCAGAAGACAGGAGAGGAGCGAATTCCTCTCCCTTGATTATGCCATCTTGGAGGAACTAAGAATTTACAGGTCCCTAGAGTATACACTCCACTAGACAAAGGACTCAAAAGTCAAGTAACTGACTGGGAAAATGCCCCCAAAGGGGAAAAAATAAGACTATAGAAGGTAACTTTCTTGAGGAAGAGATATTTTCCTCCATCCTTTCAGATGAGGAAGAACAAACCATACTATCAGGGGAAGACATAAAAGTCAAGGCTTCTACACTCAAAAACGCCAAAAAAAGTATGCAATTGGTCTCATGCCATGGAAGTGCTCAAAAAGGATTTTGAAAATCAAGTATGACAGGTGCAGGAAAAATTGGGAAGAGAAAAGAGAAATTTTCTTACATTGGTAAGAAAATCATGGAAAGCAAATCGACAACTTGCTAAAGGAGACCCAAAAAATGATGAAGAAAATAACACCTTTAAAAATAGACCAACCCAAACCACAAAAGAAGTCCAAAAAGTCAATGAGAAGAATGCTTAAAAAAGCAGAATTAGCCAAATGAAAAAGGAAGTTCAAAAGCTCACTGAAGAAAATAGTTCTTTAAAAATTAGAATGGAACAGATGGAAGCTAATGACTTTTTGAGAAACCAAAAAATTATAAAACAAAACCAAAATAATGAAAAAATAGAAGACTGTGAAATATCTCATTGGAAAAACAACTGACCTGGAAAATAGATCCAAGAGAGATAATTTAAAAATTATTGACTCACCTGAAAACCATGATCAAAAAAGAACCTAATGCCATCTTCCATGAAATTATTAAGGAAAACTGCCCTGATATTCTAGACCCAGAGGGTAAAATAGAAATGGAAAGGGTTCACTTATCACCTTCTGAAAAATTCAAAAATGAAAACTTCTAGGAATATTGTAGCCAAATCCCAGAGTTCCCAGGTCAAGGAGAAAATATCACAAGCAGCCAGAAAGAAACAATTCAACTATTTTGGAAATTCAATTAGGTTAACACAGGATGTAGCAACTTCTCCACTAAGGGATCAAAGGGCTTGGGATATGATGTCCCAGACATGAAAGGATATAAGAGTAAAACCAAGAATCACCTATCCAGCAAACCTGAATATAATACTTCAAGGGAAAAAATGGAATTTCAATGAAATAGAGGACTTTCAAGCATTCTTGTGGAAAAGACCAGAGCTGAATAGAAAATTTAACTTTCAAATACAAGAATCAAAAAAAACATGAAAAGGAAAACAGGAAGGAGAAGTTTTAAGGAATTCATTAACTTGAACTATTTGCAATCCTGCATGGAAAGATGTTATTTGTAACTCATGAGACCTTTTTCAGTATTAGGGTAGTTAGAAGGAATACATACATACATACATACATACATACATATGTAGGTATGTATATAAGTGTATATTGCATATGTATGTATATGTGCATTTGTGTGTGTATATGCATGTATGTATACACACATACACACATAGACAGAAGGAACAGGGTGGGTGAGCTGAATAAAAAGGGAGGATACCAAAAAAAATAAAATTTACAGTTGAATGGAATGTACAAGGAGTAAGAGAAAGGGAAAGGTAGAATGTAGCAAATCATCTCATACAAGAGGGAAGAAAGAGTTACTATAATGGAGGGGAAGACGGGGGAGATCAAAGGAAATTGAGCCTTACTCTCATGGAATTTGGCTTAAGGAGGGAATAACACACACTCAACTGGATATGGAAATCTATTTTATCCTGTAGGATGGCAAGGGGGAAGGAGATAGGAGAGGGAAGATAATAGAAGAGACAGCAAATTGGGGAAAGGGATAATCAGAAGCAAACACTAGTTTGGGAGGACAGGTCAAGGGAGAGAATGGAATAAATGAAAGACAGGACAGGACAAAGGGCAATGTGGTTAGTCTTTTATAACATAAATATTATGGAAGTGCTTTGCATTGTTACACATGTATGACCTATATTGAATTGCTTGTTTTTTCTCAATGAGGGCAGGTGGGGAGAGAGGGAGAAAATATGGAACTCGAAGCTTTAAGAATGAATGTTAAAAATTGTTTTAGCATGTAACTGGAAATTAAGCCATATAGGGAATGGAGTGTAGAAATCTCTTTTGCCCTGTAGGAAAATAGAGGGGAAGGGGAATGGAAGAAGGGTGGGTAATGGAAGGGAGGACAGACTGGAGGAAGAGGTGAATGGGATGCATGCTATCCTGAGGTGCGACTGGGGAGAGATAGGAAGAAAATTTTGAATTCAAATTCTTGTGGAAATGAATGTTAAGAACTGAAAAACTAATAAATTGTGCATATATATATATATATATATATATATATATATTTAAAAAGAATACATCCTTGTGGCAGTCCACTAGAGACTTCCTTTCTATCTATCTATTAATCATGATCCTTTGGGACTGGTTTACTAACAAGTTCTGAACCCATTTTATTGTAATATTATCCAGTCAATATTTTTCCCTATTTTTTCTGTAAAGTTTGTCCATTGATCATGACTAAATCTGTATTCCTTTGATCTTATGGTTATATAATTGTTAGTTTAATAAGTACGTAAAAATATAGTATGTATTACAAATGAATACTAATCTGAGAATGGTCTAGTGGAAAGCCTATAGGAAAGATGGTCTTATACTTTCTTTTGTTCTGATTAGAAATAAGAAGGACTTTCATTGAATAGAATTGGTTTTCCTCCCTTTAAAACCCACTCCTCTTCCTAGCTTCACTATTGAAGTCAAGGGCACCATAATCCTTCCAGTAATCAAGATCAAAACCTTGATATCATCCTCAACATCCCATATATCCAATCACTTGTCAGATCTTGTTAGTGTCTTTTATCTCTTGATTTGATCCCTTTTTCTACCATCAAAGAGCCTCCACTCTCCTTCACACCCTGACACCTTTTAATTATATTATTTCCATTGTATCCTAAATGGCCTTCCTTCAACAAGACCCTCCATATTTCAACCCATCCTCCACTTAGCTGCCAAAGTGATTTTTACTGAAATCCCATTCGCCTCCCTGATAAATACCAGGGGCTTTTAAAGTCTCTAAGATCAAATATAAATTCCTCTATCTGGCATCTAGATGTCTTTACCATTTGATACTGTTCAACATTTCCAATCTTCTTGTACTTTCCATGCACTCTGTGGTTCATATTGCTGAGCTAAAGTCCTTGCTATTTTGCATGTACAGCACATATATTTAGTTGTGTAGCTCTTTATTAACAACTAAATTAAAATGAATCTGTTGTGCAACATGAGTAATAATTGGCTCTGCTGGAGATTTATTATATTGTTCTAGAGGTCATTTACAAATGCAATTTACATTATTAAAAAGCTTTCACCCTTATTTGTTTGTTTACAATTACAAAAGCATCCTGAAAGTAGAATACATGTGCATAGGTCTGCAAAGAGTGCAAATTTAAAATATGGCAAATGCTTTACATGTGGCATTGAAAGGACTATTCACCTTCATACATATACATATATGTGTGTGTGTGTGTGTGTGTGTATATATATACATATTATATATGTATATGTGTATAATTATGCACACACATATATGTGTGTTTATATATAATATATATATCAGTATATAACATATACAGATATAATATATGTGTGTATGTGTATATATATGTATATATATATATATAAATTCCAACCTTCTTCCAATTATCCTAAATAAGAAAGCATTGTATAATGAGTCAAAAATTAAGGAAGGACTATATCCAAGAGAAAGTAATTGCATACTAGTTCTCTTAATAAGAAAACCATATTAAGTATCTGCTGTGCAAGGGACTGTGCTAATCACTGGGGATATGAAAGGCAAAAACAGTCCTGCCCTCAAGGAGGGTGAACAAACAAATTGCATAGAGCATGAAATGGCAGTAACCTCACAGGGCAAGCTTTTACATTCAAAACAAACCTGATAAAGCTTCTTGCAGAAAGCAGAATTTTAACTGAGACTCGAAGGAAGCCAGGAAAAATAAGAAACAGGGACAAGAAAAGAGCACATTCCAGGCACAGGAAAAAGTCAGTGAAAATGCACAAAGTAAGGACATGGAATGCCACATCTGAGGTGCGATGAAGAGCTCAGCGTCACTAGATAGTATAGTATGTGCAGGGAGTAAGGTATAAGATGGCTAGAAGGTTCATAAAAGGCTTTAGAAGCCAAAAAACTTAATATGTGATATGTGCAAGTCAAGAAGCCTCTTGAGTTTATTAAATTAGGAGGTGACATGGTCAGACCTGCCCTTTAAAAATATCATTTTGGTAGGTAAGTGGAGGATAGAGTTGAAAGAGAGACTTGAGCAGGGGGCTCAGCCGATGGGCTATTGTACTAGGCCAGTATGAGGTTAAAGAGGGCCTGGACCAGGGCAGTGTCAGGGGAGAAGGGACTGTGTACAGGAGAGTTTGAAAAGAAAGAATTGACAGCACCTGGCAACCAATGGAATATGAGAAGTGAGAGGGGGAAGAAAAGAAGAGAGGAGAGAAAGGGGAAGAAGAGAGAGAGAAAGCAAGGGAAAAGGAAGGAAGGAGAGGAGAGGAGAGGGGAGAAAGAAAGGGAGGGAGAATGAGAGAAGGGAGAGGAAAGAGAGGAGAGAGAAGAATAAACGAGGATGGAAGGAGAAGGAGAAGTGACAGAAAAAGAAGAGAAGAGGGTTCCTTCACTTGGAAAAATCATCCATATACTTTATGGCCAGCAGGAAGGAAATAAAGTGAGTTTTTCCACTGGAACTTTCCTTGCGCATTTTAGTCTAGCAATCAACCCAAAGGCACTTCTTTACTATGCAGGAAGCTGAGAGGAAACAGATCCAGAACTTACTCGAGTATACTCTGAAGTAGAGTCTGACCTTTCCCTCATGTCATCATGACCTTCCAGAAGCAGGTCCACCCAGCCACCATGTGGGGAACTGAATCAAGCAAAACAAGCTACATGTGCTTGGGCTCTCATTGACCATTCTCCATGCTACAGATTGATTGATGCTTGGAAGAACAAGGAGATTTCCTAAATTTTCCATTCTTTCCCATTAAGCTTTTCATTTTATTAAGCTTTGGAATAGGATCATTAATTGTAATGTTAAAAAAATCAATAACATCATAGCTTCTCTTTATTATTGCATTTTGTTCCAGAGCAATAAAGTCCCAATTCCATCTATGCTTTATATTAGCCAAAAATCTATTTCCCTAAGAGTGATGTTGTTCTTGATCAAAAGAAAGAAAGCTCTCCAATTTGATGATATTTTCTTCCTGTGGTGTTGTTCAAATTTTATCACTAAATCTATCCTTTCATTTTAAAAAAGAGCTTATTGAATATTTACCACCTGAAAGTCTCTGTGTTATGCTTTGAAATATAAAAATCGGTCAAACATGACACCTACCCTCCATTAAGCTGACAGTCCTCATGTAGAAAACTCCTGGGGTTGAAATTCCCTCCACAAATGCAGATGAGAACCCTGTCTTTAGTTCATAGCCTTGGTTGTTCAGGGCACTGAAATGTTAAGTGACTGTCCATGTTCATATAGCTAGTGTATATCAGTTAGGACGATCTATTATGTATGCCTCACTGATGATTGTTAGATGTGTATGGGCCCTTAGTATAGATGATGATGATATGTAACTAGATATAAAATTTATTCATTTACACATTCATTATTCCAAAAACGTTTATTGAGCATTTGCTTAAATAGGAAGGAAGGTTATGCAGTGAATAGAGCCATGAGCCTGGAGTCAGTAAATCTGAGTTGTAAACCTACCTCCCACACTAGCTGACCTTGAGTAAGTCACTTAACCCTTTTTTGCCTCAGTTCCCTCTACTGTAAAAGGGGGATAATAATAGCACTAATTATATTATTGCTGCTGTGTCCCAAATGGCCTTCCTTCATCAAGTCCCTCCATATTTCAACTTATCCTCCACTTAGTTGCCAAAGTGATTTTTACTGAAATCCCATTCCCCTCCCTGATAAATACTAAGGGCTCTAAAAGTCTCTGAGATCAAATATAAATTCCTCTATCTGGCATCTAGATCCCTTTACCATCTGACCCTGTTCAACATTTCCAGTCTTCTTGTACATTACTCCTTTCCATGTACTCTATGATTCAGACTGTTGATTGTTGTCAGGATAAAATTAGATTTGCTGTTGTTGAATCATTTCACTTATGTCCGACTCTTCATGGCACCCTTTTGGGGTTTTCTTGGCAGAGATACTGGAATGGTATGCCATTTCCTTGTTCAGCTCATTTTACTGATGAGAAACAGAGGCAAACAAGGTTAAGTGACTTGCCCAGGGTTACACAGCTAGTAAGTGTCTGAGGCTAGATTTGAACTTATAAAGATGAGTCTTCTGGTTCCATGCCCAATGTTCTATCCACTATGCCACCTAGCTGCCCATAAAATGTGATAAAATTTATTAAAAATATAATTAATTTTTAGTTTTCAATATTCACTTCCATAAGATTTTGAGTTTCCAATTTTCTCCCCCTTCTTATCTTACCTCCCCAAAATGATGTGCAATCTGATATAGGCTCTTACTTATACATTCATATTAAACATATTTTCACATTAGTCATGGTATAAAGAAGAACTAGAACTAAAGGGAGGAAACATGAGAAAGAATAAACAAAAGGAGAGGAAATCGTATACTTGGATCTGCATTTGGATTCCAAAGTTTTTTGTCTGAATGTGGACTGTATTTTCCATCATTAGTCTTTTGGAATTGTCTTAGATCCTTGCATTGCTGAGAAGAACAAGTCAATTTTTGCACAATGTGAATATTATTGCGTACAGTGTTCTGGTTCTGCTCACTTCACTCAGCATTAGCTCATATAAGTCTTTCCAGGTTTTTCTGAGGTCCCCCTGCTTATCATTTCTTATAGCACAATAGTATTCCATTACATTCACACACCACAACTTGCTCAGTCACTCCCCAGTTGATGGACATCTCAGTTTCCAATACTTGGACACCACAAAAAGAGCTGCTATAAATATTTTTGTACATGTAGGTTCTTTTCCCATTTGTGTGATTTCTTAGGGATGCAGACCTAGAAGTGATATTGCTGAGTCAAAGGGTATGCACAAATGTATAGCCCTTTGGCCATGGTACCAAATTGTTTAACACAATGGTTAGATCAGTTCACAATTCCACCAACAATGCATTAGTGTTCCAATTTTCCCACATCTCCTCCAACATTTATTATTTTTCTATTTTCTCATGTTTCTCCATGTTTTCATGATCCCAGATTATGCTTTCAGTAGAAAACTACTCTAAAAAAACATGACAGAGGAAGACTCATGAGTTATGTCTATAGGAGCAAAGTGCAATGAGGAATTAAATCAATTATATGAATACCAGAAACAAAACATTTTGTTGTCCTTTCTCCTCCCCCCACCCCCGCCCCACCCTTGACTCTGAAAAGTACTTGGAAAGTACTAAGTGCTTAATAAATACTTGTGGACTACTACAATGGCTGATTTCTATTTATTTATTTGTATATGTGTGTTGTTCACCAATCTCATAGGTGTGATGTAGTACTTCGGAGTCATTTTGATTTGCATTTCTCTAATCAACAGTGATTTAGCGCATAAAATAGGATAATATTTGCTAAATGCTTAACATAGGGCCCTGCACATAGTAAGTGCTATATTAAAGTTGGCTATCAACTGCTTTGAGCACAGTCTAGGACTCCACACAAATACTTCCATGCAACAGAGGTTGGATTCATGAAACTCAGCTTCCTCTAAGTTGTCCACAGGAAAGAGAAACAAGTTAAATTCGTGTCTCATGGACCATAGGTTCACGGACACAGATCTGGGAAGCCATCAAATCCAACCCCCTTATTGTGAAGATGATGGATACAGGTGAAATAACTTATTCCAGGTTACAGAAGTAGTACACGGCAAAACAGGATTTAATTCCAAATCATCTGATTCCAAACCATTCGCTAAGGAAGAAGCAAGTGTTTTCCTGCTCATTTTCCAATGTGATTTTTAGTTTTAGTTGCATGAGAATGGTGCCATGGAACCAGCAGAAGGATATCATCAACCTTCCTTCCCCAAAAATACGTCAAAGGAATCAAATGAACTTCAATAGACCCAATGGGGAAAATATTTTTTTAAAGCATAGACAAGAAAGAAAGATCATTGTATTAAACCCTTATTAAAGAAGCCAAAGACATAATATTTTATTGCCAGGATAAAACAGTGAAAAAGAACTGCCGTTTTAAACTGCGCTAGTATCATCCATATATATGAGGCTAATCTCTATGTATCTGGGTAACTATTTCTGGCAAACTTCTACTAAACTGCTTGACTGGTTTCAATGAATGAGGTGTCATTTGAGAACCTATGATATGTGGTTTATAATTATTAGGTCAAAAGTACAAAAATTAATTAATAAAAAGGCAATTAATTAAAAACTAATTAGAGCTGACAGTTTAAAAAAAAAGCCTTGAGAGTACAATGCATTGAACGTAAAGAGGTATTAGAATATGTTTTAGGTGGAGAATATTCACAGTATCCATAACAAAAGATAGCACAACATAACAATAAATGCTTGGTTTTAGCAAGGAAATGGGGGAAAAAAGAACTTACTCTAAGCAATACCTCCTCATTGACTGTTAGCAAGCTTTGGTTGTGTGTGTGTGTGTGTGTGTGTGTGTGTGTGTGTGTGTGTGTGTGTGTGTGTTTAACTGTCTGCTTCCTTTTTCATTTGGAACAGTTATCTTTTATTCATGAGTCTGGCAATGAAAAATGTTTACACAAAAAAGAAAAATTACTGTATTTAAAGAGAAAAAGGTTGAGGAAAGAAAGGAGACTGTAAGTTTACTTCTTGGATTGTCCTTCAGTAGGAAATTACTCTACATCAACATGACAGAGGAAGACTCTCAGGCTATGTCCGTAGGAGCAAAGTGCAATGAGAAATTGAGCCAATTATATGAATAATACCAGTTGACAGAAATAAAACATTTTGTCTTTCTTTCTTCCCCCCAGCTTTCTGAAAAACTCTTGGAACATATTAAGTGCTTAATAAATGCTTGTGGACTGCTAGAGTGACTGATTTCTATTTATTTATCTGCATATGTCCATTGTTCACTGCATTTTATGCCTGGGGACAATTAAGTAAATTGGCATTCCCATTCCAGATTATAACCTGCTTTAGGCCTAACCTCCCCCTGTTCCCAACTATTTTAAGTCCTGAGCTACAAATCTTCTGTTTGAAAAAGGGAAGAATATGAACTATTTGAGTGAGGCTGTGTCAACATGAAACAGCCCCTAATTCAAACATCCAGGTCAGAAATGTCTTATTGGCACCCATCTATATTGCAATTAGAAAAATGTTTTTAAAATTAAGAATCTGATATGCCTGTGTGTGTG
This sequence comes from Bettongia penicillata ogilbyi, assembly GCA_023548195.1. Taxonomy (NCBI): domain Eukaryota; kingdom Metazoa; phylum Chordata; class Mammalia; order Diprotodontia; family Potoroidae; genus Bettongia; species Bettongia penicillata. The sequence goes on along the minus strand of JAJHZJ010000243.1, from coordinate 539,867 downwards.
TGTGTGTGTGTGTGCTTCCTACATGCTGAAAATTGCCGAGTATTGCCTTCCTGGGTACTGGATCAATTGTAGACAACATAAATGCAGAGTTTGCATCTATTTCTCATTCTGCATTTAATTGATTTAATATATGTCTACCCATATATAATATACATTTCTACATATGTATATTAATGTATAGTTGTATGCTTTTTCTGCTTTTCAAGTCTTCTTATGCTTTACTTTCCCCTCCACAACCTCTAACAATCCAGCAATACTTGGTCTCACACATGATACCCAGTCTACTTCTTACTATCCCCCAAACCAAGAATATTGTCCCGCCTCCTGGCTTCCTTCAGGGCACCTCAAATTCCATGTCTGCAGAAGTTCTTTCTCACTCCCTTGACTTTGGTACATTTACCCTAAGAATATCTCCTATTTACACTGTCAATGTCTTATAGATACATAGTTGCTTGTATGTTGTCTCCACCATTAGAACGTAAGCCCCTTGAGAACAGGAACTCTCTTGCCTTTCTTTGTATTCCCAGCTCTTAGCATATGGAAAGTACTTAATAAATGCTTGTTGCTGTTATATGTGATTCAGGGATAGTTATAGAGCTGATCCAAGTTGAATCCTGGATCAACTACTTTCTTTGAGAAAGTCACAAGTACTATGAGCATCAGTTTTGTGATTTGTAAATTATAAGATTGTACTACACAACGTCTAAGGTCCTTTCCAGTTCTAAATCTGAGCCTCTAATATGGGTAGAGGGGTAGATATTGATGCCAACATTGATTATATAGATAATGATATGTAGCAGGCATTTAAAATAGGTTTCATGATTAGTTGATATAGATACAGACTGCAATGGCATACGTTGGAGCCTGTGATGTGAGTTCATCAGGGAAGGAATTCTCAGTGTGGAAATTCCCTTCACCAATGTCAATCAGAAACCATTCTGTAACATATACTTAGAGAGCTAGTTGGGGCACTGAGAGTCAATCAGCTAGCATTCATTAAGCACCTACCCTGTGTGGGGCACTGTGCTAAGTGCTAAGGATACAGAAAAAAAGGAAAAATGGTCCCAAAGATCTCATGGTCTAATTGTTCATGCTCATAGAGCTCGTATGTGTCACAGTTAAAACTTGAGGACAAATCCTCCTGACTCAAGGCTAGTCTTCCATCCTATTCACCACATTGCTTCTCACTTCAAATATCTTAGGGAAGATTATTTCTAAGTCCTTTTGATTCAAGATGGTTACAAGAAATATTCAGTTTCCACAAATGTAATATAAAAAAGTTGAACTAGCTGGCTACCACCTTTATGATCACTTTCAGCTCTATATCTATAATCCTATATAATACAGTACATCTGACTCATTCCTGCAATAAACTCCTTTCTCCCTGTTGCCTCTGAGGATTCCTAGCTTCTTTCAAAGCTTAGCTTGGGTGCCACCTCCTAAAGCAGATATTTCTTGATCTCCTCAATTGTTAGTGCTGGTCTTCTACTCCTAAATTATTTTGTATTTACATTGAATGTGTTTTTTTTCTATATGCTTATTTGTGCACATGTTGCTTTCCTCCACTAGAATATAAGCTGCATAATGGAAGAAACCATTTCATTTTTTCTTTATATTCTCAGTACGTAGTACTGTGGTTTACATATATAAAGTATTAAATCCATGCTTATTTAATTCAATTGGAAAATAATGGCTGTGCCAGTAGATATTATCAATAATTTCTGACTATTGTAAGATTTCTTTTTTTCCCATTTTTTCTAGACCTAGATAGATAGCAAGTCAAGATTAACTCATTTCAATTTCCCTAGCTGTGCAAAGAAAGCTGCTTGGTGCCATCACTCACATGGTAAATATGCTCCAAGAGAAAAATAAGAGTATATGCTTTTTTCATTCTCCTTGCCAAGTAATATAGTTTATTCCACAGTCATTCCAACTACTAAGGCCTAATCACTCTGCATAGAAGGACAAAGATTGGGGGAGGGCATATAGGTCATGTGACTATATTAGACACAGGTGTCTCCTCATGCTTAAGGAATGTATGGAGATAATAGGAAGGGATTCTTAACTCTTTTCTCTAGGTCATGCAGGGTAGATGACAGCATTATAATGGCAGTATTTCGCCAAGGATAGTTAAACCATGATCCATCAATCAAAAAACATTTATTTGGTGCCTATCATGGACATTGACTGCAACCAGTAAATATACTACTGAAACAAGAACAAAAAATGGGAAAGTTCTTACCCTCTAGGAGTTTAAAAACACATAAAAGAAGATACAAAATAATTGTAATATGTGTGACCCCATGAATTGTCTAAAATTTTAGATGTGGTTCATGGGTGGCATGGACATATATGATCTAGGGTATGCCACCACCTTGGTGTAAAGGAAGAAAGCCAAGGGCCGTGGCTGCACAACAACCATTTTCATTAGGGAATAGGGAGATAATATGCAGACGGGCCCCAGAAGTATCATTGAGTATGGGTGCTCTTTCCTTCAGTTGCTGAGAGGAGTATTGAGCTAGAATTATATTTACTTTCCCCCACAAATATTGGTAGCTTGTAGATGATGGGGTCAGGACAAAAAATGATTCCCTAATTAATACTAAGGAGGAAGGTGGCCTTTAGCTTATACTTAGCAATGTAACTCCTTCCTGACAAGCGCTGGTTACACAAAAGATCATCAAAAACAGTAACTATAGAATAAATCCATTTACCTAAGTAGAAGAACAAACAGAAATCATAGAAGTTAAGCATATTAGAACATGCCAAAGAATGCCCAAGAGTGAACACACTCTTCAGTTGACAATGGAGTAAGTTCTCAGTTCAAACTAGGAAAGAACAATCTAACCCAGAAGATGTTAATTTTCATTTTTTAAAATTTATTTTCAGTTTTCAACATACACTTCTACAAAACTTTGAATTTCAAGTTTTCTCTCCATCTCTCCCCTCCCCCACAGCATGTATTCTGATTACCCTTTCCTCTAATCTGCCCTCCCTTCTATAACCCTCTCCATTCTCTTGTCTCCTTCCCTTCTGTTTTCCTGTAGGGTAAGATAGATTTCTATACTCCATTGCCTATATGTATTATTACCTTGTTGCATGTAAAAAAGAGATTTAACATATATTTTTAAAGCTTTTAGTTCCACATTCTCTCGTCCCCCTCCCCATCCATTCTCATTGAGAAGTAATTCAATGTAACTTATACATGTGCGGTCATACAATACACTTCCATAACAATCATGTTGTGAAAGACTAACTATATTTCTCTCTATCCTGTCCCACCTTCCATTTATTTTATTCTCTCCTTTGACCTGTCCCTCTACCAAAGTGTTTGCTTCTGACTACCCCTTTTCCCAATCTGCCATCCCTTCTATTATCCCCCATCTCTTATCGCCTTCCCCTCTGCTTTCCTGTTGGGCAAGATAAACTTCCATACCCAATTTAGTGTATATGTTGTTCCCTCCTGAAGCCAAATCTAATGAAAGGAAGGATCACTTATTCCTTCTCATCTTCCCCTCCATTATAAAAGCTTTCTCTTGCCTCTTTTATGTAAGCTGATTTACTACATTCTAACTCTCCCTTCCTCTTTCTCATAGCACATTCCTCTCAACACTTAATTTTCTTTTTTATCATCTAAAACATATACATATAGACATACACACACATAAAAATATAGCTATATAGAGACATATAGATATATACACACACATACATATAGAAATTTCCTCCAAATATCATAATACTGAGAAAGGTTTCATTAGTTACAAATATCATCTTTCCATGTAGCAATGTAAACAGTTCAACTTTAATAACTCCCTTATGGTTTCTCTTTCCTGTTTAACTTTTCATGCTTCTCTTGATTCTTGTATTTGAAAGTCAAGTTTTCTATTCAGCTCAGGTGTTTTCAACAAGAATGGTTGGAATTCCTCTATTTCATTGAAGTTCCATTTTTTTCCCATTAAGTATTATATTCATTTTGCTGGGTAGGTGATTCTTGGTTTTAATCCTATCTTCTTTGACCTCTGGAATATCATATTCCAAGCCCTCTGATCCCTTAGGATAGAAGTAGCTGAATCTTGTGTTATCCTGATTGTGTTTCCAGAATTGTTTCTTTCTAGCTACTTGTAATATTTTCTCCTTGTCCTGGGAACTCTGGAATTTGGCCACAATATTCCTAAGAATTTTCCTTTTTGGATCTCTTTTAGGAGGTGATCAGTGGATTCTTTCAATATTTATTTTACCCTCTGTTTCTAGAATATCAGAACACTTTTTCTTGATAATTGTTTTGAAAAATGATATCTAGGTTCTTTTTTGGATCATGATTTTTAGGTAGTCCAATAATTTTTAAATTAACTCTCCTGGATTCATTTTCTAGGTCAGTTGTTTTTCCAATGAGATATTTCTATTTTCATTCTTTTAGTTTTGTTTTATAATTTCTTCATTTCTCACAAAGTCATTAACTTCCATTTCTTCCATGCTAATTTTCAAGGAATTATTTTCTTCATTGAGCTTTTGGACCCCTTTTTCCATGGGGCCAATTCTGCTTTATAAGGTATTCTTCTCCTCAATGATTTTTTGAACCTCTTTTGCAATTTGGATTAGTCTAATTTTAAAGGTGTCATTTTCTTCAGCTTTTGGGGGGGTTTCCTTTAGCAAGCTATTGACTCATTTTTCATGATTTTCTTGTATCACTCTCATTTATCTTCCCAATTTTTCTTTGATTTCTCTCACTTGATTTTCAAAATCCTTTTTGAGCTCTTCCATGGCCTGATACCCATTCACATTTTTCTTGGAGGCTTTAAATGCAGAAGCTTTGGCTTTGTAGTCTTCTTCTGGTTGTATGTTATGATCTTCCTCATTAACAACGATGTAAGAAAATAACTCTTCACCAAGAAAGTAGGAATCTACATTCTGTTTCTTTTCCCTTCTTTGCTCATCTTCCCAGCCAATAACTTGACTTTTGAGTTCTTTGTCAAGTGTAGGGTTCCCAAAGTTGCCTTTGCTTAACAGTGATTGCTACCACCCCAGATCTGGTGCTAGGACTGGGACTGGAGCTGGATCAGGCTCCCCTCTCATCCAGAGCCTTTCCACCTACCTTTCAAAATTGTCTTCGGTGTTTGTGGGTTGAGAAGTTTGGAAACAGCAGCTGCCAGCAATTAAGTCACCGAAGGCCTGCTCTAGCTCTACCCATGCCAAACTGTGCTCCACTCCCTGCCTACTGTGATAGGCTCTTTCTGTCAACCTTCCAGATTGTCTTGGGCTGGAAACTTGCTCCAGTCTGTCATTTTGTGGCTTCTGTGGCTCTAGAATTTGCTTAGAGTCACTTTTATAGTTTTTTAGGGGCTTGGGGGAGACTTCCAACAGGTCCCTGCTTCTACTCTGCCATCTTCCCCCCCTCCCCAAAGATGTTAATTTTCAACAATTATTAAAGTATCAGTAAAATTCTAAGAAATAATGAGACTGGCTCTCCATGCATGTCCATCATACCAAGGTCTTCCTCTGTTTGCCATCTCCTTGTGTCCTCTGACCATATGTCTATAATGGTAATTTAAGTGGGGAGATCTTTCATATTCATTAATAGGCCCATGTGACCTATCTGGGTCACATGGAAGCCCGAGTCACATGAGTCTAAGTCACATGCAGCCTGTGGTAGGAGAAGTTTGCTAAAGGGTGAAACTGAAAAGGTAGAATAGGAAGAGATGGAGCTAAAGCAGAGCTGAGAGGAAGTTGGTCAGTGAGCAATCAGAGCTAGGAAGGATGCTGGCTGCTGGCTAGCCTGAGTGAAAGGGCTTGTTTGTGATTTTGTTTAAGGGAGCCTGCTTGTGATTTGTTTGATGGAGCTGATTTGTGGGAAGCCTAGCAGGGAGAAGGCTTGGGGATAGTGTTGTTCTCTGCATTGTTATTGTATATAGATTTTTGTTACTACTATGGATTTAGCTTTTTGGTGTCTGAATAATGTTTTGATTCTGTCTTCCACGTGGAGAGTCTGTTGTATTTTGTGATTCAGAATTGCACTGAAATATTCATGGCTACTGTAGGCATAGTGATTACTGCATTGGTGTTACACATGGCGATGTGGATGGGATCATGAAATATCACCCCCTGTCCAATGTGCTGTGTCACCACAGGACCTGGCATCCACCAAACTCCGGATGCCAGCTAAAGAACTGACCCCTCAAGCATCCAATCTCAGCAGGAAGTAGCTATGGAAAAAGAGACCTTTGCCCCTTTCCCCAAGATTTTGGGCCCCATTCGTTCGAGGGGGGAATGATGGGGTGCTTGTGCTCAAGCCCCACTCTAAGATACTGTTTTATGTGCTCATTTTGTTTGATCCATGCTACATTGTAAAGTTATGTTGATACCAGGGGTCCTACTGACCCGACCTACCTAATGAATACAAAATATCTTTTGGGCTGCATGTGGAATGGGAATGGGGAGGGGAATAGATGAGGAATTGGGAGGGGGTCAAGAAAGACTGTTGTGTAGGATAGACCTGCACAGCTTGGCAGTACATGGGGTCCAAAATTAAAATAGGTTAAACTTCTTTGATAGGTTAGACTAGAGACACATTGACAATGGTGGATTGCCAGGGGTCATGTGACAAACAGTAGAGCATGCTGTGGCAACCCTTTATTTTTCTCAGGCAGCCCAAAATCTTTTGAGGAGCTTCAAGCAGCTTATAGGCCATGTATTGTGTAGGCCTGATGTAGGAGACTGTGCTTGAGCAGAGCTGTAAAAGGGAGATAATGACTGTAAAGTGGAGAAGGAGTACATGCCAGGTATGAAAGGAAGAATGTTCAGAGGCACAGAGATGATGATGGAGTACAATGTGTGAGTGATGAATTGTAAGAAAATCAATTATGCTAGATTAGAGATTGTATGAAAAGGAAAATGAATAGTAAGCCTAGGGAAAAAACACTACCACTACCACCAGCAGCAGCACCATCACCCCCACCACTATTTGTATTGTTGTTCTGTCATTTTTGGTGATGTCTGACTCCTCCTAATTCCACGTGGAGTTTTGACAAAAATAACTGGAGTGGTTTACCATTTCCTTCTCTAGCTCATTTTACAGATGAGGAAACTGAGATAAACAGGGTTAAGTGACTTGCCTAGGGCTACACAGCTAGTAAATGTCTGAGGTCAGATTTGAACTCTTGAATATGAGTCTTTCTGACTCTAAGTTTATTATTCATTCAAGATTGTAAGAGCCATCAACGTCAGAGCGAGATTTGAGAAGCCTCAGACTCCTCTTTTCTTTGAACCATACGCCCTCTAACACATAGATATCTCTTAGGGCTCTGTCTTGGGTCCTCTTCTTCTTCTATACTATTTCACTACTTGGTGATCTCAGCACCATCTCCATGCTGATGATTCTCAAATCCTCCTGTTCTCTTCCACCCTCTTTGCTTACCTTCAGTCTTACATCTCTAGCTGCCTTTCAGAAACCTCCAACTGGATGATATATTAAAACAAACAAATCCAAAACATAATTCATTATATTTGCCCCTCAACACTTCTTCCCACCCCACCCCGCTTAAGTCCCTTATTTCTGTAAGGGGCAACACCAGTCTTTCATCTCTTCAGGTTCACAACTAGGATCATCCTGGATTCTTCATAATCTCTCACCTCCCACTCTACCCCTGTCCCTTTTATCCAAGGTCTTGCTGAGACCTGTCAATTCCACCTTTGCACCATCCTTCCACTATGCCCTCTTCTCTGACAGCACCACAACTATAAGGGCAGATCTTTATCACCTCCCTGTAGGTCTGCCTGCTTTCAGTCTCTTTCTGCTCTGAGACATCCAAAGTGATTTTCCTAAGGGGCAGGTATGAACATATTAGTGTCTCATTCAGTAAACTCCAGTGGCTCTCTATTGCCTCAGGATCATTTTTTCAAAAATTCTGTTTGACATTCAAAACCCTTAGTAGCCCCTGTCCCTGCTGAATCTATTCCCAGTCCAGTTGCATCAGCACTAGCACAATCCAGAAGACATCCACCTGATAGCAAGTCTGTTCAGTGTGATGTTTTCCCCTCCCCTTCCTACCTGTGACTACATGGCTTCAATCTGACCGTCCATCTCTTTAAAATTTCTTTCATTTAAAAAGCACTTTATGTAAAAACAAAACAAAAACTTTCAAATCTTCTTATATCCTATCCCCAACATATATCCTTTGATCCAGTGACACCGGTCTCCTGGTTGTTTCAGGAACAAGACATTGCATCTCTCAACTCTAGACATTTTCTTTGGCTATCCCCCAAGCCCTCTTCAATTCTACCTCCTGACTTCCCTAGCTTCCTTTAAGTGCCAAGTAAAACCTCACCTTTTATAGGAAATTTTTCCCAGTATTTCCTTTTTCTAGTCACTTCCCTCTGTTAAGTCCCATTTATCCTGTATTCAGCTTATTTATACATAATTGCTTATTTTCTTCTCCCATTAAATTGTAAGCTCCTTGAGGGTAGGGGCTGTCTTTTGCCCCTTTTTGTATCTGAAGCACTTACCATAGTGCCAAGAACATAGTAGGTGCATAATAAATATTTCTTGACTGACTGATTGAACCACACTATCCCACTATCCTGCCTACTGTGTTAATGTAAATAACAGATAATGAGGGCCTGGACTTGTGTTGTGACTTTGTGAGGAGAAGGGGGAAGGGCAAGACATATAGGACAAATATTGGGTGATGAGGGAGAGTGAACAAGCAAGGATAACTGAAGTATAAACCTTCAGTGGATGCAAGGAAATTAGGAAGTTAAATCATTTCAGAGAGAAAGCAGTGAATTCAGTTTTATACATATTGAGGTGGGTATGCCAGTAGAACATTCAGGTAGAGATGTCCAGAGTTCCATTGGTGATACTCAAGAGGGGAATTGCAACATGCATCACTGGATGAAGTAGCCATATCAGTGAAAATCAAGGGACCTCAGAGTCTTGAAGTTCAGAGTATGCTTCTGTTTAGACACAGGGTTGAGAAACCAGCCTCGAGGCCACATGTGGTCCTCTAGGTCCTCAAGTGTGGCCCTTTGACTGAATCCAAACTTCACAGAACAAATCCCCTTAAAAAGGATTTGTTCTATAAAACTTGGTCCTAGTCAAAAGGCCACATATGAGGACCTATAAGCCCACATGTGGCCTCAAGACCTCAGGTTCCCCACCCTGGTTTAGAATATATCATCTTCTCAGGACTTAGAAGACCTGGGTTAAAATGCTGCCTCAAATGCGATAGCTGTATAATCCTAGGTAAGTCACTGAATCTCTTTGAGACTGATTCCTCACATATAAAGGAGGGATATCACCTATCCCACAGCATTGTTGTGAAGATCAGGTGAGATAATGTATGCATGTTAAGCACTTTGCATACATTAAACTGCTATATAAATATGAACTGTTTTAATTATTGTCAAATCATTTTCATCATCATCATCATCTCAAGTATGTAGTGTTAGGAAGGAGAATTGGGAAGTCAGAAATAAATTAACAATAAGCAATGAAGAACTGTCTTTTTCTATCAGTCCATACGGAGATTTCTATTTATGGCATGGTATTAAAACTTTATTGCCAATTTCACAGCTCTAGCTGTCCAGTGTTTGATTTAACTAGAAAACATGCTAGTAATTTGTTCCTCAGCATAGACTTATATTTCAAAATCTAGAAGCTAAAGACCTTAACAATCCTGACTTCTTTATGTCATTGATGACTTAAAATGAAAAGCTGGTCCAGCGTAGTCATAAGATATTAAGGAAAGATAACTTTATTGTTGAACAAACAGCATACCATACCATGATGCTCATTTTAGATGATACTGTACACATCCGAGGCTAAGGTAAAGCTCATCTGTACTGACAGTTTCTATAATACAAAACTTAAATTGATTTCTTAAAGTTGGATTACCTGTCACATTATTTAAACATACTCATAATTTCACTCCATATTATGGATATCTCATCAGTTCTCATTTCACCATACGATTGAAGGCAATCTTACACCAGAATAACAGGATTAGATTTAGCCTTAGAAAGGGTTTTACAGGTCACCTAATCTAAAACCTTCACTTTAAAAAAGAGAAAACTATAGCCTAAAGAGCTTAGGTCACTTAGGAAAGGTCGGAGGCAGGATTTGAACCTACGCCCTCCAACTGGAGAAGCAGTGCTTTTTCCATTGTACCAAGTACAAGGCAGATGTATGCTAACAGGATGAAAAGCACATGATCCTGCATATAGTTCTAATCTCATTCATCTCCCAGTCTAGAATCTGGGCCTTCTGTGAATCTAATTAAAGCTAAAGAAATCATTTCACAACCTCAGAGCCACAGCGTTTGCTAGATATCAGCATTATAGGTGAAAATTAAAGTAAGTTTGAAACAGGGGCTGAATTTTGGACAACTAGAGAAAGTCACCCTTTATTTTAAAAATGTATATGGAGATTTTACTTATGTTCTGAGGGTGACAATAGATCTAAGTGAAGTAGAGAAAATAAGAAATTGACATTAAGCTTTATAGTGGGATTTACTTATCACCATCATCGTTACAGTATTTTTTATTTGACTTGAAGCAGAATGCTTTTAAAGAAAAATAAACCTGAGCTTGAAAAAACCCATTTGTCCAAATATGATCAGCATTACCTGGATATGTTGCTGTTACCTGCTATTCTGAAAAAAAGTTTGGTATCTGGAGAAGAAAGTAAAAAGAAACAAGAACGTTTTTGGAATAAACAAGTATGTGAATCATTTCCAGCTTCAGTGGGCCTAACCCCAAGAATGCACGGTCTTGGGAAAGGATTAACTAAACAGTATTTCTTTTCCAGGCTGCTCTTCAGAGAAAACAGCTGGCTTAGATTATATATTTTTTTTAAAAAAATTCTAAAGGATTTCAGAAGAAACTAAATAGAACTGTTTTGAGTATCTGACTATAATCAGGTACCAGAGATGAAAGGAAAATTAGCTGCACTATGTCCCTTTACTTATTCTCCCCTGTTTTCCTGTAGGAATAAGAAAAGTAAAAATATATTTCTTACATTTCTCTAGCTATTGAATTACAGGTTTTTAGCACAGACTTACAAGATACCCCTGATGATAAAGCTAGATTTTTTATCCAACCATTTTTTGAATTGTGCTTTATATATAATACATATTATATAGAGAACTGGTAATTTGGTAAGATATTAATTCCAAAATATCAATTTCATGCCTAGGTATTCCATACTCACTACATGCTGAATGTGTGTGGAAGCTGTTGAGTCAAATCACAGCCCTGGCATAAGAGGTGGTTTCCAACTCTCTGTGTAGCAAATGGGTGGGAGCTACAGACCAATAAATGCACCTTAAAGTTGAAACTGTGGATACCAAGGTTTGAAATGCTGACAAGGGAGAAGGTAAAGTACAAACATTTGCTTTAACAGACTGGAAGATTCTGAGGCAAAAAAAAAAAAGAAAGAGAGAAAGAAAGAAAGAAATATTTCCAAAACTCTCAGGGTTTGCCTGCTGGAACTTACAGATTTTGCAAAGTAAAGAGAGATTGTTGGTTTTTATGGGGGGATGGGGAGGTACTTAGAGAGGGAAGGTAGAATGGGTCCATGCTCTTGTATTCCAGGAGCTGATGAGGAAAGTAACTGGCCATTTGGGGAACCATACAAAAGTGCAAGTACCTAATTGAAAGCAATGACTTGTGTGCTGCTTTGGGACCTATGATTAATAGAATGAACCATGTTCTGTTTTCATTTAGGCAAACTTGCTCAGTCCTTGCTGGGGTGAATGGTCCTGGAAAGAGACATCTTGTTATGGTTAATGTAGTATTAACTCTAGCTCCTCTCAAAGCCCTGGCCAGGATATTGCTGCTAACGATCCAAGGCATTTGAAAAGGGTTCAAGAGCTAAAACCACAGAATGTGAGAGCTTGAACTTGGCCACAAAGAGATCTAAGAATGTCCCTACCTCCCTTCTTTGAGAAGTGGTGGTTGGATGGGAAGGGGAGAACTACGATTGTGAAAGATTGAATATAATATTAGACTTTTTCAGCGCATTGGTTAGTTCAGCTGAATGTTCCCTTCCCTACCAGGGAAGAGCGAAAGGGAGGAAGAAGGGATGAAGTAGAAGAGATTATATATTGTGCTCTGTTTCCTTCCTCCAATGGAAGTCAAGGAAAAATGAGTCTTCATCACTTCTCCAAAACAAGCCAAGAAAGCTAAGACAAGACAAGATAATGAAACAGCAACAAGTTCAACTGGTGCTAGTCACTAGAGATACAAAGACAAGAGGAAAAATTGTCTGCCTTTAATTAGCTTACATTCAGTTGGAATTTTCAGTTAACAAGTTAATGTTCTAGATTTAATATATAACTCAATTCAAGCTCTGACTTTTTTTTTTAACTTTCCAAAGATAATGTGGCTTTTGTTCCAGAGATGACAGGACAAAATATAAGTCAATAAATCAGAAATAAGTTGCAAATAAAATACCACAAATACCATGACAGGTAGATCTCTATTTCAAGCTAACACAGCATATGAAAATCTAGAAATAAAAATCGACCAACAGGTGATTATGAACTTTATGAAAGTTGTTGTCTTTTCCAAAAACGATGTACAATGAAGTTCTTTTAAATGAAGAACTCTTCTAAGGCATGTGAAACATAACTGAATTGATAAAACATTTGATATAGTTTTTGAGGAACCCTGTGGTACCTTTTCAGGACCATCAAAATGGGGGAGAGGAGAATCAGCGTACTAATACTACTTATAACAAAGTGATTTCTGTATCTCAGTGACTGGTTTTTGGGAGCTGTGCTTTTTGAACATGCTTAGAAGGATGCCCTAAAAGGATTAATCTTCTTCAGCAAGTGTTTTCGCTAGTCCCTGACTAGGTAATAGTTACTCTCCACAATGAAATAACTTGAGCGTAGATGGAGAAAAAATATTGGACTAAACCTTCTGTTTTCTGAGAAATCACAATTATCTGTAAACTCCCAACATTCTTCTTTACCTTGAAGATCCTAACCACCTAAACCAAATTCACTTAAGTTCCCCAAACACACACCAAAACCAAATATCATTGGAAGAAAGATGAGTAATGGCAAAGTAGAGCAAGGGTCTGTCTAACTCTTGACTAGAAGCCTGCCTACAGGGATTCAAAGCACCAGTTTTTACTTGCTAATTCCACATTAAGAGGTTGTTTCATTCTGGGTCCTACAAACCAGGAATATAATTTCTAGATACATGTGCAAAATGCTATTATAATAGAAAGATTAACTACCCTTACAATATAGTTCAGTTTTCAACTGACTGGTACCTACAAGACCCTGTGAACCTCAGGGGGTTTAAGAGAGAAATAAATCTTCTAGGGCCTGCATCAAAGGAAAAAACTAGCATTACTGAGATTTGGGGTTGAAACTCAGGAAAAAGTCAGGCTATATCCACAAACTGAAGTCATCATAATTTAAGGTAATGAGGGAAAATACATATGGGCAGACAGTATACCAAGGAGGAAGCATCCTCTGAGCAAGCTATGAATCCAATGGGATTAGAATCAGTATGTTAGAATAAGAAGAAAATCCAAAGGTTAACTAGGCTAACTCTTGCACAAGTTATGAATCTGATTTGAGCATTCCTGGTAATGTAGCTTCCACCCACAGACCTTTAATAATAAGGAATTCACTACCTCTGAGGCAATGCATTCCTTTTCTTTTTTAAACATCTCTAAAGTGGTATGTATGGCACAGTCAAAAGTCTGCTGAATATGGAATGTCTGGGTTCAAATTCTAACTGTGGAACCATCTGTGTGACCTTAAACTTTCCAGGCCTCAGTTTCCTCAACTGTAAAGACATAGGGCTAGAGGACCACTAAATTACCTTCCAGTTCTAAATTATTTTTCCTTACGAGCTGAAAGGTTGGACAGAACATAGCCGAGGACAGAATACTTGGACATTCCATTATTTTTGTTTCAGATTGGTAGCGATGACATTCTAAAACTATCAAAGCATCTCAGAATTGGAAGGGACCAGCCTTCTTCTCCAACCCCCTTCCTGAACAAGAATCCCCTCTACAAATTGACCAGTTAAAGTGCCTTAAGTGAAGACCTCCAGGGAAGGGAAATCCACTCCCTTCCAAAGTAGCTCATTTTACTTTAAAATAACTAATTTTGAGGAAGTTTTCCTGACCTCAAATCTAAGTTTGCTTTTAAGCAAGTTCTAGATGTTGTTTCTAATATTGCTTACCATGGCAAAGTAGAACATGCCTAATTCCTCTTCTATATAACAATGCTTCAAATATTTAATGATTATTACCTCTTGTTACTAAGTCTTCTGTAGGCTAAACATCCCTGGTTACTTGTTAGCAAGGCAAGTTACTTAATCTCTCTGAAACTCAATTTTCTCATATGCAAAACTGAGTCTGAACGACCTATAATACCTCAGAGAATGGTTGCAAGGAGCAAATGACATAATATATGTAAAGCACTTTGTAAACATTAAAGTGCTATATAAATGTTGAGTATTATCATCATCATTGTAATTACACAACAGTCACTCAACAAGGACTTATTAAGTACTTGGAAAGTGCCTACCAAATGTAGGAATACAGATAAAACCAAAGACAGTGCCTGCCCTCAAAGAACTTACATTCTAATGGGAAAGCCAACACATAAAAGGGAGTTCAAGGCAGAACAGGCATGGTAGAGAAAATCAAGAGTATGGCCTGAAGAGAAATGAGACATGGCTGGCCTGGCTGCCATCTTTAAATGGAAGCTCTAGCTGGAGTCATCCAATTAGAGGGAGAGGCTGAGGTGGAAGATACTTCTAATATGTGAATTCCAGGGCTGGAGTGAACTTCCATGAAGAAGAGGTTTCTGGGTCTTGGTAAAGAAAGTTTGGAGTAAATCCTGGAGAGGAATGACAGGAACTCGGGGTCCTTTCAGCATCCTGATTGCATTCTTTATACAGATTATGAGTGTCCTTTCTAAAGTATAGCACTTCAAACTGAACATAGTAATGACCATTCAAATTGTTAGAGCTAGAAGTGACCTTGTAAGTCCTCTAATCAAAGGTAGAGTCATAGACTGTTAAGGCTTCTTAGAGGATCTTGAAAATCGCCTATAACAAAGCCCTCATTTTATAGCTGAGGCAACTGAAGTTCTGAGAAGTTAACATTCTTACAGTCACACAGCTAATGAGTGACAGAACTAGGACTGAAGCTTAGGTCTCGTGATTCAATCCTTACCTTCTTTTCTACTATTTATACTGTTGCTTCCTTGGATCCCAGCAATCTACTTGTTCTGACTAATTGTTCTAGCAACCAAGGTACATCTCTCCATCCTATGTACAAGGGTACAGTAAGAAATTTTGTCACCTTCCTTGCAGAATTCTAGCTCTATTATGTCTCTGGTTTTCCCCAATATAAGAATCCCTGTTTTCATGTTGGGTGAGGGCATTTATCCAGGGTAGTTAAGGCAGTTAGGTGACCTAATGGATACTGCACTAGATTTACAGTCAGAAGAACTGAGTTCAAATATGACCTCAGATACTTAGTAGTTGCATGACCCTGGTTAGTCACTTAACCTCTGTCTGCCTCAGTTTCCTCACTGTCTAAAGAAAATAATAATACCACTGATCTCTCATGGTTTTGGGGAGGATTACATATCTGCAAAACATTTGGCACACTACCTAGCACATAGTAGATACTTCATCAATACTTGCTTCCTTTCTTCTATAGGACAGTAATCTTTCCGTAGAGCCGGAATCACTCACAAAAATCCAAAATGTATCCTTTCTATTCATCCAGAAACTTAGTGAGTCACAGCACAGCAGTGATGGGAAGCAGAAGGCAGATTACAACTGGATATTAAGGCAGGTGCTATAGAGAAAGAAAAAAAGAGGGCAGTGGATAATACTATTATTGAGAACAGAAGTTGAAGCAAAAGGATTCAGATGCAGAAGAAGCAGCTGAAGGGTCTCGTCCTTTTTCAGACCTTAGTCTTCAGCTGCCTGTGGTTCAGTCACCATTGATGGGATTTAATTTAAAATATTTGAACCAATATCCATTAGCGGTCATAGCTCCTGGTGCTCGTTCTTGGCTTTGTCCTTTCCTGATGTAGGTATTGGGGTTGTATTTCTCTCTTCAAAAGAGTCTGGTACTTTCCCAATTTTAGAGAATAGTTGTGTACTTTAAAATCCCAATTGAGGAGACTGTAGATATGTGGCATATGGAAGTTTTATTTGAAAGATGACCAGGAGTTGTTCTAGGCTGTGGGCAGTATCAGAGACAGAAAAATGACTCCTCTCTCCCTACATTGAAAATGGTTCTGTTTCCTCCCAGAGATACCTTGGGAAACTGCTTGGTTTGTGGGGTAAGATTATATCTATATCTCTATCTATGACTTTTTGAAAATACTTCTCCATAAAGGATGTAAATCTCCCCACTGGTAACTCAATAGAAAGACAAAGGTCACTCTCTTCATTGAGTCTCATTAACTTGGACTAGACCTAAATAAGTGTTTGCTTCTAAGGACTCAATAGGTGACAAAACCAAACAATTCATCTTAGGGCAACCTCAGGCCACAAGATTTTAACAAGAATTGGACTTAACCTTCTTATTCAAAATGGATCAATGGGCATGTTCATACACTCGATGGGAAATGTTGTCAAAAGTCTAAAATAAAGGCTCTTGGTCATTTAAACTTCTTCATATAATCAGGGAGCTCCCCTGATCAACCTCTTAGAAAAGGGATGAAAACCTCAGACTCTATCACTTATTTAAGATGCTTGACACCATACACTTAAGTTAAGCTTGATATATCTGGAGAACAGAAGCAAGATAGAGACAGATAACTTATTTTTTTCTTTCTCATTTAACCCTGATGCTTTAAAGTTCTGGATGATAATTAAACATAAATCCAAAATTTTGGCCATGGTAGGCCCAGAAAGTCAACTTGGGCTTCATTTCAATAGCTAAGTTGTTCGTCTTTGTACCACTGTGCAGCAGGAAATTCCCTGGGAGTGATTTCCCTGTTCTACAGTACAGCCTCGAGTGACTTTTAAAAATAAAAGCAAATTTAAAAATCCTGAGCTCAGGAAAACTGGCATATACTATTTCCAGAACCAGACCATCAGTTGTGACACCAGCCATAGTAGGGCCTGATGTCATAGCCTGTCCACTCCATTTCATCCTTCTCTAATATTCTGTCAGCAATCAGAACAAGAGATTGACCTTTTAATATTTAAACAAAGCATTTGTTTGCACAGCAAGATCCTGCAGGGGGCTGTTAAATTGGTCAGTAATCTGAGCTGATGCATTGCCTTTTTCTACAAATTATTTTATGGGAAATTTGCCTTGAGCAAACCTTTTATTTTATTTTTTTTTCACTGAGGGTTAACAGAACATAAGAAATAAGGAAATATGTATCATTATTGTGTGAATTGGCACATGAAGAAAGGAAATAAAAAAATGTGTTATCAAGTATTTAAAAATAAGATTCAAAAATCATCTCTCAGCAACATGACATAAGGTGGCAAGCATTCCATAGATGAAATGTGCTCCCTTAAGCACAGCAGTGATTGGGTTGATTGGTAGGGGGAGGGTCAGCATTGGGAGATTGGATTAAAAAATCATGAAGAAATTAAATAGGCCTGACTTTGATGTACTGCTTCCAAACAGTCTCCTGTGTAAACTTCAGACAGAACAGATTTCATGTAGTAAGCCTTACAAAGAAATGTGCAATTAAGGTTCCATGTTCCATCCTTCTCATTTACTTTCTATAATTTTTGCGATTTTTAAAATACATATATTTTTAATTTTTAAAAATGTGAATGGAATACTGACTCATTTTCCCTACTTGTTTCCTTCCTTCTAGGCAGCCACAGAGTTACAGGGAGTCACTTATCAGGTAGAAGGTTTCCTCTGGATAAGTTAACTGTAGAGGTGACCATTGTGAACATATGAGGACAGACTTGAAACTGTTTTCCCACACAATGACGGATTCTATTAAAAAAAATTAAACAGTATGTTATTCTAAAGCATTCTTTTTTTAAATGAGACAAAATGGATTGTCTTTTTCTTTCTTCTGAAGCAGACTTCAGCTAAGGATTTAAATTTGTCTACCCAGTGACTGGCATCCTAAAATGTTTCTAAAAGGAGAAACAAGGGAGAATGAACGCATTGTGCTGACTTTACTCACAGCTGTTACACAGGACTAGGCAGGTGCCCACAGAGAATAGGAAGGGAAAATGCTACCACTACTGATAGGGACTTTCTCTACTGAGCCCTTTGGATTGCTTTTGGTGATCAAAAACACTTGGTTTTGTGGCATTTTGGTTCCCATTGGCAAATTAGGGGACCTTCCTTGGAGACACACTGGCACTGTTACTGTTATCGTACTAGCTTTTTGACAATCCTCTGCAAAAAAAAAAAAGGGGGGGAGCAAAGAAGACAGTTTGGTACTGTGGGTACTATGGAAAGAGAAAGGAGGGAAGTTGGTTTTCTTCTCTCATCTTCAGGGATGTTTGCCATCATCATACCACAGCTTCATTTTGATGTTTGTGCAGCTGCTGCCCTTTCCATTTACTTTGTTGTAGTCATTGTGTATACTATTTTCTTGATCCTGCTTACTTCACTTTGAATGTGTTCAGATAGTTTCCCCATGCTTCTCTGTGTATTTAACATTCAACATTTCTTACTCTGACATCTAGAGCAGCTAGGTGGGGCAGTGGATAGAGCAGGAGTTGGAAGGACCTGAGTTCAAATCTCACATCAAACACTTGACACTCACTAGCTGTGTGATCTTGGGCAAGTCACTTAATCTCATTGCCTCATCCTGGGCCATCTCCAGTCATACTGATGAATATCTGGTCACTGGATCCAGATGGCTCTGGAGGAGAAGTGAGGCTGGAGACCTGCACAGCCCTCCCTCACTTAAAACAAGGTCAAGTGCAAGTCATCTCATTATTTCTTTGATGGCATGGTCTTCTTTGGCAACGAAGGATGAACACACACATACTCTGACATCTATTCAGAGTAATAATATTCCTCTTATCTTTGTCAACAGGACAAAAATTACCTAGAGAAATTATTACTACTTGAAAATCTTACATATTTTTAAATGGATATTATGCCAAAATATTCCTAGTTGAGGAAATGGAGGAACCAAGAATATTATCCATGACTTTACTAGGTCAGTGAACCAGTCATGGAAAAACTTAGGAAAAGGACCCAAATAGATTGACTCCCAGTCTTGGACTTTGACTATCAATCAATCATTTAATAAACATTTATTAAGTGGCTCATATATGCCAGTTATTGTGCTAAGCACTGAGGATATGGAAAAAAAAGATTATGACAAACTCTTTCCTTGAAGAGTTCTGATTCTAAAGGAGAGTCAACATGCAATTAACTAGGTTATATACAAACAAGCTCTGTCCCTGTCTCTGTCTGTCTCTTTATCTATATATAGACATACATATATGTGTGTACAAGTATGTATATATACATATATATGTAAAGTTATATATGTATGTATACATGCATATATATATATATTTGATAAATAAGAAATAATCAACAGGGGGAAGGCACTGGAATTAAGAAGAATTGGGAAAGGTTTCCTGGAGAAGGCAGAATTTTACCTGGGATTTGAAAGAAATGATGGAGACTAGGAGGCAGAGATGAGAAAGAAGAGGAGGATATCAAGGAAGAGGAAGAGCAGAAGAAGGAGGAAGAGGAGGGAGAAGAAGAAGGGGAGGAGGAGCTGGAGAAACATTCCAAGCATGAGGGATAGTGAGTGGAAGTGCCTTGAGTTTTTTGCTAAGCACAGTTTCCACATCAGCAGCACAGAGAAGTAGTATGACCTAGCAAAAAGGGTTCAGGTCATGGAGTCAAGAAAACTTGAAATCCCGCCTCAGATCCCCACAACTTACGTGACTCTGAACCTCAGTTTCTCTGTAAAAAGAAGACAATAATGTCACCTGCGTGATAGGCCTGTTGTGAGAATCAAATGAAATCATGTATGTAAAAGGCACTTTGCTTTCCCAAGCACTATATAAATGTTTGCTGTGATTATCACCAGCTGAATACTATAGACAATACCACCTGCAAACCTCCCATTCTACACATTAGTATCTTATTATTCAAATGACTGCACATACAGTACAATAATGGGGCAATTGAAAGAAAGGCAGGGAAAGAAATGCTTCAAGGATATAATGAAGCATAGTTTAAAGGAATGACACATCACCATCTATAGCAGGGAAATGATAGTAGCAAACAGGCCAATCTGAGGTATAGTCAAGGATAGTGTGTCTCAGTTGGAGACATATGTGTGTATATCTATATGTTTATGTATGTGCATGTATATGTATGTACAATATTTATATGTACATGCATGCATACATGTATCTATCATGCTAACTCCATGGCAAAGACAGAGGGACACAGGCAACAATAAGTCTCCAGGTTGTAGCTTCCTTCACTACTTAAAGAGTAAACATTATACCCAAGTAACAAGGAAGTGACTTTCAATTCTACCTTGACTTCTCCAGCCACAATCTTCTGCATAGAAAAGCACACTGTGCATGGCATCACTTTGGATGACCAAGGGTGAATGGCCAAAGAGCTGCGTGCTTTGGTGTTAGTTGTGGTCAAAGCTCATGAGAACACTGGATTTGTTGATCACAGATTAGCTCCAAGAGAAGAGAGAAACTTCAAAATGCTAACTGCTTTATTTCAAGGCAAACATATTGAGTGATGTGCTTTAGAACTGTGATGGTGGCAGAGAAAGGGTGATAAGCCTGGAAAGTTTGGTGAGTTGAAATCAGGTTGGGAAGGGCTATAAGAGGATGTTTCTTTCTTTCTTTCAATTTTTTTTGGAGGGCAAAAGGCAGGGCAATTGAATTTAAGTGACTTGCCCAAGGTCACACAGCTAGTAAGTGTCTAGCATCCGAGTCTGGATTTGAACTCAGATCCTCCTGACTCTAGGACCAGTGATCTATTTACTACAGTCTCTAGCTCCCCCGTGGATGTTTCTTTTCATTGTAGCACACATAAACAGAATATCTGTTAACTAAACAGTGACAGTAAACTTATACCATTTAACAGGAGGCAGTGGAGTAAAACTGAAAGGGTACTGTCTTCAGAGTCAAATCCTACTTCTGACACAATTTATGTGACTTTGGGCAAGTCATTTTAATTCCCTGGGGTTCAGTTTCCGCATGAAAGGAAGTCATATCACAGGAACTCTCAGCTCTCTTCCCACTGTAAACCTATAATACTATGATGAGATGATTCTTTTGGTTCATTCCAAGGACATTTCGGTAGCTCAGTGGTGGGCCTGGAGTAAGGAAATTCTGAGTTCAGATTTGGTCTCATACACTGACTAGCTGTGTGACCCTGGGCAAATTCCTTATCTCTATTTGCCTCAGTTTCCTCATCAGTTAAAAAATGAGCTTGAGCAGGAGATGGCAAACCATTCCTGTATCTTTCTCAAGAAAACCCCAGATGGGGTCATGAAGAGTCAGAAATGACTGAACAACAAAGGTTTGTTCTATCTCTGGACCAATTTTTGTCCAAACAGCCGCGGAGATAAAGGAATCCATCTTTACGAGCATCAGTACATGTTGGGAGAGAACACAGAGATTGGATCCTTACAGGAAAAGAAAAAAAAAATCTGGCTCAGAGAGCACTTTTTTTCATCGATTAACTAAATGATTAGCTAGAAGATCGGTATTGAATAATGAACACAGGTCTGCAACC
The DNA here is from genome assembly GCA_023548195.1 of Bettongia penicillata ogilbyi. Lineage (NCBI taxonomy): Eukaryota > Metazoa > Chordata > Mammalia > Diprotodontia > Potoroidae > Bettongia > Bettongia penicillata. The sequence continues at coordinate 518,143 of JAJHZJ010000243.1, read as the reverse complement.
TCAGCTGGGTAAGAAGAAAGAAAATCTCTGGCCTTGAGAGAAATTTGCAGAGCTCCCAAGACTTGCTGACCATGTTATATGAGAATCATCTTTGCCTAATGACTGAAATGCATCAATCAGAATTGTACTCAGAAAGGCACCAGGTTCAAGAATGTAAACAAGCAAATATTAATTGGACAAAACACTTAATAACCATTCTGTAACTAAGGTAGGTGAGACTCAGCAAAACATTCACTGTATCAGGCCATTTTCTTCCAAAGATTCCATAGTGTGGGCCAGTTGGGTCTCAGCAATCTAGGTCAGCATTATCTCTGAACTTCCTTACTGTGACTTTGTAGTATCTACAGATATTAAAGCAAGTTTTAATAAGATTAGCACACAGGCAGTGGGGAGCAGATGTGAAAACAGGATGCAAAACAAAGGAGTCTAAGAAAGGCACACTTTCCAGGCAAAATAGCACTCTGCCAGTCCTTTGAAAAAATCGAGAAGGATAACGAGATGACAAATTATGATTTTTCTTAAATTTTCTTTTTTATTGTAAACTTAACAATTATCACCAAACACAAACATTCCAATATGCCAGGAATAAAATAGAAGACTGTATTAGAAACTGTGAACTTCTGTTACATAAATTTTTAAAAGATCATATGATCTTTTAAAAATTTATGTAACAGTTCACTATATATGTATATGCAGATATATATATGTATGTGTGTATATATACACATATGTGTGTATATATGTATAGATATACATATATACATACATATGTTGTGGATATTTGCGTATTACAAGGTCTTGCTGGACAACCAGCTAGTACCAGTTCAAAAGAGCCAATTGTTAAATTTTACACCTTGGAAATCAGCAAATGCTACAAATTAGGTCTGTATGTATTGTTTGGTTGATTGTTTACACTTAAGAAAGTGAATGGAGAAAATCTAATTAATGCATATTAAACTTTAAAGGGCATTTTGCTTTTTGGAGCTGAAGGTCAAATATTTAATAGCACACTCCTATGTGTATACAATTCAACAAAGTAACTTTAAAAATCAAAGAAAGGAAGGCATCAGGTTAGCCTAAACATGAAGCAATGTGGTGTAGGAAAGAAAATTGGCCTAGGATTTGCTTTCATTCCCGACTCTGTCACTGACTGTCTCTTGGACTGTGAGCATTTCATTTAACTTCTCTCTGCCTTCGTTCTCTCATCTGCAAAATAAGGGTTTTGAATTAAATGATTTCCCAAGTCCCTTTCCATTCTAACATTCTTGGATTTTGTGAAAGACCTTAAGAAGCAGAAAAGTGAATGTCTTAGGAGGGGCTTGGACTTCTATCCTAAACCAAGGTATCTGTATGGTAAAAATGATTTCCACTCCCACTCTCCAAGGAAAAGGCATAAAAGAAGACTACTTGGCTTTTAAGGATACGGTCGCAAATACAGGGCAAAGGCAGCTGATGCAAAATTGGACCCCAAAACATCTGTGGTCAGTGAATGGCCTCTGTGCCTCATCCTGTCCACCATAATGGGAGTCTTCCCAGGTTGTCCCCATCACAGCAACTAGCATGAGATTATGGTCTTATCAGATCAGTGAGAACATCTCTCCCCATGATTCCTTTTATTCCCAAATGCTGGGTTCGGTATCAGCCTGGTGGTTGCTCAAGCAATTGTCAAAACAAGATCTACCTGACTGGAGGTATGCCTTTTCTTCTTTTATTATATGACCTCATTTTTTTCTGAATTTTCCCCTTCTCTTGTTATTTTTTCTGAACCTTTTCTCCTCCTAATTTTGTTATCTGCCTTTCATCTCAATAACTCTTTCTATGCTCACCACTTGTGTACTTCTTCTTGGGTCTTGATGTGGGGTTTCTGCAGAGCCTAACAAAGACCTTCTATACTGGAAAAAAATCACAACAGTTTGTAAAACAAATAGCATGAATCTGCAGGAGAAAGGGGAGAAAAGCTACAGTGAGAACTGGAAGAGATGTAAAAGCAGATTTTGTATAGGAAAACTCTTCAGGTATATATCCTCTACCTCCCCTTCTTCCCCTCCTCGAAGAAATCATTTTTAAGCTGGTAACCACATAAGAAGGACAGGTGGAAATCTAAACTAGATGAAGTTGAAAAACACTAGAAAAAAATGGATATGCTCAAATCATAAGGACTCGATAACAGTATGTAGCAAGAAGAGAATTTAACATATTGATAGCTTTTGTAACAGAAACTCCAGCTATTATTTCTGAGAATTCCTGGTGGGCAGAAGATGTCTCTTGTGATTAGAAAAGGGCAAAGTTCTTGTGAATCGCTTTTTCCAGAAAAAAATGGACATGTGAGTGTTATTTTGCCAATTGGATTGTTTTACAACACAGCGTGCTTCCTATAGCCCTGGTTAGGACTTACAATTCTTCAAGCTCTCATAGTCTATGATCTAACATAACCCTGATCTCTTTTTTCAGACCATCAGGTGTTGCTCTGCGTAGGCAATCCCAGTACATTCTGTAGTGGGAGGTCAAAGGAAATCTCCATCCATTACTTTTTCTTGTAAAGTAGATACTCAAAATCTTAAATGAATCCATGATAAATATAGATATTCCTACAAGTGATGCTGACTGAAACCCAACCATGTCTGCTCATCCTCTGTGATTCTTGTTTATGACCTACTATGAGTTCCATGTTCTACTATGATTATCCAACATACCTTAGGGGGCTTCTTGTCTTTCTCTTAATTTCATAAAGGTACCAGCAACACATTTGGTGTGCCTTCTGTTTTCTAAATAGTAATTATGTGACCCTGGGCAAGTCTAACCCAAGCCTTTCTGGGTCTTAGTTTTCTTAACTGTAAAATGAAAGTTTAAATCAATTAATCAATATTTATTATGTGCTTACTATGTAATAGACTGGGATCTAAGCACGGAGGATACAAAAAGAAGAAAAAAAGACAATCCCTCCCCTCAAGGAGCTTACAATCTAATGGAGGAAATTGTGAGGATTAAAATTGTACAACCTACAATAAAAGAAACTGAAGTAGAACTTTGAGGCAATGGCACTTTGTTAAAGGGTCTATGGTCCCTTCTAGTAAAGTGGATCTCAGATTTTCCTCATGATTGGAGATGCCCCTTTCCTCCAAGGTTTTTATGGAGTCTGATGCTAGATTTATTACCTAGATATTCTAAAATGACTATACAAAATACAGAATTCCATTGGTTAACACAATAAGCAAAAAATGCTATATCAGCAGGGTCATGCGTTGGGTGAAGCAAGGAATATCTCCACTAACTGGTGGTTATAAGATGGTCACTTGTTCTTGAATAAGAGAGATCCAGAGGTACAAAAATAGGTTGGAGGACTTTCCATGTAACTGAGTCATCTCCAACATACACTTGATCACCATGATAAGGAAAAACAAGAGTGGAAGGCTTCTAGTTAACTTCCTGTGATTTAAGCAAGAGAACTTATAATCTATAGTTCACAGCTCTGAGGCCCAATATACAGAATTTATAATCACTACTACTATGGAATCATATCAAAATGATGGATACTCATTGGAATAGAGTAGGATTTTAAATGAATTATTTCTCATACAACAACATGCAAACAAATATATACAAAGCAAGCTATATTCAGGTTAAATATCAAATATTGACAGAGGGAAGACACTAGAATAAAGAGAGGGTGGAGAAGACTTCTTGTACAAAGTAGAATTTTAGTTGAGACTTAAAGTAAGCCAGGAAACTTGGGAATCAGAGAGGAGAGCATTCCAGGCATGGGGGACAGTAAGAGACACGGAATGTCTTCTTTGTAAAATGGACCAGTGTCACTACACCAAAGAGGATATGTTGGGGAATCTCTAAGAAGTCTGGACAGGTAGGAGGAGGCTTGGTTATGAAGGGCTTTGAATACCAAGCAGAACATTTTATATTTACTCCTGGAGGCAATAGGAAGCCCCTAGAGTTTAGTGGGGATAGGAGGATGACATGATCAGACTTGTGTTTTAGGAAAATCACTTTAGTGCTTGAATGGAGGATGGCTTGGAGTGGGAGAGATCTGAAGCAGGGAGGCTCATCAGAAGGTTATTTTAATAATCCAGATGTGAGGTGACAAAATCCTGTGCCAGAGCAATGGCAGTGTCAGAGAGGTGTCATATTTGAGAGATGTTGCAAAGGTGACATCAAAAGACCTTTCAACAACTTTAATATGGGGGATGGAGTGGGGTAAGGGTGATGAGAGATAGTGGAGTATCCAGAATGACTTCTAGGTTGGGAACTTGATGGACTGGGACGTTGGTGTTGCCCTCCATAGTAATAGGGGAGGTAGGGAGAAAAAGAGAGTGAATTCTGTTTTGGACATATTGAATTTAAAATATCTACTAGACATCTAGTTCAAGATATCTGAAAGGCAGTTGGAGGTAACCAGAGAGATTGGGGCAGGACAGGTAGACTTGAGAATCATCACTATAAACATGGTAATTAAATCCATGGAAATTTATGAGATCACCAAGTAGTGAAATAATATACAGAGAGAAGAGAAGAGGGTCCAGGATAGAATCCTGAGAGACATCTTAAGTTAAAAGGTGTGATCTGGATGAGGATCCAGCAAAAGACACTGAGGAGGGATCAGATAGGAGAAGCAGGAAGAGAACCAGGAGATAATGGTATCCAAGAACCTAGACATTAGAGACTATCAAGGAGGAGCAAGTGATCATGAGTCAAAAACTACAGAGAAGTCAAGGAGAATAAGGATTGAGAAAAGACTTTTGGGATTTGAAAGCTAAGAGATCATTAGTCACTCTGGAGAGAATAGTTTCAGGTTGTAAAGGTTTAAGAAGATGAGACATTGGATGATAGCAGGATGGAAGAATCAAGTAAAGGGGCTTTCAGGATAGGGCAGACACTGACATGTTTGGAGGTGGTGGGAAATGAGGCAGTAGAGAGACAGAGATTGAAAATAATTGAAAGAGTCGAAAAGATAGAGGGAGCAATCTGTTGGAGGAGAAAGGAATAGGATGGCATAGCCTTGGTAAGGAGGAGTAAGACTATTTCATCATGTGAGACAGGGGTGAAGGAGGAGGAAATAACAGAAAAGCACTTGAATCATAGAAGATGAGTAAAAGGGAAAAAAGGAGGTCAACACAAGGCTTCATTTTTTTCTATAAAATATGAGGCAAAGATCTCAGCTGAGAGAGTAGGGGAGAGGGAGCCATGGGAGGTCTGAGAAGGGTTTAGTGACCTCCAAAATTTCCTCCAGCTCTAAATTTATAGACCTATGATTTTCCTATAATAATAATATCTATATCATTTGAATGGTGGTTAAATGTTTGCAGAGTACTTTACAAACATCACATTTTATCTCAAAACAGTCATTGGAGATATATGATATCATTATACACATGTGGCAAAGAAAGAGACTGAGGAGATACAAGCTAAGTGACTTACCCATGGTCACACAACTAGTACATGTCTGAGACAGGACTCAAACTTTGGTCATCCTGATTTTGCTCTTCCATGTAGCTGTTTAATAGATATATCTTTATAATAAAATTTATAATATATGTGTCTAGCATATATAATATCTAAATATAATACATATATCTTTCATCATATAAATAGATATACATGCATATCTATATCTATGCATATATATATATATATGTGTGTGTATGAATCTCTATCAACCTTCTATCTATCTTTTCATTTGAGGCCCTTGTACCCTCTGCCCTCCAAGCCAAGCCTGAACATCCCTCCTTTCCCTCATTGGTGCTCCCACCAGTGAGTTGTTTTGATGCCATCCTTGCTCACCCCTCTCCAAGTTCCTGGTGAATAATAAGTACTGATACCTAGGCAGGTATCGGTACTCTCTTAGCGTCTGTGAAACATTCACATTGTCACTGTCAAAGTCCATAAGGCCATACTGAAGCATGGACAACCCATGAGCCACAGTAGTGCAGCCACATCCCAGAGAAAGCTGCTCACACATTTTCTGAACTGCCTTTCTTCCTCTGGGTTTACTGGCTACATTTCTTGGTCCAAGATCAAGCCTTAAATCCAATTCACTCTGGAGCTTATAGACTGGACAATAAGTCCCCACTCAGCTGGCACAGAGTGGATGCAGTAACTAAATAGTCATTGTTTCTCTTTTATCCAGGGTCTTCCCCTCCCAGTTTGATTTTTTTTTTTTTAATTAAAGGGGCCATCCCTTGAGTAACTTAAAGAAGCCTATTCATTGAATATGTATATCTCACTCAAAGTACGATCGTGATAAGACCTAAGCCTGAAAGGGCCAGGGTCTCTCATTGCATCCTGGGCCATCTCCAGTTGTCCTGATGAATATCAGGCCACTGGACCCAGACAACTCATGAGAAGAAGTTGAGATTGGTGACCTTGCACAGCCCTCCTTCACTCAAATCAAAGTCAACTGCAAGTCATGTCATCATCTTGATGTCATGGTACTCTTCGAGAACAAAGGACAAACACAAGCACTTGTACCACAAAATGTGCCATGATGTCTTGGCATCAAGTGAGCCTCACATGCTGGCAAGTTAGGGTCCAGTTCAAGAGTCACCTGATACAAATGAACTTGCTTGACTTTTTCCTTCTCTACTGAGGGGGCAGAAAAGGAAATGAACTTAAAAGAGACTTGCATTGATTTTGACTAGATATAAAGATGGATTTAATTGTCAGTTGCTTAAAACAATTTACATTAATTATGGAATCAACCCTGAAATAATGAAAAACTGGTAAGGAGTGTAGGAATACATGAAAAGCATTTGATAAGTGCAAAATATGTGCCAACCCCTATGCTAAGTGCTAGAAATACAGATACAAAACTCAAGATAATCCTTGCATGGAAGGAGCTGAGCTTAAACATTGTGGAGTATGATGTAGTCATCTGTCCTACAAGGATTAGATAGAAGCCTACCTGGAATCTGTGACCTGGATCAGATGACCAAGGCCTTCTTTCCAGCCTTTTAACTTTCTGATTGCATGATTTTTCGCTGTTATTTTGTGTCTTTAAGGATGATACCATGACAAGTGGCTTCACAATTATCACCCCTCTATGCAAGACAAAGGATAGCAGATTGGAGTGTGAAAATGTCTTGGGCAATCTCCTGTCAATCTACTCTTCAGAATGCTCTGGCAAAAATCCCTTCAACTGACTCCTGCCTCAAGAGCTAAAATACATTTCTTCTGAAGAGTCTGTGTGATTGCAGAGTAGGATGTGTTTCCCTGGACTTGATCTTTACTCTCCACAAGCCTCAGGAAAAAGCATGTGAAAAGTACCATCTGGCATACGTGACTCTTCCTGATCTAACACAGACCTTTGACAATATTAATAGCAGAGTGTGGTAGCAACTTCTCAGGAAATACAGCTGCCCAGACATCACTGATGCTCTCCCTTGCTAATTCTACCCATTACATGTACAGAATAGTTTTGCAAGGCATCTTGTCTTGTCCATTTTCAGATCATAGCAGATGATCTGAAAATTGGAGAGGTTATATGGACTCCTTCCAGTTTCTATCATTCTATGATTGCTCTCTGGTCCAATACTTGGGAAAGTTGCAGATGAGGTAAAGGGGATGCCTGCAGACATACCTATCCACCTACATTAGTACTTGTAAGTAAGTCCTTTTTTATCCACAGGTAAAATTTCAGTCTTCCAATTTGTTCAGTCCAGAACAACTTTATCAAAATTAAATTTTGTGATTCACCCTAAATTAATTGATCAGTCAAGTCTTATGTACACACCATCCCCTCAGTCCCTGCTTCCCCATTTATTTCCTCTTTTGTCTGTTGGCATTTAGAAACTAATAAGTGAATACTGAGAAAGAATTTAATGAGGAATCTCTCCCGTCTCTTCCCCCAACCATTTCTTTTTCTGTGTCTTCTACAATTCATTTGTACCCTCTTGAATTTTGGGTCCTAATTGCTGAATTACTCATTAAAAAATGATCCCCAACTCATTTCAATGGAGATGACAGTGATGCTTTCTCAGATAAAAGTTCTGTAAAATGTACATAGTGAAATTTTGTTAGTAGGCCTTTAAGAGGAACTTTAAAAGCAAACATGCTATATAGGAGAGCATACTAATGATGTGCTAATGAGAAGTCTGAGACAATAACACCCCAGAATGTGACAAGTGGGATAATGAGGAAGAGACTTGTTAACCGAGTTTCACTATTAGCAAAGTTTGAGTTTTTGCCTGTGTGTAATATGCCCTTTTAGCAACTAGACAACATGTCTTGTGAATCACTAGGTTGTGGGTATATGGATTGATCCAAGGAGAAGATATTGATGATACTGAGTAAGCTATGGAGGGAAATTCTAAAGGAAAGGTCCATCAAAGAATTTATTAACTGGAAAGGTGGGATCTCTGCATAGTAAATGTCCTCTAAAATGGAGGGAAAAAAACCAACTCAAATAACTTTAATTGGTTCCCAAATGCTTTACATAAAGAGAAATCCTTTTCATCCCCACAGAGAGTTTTCCTATAGCTTATAATCTTAAAAAAAGATTCAATAATTTTAAAGAGTTGTAGCTAAAATTCTAGCAGTAGGAGAAAGCTTCTAAAACCATGTGAAAACAAATCCATCAAATTCAGTTTCCTTTTCCCAGGACAGCTCTGTATTTATCTGCACATTGGTGATTGTGCTTGTATAGTCAATAGGCATCTCTGGTAGATATCAGCTGGGTGTTCACTTCTGCTGTTTTCTCACTGCTGCTTTATTGGACCTGGAAGGCTATTTTCCATAAACTTCTTTTTGAAGTTACTTCGTTCATGTAGATAGACTGCTTTGATAAAAAGGTCTCTTCCTGTCTGATATTGCTTACCTGGATGTTCAAAATGAAAATATATAATTTCTTAGCTTCTACTTAAAGATGGCCCTAGGAAAAAAGTGCTGGATTTGGAGTCAAGAAGCCCTGAATTTGAATGGCATGTCTGCTATTCACTATATATGACCTTGGGAAAGTCATAACTTCTCTAGGCCACAATTCATCCACAAAATGAAGGAGGCTGAACTAGACAACACCTATGGTTCCTTCAAACTCCACAGATGTTATACTGTCTGTTGATGCTCTAGTTCAGAAGTGACAAACACTGCTCTTAACATTCTAAAGATGGCTAGACCTAGATTAAAATTCAGCTAGGAAGCAGTAACAGAATAAATAAAAACACAATGCATTAGATAATGCTATTTACCATGTAGCCTGCAGGAATTCTCAAGTACAGTCTTTTTATTTGTTCATTTTGTTGCTGTTCAGTCATTTTTCAGTTATATCTGACTGTTTGTAACCCCATTTGGGATTTTGTTGGCAAAGGGACTGGAGTGGTTTACCATTTTCTTCTCCAGTTCATTGAAAGATGGGAAAACTGAGGCAAAAATGGTTAAGTGACTTGCCCAGGGTTACGCAGCTAGTAAATGTCTCAAGCTAGATTTGAACTCATGAAAATGAGTCTTCCTGACTCTAGGCCCAGCACTGCATCCATTAGTTGCCTCCATGTACAGTTTAGTGGCCCCCATTTCTATCTGAGTTTGATATCACTGCTATTATAACATTCTTTGCAATCACTTCTCTAAATCATAACTTGTCACATTTGAATTCAATACTAGAGTTGACCCTTTTATTTTCTTATTCAGAGCTTTCTTAAGAATTCCTGCCAACTAGGATCTCATCTATTTGACTCATCTATTTTTCAAATTTTGTCTGAGAAGATCTCACACCTGTTAATCACCCTCTCTCCTTCTGCTATTGTTTAATATTTAATTTGGCAGATGTACTTGACTCCAAAGTTATTAGTGTAATAGTTTCAGTAGAAATAGTTATATGCTCTGGTTGTCACCTATGACTGTTCTTCACATACGAAAATAAAGTAAGATTACTAGTCAATCATTCAATACGTATTTATTAAACAGATCCTGTGTTCCAGTTACATTTTAGGGATACAAAGAAAAACAAAAGACAGTCCCTGCTCCTGAGGAGTTTACTATCTAATGGGGAAGACAACATGAAAATAACTGTGTAGAAAGAGGCTATATACAAGATAAGTAGGAAATGATCTACAGAGAGAAGGTACTAGAATTAAGAGGCATTAGCAAAGGTTTCCTGTGGAAGGTGGGATTTTAATTGCAACTTGAAGGAAATTGGGGAAGCCAGGAGATGGAGATGAGGAGGATGACCATTCTAGGTATGGGACACAGTGAGAAAAAATGTCTGGAGTTGAAAGATGAAGTGTCTTACTCATGGAACATTCAGGAATCCAATGTCACTGTATCAAAGAGTATGTGGGAGGGTATAAAGGTATAATAAGATGGGAAAGGTAGAAGGATCGGTGGTGAGTTTTGAAGGGCTTTGAATGCCAAATAGAGAATTTTGTATTTCATTCTGGAGGTGACAAAGAACCACTGGAATTTATTGAGTATGAAGCTGACATGGTAAGACAACCATATTACTTCATAATATAGTTAATAGACAGGTAGTATTTCAAAGGTGGTACTAGTTATAGCAAAATTGGAAAAATGGAAAACAGCATAATTCTACAATTATGAACAGGCAAGAATCATAAGAAACCTTGAGTTTAGTAGTTGGGAATTTATTCAACAAAATCTTTTTTAGGAAAGTTATATAGAGGAAGCAAAAAAAGATCCCTTGGTCAGGTGATAGAGTACATACAATTGTCTTGGCAAGATGAAAAAAATGATAAATGCTACATCATATGCTTTCTGAGGATGATGACATTTTTTATTTTTAATGTCAGATCTCCAGTGTCTTGTGCATAGAATGCCTTGTGTATAGTAGAATCCCAATATATATTTGTTAAATTCAATTAGAGGAGCAAATTAAGTTGGAAAAAGATAAAAGATGCAGTTTCAGAATTATAATCTCAGAATTGGAAAGGACCTCAGAAGCAATCTAGTCTAATCCAAAATTAATGTCACAATGCTTTTAGATGCTATTTTATATTGAAGCTGGGTGAGGATCCATTATGCCACTTCCGAGGTCACTTCTAATCCAGGAAATAAGAAGAATTGAAGGCAGAGATATGAATTTCATATTGCAGTTACCAAGATACAGGAAGACTACACAAATTCATTTTGTAGGGTAAACAGTCATGAGAGCTGGAGATCAGAGAAGGCTAATTAGTTCCATGGCAATCACCTAGAAAACTATGCAGTGTCAGTACATTAAATAGGAAAGGATCCCAAGGATCTCCCACAAAAGAGGTTGTTTCCTTTGTATGAGAGACATTTTTAGAGTTTAGAGAACTGGATAAAGGTTAGATGTAGGCAAAGATTACTGAATTCAAAGCCAGAAGATCTAGGCTCAAATCTCATCTTTACCACTTATTCTCTTCTCCATAGGATCTTGGGCAAGTCAGGTTCCATGTGTTTGTCTTTCCTCATCAGTAAAATGGCAGAGTTGTACTAGGTAACCTCTTTTTCCCTAAATCTATAATCCTGTAATCTGAATATTTCTATGAAAAATGAAAAATTCAATCAGTCCTTCTGATTCATCTATAAGAGGCTGGTGTGTAGATACTTCGGATAATTACATTTTCACTTTTCTTCTAAACCTCTGGCACTGTGGGCAGACAAAAGCAATAATCATTGGGTGACAGATAAGCAATGAAATGAAGCATAACTCGGAAAAGAAATACCAGAAATAGCTTTTCTAGAAGTTAACTTTTTTCTTAAAACACACACACACACACACACACACACACACACACACACACACACACACACACGCACCATTGAGGAGTGACATTTTGACAAGTAAATAGTCACCGATCATCAATGTTTCATTAAAATCTGTTAGGAAAGGTGCTATCTTTTCTAAGGGCAGAACTTACTTTGGTTACAAAAGCCTGAAAGGGCAGTCCTTTCCCTGTTGCAATGAACCTCAGAGCTTGACTTAAAAGACCAGAAAGAGTCACGAGGGAGCCAGCTAACAATCCTGTGCATATTTATGGACATATTTGTGCATGTGGTAAGTACTCTCCTGACAGCTAATGCTAAACCTAATCAATCATCACTTAAATACATCATAGTGTATATTCACCTCACTCCTTCATTAGCATTCATTAGCAATTAATCAACACAGCAGGAGTCTCTAGAAAGTTCAACAATCCATAAGGTACATTTACATTAAAGATGAGCCAACAGGAGGAGAAATGAAAAAGAAACAGGAGAGGAGCAGTGTCAAATCTGTAGGAGAATCTAAATCTCAGGCTTGATTTGGGCCTTTTAAAAATGGGGGGGAGTCAGAATCAATCGAATTTGGTTATTCAGGCTAAGACTTAAACTTTTGATTAACAAGCAGCAGTCCGCCTTGCTCTATTACAGTTGTCAGAGACAGATTTATGCTCCCGCCGGCCTGCTGAGTACATTTGTTCCACTTCAAGTAAGTCTTATGTATTGTCATTATATCTTCAAAAGAAACGAAAAGACATTGCATCCAATTTATTGCAATTGTGGGCAATAGCTTAATTCAGTCCTTAACTGTGTTCTGCCTGGAGTTGAGGGTTATAATGGAAGACTATTTCCCTGCAGGATGAAAAGGAGCCCCGCTGTGGAATATAATACACCAAACCCATGCCTGAGAGCTTTATTGTACCCACGGAAGTGTCTCTCTTTCAAAGTGAGAGTAATAAGGAGGCTGTGTTGCCTAGTGGTCAGAGCATAGGCGTAGGCATCAGGAATCTCAGTTCCTTTTCTTTGCATCATGTTGCTGAATCACCCCAGGCCATGGGGGTAAAAATTTAGCATCTCTAGCTTCAGTTTTCATAGCTGTAAAATGTAGAGGATGAAGCAAAAGGGGGAGGAGCCCAAGGAAAACCTCAGGTGGGAGGCAGATCTGTATGGAGACAGTTACAAACTGTACCCTCTAGTGAAGGCATCAGGTTAAGGCTGATTTGTTCTACATTTCTAGATCATTGTACTCATGTGAAAAGAATTTGCATCCATCTGGATTGTCTCAAAAAAAAAATAGGAAAAAGCTTCTGGTTATATACAGCCACCCTATATCTTTTGATTTTTTTTAGCAACATGGATGCCATCTCCAAGAGCAGCGATGATAAAAATGGTAAAAACAAAACAAAACAAAACAAAAAAAACAAAACAAAACAAAAAAACAAAAAAGAAAAAACCCAACTCTACTGAATATCAATGATCTCAACTAAGGATTGGGAATACAGATCAAAATGGAATCTGTGTAAAATTTGGGTTATGCTTCACACAACCGACCACTATTCCCCCCACAAAAAACAATACTAACCTCACATTTCTCATAGGATCGTAGCTGTACAAATGGATTAAAATCATTTATTAAGTTTATTTTATTATTAAACATATATTCATATTTTATATACTTATATTTATTAAATCTACATTATTATGTACCAAGAATCTTGGTTAAGCTGGGGATAAAAGTATAAAAGTGAGATAGCCCCTGCCCTCAAAAAACATATTCTAATGTGAGAAATAGCATATAGGGAAGTAGTGCCCAGGTAAGTGAGTGAGAGGTAATCTAGTTCCATACTCCTGTTTTGCAGACTGATGAAACTGAGGAAGTTTTTATAACTTGTTTAAGGTCAGATAGGAAGAAAATATCGGAGATGGGGTTTGACTCCACATCCTCTGACTAAAGAGGTAGCAAAGATTTTCCCTGCTCTACAATGTCAATTGCTCACAGCCATGCTATGAGGCAGTTACAATGGATGTTATTTATTCTCGTTTTACACACCGGTAAACTGAGGCTCAAAGTTAGGTGTTTTGTCAAGTACTTGGTAAAATAGTTGGCAAGGGTTCTAACATAAGATTTGAACTCCAGTTTCTTGATTTTAAGTCCAGAACTTTCTACTATCCTACTCAAAGTATTGACAGGTTTTTTGTTTTTTGTTTTGTTTTTTTTTTACAATGGAGTATCTTTTTTTAAGTATATATACTGACATCCTTCTTTTGATCACATTACATTACAACTGTTCTCCTTGTTGCCACATCCCGGTCCCCTAGTCTCCCAGTACACAAATGTAGACAACCTTAGTTTAATCCAACTTCCCTGAACTGGTAAATTTATCACAGTGAGGTGGGAGAGTGAATTGCTACCAATTAAACTGCTTTATTTTTGTCATAGTAAGTATCTATAAAAGTTTTCTATACTATTACTGCAGCAGAGGGACTTAGGGTTGTTTTGGGTTTTGTTTTTATTTTAGTTATAGGAAAGTTGTTTTTTAAGCCAAATATTTTTAGGTTGGTTCAGTGGAATTCCCCTTTGCTGCTGTTCAAAGCAACTTTGAAATTTCTCACAACCCAGTGTGACCAGTCCTTTGAGTTCAGGAATAAGAACTTCACAGCTTTTCAGACTGTGTCCTGCTTTAATTACTTTTTCCACATCCTCCTTAAATATGGTTGCCTTTTGGCTTCAACTGTAATAATGCTAATTATCGCTATCATTCACATTGTATTTCAAGATTTGAAAAGCACTTGATAAACTTCATTTTTTCCTCACAAAAATCCTGAGAGGTAGAAGTGGTTCTATCCCCATTTTATAGATGGGGAAACTGAGGCAGGCAGCAGTTAAGTGATGTGCCTATTGTCATTACACAGCAAGGAAGTGTCTGAGACTGAATTTGAATGTTAGCTTTCTGGACTCCAGGGCTGGCACATCATCCACTGTGCCACCTACCTGCCTTGTAAAGGAAAAAAAGCATTTTCTCACTTTATTAGTAAAATCAGTTATGCATGTGCGTGAGCATGCACATGCACACATACACACACACACACATACACACTCATACACCCCTGCTAATATTTTAAGAATCATGTTGATTTATTTACTGAACTCATTTATAGGTTGAATTTCAGATGCTCCTTGGATGACCAAGGTAAATGGCTGGTCCCTCATCTTGTTCTCATGGAAAAGGGCTTAAAAGAAGTCCCTATTTTATCCAAGACAGTCCACCACACCCTTACAAAACAATGCCATCTGGATTTCCAACTGGATTAGCCGAGAAAAGCATTAAATCAGAGACATGTTAAGGGATCCTCAGGCCACTGAAGACTCTACGTAAGTCGTGTAGAAGCTCACATACTCATCACCAGAGTGCCCTAACTGCAGTCTTCTGCAGTGACTGACAGGTTCCCATCAGAAAGCATCAAGCCCTCATGCATTTTTAAATAACCCAAATGATCCTAATGGAGAATTTAAAACATTTTGGGAATTCGATATTAGAGAAATGCATTCAAATGCAAGATCAGACAAACATATTAGCCAATACTGGAAGTATTAATGGATCTTAGAACTGAATCCGTCCAGCCTGAAGATAATACAAAAGGCCTTCTAGACATCAGAGATGGTGTTGGGTTGGGGGTGGGGAAGACTTATTCAGGAAATAGGGACAAATGGTGAACTATGATAGGTTGGAGATCAAGGTCAGCACCTGCATAATAAATGCAGACAAAGAAGGTTGGTGGATGTTTTGTTTTGTTTTTTTCATTTTCAGACAGACTAAACAATGCATTACACCATCTTTCAGTCATTCAATCAGATAAGTGATGGTATGTTTCAGAAAGAAAGAACTAAAAAGAAAAACCTCAAATGGACATTGGGAGTGGTCCTCTTACTTCAGGGTGGAAAATTTCCAAAATCACCATTACAGATAATATTCTTTCTCCTTTTTTAAGAGGCACCAAGGAAAGAGAGTATATGGCTTCATTCAAGTCTCAGCTAAAATAATGTATTCTGCAAGAAGTCGTTCCCAGTCCTCCTTAATCTTAGTGCCTTCCCTTAATTCTCCACACCTATGTGTGTATCTATACATATACATACACACATATACATAAATATGATGTATATATGTATGTGTGTATGCATATCATATGTATATGTATATATGTGATGTATATGTATATGTTTATCACATGTGCAATATATACATGCATAGATGAGATAAATTGAAGGAAGGCTCGTATATATGCATATATATGTACACATTGTGTATATGTGTTATATGTATGATTAGAGATGTCTATATTTGTATATGTATCTATATATTTGTTTATATGGTTCATACATAGATATTTGTATGTCATCTTTGCAATCAGACTATGAGTTCCTTGAGGGACTGTTCTTGTCTTTTTCCACAACCTCAGGGCCTAGCACAGTGTCTCACCTATATAGTACAGGTTTAAATGCTTGTTGATTTCACTTGCCTGTCAATTCATAGAATGCTCAGAAAATGCGATAGGAAGGGGGATTGGATTACCCATAAGAAAGTCATTTTCTTCTTGCAAGGATTGTAGAATATTAGAATGGGTTGCCAAAGATCATTATAGAATACGGTTTAAAACAAGGCTTTAAACATTAGATAGTGCAGCTTCTCATCTATTCCTTTTAAGGAGAAGGCTAGTCTAAAGATGAAATGCCATGTCAATATGTCTGCTGTCTACATGCTTTTTCTGTTAGGAATAAAATACCCTTGTCCTGAATAGAAGGTCAATGCAAAACATGAGCAGGAACATGAAACATGACATAAAAAAATCAAGGAAGACTTACATTGTACTTTCAGGTCATGAAGAGATCATGGGAATCACCTAGTTCAACCTTCATGAGGTATAAAGAAGTTCAATAAGTTACAGCATGATTCTACAGACAGTTAAGTCATGGTGCCAAGGTTTAGAGAAGAATTCCCTAATTCTAAGTCTAGTAAATATTCTAATATATAATATGTGTTGGAAAGAGGACTCATTTTGAAATCAAATCATCTGGATTTGAATTAGAGATACAATAGAAAAAGTGCTGACTTTAGAGTCAAAAGACCAGAGTTCAAGGACCACCTTTGATGTTTGCTGCCAGTGTGACATTGGACAAACTACTTAACATCCCTGTGCCTCAGTTTTCTCATCTGTAAAATGAGAGGGTTGGATCAGACAGCATCTGACATAACTCTCAACTCTCCATCTTTGTTCCTATTATCCCACTGCTGCTCTGTATTGTCTGACCTTCACTTAGCACCTCATTTTCCTCATCTGTAAAATAAAGGATATAGACTAAATGCTCTGTAAGGTCACTTCCAGTCCCACATCTATTCATAATCTTCAATTTTCTTGTCAATTTAAATCATTATGGAAGCTACAATTTTCTAAATAGGAATAGCTTTCAATAGATTTTAGATTAACTGGATAAAGTATTTAATATCTCTCTGAGATAACTTAACATTCAAATGAACCACAAGGAATTAACCTGAACTCCGTAGTCAAAGGTGGGCTTGTCTCCAGAGACTGACTGAAAAACTTATAACAGGGACTTTATAGTGAAACTTGATTTTAAACAGATATTATCAGGAAATTACTTTCAGTAGGCAACTTTATTTATTGAGTTTGCCCATAACCTTAATCTTATACCTGAATACCAAATATTACAATTTTTATTAAACTGGAAAGTGCAAGGAAAGACTCAGGTGCTTGAGATTCTTCAGTGGGTTAGGAGGTGGTTTAAGAAACAGCCTAGTGTAAAGTCAATGATTGCCTTGAAGTTAAAAAGATCTGAGTTCAAATCCAACTTTAGATACTAACAAGCTGTTTTCTCACTTGAAAAATTATGAGATTATGACTTCTAAGGTCCCTTACAATCCTAAATATATGACGCTATGATCCTAATCAGAGCGGCCTGTGTCATAAGGGTTTTTCACTTTTTTGATGATCATTTTCTTTATTTGTAAAAAATGAGGGTGTTGGACTAGATTGCTCCTATGATCTCCTCCAGTTCTATGTCTGTGATCCTAACACTTAAGCTGTCAGCCTTACAAAAAGTTAAGGAAAGTACTTTATAAAACCAAAGGTTGTACTATTATTAATAGGTGACCTATTTAATAGTAAGCACAGTGCTAGTTTGTTTGTTTTGTTTTTAAAGAACAAGGTAGACAGATACAGAGAACATCATTGCTTGCCGCCTTTCCTCTGGGTGAAGAAATTTTTGGCCATGGCAATCCATGAAACAAATAAAAGTTTTAAGTGACTCTCAGGTCTATATATTCCCTTCTGACATAATGGTGTAAGAGCAGAATGGAGGGTAAAACATAGAAAGAATTACACTGATTTTAGAATATTTAGAAACAATAGTTGCTATTATTCTCTAAATGTAAGATCTTTACTAATGACATTAGGCAAAGAATGTCTAATGACACACTTAAAGAACGTAAAATCTTGTCTAATTAACATGTTGAGGAAAGCACTTAATGACATTAATGTATAGGCATTATTGCTCTAAATGAAATCACAGGCAATGAAATGGAAATATGGCTCTAAATCTCTGCTGGCAGAGGAAAATACAGGTGATTTCACTGTAAAAAGACTATATTTTTAAAAAACTATATTTTTACTATATATATATATATAAAACTATATATAAAAAGACTATATTTTCAAAACCACAGCATTTTGTCCATTTTGTCATCTTGTCTTGTAAAACTTGTGATGAGCATTACCAAAAAGACCACAGTGAAAATAATTGTAGCTTATGTGCCAATCTCTTTCGCAAAAGATAGAGAACTAGAGAAATTCCAAGAAGACCGATCCCCCGGATTCAATCAACCTACCTCTTGATAGTTATTGACTTGAATGCAAAAGTGAGCCAAGAGAAAGGTGGCAAAATGTGGGTTTGAAAATATAAACAAATTATGAGAAATGAGAGGGCACAGAGGTTTGTTATCTATTTGAAATGCTAATGCCTTGTATGACACACATTTCTTCTTCCAGAAGCATGTTGGAAAGCACTAGATATAGTGAACACTGAAATAAAAACTAAGAAAGCAAAAAAAATGCATAAAAGAAACAACTGGTTGCCAATATAGGTATTGTATCAGAAATTATTCCCTAACACTTTAGGAAGAGGCTCTATGGAGAACTTTTGGGAAAATATATAAACGAGATCAGGTGTGGGTAGAGTATGAGTTGCACCAATGGGAGAATACTAACAATGACAATGTTATAGACCCATTAAAGCACTAAAGCAAGCCAACTAATGAGAGCACAGGCTTAATGCGGCACGCCTGCGTTAAAAAAGACCCTGTGCTCTATTTAGAGACATCTCCAGCCCAAGTGCTCATCTGGGCTCTTTGTGCCCAACCTTCGATAGAGCTTTCTGACCAGCCAGAGTCAGCCATGCTGTACCTGGACCCCAACACAGTGGGGTCATTTTGGTCCTATTCAGACATGAAGGACAGCAATCGTCCCTCATCTTCTTCTAATAGAGCAAAATCCCAAGACAAAACGGAGAAGATAATACATGCAATTACAATAATTTCAACCTGTTCTATTCAAATGAGTCATAAGCACTGAATATTAAAAATGGAAAGAATCAAAGATATGGACCTTATTATCACAATTTTCTGCTAATTTTCATCCAATTTGTTGTTTGTTGTTCTGTCATTTCAATCGTGTCCAATTCTTGTGACTCTATTTGGGGTTTTCTTGGCAAAGATACTAGAGGGATTTTCCATTTCCTTCTCCAGCTCATTTAGAGATGAGGAACTGAGGCAATAAAGGTTAAGTGACTTGCCCAAGGTCACACAGCTAGTAAGTGTCTGAGCCCCATACTGTATCCACTACACCACCTAGCTGTCCAACTAATTGATACAAATCACAATAATGATGAGGGTAAAAGAACTAAAAACAAGCCCCACATTAACAAGCAAATGTTCGATCTTCCCTGCCATGTGAAGGACACAGCAATTAACAGAAAATATCAGTTTATAATACAAATTCATTCATAGCATCAGTATGGAGGAGGATAGCATATCCCTCGGTAGAATTTAAATGCCATAAGTACAAGGATTGTTTTTGTCTTTGTATTCCCAGCATCTCACATATACATCTGTAGTGTATTATAGTTACTTAATAAATATTGCATTTAATATAATAGAGTTAAAGATGATCAGTACCATCATAAATCTCCATAAATCAGCAAAAAGAATGGGAGACAATAATAAGTCCTCGGAAACCTTAGCATAAGTACCAAACTAATCCAAAAGGAAAATGAAAATGATCCATTTGGGTTTCTTGAAGGATTGATTTTCAACAGTATTGACAGTGGAATCATCACATTTGGATTTGACTGCCTTAGCCTTTGAGTTAATCAACAATCGTCGATGATGTGCTAGACAGTATGAGAAACTAAAACACTCTTAGGATGATGAAATAAGGAATAGTGACTGTATGAAACCAAATAGATATAGAGGAAATCTCTACTATAGGTGACAGTTTTGAAAGCATTAAGCGATCTTTTTTATAAGCTATCTTGAAGAAAAGACATCAAAAGAATGAAGTTAACATGGGAATAACAAGAGAAAAATTGTAACTGAGATGACATCAACTGCTGACCTCTATGCCTATCTTTTTATCTTTATAAAATTATCATGAAAATTATACATAAGCATATATATAATATTCTTGCTGAAAATGTGACAAGGGAAAGGCAGACTTTCATAATTTTCTATGACTGATCACATCTTTGCAGTCCCATCATAAATTGCTGAGCAGAGAATTTAAGATACTTTTGTTTATTGTTTGTTGCCAAATACATTGACACATGTGTCAAAACAAACAACAGCAACAAAAATTCAATGTATCCCCGTAAATGGCAAGACTCTCTTATGGTAGCCAAATATCACTTTATCTAATTAAGAAAATAAATGAATGAATGAATGATTTTTCCTTTTTTAAGCAAAATTCAACCATAAAAATTTGGATTCTCTCATGCACATGTTGATGTCATACAAAATTTCTTGATAAAACCACATTAACATGTGTAATTAATATTGTATTATTTACCTTCTTAATGGGTGGAGGAGGGAGAGAATTAGGAACTCAAAATTTAAAAAAATGAAGGTCAAAGTAAATAAGGTATAATGACTTTGAAAAAGATAAATAAAACTGCAGCAATAACATTATTCAATAACTCTCTGATTATGAATATAAAATATTACATAAAATAGAGAAATGTGTGTCCATCAAAGGTATTCATCCCATGAAACAAGGATGTCCATTATCACCACTGTTATTCAGCGTGGTACTAGAAACATTATTTTTAGCAATAAGAGAAGAAAAAGAAATTAAAGGAATTAAAATAAACAAAGAAGAAACTAAACTATCCCTCTTTGCAGATGATGATGATTCTCTAGAGTTCTAGATAATCAAATACGTACTTGAAATAATAAACAACTTTAGCAAAGTTGCACCATATAAAATAAAGACACATAAATACACATTTCTATATATTGCTAACAAAGTCCGAAACCAAGAGACAGAAAGAGAAATTCCATTTAAAGTTACTGTAGACAATGGAAAACATTTGGGAGTCTACCTACTAGTGAATAGGAATTATGTGAACCAGAGAATTATATGAACACAATTGCAAAACACTTTTCACACAAAAGTCAGATCTAAATAATTGGAAAGACATCAGTTGCTCATGGATAGACTGAGCTAATATAATAAAAATGGTAATTTTACCTAAATTAACTTACTTATTAAATGTCATACCAATCAAACTACCATATTATAGAGCTAGAAGAAATGATAACAAAATTCATCTGGAAGAACAAAAGGTTCAGAATATCAAGGTAATTATTGAAAAGAAATGCTGGGGAAGGTGGCCTAGCCCTACCAGATATTAAATTGTATTATAAAGTAGCAATCACCAAAACTACTTGGTACTGTCTAAGAAATAGAGTGGTAGATAAGTGGAATAGGTTAGGTGTAGAAGACACAGTAGTCAATGACTACACTAATCTAATGCTTGATAAACATATCCCACCTTCTGGAATAAGAACTTACTACTTGACAAAAACTGCTAGGAAAACTGGAAAACAGAGTGGCAGAAACTGAGCATAGACCAACGTCTATACCAAAATAAAGTCCAAATGTGTCCACAATTTAGATATAAAGGCTGATACTATAAGCAAATTAGGAGCTCAAGGAATAGTTTACCTGTCAGATTTATGGAGAATGGAGGAATTTATGACCAAATAATAGAGAACATTACTACATGCCAAATGGATAATTTTGATTACATTAAATTAAAAATATTTTTCACAAACAAAGCCAATGCAATCAAGATTAGAAGGGAAGCTGAAAATTGGGAGTTTTTACAGCCAGTGTCTTGAAAAAGATCTCATTTCTAAACTATGTAGAGAACTAAGTCAAATTTATGAGAACATAATTCATCTCCCAATTGATAAATGGTTAAAAGATATGAATAGGCAATTTTCAGAGGAAGAAATTAAAGCTATCTATACTCATATGAAAGGATGCTCCAAATCACTATTGATTAGAGAAATGCAAGTCAAAATGACTCTGAGGTACCACATCACACTTATCAGATTGGCTAACATGACAAAACAAGAAAAGTATAAATGTTGAAGAAGATGTGGGAGAGTTGGAACACTAATTCATTGTTGGTGGAGCTGTGAACTGATCCAACCATTCTGGAGAGCAATTTGGAACTATGCCCAAAGGTTTATAAAAACATGCATACCCTTTGATCCAGCAATACCACTTCTAAGGCAATGTCCCAAAGAGATCATAAAAATGGGAAAAGGGCCCACATATACAAAAATATTTATAGCAGCTCTTTTTTGTGGTGGCCAAGAAATGGAAATTGAGGAGATGTCTATCAAATGGAGAATGGCTGAACAAGTTGTGGTATATGAATGGAATTGAATACTAATAGATTGTAAGAAGTGATGAGCAGATGGACCTCATAAAAACCTGAAAAGACTTATATGAACTGATTCTGAGTGAAGTGAGCAGAATCAGGAAAACATTGGCTATAGTAATAACTGCATTGTGCAATGACTGACTTTGACCAACTTAGCCCTTCTCAGAAATACAAGAACCTAAAACAATTCCAAAAGACTCATGATGGAAAATGCCATCCATATCCAGAGAAAAAATATGAAGTCTGAATGAAGATCAAAGCATACTTTTTGCTCTCTCTTTTGGTTTTGTTTTGTTTTTCTTTCTCATGGTCTTCCTACTTGTTCTAATTCTTCTGTACTACATGACTAATGTGAAAATATATTTACTAAGAAAGGATATGTAGAACATTTATTGGATTGCACAGCGTTTTGGGAAGGGAGAAGGAGGTAAGGGGAGAAAAATCAAAATGTATGGAAGCGAATGTTGAAAATCAAAAATAAATAAATTAATATTTTTAAAGGTATTCACCCAATTAGTGGATGATTTCTTACTCAGACTCCAGGAGATTCCCTAGAGATGAAGTCTCCCACATAGCCTGCTTTTTGGATGATATTATGCTTCTTGTATTAATCCCTCTACCCACTGTAGGAAATCTACGATGAGATCTGTGATTTCTCAAAAGAAATCAGACTAATAAATTGATGCTCATTCATTTTACCTGATCTCTGATTCCATTGGCATTTGGAGGTCCTGGTAAGGAACCTCCTCATCATTGTAAGATATCAACTCTCTGCATCTTAGAGTCAAGGTGTTATCTAGGGAAACTGACAGGTTAAATGATTTGCCAGGGTCACACAGGCAGTATGTGTCAGAGAAACGATTTGAACTGAGGTCTTTCTGAATCCAAAGTTAGTTCTCCATCCACTATGCCACCTTCTTTCTCAGTAGCTCAATTAAAAAACAAATTAAACATATAAAGAATGTCCAGATAATGACATCCATTTCATTAGTGCATCCTTACATTTCTTGAGAGCAGGCACAGCAGATAGGAAATTACTTGGTTCTTAGTTTGATGAGCATAAAAAGAGTAGGTTAGGTTTCATTTGGGAAGATGTGAAAGATTTTTAATTTTTTAAATATCTTTTGTTATTGCATTACCCACAAATCTTTCCAATTAACTATATCCTATAAAGAGTAAAAAAAAAAAATAGGAGAAAAAAGTTCAGAAAAACAAACATGTTGAAAAAAATCTGATGCTGCATGCCCTGTTCCATACCCACAGTCTCCCACTTCTATATGTAACAGAGATATCTTTTCACATCTCTTCTTTGGAGTCCAGTTTGGTCATTATACTTTGGCAACTTTCAATTATAACTGTTCTTCCATTTTTCTTTCCATTTACATTGTTGTAGAAGTTGTGTTTGTCAAGTTCTTCTTACTTCATATTCACTATTCACTTCACTATTAATTCATATCAGTTTCATGCCTCTAAAGAATAATAATCATCCAATACATTCATGTATCACAGTATAGTAATTTCCTAATGAATAGCCATCTACCTTATTTCAAGGTCTTTGCTATTACAAAATGTGTGGCTCTAAACTGTTCATTGCATTGGGAACTTTCTTAATGAAATTGGTCTACTTGGAGTTTATGCCAAACAGTTGAATTTCTTAGTAGAAGAATCTGGATATTTAACCACTCTTTAAGCATAATTACAAATTATTTTTCCAGAATGTCTCGACTAACAGTGCATTAGGATATCTACAATCCTACCAATACTGACTATCCTCATTTTTGACAACTTTTAGGTGTGAAGTAAAACTTCAGAATTATCTTTTCTTTATTTGCATTTCTCATGTTTTTAGATTTGGAACATTTTTATGTAGCTCTTTATAGATTCCAGTTTGTCTTTCAAAACCTATTCACATCCTTTGTCTTTTTAAGAATTGGGAATAGTATTTGACCTTATATATTTCTGCTAGTTGTCTTTATATCTTGCATATTAAGCTCTTAGGAAATACATTTGACACAAAGATTTCTTCCCATTTGACACTATCCCTTCTTATCTTAGCATTAGTTGTGTTTGTGCAAGTTTTTCAATTTCATGACACAAACATTATCTATTTTATTTTTTGTGATTGCCTTTATCCCTCTTGTTTAAGAATTCTCTCCTATAGCTATAGTTGCAATAGGTTTCTAATATATTTCTCTTCTAATTTTTATCTAGGTTTTATTTAATTTTTATTTAATATTGAGTCCATGTAACCATTTTGAATTTGTAGCCGTAAATGTCATAATGTACAGCTAGATGGCTCAATGGATAGAATGCCTGGCCTAAAGCCATAAAAACCTGAGTTCAAATTTGGCCTCAGGCACCGCTATATGACCCTGACCAAGTCACTTAACCCTTTTTATCTCAGTTTCCTCATCTGTAAAATGAACTGGAGAAGGAAATGGAAAACCACTCTAGTATCTTTGCCAAGAAAACCCCGAAAGGAGTCACAAAGAGTCAAAAATGACCAAACAACAACATGGTATAATATGTTAGTCTAAACTTACTTTTTGTCACATTATTTTCCTGTTCTACCAGTAATTCTCTCACAATAGGAAGTTCTCACCTAGGTAATTTATATTTTCATATTCATCAGACACTGGATTATTGAGTTAAATTATTTCCAATTATTCCTTGTCTATTCCACTAATATACTTTTTAAATTTTAAACATAAGCTGTTTAGATACCACTTTATTATGTAGTTTGAGGTTTGAAATTGATATTTTTCCTTTATCCCTTTTTTAAAAATTACCAGATAGTGAAAAACGATCCTTAGATCCCTGAGGGTATATAGTAGGTCATGTTCTGAAGATCCAACTCATCTGTTCAAGTACTTCAAGTTGGTACTGTTCAAGTACCAACTCATCTTGTTCAAGTTGAGATAACAACTTTAGATCAAATATTACAATTACATTAATATTTTTTCTAGCAATGTATGATTTTGAATCTTGAAATTGTGGAATAATCAAAGTTGTGTTTGATTCAAAAGGTAATAGAAAAGCCAATACTAGATGAAGTAAATTTCAGTAAACTTCTAAAAGTTACCTAAACAAAAGAAAAAGGCATAAGGGATATTATTCAGCAAATGTACTGGAAGAAAGGAAGATGTGCCAGTCATGTAGCAAGAGTGAGAGATAACAGATGAACAACTTGAATTATTCATGTCATCAGTGCATGGCAAATACAAAAAAGAAAAACCTACATACAGAACTTTGGATAGATTCTCTGTGGAGAAGGTATGAAAGAACATGAGTGAGAAGTGAACACGTGCCTGCACTATGATTTGGCTCAATGGAGGGAATGCTTGTTTCTGACATAAAATAAATTCTATAGCATCTATCATTAATCCTGTTATTTCTTCCATTCTTAAAATTATGGGTTAGTAGAACTAGAAGCAACCTCAAAAGGCATCTATCTAGTCCACCACTTCTCATTTTATAAAGGATAAATTTGAGTTTCAGGGAGATTGTCATTTGCCCAAGGTCACACAGGTGCCAAGAGTAGAATTTGAACCTACATTCTCCAATACAGATTTAGTGCTCTTTCCATTGTACCACAATCCCTCCATCTTCAACATTTCCTACTATCTGCTGAATATCTCCACCAGAATTCCCTGCTGACATTTCAAACTCCAAATGTTTATACCACTCAAACCATCTCCTTCTTTTGACTTCTCCATTTCTATTAGTGGCACTGTCGTTCATCTAATACAGCAGTCTCTATCCCTCCACTTCCAATTTTAAACCAACTTACCAAATCCTATAGCTTCTGTATCTGCATAAACAACTTTATAGTGAAATTAAAGGTGTATTTATTTATTTGATTGTTCTTTCATTTATTTATTAGAATTGAATTGAATTGAACTGGGCTACTGATCTTACTGAACTCATATTGATCAATGATCAGGTGTCAGGGACATGATAAAGATGAGGGATTTCTATGAGCCCAGAACAAGTGCCTATAGCTATTTCATTGAGCATAAAATCAAAGAAGGAACATTATTTACATGTGGTGTGGACAAAGATGCTCAGAGAAGCAATATAGATTAAACCCCAGCAGTCCCTGACAAATAGAGTGCCTTGTTCATCATTTAGACCAGTTGCTTGGTCTATAGTCTATTTTGTCAGGATGATAAACTGCGTGAATCAAATGTCCCACTTTTCTTTGACTGTGCAAAGATTTTCCATAGTGAATGAAAAGAACAGCAGTTCTTTTAATTAGACAGTAATGAAGGATATGTTATGATACTGTGCCAGAAACAACAATATAGATGTTGCTGTATTATAAACATTAATATTATGAGAGGCCACCCACAGACCACATGGAGGTCTGCTCACCATACTTTGAGAAGAACTTCTCCAGAACAGAAAATCTGCTCACCAAGTGTTTTATTCATCAAAGAACATCTGTAGTAAGTAGAAAAGAGTAATCCAATCTTTTGCCTTTTTCCCCAAAGGCATGTGAACTATCATAGTCAGTGTTTGGGTGGTGGCAGGTTAAGTCAAACAGGAGATCAGAAATAAGTCCAGGGAGACCCACATCTTTAGAGGAAGTTGAGAGATCTGACAATGGGAATAAGGCTAGGCTTTGGTGATTCTATTGATGATCACTCAATTATATGAATCTATATGGGGAAAGAACATTCACATCAAAAATCGTACTAGCAAAGTCTCAACCTGAGTCTGAAATCCAAGGTCCACCTAAGTGAAAGGAAAAAAGAGACAACTGGCGGGCATCCAATTTGTGCTCAGGTAGTTGACATCAATGAAACCCCTGAATCAGATGTTGCATATGCTATCACAACTAGTTAAGGGCTAAGGGAGAGTTCTTAGTTCCTTGTTGGTTCGGGAAGTGACAACGGAATCTAATGTCAGTCAGAAAATTTAAACTCCAAATGGCCTATGACCCTAGAAGTCTCTGACTAAAGAACTCTGATCAAAAGTAAAGTAAAGAACTCAGCTTCTGCAAAGCAAAAGAATTGATTTACATGGAGACTGGGGGAGGAGAAGGATATTAATAGGGAACCTAGATTATGAGAATCAGAGGTATGATTTTAGAGCAGTGGAATCCGCAAGGTCAAGGTAAACTACTGGCTTAACTCTATTTATATGCTATTGCCATCTCATCTCTTCTCCATCCCCATCTCACCTCTCACTTCTATAGATCTCAGAGCCTGGGAAGATCAAGAGAATATAGTAACAGAAATAGTGGATCAAAATAGAAATTATTTAAATCATTTCAGGACCATGGTAGTTGCTACATATAGTTTCTACATATAGAGTACATACCCTTTGATCACCTTGCATTCCTTACTTTCTGTCATCTATCTTCATTGTAACTCTGATTCATGGATGACTCATCTTGAATATTACCGCTTCCACTTAACTGCAAATTTTTACCATATTCATGTAAAGTCTCTGAAGTCAGAACTGCTGAAGGCAGTTCCTCTATGCATGAGTCACAAGTTTGCTTAAAATAAGGAGGGGATTAGGACAACAGCCATTTTTTCCAGAAGCAATTGCTCTGCTGGCTTTGGAGCTAAAAGTCCTCAGTTGTGATGTTACTACATATTGAAATGCCTCATTGCTGTTCAGTGGTGGGGAGGGTTGTTTTTGTTTTTACTTTATTTCTCACAGTTTAACAGAAAACTGATGTCTTTCTGGATGATATCAAAACAATGGCTGGGGGACAGCAAGACCCCCTTCTGAACCATGAGCCTTTGAAATGAGAAAAGAACAGCCCTGAAGCCAATTACTATTAGCAGAGCCCAGTGAATGGTTTTGGATAATAAGGGACAACCGCCATGAAAGAGGAGCTAAAAGGAGTGTATGAGCCAGTTTGTCTCCGGACATGTTGGTGCCGTTGCTCTAATCTTTCCATGGCATATGTGGAAAAAAATAGATTGAAAAAAAGGAAATGCAGAGAAAGAGAGAGAATATAGACAATAGAAAAAGAAAATCTGTCAACATTTTTATCAGCTCCTGTCCTCCTTTATGATGATATTGACTGATATGCTATAGGTGTTAGAGAACAAAGTATCTAATAGGCTGTATTTACAGTACTAATATTTTTATTAAAATTATTTCATATCACTTTCATATAATCTCAGTCTGTGTTCATTTCTAATATTTATTCCATTCATCTAATAGTAAGCTTTAAATCTGAGAAATAAAGTTTAGCTCTTTATACTTCTAAGGTCAACAATAATGACTTCTTAGTTTAAGCAGATCTTGAACAAATTATAGTTCTCAGCATGATCATTCTAGCTAACATAGGTCAGAAAACCTGGAGAATTTAGGTCTCTAAAACATTTTTGTGACATCCAAATACATTTTATTTACTCAAAGAAAAAAAAAGATTTACTCAAAGCAGAATATTCTATTTACTGTTTACTCACAATGAATTGAACTCTACTAAGATCAGCATTTTTCAGGTAATGGAAGTATCAGGTAGAGAGAGCTGAATAATATTGTATCCTGTTAAAAATAAATATTAAACAGACTTTTTTTAAAAAATGTCATATCCTGACATCTACCACTGACCATCCATTACCTATGTTGAAGGAATTGAGCCTTAGCAAAAAGGATAAAATGTTTGTATCTAGGAGAAACCTCAGGGACATACATATCATCTCTCAACTCAGATCCCTTCTTTGATGCACTCTATATTCATGCAAAGGACTCAACCATGGACCCATATGGAGACAACCAAGAGAAAACAGAACTACTGAACACAGTCCCAGAGGTTCAACAACCAGTGCCATGAGGGACCTCCACAAAGGAAACAGGAATGAATACAAGGCAATCATTTGGCCACTATGGCTGTTTTCTTACATGCATAGACTACATAGCTATTCTCATCAAACATCAGCCAGTTTGATATGAGTGCACCAGCACTGCTTGTTACAATGACCTTTCCTAAGCACTTTATCCTCTCTTGGCTAAGCACTTATGGAGATGCCAGAATTCATCTCAAATGTAAGGCCCTATGCCATGTTCCACTGCCCTTGTACCTGTTTATTATTAGCACTTATATAATGTGTACATAGTTGAAATCCTAATAATTTCTGCTATTTATTGGTGCTAATTTAGGAAAATGAATAGTAAAAATGTATTTTTCTTAAAGCTGAATGTTAGTCAGAATTTTTTTTACATTATCCAGAATTTGAATTTAGTTCAAATGAATGAAATGAATGAATGAACCACACCACATATTAAGCCATCCTCTTCATTCTCCTCACACTAGAACTTGAACTCTGCCCCTGGGGCACTTGACTTTGGGCTCCAATAAGAAGTTTTTTATGTTTGCTTTATCTTCTCTAGAATCTGGCCATCATGCCATTTCACAGAGATTTTCAAACCATGCCTCCTCCTATGTCTTCTCCTCCCAAATGCTGTCTTCCCCCATTAAAATATAAACTCTTTGATTAAGGGTCTTTCTTTTTTATATTTATATGCCAGTTTTTGGCACAGTGCCTGGCACACAATAAGCATTTAATGAATGCTTTTTCATTCATTCATTCATGAAGTAGGATAGTGGCTACATGAATAGATGTGAGAGATACTGTGAAGGAAGACATAACCTAGTTTTGAAGCCACCCTCCGACACTTATTTTCTGTGGGATCATAAACAGGTCACTAATCCTCATATAACCTCAGTTTCTTCATCTCTAAAATGGGGATAATTAAATTTATACTATCTATCTCACAGTATTGCTGTAAGGAAAGCACCTTATAAATGTTTAAAAAAAAAACCATATGAGTTAGTTTATGTTGTGGTTAAATAACTATTGATTCACTATACAGTTTTTTTTAAAAATTCATTTCAACAGTATATTCAAGTATGAATCAGTTACATAAAGCAAATCATAAAGCATACTGTATTAACATTTTGAGATTCAAGGGAGAAAACAGGCCCTTTTGAAACATGTTAACCAAATGAAAAGTAAGCCTTGAGGAGGACTGAATAATGTTTTTTCATTTAATAATTTTTAAACTCATATTTAGTAAAGAAATTAACAGTTTAGAAAGACTCACGCATGCTAGCTCCGAACCCACAGCCCATGGATTTAATGTAAGAAGAGCTCCCCACAAGTTCTGGATCACTGCAGGATGTGCAGAAACACAGTGGAAGAGATTTCCGTTCCAGAGAGCCTTGGAGAGTGGTCCCCAGGGTCCATCGTGCCCCAGAAAGTGGAGCCCACCCCAGCGCTGCCCTGGCCCCGCAGCTGAGAGGACCAGATCTGAGCAGGCTTCAGGGATGGAACCTCCGGCAGCAGGGAAGGTCCCTCCACCCACAGATGCTACAGGTCAGTGAGAGAGACATCTGGGCTGGCCGAGAGGGGAGCGGGGTGTCTCCATGTCTTGGGCCCCCTCAGGAGGAAGCAGCGGAGGCAGAGGCAGGGGCAGGAAGAGGCAGAGGCAGAGGCAGCAGCAGCAGCCCCCGGGACTCCCTGAGCAGCAGGCAGGATCTTCATTACTGAAAGTCTCTGCATAAAGCCCCTGAGGGAGCTGAGCCTGAGAGACAGCCCTGCCCCCACCCACTCCATTACTGAAGGTCTCTGCATAAAGCCCCTGAGGGAACTGAGCCTGGGAGGAGGCCCTGCCCCCACCCCAGCACCAGAACTTAAGCTCACATTGAATAGCAGCCCAGCCTGCCACAGAAAGCCCATTTGAATCTCAGACCCCCAAGCACTAGCTGGGCGGATCTAGGCGGGGGTGGACAGGAATCTCAGAAGTCAAGTAACTGGCTGGGAAAATGCCCAGAATAAGGAAGAAAACTAAGACTATAGAGAGCTTTTTTGAGCAGGTGCAAATGTTCCCGCCTTTCAATTCTGATGACGAGGAAATATTCTTACAATCAGAGAAAGATGTGGAGGGCGTGTATCCCAGACATCCCAGGGGGTTGTCGGATGGGCTCAGGCCTTGGAAGAGCTCAAAAAGGATTTTGAACAGCAAGTTAGACAGGTGGAGAAAAAACTGGGAAGAGAAATGAGAGAGATGCAAGAAAAGTATGAAAAAAAGGTCAATACCTTGGTAAAGGAGACCCAAAAAAATGCTGAAGAAAATATCACCTTGAAAAATAGGCTCACTCAATTGGCAAAAGAGGTTCAAAAAGCCAAGGAGGAGAGGAATACTTTCAAAAGCAGAATGAGTCAAATGGAAAAAGAGGTTCAAAAGCTCACTGAAGAGAATCGTTCTTTCAAAATTAAAATGGAACAGATGGGGTCTAATGACTTTCTGAGAAACCAAGAAATCACAAAACAAAACCAAAAGAATGAAAAAATGGAAGAGAATGTGAAATATCTCATGGGATAAACAACTGACCTGGAAAATACATCCAGGAGAGACAATTTAAAAATTATGGGACTACCTGAAAGTCATGATCAAAAAAAGAGCCTAGACATCATCTTCCATGAAATTATCGAGGAAAACTGCCTTGACATTCTAGAACCAGAGGGCAAAATAAGTATTGAAAGAATACATTGATCACCACCTGAAAGAGATCCAAAAAGAGGAACTCCTAGGAACATTGTGGCCAAATTCCAGAACTCCCAGGTCAAAGAGAAAATCTTACAAGCAGCTAGAAAGAAACAATTCCAGTATTGTGGAAATACAATCAGGATAACTCAAGATCTAGCAGGTTCTACATTAAGGGATCGAAGGGTGTGGAATAGGATAGTCCAGAAGTCAAAGGAACTAGGACTCAAACCAAGAATCACCTACCCAGCAAGACTGAGTATAATACTTCAGGGGAAAATATGGTCTTTCAATGAAACAGAGAACTTTCAAACATTCTTGATGAAAAGACCAGAGCTGAAAAGAAAATTTGACTTTCAAACACAAGAATGAGAAGAAGCATGAAAAAGCAAACAGCAAAGAGAAGTCTTAAGGGACTTGCCATAAGTGAACTGTTTACATTCCTACATGGAAAGACAAAATTTGTAACTCTCAAAACTTGTCAGTATCTGGGTAGTTGGTGGGACCACACACACACATGTACATGCATGCACGCACACACACATACACACATGCATGCACATACAGAGACAGAGAGCACAGAGTGAATTGAATAGGATGGGACCATATCTTAAAAGAAATTAAGGTAAATGGTGAGAGAGAAAGGTAGGGGGAGGAAAGAGGGTGAAAAGGAATGGGGCAAATTATATGTCATTTAAGAGGCAAGCAGGAGACTTTTTAATGGAGGGAAAAAGAGGAGAGCTGAGAAAAAAACAAGAAGTTTACCCTCATCACATTTGACTAAAAGAAGGAATAAAATGCACATTCATTTTGGTATGAAAACCTATCTTACAGTACAGGAAAGTGGGGGAGAAGGAGATAAGCAAGGGGGGGATGATGGAAGGGAGGGAAATGGGAGGAGGGAGCAATTTGAAGTCAACACTCAGGGAGGGACAGGATCAAAAGACAGAATAGAAACAATGAGGGGCAGGATAGGTTGGAGGGTAATTCAGTTAGTCTTACACAACACGACTATTATGGAAGTCATTTGCAAAACTACACAGATAGGGCCTATATTGAATTGCCTGCCTTCCCAAAGGGAATGGGTGGGGAGGGAGAGATGGGGAGAATTTGGAACTCATAGTTTTAGGAACAACTGTTTAGTATTGTTCTTGCTACTAGGAAAGAAGACATACAGTTAATGAGGAATAGAAAGTCATCTGGCCCTACAGGAGAAAAGAGAAGATGGGGACAAGAGAAGTGAGGGATGATAGAAGAGAGGGCAGATTGGAGATAGGGAAAATTAGATTGCTTGGTGTATTGGGGTGGGGGAGGGGATAAAAGGGGAGAAAATTTGGAACCCAAAATTTCATGAAAATGAATGTAAAAAGTTAAATAAATAAATTTTTATTAAAAAAAGAAATTAGCAGTTTAAAAATCAACAATTAAAATTAAATTTACAAATAAGCTAATGAAATCACACTATGTGAATGTAAGTTTTTTATTGATTTTATTTATTGTTCTCTGTTGAGTTGTGTCAATATATCCATATATTCGTGAGCACTAGTATGGATTCTCACATGCTTACTACCTGAGTGACCTTGGACAGCTCACTTAGTCTCCTCGGGGCTCTCTTTGTATGTGTGTAAAAGGAGGAGGTTGGGCTAGATAATTTCTGAGGTCTCTTACAGATCTGGACCTGTGATCCTTTGGATGCTGAAAGCAATCCCCCTGCCCCTAACACCAACAACTAAAAATATAAACCCTGATAACAAAGAGGCTTCGTCCACCAAAATAAATGCCCACATTGGCCATGTCCAGGAATGTGTTTCATTCTGTACTTTAAGCTCATCACCTTTCTGGCAAGTGGTGGAAGTCCTCTGGCATCATGATTTATCTTTGCATGGATCAGAGTTCTGATATCTTTCAAGGTTGTTTTCCTTTATAATGTTTTGGTCATTGTATAATTTTTTCTCCAATTTCTGCTCATTTCATTCTACATCAGTTCTTAGAAGTCTTCCCAGTTGCCTTCAAAACAGTTTTTTTCATCATTTCTTATGACATATAATATTCTATTACATTCATATAACATAATTTGTTTCAACCTTCACCCTTAGTGGACATTCCTTTGTTTTCCAGTTTGATACTATTATGAAAAAAGTATATATATATATATAATATATATATATATATATATATATATATATACACACACACACACACACACACACACACATACACACACAAATACATACATATATATATGTATATATATATTTGGTGATTACTTATGTGTGTTTAGTGATTTGGGGTGTATAGTTCAAAATTGCTTTCCAGAAAAATTGGACAATTTCACAGATCTACCAAGAGTGTATTAGTGTGCCTGTTTTCTCACATTTCCTCCAACATTTGTTATTTTCTTCTTTTGCCTTCTTTGTCAATCTGTCAAGTGTGAGGTAGAACCTGAAAACTGCATTAATTTTCATTTCTCTAATTTTCAGTAATTTGGTCATATTTTAATATGATTGTTGGATTTCTTCCTTTGAAAGTTATGCATTCATATTCATTGACTCTTTATCTGTTGGGGAATGGATCTTAGCCTTACAAGTTTAAGTCCATTCCTTACGAATTATGGAAATTGCAACTTTATCAGAAAACTTCACTGCATTTTCCCCCCATTTAACTATTTTCCTTCTAATTTTAGCTACATTTTTTATCTGTGAAAAGTCTTGAAATTTTATACAGCAAAAATTTCTATTTTATGATCATCTCTCTCCCTATTTAGTCATATACTTTTTCTTTCCTATCTATAATTATGAATGATGTTTTCCTCCTTGCTCCTCTTATTTCCTTAGGATGTCATCTGTCTGAGTTATGTATCCATTTGGAGTTTATCTTGTAATGTGGTATGAGATGTTGGTTATACCTAATTTCTACCAGACAACTTTACAGTTTTCCCAAATAATGAGTTTCTACTGAACTGACAGATATTTGTGAAGTGCTTAGTACAGTGTCTAAAACATAGTAAGCTCTTATTAAACTCTTGTTCTCCTGCCTGTCTCTTCACCTGCTCTGCCCTCTCCTCTTTGAGTTTACTGAACACTATGGCACTGTATTTGTTTGCTTCTGCATGTAGTGTATTTATTTAATTTATTCTACTGTTTGTCCTCTCTGTTTTTTAATCAGTTCCAAATCACATTAATGATTAACTTGTAGTATAGTATGAAACCTGGAACTGTAGTATAGTATAAAATCTGGTACTAGGGTGACTCCTTTATGACTTCTTTTCATTTTTTCCCTTGATATTTTTTATCTTTTGTTCTTAAGTATAAATTTTGTCATTTTTCTAGCTCTACAAAATAATTCTTTGGAAGGATATTGTCTTTTATACCACCTTTCTGCATTGGTAATATGTTCCATCTGAAAGACTCCCACCATGATTCAGTTATATAGCATGACCAAGATAATATTATTGTAAAAATGTATTTTTTCTTTGAGCAAGCAACTTGGAATCATCAAAAATCCAATCTTTTCCTCCAAGGTAATTTTAGTCCCAACTCAGTGACCTTCTTTAGTGCCTATCCAAGATCCATATACTGATAAACTCAATAGTCTGGTAGTCTAAACATATCCAGTAGTATATGGTTTTAATCCAGTTTGCTTTGCCTTTAATGAATGGTTGTCAATCTCCTTTGGATGAATATGATTTCATCAAGGAGGCTTTTGAGAGCCTGGAGACTTGATACAATTAGCATAATGCTGTCTCTGAGTCAGTTCATTTGGATAACCTTGCTATCAAGAGGAAATCTTTCTTTCTACCTAGGTATTACACAGGATTATTATCATTCATGAGACTGGCTAATATCTTAGGTGAGCCTTCTTTCTTTTACATCCTATTTTATGTCTCTACTTAGAGATACAGTGATTAAAGTTGCCTGTATGGTAATGTTTGTCACAAAATTTAACATTTACATAAGGAAGTTTTAACACTGTATTTTGTTCTTCTAAGTAAAATATATTTTTAAAAGATAGTGATCGATGCAGTGAATCTGCTAATTTGATTCATTTTAGAAAATTTCCTTGCCTATTTAATCTTGATAATCTTTTCATCAAGATCTTTGATGTAACTATAGCACATTCAATTAAAAAAAATTATGGATCTGTGAAAATAGAACTGTGAATATATTTTTAGATTTATATTGGTCACTTTTAAAAAAAGAAAAGGGAAAAATCCATTAATTTTTAAATATTTTGGAGAATCCATTTTTATAATATCTTAAAATGTAACTAG
The DNA here is from genome assembly GCA_023548195.1 of Bettongia penicillata ogilbyi. Taxonomy (NCBI): domain Eukaryota; kingdom Metazoa; phylum Chordata; class Mammalia; order Diprotodontia; family Potoroidae; genus Bettongia; species Bettongia penicillata. Next base: position 481,649 of record JAJHZJ010000243.1, on the reverse strand, counting down.
TTGGTTGCATTTAAAATTATTCTACTTCCAGCATGAATTTCTTTCCAATGTAATTTTTATGTCCCCTCATCTTCTTAAATTCCATTATCTCCTTATATAGTACTATTTAACATTTTTTTTTCATTTTCCTTTGACATGTTTTTCACATTAACTTGTACTTTATACCATCATTACTTTTGGCTTTAATCTCTCTCTTAGAAGAGTAAATATTTTCTTGTTGATGTCTTTCTGGGACTCTTTCAGCCTACATTTTGTGATGACTTTCACAACAGTTAAACTTCTTTAGAAATTATGATAGAGTAAAAGGTACATTTGTCCATTTTTAGAATCAACAATGCTGGAAACTATCTTATGCTCAGGTAACAGACGAGTGTCAGTGGGAAGGGATATAAAAAAGGTTTACTTAGCTTATAAGGATATAATTCAAACACAAGGACACTGAGCATACTAATAATCATGGTTTCCTTATTCTTGTTCTGCTTCTGGAAAATACTGACCTACACTTGTCTCTCTTTTCCCCCGTGTGATGTACAAAAACAGATGGCTAGTACAGCTCTAAAGAACGTCAAGATTAGATAGATAGATGAATGCTCTTATATATATTTAAGGGAACGGCAAGCACCATGTCACCAATGTAAAGCCATATGGTATATTTGAACCAAAGAAACATTTAGCCTATGTTGGTAGGGTCTAGTGGTCAACAGCCTAGAGACTTCCCCTCTTTAGGGACTTTAAAATATACATAGGTTTGGCCATAAGTTACCACAAATGCTTATGTTAAAAACCAGGTTGGTGCTGCTGTAAAATGCAAGTAGCATCTTTATTCTTTCCTCTGATTTGGTATTGATATTAAAAGACAACAGATTAACCATTAAATTAATGTTTATAGACTGCCGCGGAAATGTATGATTCATTATTCTCTAATCTTCTCTCTTCAGAAATGCAGGACTAAGGGTCATTTTGTATACTTGTGAATCATATCCCAAGGATTTATCATCTAATGACCAAGTGGTGATGAGCCTTTCTCCACAATCCAATGTTTGTCTTCAAACAATAGGTACATGTCATCTTTGGAAATATGTTTGAAACCCACTCCAGCTTGGCAAAATCTGCCACAGTTTTTGTGCTATGTGAACACAATTACAAAATGCTTTTCACATGAATAAACTCAGATCTAAGTAAGTGGAAAAATATCAGCTGCTTGTGGGTAGGCTGAGCCAATGTAATAAAAATGTCAATTCCACCTAAATTAATTTACTCATTCAGTGCCATATCAATCAAACTACCAGATAATTATTTTCTAGAGCTAGAAAAAATAATATCAAAATTCATCTGGAAGAACAAAAGGTCCAGAATATCAAAGGAATTAATGAAAAGAAATGCTAGGGAAGGTGGGTAGCTCTCTCAGATCTCAAATTTTATTATAAAGCAGCAATCATCAAAACCACTTGATACTGGCTAAGAAACAGAGGGGTAGAGCAGTGGAATAGGTTAGGTACTAAAGACAGAGTAGTCAATGAATACAGCAATCTACTGTTTGATAAACCCCAGGACCCCACTTCTGGGATAAGAATGGTTGACAAACATTTCTGGGAAAACTGGATAACAGAGTGGCAGAAAACAGGCATAGATCAATGCCTGACACTCTACACAAGAATAAAGTCCAAATGGATACATGATCTAGATATAAAGGTTGACACTTTAAACAAATTAGGGGAGTAAGAAATAGTGTGTTTGTCAAGTTTATGTAGAATGGAAAATTTTTGACCAAACAAGGGGTAGAGATTATGAAGTGCAAAATGGATAATTTCAATGACATAAAATTGAAAAGTTTTTGCACAACCAAATCCAATGCAACCAAGATTAGGAGGAAAGCAGAAAACTGGGAAAGAATTTTTACAAATAATATCTGTGATAAAGGCCTCATTTCTAAAATATATAGAGAACTGAGTCAAATGTACAAGAGTACAAGTCATTCCCCAATTGATTAATGGTCAAAGGATATGAACAGGCAGTTTTCAGAGGAAGAAATTAAAGCTATCTATAGACATATTAAAAATTGCTCTAAATCACTATTGATTGGAGAGATGTAAATCAAAACAACTCTTAACTACCACATCACATCTATCAGATTGTCCAACATGACAAAACAGGAAAATGATAAATGTTGGGGAAGGTGTGGGGGAGTTGGAACACTAATTCATTGTTGGTGGAGCTGTGAGCTGATTCAGCCATTCTGGAGAGCAATTTGGAACTATGCCCAAAGGGCTACAAGAATGTGCATACACTTTGACCCAGCAATATTGCTGCCCCAAGAGATCATAAAAATGTGAAAGTATCCCACATGTACAAAAATATTTATAACACCTCTCTTTGTGGTAGCCAAAAACTGGAAATTAAGGGGATGCCCATAAATTGGGGAATGGCTGAACAAATTGTGGTATATGAATGTAATGGAATACTATTTTTCTACAAGAAATGATGAAAAGGAAGACTTCAGAGAGGCCTGGAAAAACTTATATGAACTGATGCTGGGTGAAATGAGCAGGACCAGGAGAACTTTGTACACAGCAACAACCACAGTGTGCAAGGAACTTTTCTGGTAAATTTAGTCCTTCATAGGATTGTAAAGACCTAAAAATTTCCCAATGGACTCGAAGCAAAACACCTTCAACATCCAGAGAAAAAACTATGGAACTGGACCTCAGAATGAAGCAGATAATTTTTTCTATTATGTTTTTTGTTTTGTTTTATGATTCCTCCAATTCATTTTAATTCTTCTATTCAACATGACTAAGTTGAAAATGTATTTAACAGAAATGTCTGTGTAGAATCTATATAAGATTGCATGTCATCTCAGGGAGAGAGTGGAAAGGGAGGGAGGAAGGATGAGAAGGGAGGGGGGAAAAAATCTAAGATATATGGAAGTGATTGTAGAACACTGAAAATAAATAAAATAATTTTTTTAAAAGAGGGTACAAGAATCTAGGATTAATTCATCTCAACAGGGTATTTATGTAGAACTTTTGTATAAAAACTTAATGAAAACATTTTAAAACTAATCTGTATCCATTTTTTTTTAATATAAAAGATATATTTGAATTTAATTCTGTATGTTTTGGTCTAAAATTAAGCCTAATGTATTTGGCTGGGCCCTATGCAAATGAGCTATTTTCTATAGAAGAATGCATTCCTCCCCAAAAGACTTTTGTATTCCAGGAATCTATTTTCAGGCTCTAAATAATATTTATTTAAATGTTTTGTGGTATTGGAACGTTTCTTTTTCTTTTCCATTTGTTAAAAATCAACCTCTTGTAATTCAAGAATTCAAGATTCTTGAACGAAAAACGATCCCTATGAGGAATGGACCACAGAAGCAATCCATTCCAATCTGAGCAACAATCTTCTTACACTGAGACTAAATCTCTTTTTATACCTTTTTTCTCCCATTATTAGGTGGCCCAATGAAGAGACTGCTCTCTAGCAGGCATCTCAAACTCAACATTTCTGTAACTGAACTGATGTTTCTTTCCTAAATTCTAGATCTAAAACAAAATGATGACTAGGTTGTCAGGTTTCTATGAGGAGGGAAAAGTTTTGCAATGGAGTTTTCTTAAAGGAGAATAGACTGATTGCCTCTGGAGCTAGTGAGTTTCACATCATTGTGGCTCTTCAGTCTGAGATTGGATATCAGAGATGATGAGGGGATTACTGATCACGTATGGGTTAGATTCAATCATCTCTGAGCTCCTCTCCAACTCAGAGATCCTATGATTCAATTAAATAAAATAATTCACAACATACTGTCCTATGTTATATTTCAGTGTTTTCTAAGACCTACAACATGTTTGCAGTTTATGTATTTCATAGCAAGTACCAAGAGAAAATAAAAAACCCAGTTCTGGGGCTTGCATCTGTTACATATTCCCAGGACCTATGAAAAAACTTGTGCTTTCAACTATGTCAATCCAGATTTTCTGATTTTCTAGGAGATTCATAAAAATCAATATCACATCACCCCCTAGAAAAAAGTCACTGAACAAAGAAATGGAAGATATATATGCTGGATGTACTAGACAATAAAAATATTCTTTACAGATTTCCACTCTCAGCACTAGCTACATTAACAATATTAGGTCTGATCCTCTTTTTTAAAGCAACAATTGGTTTATAACTCTTTTCTTGAGAGACTTGAAACCAATTATATTTATCTAAGTTACTCATGTTAATGATTCTCAGATTGAACACTACTGATCTCATCAATCTTGAATTTGTTGAATTTTTTAAGTATGATGATAAGGATAATGATACTTTCTATTTAGCAATTTTATATAGCACATTAAGATTTGCAAAGTGTTTTATAAATATTATCTCATTTTATTCTTACAATAACCCTGTGAGATAAATGGTATTATTCCCATTTTATCAAATGAGAAAGGTTAAGTGATTTGGTCACTCAGGTATGGTTAATGGTTGTTGTCCTTTGTTCTTAAAGAGGATCAAAATGATATTACTATGTTAGAGTCAAGTTACAATATGCCCGACTGCGACTGATCAGACCAATATGGACTCAAAATCCTCTACCATGTGTTGGGCACAAATAGTCCATATGAACATTTGGGGTGAATTCTCTAAATTTGCACATCTCAAGTTTCTTTTGAGCTACTTCAATTCTGCTTTGCTCATAAAACACATCACCTTCTCTGATTGAGGGCACACCATGTTGGGTGACCCTGTGCCAGTGTCTTTAATGTCATGCAATCAATTTCAAAGTTCTAAAGGGAGACCTATGCAGTTATTAAGTGTCTGAATCAGGATTTGAACTAGAGTCAGGTTGTACTGATTCCATATCTAGCAACCTATCCCTATGCCGTGTAATTTCATGGTATAAAATAAAATATCTAGAAGGGGGTTCTGGGTCTGAAAAGTGGCAGTTCTCAATGGAGCTTCTGTGCCTAAACTTTTACATGTATTCTTTCCACTAAGATAAAATTCAATTCATCACATATGAATTGAGTACCTACTATGTGCAGGATAGAGTGCTATAACCCCCCCTCTTAAACTGTACATTCCATGAGGGCAAGAAGTAAGTTTGAATGAAACTTTGAATATTCCCTAGCACCTTATGCATGTAGAAGGCTGAATAATTGTTGGATTCAGCTGTAGAGAATTTGATAAATGTGAACTATTGATATAAGTGGACTGAGTAGAGTGTTGGCTAGAGTAGAATTTACAAGTACACTTACTTATTTTAGAAACAATACACACACATACACATACACGTGGTTGCCTGACTTTAGGGTTTTTCCGGGGGAGCATATTTTGACCAAGAAGTAGAAATAACTTGGAGTCAATTGCATTCTACCCAACTGCATACAATAAATTATTAAACTGACCATAGTACAAATTCTATAATGTATAATACAGAAAGTAATAAAATTTCACTTCTGACTCACTATCTCTATGATCTCAAGTAAGAAATTTTATCTCTCTATGCCTCAGTTTCTTCCTGTGTAAAATACTTGGTTATAGAACTAGAGGGCTCTTTCACCTCTAGACATATTATATCCATGCTCTGAGAGCATGGATATAATCAGGAAGAGGAGAAATCAGTACTGCCTAGAACTATTGAGAAAGTTTCATGAAGGTAGGGCTTGGAAATGAACTGATTTGATTTACATTTTTGTAGAACTTTGTGTTTAAGAAAGTTTTTTCTCATGTGTTTCTCTGCAAATCCTTATTTATTACAGTATCAGAGATGAAGAAACTCAGAAAGGTAAGTACCCTGCCTAAGGTCATTTTTGGAGAGCAAAGGGCTCAATCAGGACTTGAACCCAAGTTTCCTGACCCTAACTTTAATGATCTTTCTACTGTATCACAAGCAGAGAGAATGGGCTTGCAATTTTGAATAGAGTATCATGTATTCCTTGACATGCAGTGATACCATGGCCATGCTTTCTATTTAACTGTGTGCATATCAGAGTCCCTCAGTGTAATGGAAACACTTAGACTGCAGGATCTCTTGGTTTCTGCCTCTAGATGCCCAGAACCAAGGACAGATCCTAGTACATGAAAGGCATTTAATAAGTGATTGTTGAATAGAACAGAATTGGATTTGATTGGATTGAACTGAACTGGATTATGTATAAACTACATTCAGAAATTCACTCAGCCTCAGGAGTTGAACCCAAGTTCTCCAACTACAAAACCAACACCACACTGCTTCTTCATTTCTCCTTTAGTCTAGGTTTGGTAATCTTTGCTGAGAGTCCTCATTTAGGTATAAATGAGATAAAATATGTAAAGCTCCCTGGAAGAATGGAACCATTTGCATATAAAATCCAATCATTAGTAATGCATTAATAGTTTGCACTGATTGCCTCTGCTTTTTGAATTTTTTTTTCTTCCTGCATGTGTGTGAAAGGTTGTTTAAAGATGGCTTGAAAATTTTTAATGAATTATGAACAAAAATTCCTAACAAAATGATACTGTAATTTTTTTGGTGGGATGAATATGAATGCAATCAAGGGGCTCCTTTAGCTAGCAATCCCAAGGGGAGTTTGGTTAGAAAACATTCAGCTGGAGAAAGATGGTAAAGACAGGAAAATGAAAACAAGGAAAGAACAGACAAAGGACACAAGGAATTAAAAATGGTGGAGAAAGGCAAATTTTGGGGGGTTTGGGGTTTTTTTTTCTTCAGAATGTTACAGGAAAAAGAAATCAGAACAGAGTTTCATTAGCATCAACATAAAATTGATAAACTCTTAGTGGCTAGAATCCTGGTCTTGGAGTCATAAAAACCTGGATTCTAGTCCTGCACTGTCACTTGTTGTGTGGCCAAGAAGTTACTGATTCTCTGAATTTCAGCTTCCTCATCTCTAAAATGGGAATAATGATGACCTAAGCATCAATATTACAGGTTTGTTGTGAGACTTAAATGGGATAACGTGTAAAATTTTTATGAACTTTGAAGTTCTAAATCAAACAGCAAGTATTTATTCAGTACTTTTTATGTGCCAAGCCATGTCCAAGGTGCTGGAGATTACAAAAACAAACATGAAACAGCTCTACCTCAAAGAGCTTACATTTGATCAGGGAAGACAGCACACATGTACATATATATATATATATGTATATATATATATACACACACATATAAATCTCTCTCTCTTTCTCTCTCTCCACACACACACACACACACACACACACACACACACACACACACACACAACAATGTGGGGAGGCCTTAACAGCTAGAAGTATCAGGCACTTCATGTAAGAGATGATACTGGACTGGACTTGGAAGGAACTAGAGATTTTAAAAACTACAGATGAGAAAAAGTTCAATCAGGTATGGGAAACAATCTCTGCAAGACACAGAGAGGTGAGATAGAATGTCACATGGCATAGAATGTCACTATTATTACTGTGGTTGTTATTATAATTTCATTTTTCTCATCCTCATATCCTATGGAGCTCAAATAAAAACTTTTCCTAAGAATAGTAGGTAAACTACTATTCTCTCATGTTCAACTTCTCATTTACCAAGTGGATAAAAGAATTTGTATGTGTAATTGAATTTAAGCGTAAGCATGCAAAGTCACCTTCTATAGACTCATGGGAAGCATACTTGGAACAACTCCAATCACAAACAGGACAATGGAGAAAATATATATTTCTTCCTATTCCCATATGGTTTTGATTTCCTCTGCTAGGTCTCTATTTTGAAGGATTTTCATTCCAATTTTTTTCCATTTCATTCTACATAGATTAGGGATAGTTCATTTGGCATGGTGCCCTCTAGTAAATACAATGTCCCTAAATCTGTATGGATCAACGTCATGGGAAATTATGAGTAACAGTTGAATCTGTAACCCTGCATATTCTCCTATATAATGGTGGGTATTCATTTGTAATATGAAGAGTAGTTAATTAGAATACTTTGTTAGAAGAACAACTCCTTAAGAAGAGAAATTGTTTTCTTTGTGTTTTTGTTATTAGCACTTAGCACAGCACCCGGCACGTAGTGGGATAGTAGAAATTTAATCAGTTTATTAATTGATTAATTAATTAGTTGATGAAACATGGCAAACTTTTGGCATATTTCATCTCCAACATCATCATCATCTTGCTCTCACCTTTTTCATTAGGGTTCAAGCATAAATGTTCCAAAGATGAGTCACTTTCCTGCTATTATCCTTTTATAATTAAAACTCTACAACTTATTACACAGTGGATACAATACTGGTTTAATTGAGTAAAAATATTAGAAAGTAAGCTCAGTCTCTGAAAGCTCCTTGAAAACATTTTCAATACAACTGTAGGACACAGGACAAAAGGAATGATATATACCTAATCCTATTCTCATGTGATTTTGATCTTCTGAGCTAAGTTTTCATATTTTAAAAGCTTGTCGTTCCATATGCCTGAGATTTTATGAGTTTTGATTTTGCACTATTTATTTAAAACAGTGCTCTTAAGTTTGGAAAAAACAACAAAGTTTTATTTGGAAAATTTTAGGAAACAGTTCAGTCTATGAAAATGGTCTAGTTCTAGCAAAATTTATTGTTGGAGTTCTCCAGAATATTGCGAGGTCTGTATTTATAATAAGGAAATTTGTCATCTCTCAATCCCTGATCGATCTTCCTTCTGATGTTTAAATTCTAGTCACCAGGTCATGTCTTGCTAGGTACTTGGCAGGTGCTATAATTCCACAGCATACATTGATGTCTTAGCTTCTATAATTTCCTTATGCCATCTATATTAATCACTAAGTCTGGGTTCTTTAAGAAAATCTCTTATGGTTTTAGGTGCTAGTGGCATAATAGATAGCAAGGCAATCTTGGGTCAGGAAGACCTGCATATAAATCCATCCTCAGATACCTGTTAGCTGTGTGACCCTGAGTAAATCACTTATCCTCTCTCGGGGTCAGTTTCCTCATTTGTAAAATAAGGATAAGAATAGAACTTACCTTACAGGATTGTTATTTCTTGGTTTCTCATAAAGTCATTAGCCTCCATCTGTTCCATTCTAATTTTGAAAGAACTATTTTCTTCAGTGAGCTTTTGGACCTCCTTTTCCATTTGGCTAATTCTGCTTTTTTAAAGCATTCTTCTCCTCATTGGCTTTTTGAACCTCTTTTGTCAATTGAGTGAGCCTATTTTTCAAGGTGTTATTTTCTTCAGCATTTTTTTGGGTCTCCCTTAGCAAGGTATTGACCTGTTTTTCATGCTTTTCTTGTATCTCTCTCATTTCTCTTCCCAGTTTTTCCTCCACCTCTCTCACTTGATTTTCAAAATCCTTTTTGAGCTCTTCCATGGCCTGAGCCCACTGAATATTTATTTTGGATGTTTGGGATACAGAAGCCTTGACTTCTATGTCTTTCCCTGATAGTAAGCATTATTCTTCCTCATCAGAAAGGAAAGGAGGAAATATCTGTTCACCAAGAAAGTAACCTTCAATGGTCTTACCTTTTTCCCCTTTTCTGGGCATTTTCCCAGCCAGTTACTTGACTTCTGAGATTCCTTTCCACACCCACCTTGCCTCCAGATCCACCCAGCTAGTGCTTGGAGTCTGAGATTCAAATGCTGTTTCCCAGCCTCAGGGCTTTCAGTGGGGGCAGGGCTGCTATTCAGTGTAAGATTAAATTCAGGTTCTCAGGTGGGGGCAGGGCCACCACACTAGGCTCAGTTCCGTCAGGGGGTTTATGCAGAGAACTTCAACAATGGATCCAAGCCCCTGCCCGCTCTGGGAGCCCCTGTCCTCTGCTACCTCTGCTACTGCCTCCTGAGTGGGCCTGAGTTATGGAGACACCCTGCTCCCCCCTCAGCCAGCCAAAAAGAGTCTCTCACCAACCTGCGGTATCTGTGGGCAGAGGGACCTTCGTGGCCTCTGGAGATTCTGTCCCTAAAGACTGCTCGGGTCTGTTCCTCTTGGTGGCCAGGGCAGGGCTGGGCTCTGCTCTGGGTCCGGTGCACGATGGACCTTTGGTGCCAGTTTTTCAGGGCTCTCTGGAACAGAAATCTCCTCCACTGAACTGCTGCATGGCTTCCACTGCTCCAGAATTTGTTGGGAGATCCTCTTTATAGGTATTTTATAGACTGTGGGTTTGGAGCTAGCATATGTGAATCTTTCTACTCCGCCATCTTGGCTCCTCCCCCCTCACAGGATTGTTAGAAAAATCAAATGACACATAGTAGACACTTAATAAAATGAGTTATTAATTACCTGAACCTGGATTTCCATCATAAATCCCTCTAATTTCACTCTCCAGTTTCTTTTTGTGACATAATTTTGACTGTGTTCATGCATATATCTGTCATCCATTGGGGATATTTTTATACAGTCTTAGATCTTCACCACTATAAAGGTCTACCCACAATAAACCACTTTTGGTTACACTTAACAAATATAGCAGCATGTACCTTGATGTGAACCTTGATTGTTGCTTAGTGAATTAATGTCTATTTGTTTCAAAAGTTTTTCTGTAAGATTTTGTTTACTTGTTTAACATATGCTTTAAGAACATCTGCTAATCTTCTTCCTTTTTGATGTGAAAGTTTTTCTCTTGCCAGAGCTACTATAGGGTCCCTTGGGTATATGACCCCATATTTCATTAGTATTATATACAGTTTTTGGTGAAAAGTCCTTTCCAGAGTTGATATCTGTTTTATAGTACAAAAAAAGTGTATTTTGCTATTATGTAGGTATTGCTTAAAATATATTAGGGGGCTCAGTAGATGGAGTGCTGACCCTGGAGTCAGGAAGACCTGAGTTCAAATCCAGACTCAGACATTTGCTAGCTGTGTGACCCTGGACAGGACACTTAACCCTGTTTGTCTCAGTTTTCTCATCTAATAAATCAGCTGGAGAAGGAAATGGCAAACAACTCCAGTATCTTTGATAAAAAAAATCCCAAATGGGGTCATGAAGAATCAGATGTGATTGAAATAATTGAAGAACAACAAACTCCTGTCTAGACACTCTACAATCCAGCCAAACACCTTCTTGCTTTTTCTCATAGGTAACATTTCATCTCCCATCTCTGTGCCTTTTCATTGGCTAGCCTCCCTAGCTGAAGTGCATTCTCTTTTCCGCTGTAACTCTTGGAACCACTTGTTACCTTCCAGAATTTGAATGACAACATAAAGATCCATAAAGATATTGGAAGGTTAGAGCCTTGGGTTGAATCTAATAAGATGAAATTTGAAACAAGATAAATGTAAAGTCCAATACTGGGGTAGAGAAAATCAATTTTCTACATACACCAATTTGTCTGGAAAAAAGATATAGGGAGTTCAATATGTTAGGAACTCAATATAAGTCAACAATGTGATGCAGCAGTCAAAAAGCCTAATTAATGTCGTTTGGGGCTATATGAAAGACACATAGTTTCAAGGAACAAGAAGACGATAGTTTTACTATACACAGTCCTAATCTGGCCACATAAAAAGTGTTGCATTCATTTCTGAGTACAACGGTGCAATAAAGACACTGATAAAGGAGAAAGAATCCAAAGGAAGTCACACAAGATGGTGAAGGCACTTGGGTTGCTGTCATATTAGGAACGGTTAAAAGAAATGGAGATGTTTAGCTTGGGGAAAGGCGAGTCTGAGGATGGGATAACTATCTCCAAGCACTTGAAGTGCTATGATTTGGAAGAAGAATTTGACCATGCTGGTTGATTCTGATTTGGTTTGTTCTGTTTGTTCTTAGAAGGAAGAAATAGGAGCCAGGGGTGAGAGTTACAAAGAGTCAAATTTAGACTTGCTGTCAAGAAATTAAAACAAAACTTCTTAACAATTGGAGCTAACCATTAATAATATGGCCATTCTCAAAAGATGGTGAATTTTGCTTTACTGGAAGTTTTCAAACAGAGATTGGAGGCATGTTTAAGTAGGGATTCTTTGGTGTATGGGTTGGACTTAATGGCCTTTGAGATCCCTTCCATTTCTTCAGTTCTATGACTCTGAAAAGACTAGTTTAAGTTCTTCTTTCTGTAAGAGGTCTTTCCTAATTCCTCAGACTCTGGATAGTATCTCCCTGTCACCCTACCTCAATAAGGTTAACTTGTATCTGTTTTTAATGTTTTCATATGTTCATGTATTCTCCTCCATTAGAATGTAAAGTCTTTGAGACCTTTCATTGGCTTAGCTGTAGCATAACATTTAACATATAATACGTACTTAATAAGTGTTTCTTGATGAACTGATTGAAATGCCCACAAAATTCCTTAAAAAGCAGGCTATTTTAATAAGTTTTCAGAATAGATTTAACATGGACCTGGTGAAAAATGGAGACTCAAGTCCAATTAGAGTTCTTTACCTTAATTTCTTGGTCATCAAAAGTTCTGGGTTATCTAGTACTGAAAGTTTTCTGAAATTCATTCTAATAGGCTTAAAAGAGATTTTAAAATTTTCAGTGTGAGTCTTTAGACTTCAGAAATGGTAAATGCTATAAATAAGGGATTAGTTCATTATTTTGTTCATTTCTAGGTTTAAGAAAACAGTTAAGAAAATGATGCAGATTAAATTTAAAGGTGTGTTATGTATACTTTTTTTCCTTGAAAAGACAGTTATTAACATTTACTAGAACACTCGTGCCTGTACTTTTACTTCCAATATTACTCCACTTGGAAATAAATGAAGGTAATCATACCAGACCAGGTCTGAAATTTCACAAATATAGGGAACTAATGGTGAAAAATTCCCTTGATCAACATAAATGGGATCTTCTCTTATGTCTATAGTTCTAGAGAGTTGTCTAGATCTCTGAGATATTAAGCAATCTGCCTTTGGTTGCACAACCAAGTGGGACTTGAGCCCAGATTTTTCTGACTTCAAGGCCAGTTCTATCAACTCTGTCTTACTATCCCTCACTCTACCATGCAACTTTTTACTACTCATCACAATTAAAGCCTCATTATATGGCCTTACTACTTGCAATGGCAGAATGAATGTATCAGAGGACTTTCTTAATCATGTCATAAAAAATAGATCGTCTTAAAGCAAAAGTATAAGTAGAAGACAAACACACGGTAGGGGAAAAAAATATAAGCATTTGGGCTTAACTATGGAATGGCATGCAATTGATTTAGAGAAGATATATCTACTTTAATTCATATTCAATGGAAAGACCATAAATATAGAGTGTTGATAAATGGCAGTGTTTAGCATTTGGGGAGATTTGGGGTGCTGTAGGGTTTGGTGTTAAGTTTTTGTCTTCTGTAACATCTGGATTATTGATGGTAAGCATTAATGATCTGGAAGAAAGCACACAGCATGTTAATAAAATCTGCAGATGTTACAAATTTGGGAGCTGTTGCACTCACCAGGGGACCAAAAAGTAATACAAATGGATCTAATGAGATTACAAATATGGGAGGGGGGAGAAGAAAATTAAATTCACTTTTTAAGTAGTGGAACTAATCAATCAAGGGGGAAATAATCCAAAACAGGTTCACTGAACAAGTCTGAGGACAAACTTGGGACATTGTCATCTTAAATGAGAGATCAAAGTGCTGCAAAATATTGACTTGAGTCAGAGTTGATAGTACATTATAGATTCATTCAAGCTCATTGCTGCCATGCCTAGCCATGTCATCTCTAAGAAAAAACAGACCATGGTGTGACCACAGTGGTCAAAGGAGGAAGGGTATTGATAAATACTTAAATGGACCTGTAATTTCATTGATTGAAATTTCCTCCTTAAATTCAGATGGCAACTTATCCATGCTCGCCTATCCATGTAACTCTCATCCAAAAGTTTGCCACAGGGAGTTCCACTGAATGTGCTGAAGACTTTCCTTGACATCTCTTGGCATCTTGAGAGCACCAGAAGGCATTCTGATTATTCACCTGTCATCCTTTGTTTCTGCCCTATGACAAACTTGTCTTTTCTTTCTGTTGTACAATTGCTTGATGAGATCCTTTATTTTTGTTCTTAAAACTGCCTCACTGCTAACATGTTGCAATCTAATCATATTTACTATGTTACTATTCTTTGTCTACTACAGGATGCTCAGTTTTATGTCTTCAGAAAAAGTGAGAATTTCAGGGTTTGCTACCATATTTAAACACCGTAAAATGTTTGTATTGAAAAGATGGGCATTTGCTATTCTGGATGCATGGTGTTAGGAAATTTCCTGAAAGCAATCCAGCCTGCTCTCCTCTTCCTTTCCAATTTGGAGTCCAGCTTGTTGTCTATCAGTATTATCTGTCTTAAATGTTCATACCACTGGACAGGCTCTTTGGGTCCATCTTTTGGGTCCATTCAGATGAAAGTTGAAATAAGGGCAATAGGCAATCTTCATCCATATGGTCTATACTGTGTGGATGGATAGACAAACTCATTTGTATTGTTACAGATCTCTTCCAGGAGGCTCTGCCATGTCTTTGGGTTTGACAACATTACCCCAATATCAAATATAAACAATAGCATCTGGAAAACCCCATCATCTGCCAGGAAACCCTCTTCAATCTGTATTTTGTGTTGGATCCCCTCCATAACAATAAAGAATGGTTTTGGTGAGCATATGCTTTCCTATTTTATGCTTTACCCGATACACACACACACACACACACACACACACACACACACACACACACGCAACACCTATATATGTTTTCTTGCACATAAATGTGAATATCTATCTATCTATATATATCTATATATATATCTGTACTGTATGTAAATGTGCAGATTTGTTTTGCATATTACATTATGAGTGTATGTATATGTATAGATTTCATTCTGTATGTGCATACATACACCTCTATGTTTGTATATATATATATATATATATATATATAGGCTTAACCCTTCTACATCATGACTTTGCCCATTGCAGTTTTGGTATATTGTAATTTTGAGGGAGTTTTGTGGAAGCTGCAGACAATATGCAAAGACTTGCAGACAACACAGAAAAAGTTTAGGAACTCAGAAATGCATAAAATATGTGTATTTTATTGTGTAATACCCAATACTTTATCTTTCTTTTTTTACCATAATAATTCAGACTTCTCTGGTAGAAAGGGAGAGCCAAAAAGTTTTGTGCAGATTTTACAGATTGTGGGGACGCTGCTCTCCTAACCCTTGAAATCTGGAAGGGATAACTATACATATATCACACCTGTTATATGTGACAATAAATAAATAACAATTCTGAAGAACTGGCAGGTCAAATAAGTTATTTAAAAAAACAGAGAATTTCATTGAAGAAGATAATAATGAAACAACATACAAAACTTATATAACTCAGCTGAAGCAGAATTGTTATCTCTAAATTATTTCATTAACAATAGAGAGAAAGAATAAATCAGCAAATTGGGCATACAACTGAAAACAAATTCTGACAACAAATTAGAAATCCCAAGAAAGCAGCAAAGTCAAAATTCTGCAATTAAAGAAGGGATTAGTAAAATTAAAATCAAAAAGATGATTGAATTTGTAAAATTAAGAGCTCTTCTTTTTAGAAATAGCTAATCTAGGTTTTTAAAAGAAAAAGAAGAAAACCAAATTCTCCATATCAGAAGTCATCAAGATTGGGTTCATTATATGGAGAAACGAGGCTTCTATATAATTTACATGTCTTTGGCTTCTTGCATTTCTTTCTCCTGAACCACGTTTCCATAGAATTCTCCCAATCTTTATCATTTTTCACTTTTGCCTTGAAGTTATGAAGTTTTAAGAGATTTTGATTTGATTAAAGGCATGACATGTCTTATTGAGTTCCTTATAAAATTTCTCTTGTAAGCAACAAATTTTGGTTAATAATCTACAATTATTTTTATCATAGGTATTTATCATTATCACTGCAATACAACATATTCCATGAAATATTTCTTATAGTTTTGGAGCATATGATAAAACCCACTCCTCTATTGCCGTTTTTTGCCTCCCTAAGGAAGACCTGCAAACCCTCATTTAATTTAATCACTTTTAATCACCGCTCTCTTCTTTCTTCTGATTTTGGGCGTGACCAGAATGTCAAGATTAATAAAATCGAGCTCCTCTAGTAACATGTTTACTCTTAGTCGTTGAAAAAGGATCTCGAATTTAATGTACCAACAGTCAGATTCAAAATTGTTGAGGCTAAAAACTACGTAATTTTGCTACCCTCTATCCCATTTCTCACCACTGCCATGGAAAAAGAAAAAGGACATCATGCAGTACTGAGGCCCTTTTATGTATTTTTTGTTTCATGAGTTCCATAAATTGTAGGAATGTTACTAATGCTTGTTGAATGAATGAATTTCAAGAAGGTAAGGGGAGAGGTTTTTGGTTTTTTTTTCCTAGATCTAACTATATTGTGCACAATTGCTATAAGAATTCCCTTCCAGGCTATGGGTTTATCATTGTATTGATAATTCTTCCTTCCGCCAGTGCCAGAACCTTACAGTATGAAAATGAAACTGTTTTAGAGATCATCTAATCTAGCATTCTCATGTCACAGAAGATAAAGACAAGACCCAGGCAACTAAGAGGCACAGTGAATTGAGAACCAGGCCTGGGAGTCAGGAAGCTGTAAGTTCAAATCTGGCCTCAGACACTTAGTAGCTATGTGTTCCTGGACATGTCATTTAACTCTTTTTGCCTCAATTTCCTCGTATTTAAAAATGAATTGAAGAAGGGAATGGCAAACCACTCCATCATCTTGGCCAAGAAAACCCCAAATGAAGAGTCAAACATGATTAAAATGACTGAAAAACCACAAAACTGGAACCCGTTTTCTCATTTCCTCTCCAGTGTGCCTTGGACTATTCCATGCTCCCTGTCAAACTCTTTTAAACTTCCCTCCTCAAGAGTCAAATAAAATGACCTTTTTTTTCACCAGTGCTCAGTCTCTTTGAGTTCCTTGCCATTTTTGACATGGTTGGCCACTTCCTCCTACACAATATTTTCTTTGCCCTCTACTTCCAAGATACTTTGTCTCTTGGGACCTCAAAAACAGCTGAAGAAGGAGAAGGGAAGAATTTATGACCAAACAAGAGATAGAGAACATTATAAAATGCAAAATCAATCATTTTGATTACCTTAAATCAAATGCAACCAAGATCAGAAAAGAAGCAAAAAGCTGAGAAACAATTTCTACAGTCAGTTTCTCTGATAAGGCCTCATTTCTAAATATGTAGAGAACTGAGTCTAAATCATTCCCCAATTGATAAATGGCCGTTTTGGATGGAGAAATTAAAGCTATTTATAGTCATATGAAAAAAATGCTCTAAGTCACTATTGATTAGAGAAATGCAATTCAAACAATTCTGAGGTAGCATACCACACCTATCAGATTGGCTAACATGACAAAGCAGGAAAATTATAAATGTGAGAGAAGATGTAGGAAAATTGGAAAACTAATACATTGTTGGTGGAGTTGTGAACTGATACAAGCTTTCTGGAGAATAATTTGAAAATATGCCGAAAGGCTACAAAACTGTGCATACCCTTTGATCCAAAAATACCACTAGGTCTCTATCCTAAAGAGATGATAAAAAGGGGGAAATAACCTACATGTGCCAAAACCTTTTCATGGTGGCAAAATATTGGAAATTGAGGGGATGCCCATCAGTTGGGGAATAGCTGAACAAGTTGTGGTTTATGAATAGAATGGAATTCTATTGTTCCATAAGAAATGGTGAGCAGGTAGACTTCAGAAAAACCTGGAAAGATTTGCATGAACTGATGCTGACTGAAGTGAGAAGGAGCAGAACACTGTAAACAATAACAGCAACATCATGTGATAATCAATTTTGTTAGATATAGCTCTTCTCAGCAATGAAGTGAAATAAGAAAATTCCAAAAGATGATGACGGACAAGGCTATTCACTTTTAGAGAAAGAACTATGCAGTCTGAATTTAGATCTAAGCATACTATTTTCTTTCTTTTGTTGTTTTTGTTTTTTCTTTCCCATGTTTTTTTTTTTTTGCTTTTGTTCTGATTCTTCTTTCACAACATGACTAGCGTGGAAATGTGTTTAATATATCCATACGTGTATAGCCTATGTCAGATTGCATGCCATCTTAGAGAGAGGGGAGTGGAAGGAGAGGCAGAAATTGAGAACTCAATATCTTATAAAACTAAATGTTGAAAACTAACAATATTTTTAAAAAAACAGAAAAGAAGAGAAACAAATCAAAAGGGGAAAAAATGAGAAAGAATATAGTGAAATTTTTTTAAAAGCCAAAGAAAATATAAGAGAAGGTACACAGTAGGAATGGGAGGAAAGTAAACTTTAAAGGTAAATGTAGGGTAGTAACTAGAAGACACAACATAACTATCAAGGGAGAATAAGGTGTTGAAGATAACTGATTTATACTCTAGGGTGCCATGATTTTTTCATTGACTCAGCTTCACAAGCTACCTCAGCATTAACCTCAACTCCTCATTCTCCCTTATTACACATATCTAATAAGTTGCCAAATCTTGTTATTTCTCTCTCTACACATCTCTCATACACACACACACACACACACACACACACACAATGTATGTATATGTATATAGCTAGATAGAGACATATAAATATATATAGATATCTCTATAGATATGGACATATATCCCATTCTCTCTATTCACACAGTCACCAATTGAGTATAAGCTCTTATCATACATAATAATTTTTGTGGTTCAGTCGTTTTAGTCATCTCTGTCTTTTCATAACCCCAGTTGGTGTTTTCCTGGCAAAGACAATGGAGTGCTTTACCATTTCCTTTTCTAGCTCACTTGACAGATTAGAAAAATGAGGCAAATGGGGTTAAGAGACTTGCCCAGGGTCACACAGTTAGCAAATATCAGAGGCTGAATTTGAGTTCAGGTCTTCCTGACTCCAGGCCCAGCACTCTATCCACTGTGACATCAGCATTTATATGATACTTTAGGGGTTGCATGTTATTTTACAAACATGTCCTTATTTTTTCTTCATGACAACCCTAGGTAGATATTCTATGTTATCCTCATTTTACAGATGAGAAAAATGAGATAAAACAAGGTTAAGTGACTTGCCCAGAGCCACATATCTAATAAGTTTCTGAGGTTGAATTTGAATTCAGTTCTTCCTTACTCCAGGTTCAGTGTTCTATCCACTGTACCATCTAGCCAGAGACTATTATACTTGCAAAGTGGACTATTTCAACAGTCTCCTTATTGGTCTCAATGCTCCAACTCTCTGTCCACTCCAAGTAATGCTGTAGACAACTTCCAAAGTGATTTTCCCAAGTCATAGATCGAAACACATCACTAGCCCTATCCAACAACCTCCTGTGTCTTGCAATTACCAGTTGGATCAGTTGTAACCTGTTTGGCCTTTAAAGTCCTTCATTGCTTTGCCCCTTCTTGTCTTTCCAATCTTCTTGCATATTACTCTTCTACATATATTCCACAGTCCTACCATGCTACCCTAAATATTCATCCTCACACAGCTATTCCTAATATCCATTGATTAATAACTGGCAGTTATTCTGCTGTTCTAGAATGCTCTCCCTCTGATTTCTTGGGCTTCCATCAGGCCTCAACACAAAAATCATCTACAAAAGGCCTTTCTTGACCCCTCCCACTACCAGAGCATTCACTCTGATTTCCAGTTTTCCTGTATGTGTATCATATGTACAATTGTTTTGCATATTGTCTCCCTCTATTAGAATTTGAATTCCTTGAGGACAGAGAGCTCACCTTCCCCTCCTGCAGGAGGTCTTTCCCATCCTCTCTTATCTTCCCCTTCTCTTTCTATTCCATATTTATCTCATATATATTGATTTAAGTACATGTTGTGACCCCTTAGGTAGCAGTTTCCCTGAAAGCAATATCTGTTTTTGCTTTATCTTTATGTCCTCATCGCTTGCTATAAGGACTGGCACATAGTAAGGACTTACTAAAAATTTTTGGCTAATAAACTGATATACCAAAAAAGTATCTTAATGATACTTCCGATGAAAGGTGAAGACAAAAAGAAGTTTACTTTTCCTGTTGGTTTGTTTTGATCATCAAGGAAAACCTAGGATTGCTTGTCAGGGGAGAGGGGATAATGAGAATGAAGCCATAGAGAAGGCAAAGATTCTTAATTGCTATTTTGCTTTCTAGTCATATGTTAAGGAAAATAGTCTTTGAACCGAAAAAGGAAAAAACAGAATACAAATTATTAACTGGGAATTGATGCCTGAAATAAATAAGGGATAGTATTAAAGACCTAATTGCCCAAGATGAATTCAAAGTACCAGCCTCATTTGAAGCATACCTTTTGATACTTAAAGAACTCAACAGTGTGATTGTTCAACAATTACCAGTGATCTCTAAAATGTCATGATAAAGGAGAGGGGAGACAAAGGATTGGAAAAGGAAAAATATTTTCTGAATTCTCAAAAATGTAAAAGAATGGATTCCGCCAATTCTAGTCCAATGAGATTGAATTTGATTCTTGGTAAAAAAACAAAACAAAACAAAACAAAAAAACTCTATGCTGCTTCACATTTAAAGGGAATGGTAAATGAATATACCAAAATGGAAGCATTAATCTCAAAGTTCTAGCATGGCATCATCAAAAGAGAGTAATGACAGATTAATCTCACTTTGTTATCTAGAAAGCTTACTAGATGAAGAAGAAGATCAAGGAAATGCAGTATCTATGAAACCAAGAGTTTAGTAAAGCATTTGAAAAAGTCTCATACACTTCTTATAGAAAAGATGAAAAGAAGTGTACTAAATAATGATTCATTTGGGTGAATTTAGAATCAGTTGAGTGGGTAAAATCCAATTTGTAAGGAAGTCTCTCCCAATGGAATCCTTCAATGATCTATGCTTGACTGTGTTGCTTGATGTTTTAATCAAGTTTTTGGATAAAAAGATGCATGGGATATTTATCCAATTTGCAAGTGGCCTAAAACTAGCAAGGTTAACTAATATGTTATTGGACATGGGTCAGGATTCCCTCCAAAATTCAATATTCTGTTGACTCTACTAAGATGAAATTTAATCAGAAGCAATATGAAGTCTTATTTCTGTTTTTAAAAAATCCACTTTATAAGCATAAGCATATCAGAGCAGTCTTTTATCAATTTGATGAATGTTCCAAACAACTTGAGATTACAGTGAGTGGGCATTTGTTTGGAAGAAATTGGGGACAGGGGACAGAGCCAAGATGGTGGAGTAGAAGGACAGACCTCCTCTAGTTATCCCCCAATAGCCCATAACATACCTGTAAAAATGACTCTAAACAAATTCTAGAGCAGCAGAGGATACAAAATGATAAGTGAAACAGATTTGCAGCCCAAGACAGCCTGGAAGGCCAACAGGGAAAGCTGATCACACTGGGCTCAGAGTGGAGCAAAACCCATCCTTGGCCACATGGCAAGGCAGGCACAGACAGAACTGGAGCAGGTTTCAGGGTGCAGAACCACGGGTATAAGCTGCAGTTCCCAGATTTCTCAACACACAAATGTCAAAGACAGCTTCAAAGGTCAGTAAGAAAGCTCTTTCACCTGAGTGAGAAGGGAGCAAGGTCCAATCCCAGCCCTGGCCCCAAGGCAGCAGTAGCCACTGTGGCAACAGCATCCAATTTTAGAGCCCTCAGTCTAAATACTTTAGGGGAATCAAACAGCTGATCTAGATCTCAGCCCCGAGTGGTGGTTCTGGGGTGAGGAGGAGCACTGGCCAGGTGGAGCAGGTAGTGATTGTGGAGAGGGAATTCTACTTTCAGTTCCAGAGCAGAAAGGAATGCTTGTGGTTGCTCACAGACCAGATTGTAGGCCAGGAGATTGTGCCACATTGGAGGAACTGAGAACTTACAGGTCCCTAGAGCATACCCTCCCCTTGACAAACAACTAAAAAGACAATTAACTGACTGGAAAAAAGTGCCCCCAAAAGGGGAAAAAAAGAAGACTAGAGAAGGTTACTTTCTAGCTGAAAAGGTATCTTCTTCCATTCTTTCAGATGAGGAAGAACAAACTATACCATCAGAGGAAGACATCAAAGTCAAGACTTCTGCATCCAAACCCTCCAAAAAAATGCAGTGGTCTCAGGCCATGGAAGAGCTCAAAAAGGATTTTGAAAATCAAATAAGAGAGGTTGAGGAAAAATTAGGAAGAGAAATGATAGTGATGCAAGAAGAGCTGAATAGAAAATTTGACTTTCAAATACAAGAATCAAGAGAAACATGAAAAGGCAAACAGGAAAGAAAAGCCTTAAGGAGCTCATTAAAGTTGAATTGTTTACATTCTTACATGCAAAGATGTTATTTGTAATCCATGAGACCATTTTCAGTATTTGGGTAGTTAGAGGGAATATATATGTAGGTGTGTATGAGTATGTATTTATGTGTATATTATATATGTATATGTATATATACATGAATGTATATGTGTATGTATGTATATATATATATATGTGTGTATATACACACATATGTATGTATAAACATAGACAGAGGGCACAGAGTAAACTGAATGTGAAGGGAGAATACCTAAAAAAAATAAAGTTTACTGTTGAATGGAATATACTGGGAGTAGGAGAAAAGGAGAGGTGGACTGTAGTGAATCATCTTACATGGAAGAGGGAAGAAGGAATTTTTACAATGAAGGGGAGAGGGGCGAAATGAAAGGAAATGGGTGAACCTTGCTCTCATGGGATTTGGCTTAAGGAGTAATAACACACTCATTTGGATATGGAAATCCATTTTACCCTGCAGGAAGGCAGGGGGTAAGGGGATAGGAGAGGGAAGATAATATAGGGGATAGCAAATTAGGGAAGGGGATGATCAGAATCAAGCACTATGGTGGGAGAACAGGTCAAGGGAGAGAATGGAATAGATTGAGGGCAGGCTACGACAGAGGGAAATGTGGTTAGTCTTTTACGACATGACTGTTTTGAAAGTGCTTTGCATTGTTACACATGTATGACCTATATTGAATTGCTTGTTTTCTCAGTGGGAGTGGGTGGGGAGGGAAGGAGAGAATATGGAACTCAAAACTTTGGTAATGAGTGTTAAAAATTGTTTTAGTATGCAACTGGAAATTAATATATATGGGAAATGTAGTATGGAAATCTGTTTTGCCCTACAGGAAAATAGAGGGGAAACAGGATGGAAGAAAGGTATATGGCGGAAGGGAGGGCAGACTGGAGGAAGGGGTGGATGGGATACATGCTAGTTTGGGGGGAAGAGAGAGATGGGGAGAAATTTGAATTCAAATTCTTGTAGAAATGAATGTTGAGAACTGAAAAATAAATAAATTATATATTAGAAGTAGAAAAAAAAAAGGAATTGGGGCAGTTGTAGAATTATAGGCCTGCAGATACCTGTATATCTCCTCCCTTTTGTGACTAAATTACTCGAGAAGACTTCTATAATCAGTGCCTCCAATTCCTTTCCTCTCACTCTCTTTTTAGCTTTCTACCTTCTGCCTTCTGAACTTATTACTCAACTGAAACTGCTTTCTAAAAATTAACTATCTTTTCATTGCCAAATCCAATGGCCTTTTGTTGGTCATCATCCTCGATCTCTCTGCAGCCTTTGATTCTGTCAATCACCCTCTTCTTCTTGAATATCACCACCCTCCTGATTTTCCTTCTACCTCTCTGACCACTAGCTCTCAGTCTCCATTGTTGGATCTTCATATAGGTCATGCCTACGAGGATCTGCTCTGTCCCCTATTCTCATCATCACTATTCTCATCAACAATGTCTTCATCATAAAATAGCTAGCATTTATATAGCTCCTACTAGAGGCTAAGCAATATGTTATGTGTTTTACAGATATGTCATTTTATCTGCACAACAACCGTGAGGAGTTGGGTGCTATTATTATCCTCATTTTACAGATAAGGAAATTGAGGCAAACAGAGATTAAGTCTCTTACCCAGCATCACACAGCTAGTAAATGAATGTCTGAGGCAAGTTTCAACTCAAGCCCTTCTGACTCCAATCTCAGTACTGTATGAATTATGCAATTGTATGGATATATTGCAACATATGTGCTCTATATTGCTTTACTATGTTTTCTCATCAGCTTCCATGGATTCAATTATCATCTCTTTGATTTTCAGATCAACTTATTTAGTTCTTATCTCTCTTCTGAATTCCAGTATCACACTTCTAATTGCCTATTGGACACATCAGATTGGATGTCCCATAGACATTTTCAATTCAATATGTTCAAAAATATATTCATCTTTCCTCCAAAAACCTTTCCCCTCAAAACCTCCCTATTAACTGTTGTGAGCACCACTATCCTTCCAGTTTCCGAGGCTCTCAATCTAAGTGTCATGGTTCACTCCTTTTTTTCTCTCAACCCCATATACCATCTTTGACCAAGCCCCACCAAATTTACCTTCATAACATCTGTCATATACACTCCCTTCTTTCCTTTGACACTGTCACCACCCTGGTGTAAGCCCTCATCTCCTCTCATCTTGACTATTGCAATAAACTGCTGGTTGACCAGCCTGTCACAAGTCTTTCCTAACTCCAGTCTGTTCTCCACTCAGTTATCAAAGTGGTCTTCGCAAAGCACATCCTTCCCTACTCAATAATGTCCAGTTGCTCCCTATCACCTCCAGGATCAACTATAAGATTGTTGGTTTGATGTTCAAAGCCCTTCATAATCTCTCCCGTACTATACACAACTTTCTGGTCTACATATCTTAAAATCCATTTCTACCCCTTTGTAATAGCAAGGACTCTAGCATATACAGGAGGGCCTGCTGTCCAGGTTCTTAGAACTGCTTTCCTAAAAGGAAAGAAATTTTGAGGGGTCAACAATCTATTTTAATCAAGCATATATATCATTCACTTAATTTGGGGGCGGGAAACTTAGCACGCTGAACTTCAGAGAAAATACAGAGAAATAAAGACCAACAGACATGGCTTCCAACAATCTGATCATAAACAATACATACATCACAGGTCAACAGAAAGATCCAGCTGTCTGAGTATACATACATAGTTACCAGAGAGAGAAGCACCAGTATCTGGGTTTTCAAAGTCAAGGTTGCTTAGTGGCTTCCAAGAGTCTCTCTGGCCAAACAAACACTTTCCATGAGTAAGCCGCAAAATGAAATCTCACCTCAGAGTATATATACACTTTTCAGAACTAGAGGGCATCACGGCCCTTAAGAACCAGTGTCTCATTAGAAATTAACAAAAGATATGAACCTTCCCTCAAAACAAATCTCCCTAATCAAGCTTCCCTTAATGGGCAGACCCATTAGTGGGTGGGAGAGATCTTTAACTCTTATTAACATTACACCCTCCCCCCCCCAAAAAAAATGTACTCTTTGACATAGTAACACTGGTCTCCTTGAACAAATTTTCTCTGACTCTTCCCCAGACCTAGAATGTTCTCCCTTTTCATCTCTGTCTCCTGGCTTTTTTGACCTTCCTTTTGCAGGAAGGCAGAATCCCTCAATTCTAGAATGTCTCTCTATTGATTGTTTTCTGTTTCTCCTGTATACAACTAGATTGGACATTTGTTTGCATGTTTTCTCCCGCTTTGGACTGTGATTTCCTTGAGAGCAAGAACTGTCTTTTGCCTTCCTTTTATTTAATGCTTAGCACAGTGCCTAGCACACAGTAGGTATGTGATAAATGTTTATTGACTATCTCACCTATGGAACACAGAGATCTCAAGTTGGCTGATGGACTGAGGCTCAGGAGAACAAACTCATAGATTTATATAAAAATGAACTATTGCATCAATTTATTCTTTCTCTTGATCAGAAAGGAGACCGTTGCACAGCAGTGATACATTCTGTCCCCAGGCATATTCCCTCACCATCCTGACCCCCAGACCCCACTCCACAAGAAGAGGCTGATGGTGACTTTAATCATAAGCATATGGCAGCAAAAGACACATACTCATACATGGCCTGAAAGAGTATTTCATGGACAATATTCCTGAACCCTAAATTTGTGTCCTTGAGAACCATAAATGTGATCTACTGAGAAACTTGCTCTGTCGTCATATAGCAGAAAAATGTTAAGATTTAGAGTCAGTTCATTCAAGTTAAGTCCTGGACCTTTATCTTACTCCTTGTATGATCTTAAATCAGTCATTTCCCTCTCTATACCTCAGCTACTTAATCTGTAAAAAGAAGGGGGAAGATTAGATGATGTCTAAAGTCCATTTAAACTTGAAACCTATCATCTTATATCTCACCTTCTTTCCATCCTCTGGTATTTGCTAAAACCTTCATTTTCTCCTGAAGACATAGAAACTCTTGGCATCCTCTTCAGAGTTCACTGACCCTTCTCCCACATTCCCAATACAGAGCCAGGAGGAAGATGCATCTTGCCCTCCATTTCCACCATTGCTTGACAATTGTCTCCTTTTGAATTCAATCCAGTTCATCAGATCTTTATCGCTGTCATCTCTGGATCTCTAGCTAAATTACTCTCCCTCCTTCTTAGCTAAATCTGTACCTGGCTCATCACTCTCTCATTTATCTTTGCCCCCTATAAATACCTTGTTCCCTAGCTTCCCAACCTTCGCAAACCCCATGATCTCTGCCTCTGTGTTGAGAAGTAATAATGCCCTCAATCTGCATCCTCCCCAATAACTCAAATGAAATTATCTCAGATTTTGAATTCCTAGTTATACCTTTGAAGTAAAAAAATTAGATATTTTAAAATAAGCTGGAAGCTGTAACAAATTGAAGACTACAAGGGCTATTGACACAATTACAAAGTTTTCAGCTTTCTATATTTTCATATTTATTCCTCTCACTTTGATCTACTATATTTACTTTTTATTTAAACACTGAAATGTGTCAATATAAATCCTTGCAATGTGAGACGAACTGGCAGGGGTAATTTAACTTTAAGTTATAAAATTGTAAAGAAAGGGACTATTTTTACATTTCTCAAAACTTTGATGGACTGTTTTGCTGAGTGACAGTCAATGGAAGCAGACGAGCAAGGCAACGTGATTAGACATCCACAAACATAAGGAGCTGTTGAATTTCTCAACCCCACGGGCAAGAGAAATGGCAGAGCAGATTTTTGGGAAATTTTACACATTAGTACATAAACAGTCTGTCAAGAAATCACACTTTTCAGATGTCTACCTCCTACAGTCTTCAAGACATTAAAAAAAATCATAAATGTGATTTGCAAAGAAGTTTCCTAGTCTCAATATACAATGATTGTCATCACAAGCCAAATCCAGGAATATCAAGAGAAAAATTAAATTTTGAAAGATTTTTGGGAGAAAAAATCTGGCAGCAGGTTATGTACTACTAGATATTTTAAATATATATAACATCAGGGCTCTCAGGGAGATTAAATGTTGCTAGAGATCTTAAATATGCTAAGTTGGAAGTACAATTTCTGAAAAGAACACAGGGAAAAGGTATATTTAAAAGAGTGCAAAAACGGAACATAAATAGAAGGAAAGGACATAATGACAGATTATAAAGTGAAATATAGGTAGGTCAGAAGCTCATTAAGAGGACACAACATAATGAAACTGGTTTTACCCCAAAAAAAGAGTGTTAATGTAGGCAGCTAGGAAGATAATTACACTAGCAAGGTGATAATGGTATGCATTGTATGAAGGCAAACTTCGAAGAGTTGAATGGAAATGAAGAAAACCCAAAAGTGAGAAAACCCTCCACCACTGACCCAATGTGTCGTAAACAGTTGAAAACAAACATAAGAAAAGTAAATTCCTTGCAAAGAATAAGGCTTTCTCTTTCATGATGCCTCCTTGAGGTGAAGTGACATGCTTCCCCAGCCCTGGATTTTATGTTTGGGTAGAATCTATAGAAATTGTTCTTACGTGGAAAAGGAAATTGTGGATTTTCTGCTCTTGCTCATTGGAAAGAGGGCCCTCTCCAGCCAGGTGAGCTGCCCCTCTTTCTCTTCCTGAGTGGACTTGAGGGATTCTTATGAGTAGGGATTGAACTTCAAGCTCTCTACTTCAGTCTTAAATCTTTGGCTGGGCTGCTAGCCAAGTATTTCTTCCTTTTCCTCTATCCAGTTCTCACAGTCCTTGGTTTTTTTTATTTTCCAGTAAAGTTTGACCCTCACCAGACATTTTGTTGCTTTTATATTCTCTATATTATTAGCCCTTCCTTGAGCCTTCTTGACTTCTCGGGCTTCTTTTTCCCCTGCTGCTGTCCAGCTTGATCAAAACGCTCTCAGAACTCTACCCACAGATGCAGAAGGAAGCAAAAACAATGCCTTCCTTTTTATGAAATTTCTAAAAGGACCACCCACCCCTAACTTTGGCTCCAGAGTACCTCAAAGCTTTGTGAGCCACAGATTTGTATGTTCTTCTGTACACAGCCCTCTGAGTTTCTAAACACAGAGGTTTTTGAGCAGTCAGCTCCCCATGGCCTCTGTCAAAGCAACAACACTCTTGCATAAAGAATTTTCCAGGTCAACCTTTCTCACACAGATTCAACAGCAAGTACTATCTTTTCATAAAGCAATCTGAAGGAAGGTTGCTTCCAGGCAGAAATAAGATTTTTGCTCAGTGAAATAGTGTTGCTTATGAACATCTGCAAGTACTATTCTCAGAGGGAAAAATAGTAAAGCCCAATTACATGCATTTTCTTCCAGTGGAGGTGTCAAAATCCAAATCAAAATATGAACAAAGGAAAGGAGACACTGGGTAGCATATGCATAATGGAGGCAAACAGATTCTGGTGAATGAAAAATTAATTCAATATATTATAAAAGTATGATTTTGAATAGACACCGAAATTAACTTATAGACAGAATAAAAATTTAAAGGGAGGAGAAATATTAAGGATTAAATTTCATCAATTGATCAGTTTTTCCCTAAATGTTTCAAAAACCCTAAAAAAAAATTATTAAATTTGCTGAAAATATCATTTTCTAACTCCTCCACTCATGCCTTCTCCTCTCTCCCCAGGATCCTTTATTTTAGTCACTCTCTTAATAGAAATTTAAAAGGAGATTCAAGACAAAAATCACAGGATTTAAAATCTACTCTGACATTTCTGTTGCCCGTGGGGTTGAGAAATTCAACAGCTCCTTCTGTTTGTGGTTGTCTAATCACATTTCCTTGCTCATCTGCTTTCATAGACTGTCATACAATAAAAAGTCCATCAAAATTGTTTAAAAATACAGAAACAGATTTTTTAAAACCTGCTTTATAATGGTTTTAAAAGCCAGTTAACTGTATAGAATCTCTTTTAGGGAACCTTTAAGTGGATACTTTCTACCACAAAGTAGCCAATGTATCACCAAGTTTACTGTAAGCACTGGTTTCAAGAAAGTTTAAATTATTTGTGCCATACTGTTCTGAATACATAGTTTTTTTTGCTTACATGTCACATTGATTTAAGGAGAAACCATGCTTGGACAGGGTGTTTCAAGGACTTAGATTCATTATTTAAGGATTTTGAGAGATAGTAATGTGGTTCTAGCCCACAGAGTTTACAAGGGTGTAGAGAAGAGAAGTAATAATTTCACTCTTTATAACATGATAATTATTTTAGAAAGTTATAAATGAAATGGGATGGAGAAATCACTTCTACTCAACTAGTAGAAAGAAAAAGAAAATGGTGAAGTTCTATGATATAGATATCACTGAAAGATTTTCTCAACCATAGATTATTTTAATTGTTCAGAAAGCTAGGACTTCCACTCTTGGTCAAATACTTTAATGCAAATAAAGCACTTTGCAAACCTTAAAGCATTTAAAAATATGCACTATGGTCACATTGTGGTTATTGACCCTGTTTTCTTATCATTAATTTCATTTGAGTTCAAATAGAAACAGTCCTGGAAGTGATTATGCTACTATCATTCTTTTAGGTTTAATGTTCTGTGGACTGTGGTATTATACAAGTTGATAAAAATAACTGATTTTTCTAACTGAAATAAAGGAATCTAAATGTCAGTTCATTTTCCATTGGCTCATGAAAGCCTTTTTGGCATAACTCCAATAGCAGAAAGGAGAAGCAAGATAATGATACATCCCTCATATTGTCACAAGTGGGGCTTTAGACTTTTTTGATTAGGTATCTATATTTTGAAAACTTTATTTTCCATATATATATGAGATTATGAGTATTTGTATGAGGACATCTACTAATTGTTCTTTAGTTTTTATGGATTAAATTAATGTCTGGGTAATTAATAGCAATACGTTCTAGTCTGTGATAATAAGACAATTTCAATTCAGCTTATTTGTCCAGTTCTTAAGGATATATTTTAGATTTTGCATATTAAGTATGGGGATTTGTTGGTTAGCTTATGAAAGATAGCAAGCTTCTGATGTGTGATCTTTACTACTGGATTGTGTATTGCTAGGTATTTATTTGTCAAGTGCACAGTAAGTCTATTATGCCATATTGCTATTTCTACTATTTTCTTGCATAATCTGCATTGTTCAATAAATCTGAGATCCTTAAGGACAACCTTTCAGTAATTTCTTCTGTTGAAGACCTGATCTGGATTTGTTGCCCTTATTTCTACAAACAGAATTATGACACTCATGCTTCTTTATCACCATACTGTCAATTGAGTTCATTCAGAGGTATTACTAGGGGACCTTTGGACTTCCCTGTTGGATCTTATCATTTCATAGGTTCCATCCAAAGATAAAAC
Source organism: Bettongia penicillata ogilbyi (assembly GCA_023548195.1). Classification (NCBI taxonomy): domain Eukaryota; kingdom Metazoa; phylum Chordata; class Mammalia; order Diprotodontia; family Potoroidae; genus Bettongia; species Bettongia penicillata. The sequence goes on along the minus strand of JAJHZJ010000243.1, from coordinate 451,086 downwards.
TTATGGTCCATTTGAGAAATCCAGTGACATATTCCTAGTGTCAGACTTCTGTTATTCAGTCATATTCAACTCTTTGTGACACATCTGGGGTTTTCTTGACAAAGATACCTGAGTGGTTTACCACTTCCTTCTCCAACTCATTTGACAGGTGAAGAAAACTGACACAAACAAGGTTAACTGATTTGTCCAGGGTCACACAGTAAATGTCTGAGGCCAGATTTGAACTCAAGAAGATGAATTTTCCTGACTCCACGGTTGTCCTTCTTCATTGTGTCACCTAGCTGCCCCATAGTGTCAGGTTTTATTGTTTTTAAATGAAGCAATATCTCTGTGTTCCAAAAAATATTTCTTAAAGTTTTTAAAAATGTCTAGAAATCTTTTTCATTCTCTTTGATTAATAAGTATTAAGCTTTCCATATCCATATTAAGGTGATGAGCACTTGATTTCTTTAATACTGAACAGAGTTTTTAGGCTACTTTCTAAACCTGCTATAGTTCATTTTAGAGTTTCAATATTATATATTAACAGGTGTTAGATAAGTTTTAATTACTTTAAAAGTATTATTTTCATTTGGCTTTAGGATGTGGGTAAATCTGACACACAAAACTGCAACTTTTCACTTGATGTGTCTTGCTTAAAGGAGGCCAAGTTATTTCTAAGTATCACCTTTAATCCTTGGTTCAATGTGACCTCCATATTCAAGGACAAAGCCTTAACCATTTAGTTTAAATAATCCTTTAGGGTCATTGAAGAAATATTCCATGAGGTAGAGAAGCTGTCTAGCTGTTTTGGTGGATAAAGTCACATAATTTGATGTCATCCTGATCCAGGTTCAAATGCTGCCTCTGATGTTTACTGCCTGTGTGGCCTTGGTCAAGTCACTCAGTTTGGGCCTTGGTTCCCTTAACTATAAAATGACAGGGTTGAACTAGATGGCCTTGAAATTATTTAATTTCTAAATCTATGAGTCTATTATCTATGCACTTAAAATGAAAGAAGTAGATGTGGCAGATAAGGATGATAATATTACCTTGTAATATTATTATCTTTACATATAAATGTATATGTGCGTGTGTGTGTGTGTGTGTGTGTGTGTGTGTGTGTGAGGGATATCTCCAGTCATCCTGATCTATATCTTGCCACTGGACCCAGATGACTCCAGAGGAGAAAGTAAGGCTGATAATTTTGCACAACTCTCCCTCACTCCAATTCATTTGCAAGTTATGGCATCACCTTCCTGGTGTCACACTCCTCTTTGGAATGAAGGACAAACAACAACCTATGAATAGTTGAAGCTACCCCTCTGGGGACCCAACTAGCCACTTCCAGTTTGGCAAAGCAGCTCCTTCCTTCTTTCCTCCCTCCCTCCTTCCCTTCCCTTCTTCTCCCTCCTCTGTCCTTTCCCTCCCCTTTTCTTCCCTTCCCTTCCCCCTGTCCACATAGGATATCTTACCCTTACCTGGGAATTCTCAGCTCAAAGGAATGTAAATTTTGGTCACTGAAACCTGGCAAGATATCTGGGGTTTACAGGTTAGTTTTCTTTCTTAAAGATCATGCCTTGAATCCAACCCACTATGGCTCTCATTGATTGGCCAATGATAGATCTTCAAATCTTAGTGATTTTTGAGCCAGGGCGGCGCAGAGTGAATGTAAATAGTAACTGTTTCTATTTTGTCCATAAAATCTAATAGTCTTCTTCTCCCAAATTGATTTTTTTATTAGGTAAAAGAGGTCATTCTTTGTCTCATTTCTTACTTAGCCTTAATCACTGAATGGGCATTGCCTCAGTCAAAGTAAAAACTGAACCTTAGCTTAAAAAGGCCAACATCTCTCATTGCATCCAGGGTCATTTCCAGAAGTTCTGATCTATAGCTTGCCAGTGGACTCAGATGGCTCTGGAGAAGTGAGGCTGCAGACTTTGCACAGCCCCTCCTCACTTAAATCCAGTTCACTGGCATGTCATGGCATCACCTTCCTGATGTTATGGTCCTCTTTGAGAACAAAGGACAAGCAATAACAAGAATTATATACTATATACAAGAGCCTGTGGTGGTGGCAAGTGGTGAAGGGAAGTGGAACATACACATACACCTATACATACATACATATATGTATGTATGTATGTATGTATGTGTGTGTGTAGTCTTTGCCCACAGAACACTTAAAACCTAATAGACTAATACTTATAAAGAACATATACTCTTAAATACATTTATCTTAAATTTGCCTATAGAGATTATAAAACTATAATATTAAATATTAAACTTTCATTTAAAATTTGTTTATATCCAAAGTCATAGAACAAAAAAAATAGGGAAATTCATCCTGTACTAATTTATGGAAACATATTTTTTAATTTCCTAGAACTTAGAGCTAACAGAAATTTAAACATGCTGATTTGTGTTCAAAGCCTAATCTTTATTTTGTATTTTTTGCCCACTTTAATATTGTGGCATAGTGGTTCTATATCTGTATAATTATGCCTATCTATATGAATGGATATCTTTATGAAATACTAAAGAGGAATACATGTATGTAAATACTGCACTTTAAAGTATTAATGGCTTCAAAAAATCATTCTTACATGTTAGCACAATTTTAATGGGCAATTTTGCTCCATGGAAATCATTGGTTGCAATAGAATGTGGTTAGGCAAACACAAACACAAGGAACTGAAAGGTAAAGTAAAGGCGAGTTCATCTACTGAGAGTAAAGAGGTTGGAAGCTTGAGGAAAGTGGAAAGTGTTTGGAACAGCAGCTGTCATGCAGATCTGTTTAATTGTGTCTCCCTCAAAAAATCTGTTGAATTTTTTAAAATTATTTTTTGTCTCAAATCTAGAGCTATTTTAAGTCACAATTCTATGGAAAGGAAAGTAGGACAAAGCATGATTTTTTAAAAATGTATCATTCTCCTAGTTTCTACTTTATTAAGAATTTTGATAAGATTGTTAATATCCTCCCTCAATTCTCCTTCTTGACATACCTTAGGATTTCTGTGTACCTTAAGTAATCTACTCTTTCCTTTCTGTCTCACCGCAGACTGTAAATGTTCTTACTATATCTTTAAGAGAGAATTTAACCCTCAAAGAGGTACAATTTAATTGTCATGTCTGAGAAGTCTCAGAGACCTGTGAATTTAACCATCATTCTAAAATATTGCCAACTGTAATAGCAGATAGAAATTAAGGACAAAAAGGTGTAAGAGAACTTCTTGCCTGAGGCAGTTAATTTTGACTCTTATCTTACCAGACAGTATGAAGAAAATTCTCGAGAAGAAGCTCAAGAGAGCCGAATGGTAGGACTGTGTTTCCAAAATAGATATGAAGTTAGGAGTTTAATGGATGACTAGAAGTGACTCTAGTTCTTATCTTTCTCAAATAAAAAATAATTATATATATATATATTATATATATCTTGTTTTCCTTGTTTATCATACTGCTAATTAATCCAAGAGCCAGTGACCTTAATCCTCATTTAAGCCTAGGAGATCAGGGAAGGGAGGGTGTGATGGAGCAGAATACACATACATACACACACACACACACACACACATATTTGCTCTTCTCTATGTGTGTGTGTATACATATACACATGGAAAAATATGTTTCTAGAGGTTATATAATATATTATTTTATATGCTATGGTTAGGGCTCAGAAATAAGCAATGAGATTTTATTATTTTAGAAAATTGTGAGGATTCCCCAATTGATAAACGGTCAAAGATTATGAACAGGGAATTTTCAGAGGAAGAAATTAAAGATATCTATAATCATATGAAAAAATACTCTAAATTAGTTTTGATTAGAGAGATGCAAATCAAAACAACTCTGAGGTACCACATCACACCTATTAGATTGGCAAACATGACAGAACGAGAAAATGATAAATGTTGGGGAGGATATGGGAGAGTTGGAACACTAATTCATTGTTGGTGGAGCTGTGAGCTGATCCAGCCATTCTGGAGAGCGGTTTGGAACTATGCCCAAAGGGCTGCAAAAATGTGCATACCCTTTGACCCAGCAATATCACTACTAGGACTGTATCCCCACGAGATCATAAAAATGGGAGAGTCCCACATGCACAAAAATATTTATAGCAGTACTCTTTGCAGTTGCCAAAACTGGAAATCAAGGGAATGCTCATCATTTGGGGAATGGTGTAATGGCTGAATAAATTATGGTATATGAATGTAATGGAATACTATTGTGCTATAAAAAAATGATGAACAGAAAGACTTCAGAGAGGCCTGGAGGGACTTATATGATCTGATGCTGAGCGAAAGGAGCAGAACCAGGAGAACTTTGTGCACAGCAACAATCACAGTGTGTGAGAGTTTTTTCTGGTAGACTTGGAACTTTGTAATAACGCAAGAACTTAAAAAAAAAATTCCCAATGGTCTTCTGAAGCAAAATGCCTTCCACACTCAGAGAAAGAAATATGTAATTCATTTGCAGAATGTAGCAGATCATTTGTGTGTGTGTGTATTATGCTTTGATACATTATATGATTTCTTCCATTTATTTTAGATCATCTACACAGCATGACTATAGTGAAAACATATTCAATAAGAAAGTATGTGTAGATCCTATATAGAATTATATGCCATCTTGGGGAGGGAGGGGGGGTGGTGGGAAGTAAGTAAGGGGGAAAAAAAATCTAAGTTTTGTGGTAGTGATTGGAGAACATTAAAAAAATTTAAAAATGTCAAAAAAGAAAAACAAAGAAAATTGTGAGGAAATATCAGAACAAAACTCTTTTTTTTATCTTAGAGCCCCAGATGAGAATTCATAAGGAAAATGAGCTAGGAGCAGTTAAAGGGGTAACAAGCCCACCTAGGTTTTGATAGCATCATAGATTTAGATGTAGAGGAAAAATGGATTGCCCAAGGTCATGCTATCTGTAGTAGAGTCAGAATTTAACCTTGGTCCTCTAACTCCAGATATAGTACTTCAGATGATTCCACTATATTCTAAGAATAACCCTATTTCTTTGTGGTCTTAATGCCATCACCTCATGTTGCCTCCTCTCTAACTCTATTACTTCTTTCCCCTCTCTTTCAAAGTGGATATATAAACTTAATAACCACTAGAAAAAAATGTTAAAATCACTATGAATGAGAAAAATGAAAATTTCAACAACACGCATGTATTACATCATACGCATCATGTTAGCAAAGATGATAAAATGTGGGAAACTCATTCTTTGAGTGTCAATGGAAAGACAAGTGCACTAAATCACAGTTCATTTAGCCATGGATTGATTCAACTATTCAACAATAGAGCTTGGAATTATAAGTGTGTTCATCCTTTGTTGCCATCAGAGAAATAATGACGTGACTCACACTTGACTTTGTTTTGAGTGAGGGAGGGCTGTGCAGGTCACCATCCTCACTTCTCCTCCAGTGCCATCTGAGTCCAGTACCAGATATTCATCAGAATGACTGGAGATGACCCAGGATCAGGTAATTGGGGTTAAGTGACTTGCCCAAGGTCATAGTTAGTGAGGGTCAACTGTCTGACAGGAGATTTGAACTTAGGTCCTTCTGATTCCTGCACTGGTGCTCTATCCACTGTACCACCTAGCTGCCCGGAATTATATAAGGAAAGTTACTAAACAGTTCATCCTGTTTGATACAAAAAAGTTCACTAACAGGGAAAATAAACAGCATAGAAACATTGTTTGTGATATGAAAAAGCTAGAAACAAATTATTTTCCCAACATTCCTACATCTGGGAACTCTCTGAACAAACTAGTTTATGAATAATACTGAATACCATACAAAGCATCATAAGAAATGGTTTATTTGAAGAATTCTGTGAAAGATGGGAAGACATATAAAGTGAGGGAAAGCGCAGGAAACTGGGCAACAGAAAATATAAATACAAAAATGCAAACAGAGGCAACATGGAGAGGCAGCAAAAGATTGGTCAGATACAACATTGGTAAGATGATATTGTGGAGTTGAAAGGACACGCATCTCACTTTTTGATTAGACTGACTAAAGTGGATGTGCTTTGTAGGAGGGGAAAAGGAACTTGTTTTATATTAGTTGGGAATCGTCTGTTATGTGGAAATAAAACATATCTTGGTTCTTTGTTTTAGTCAAGTAGCCTGTGTCAAGATTATTCAGCAGGAAAAAAAAATTGGAAAGTTTTTTGGTTACCTAGGAATTCCCTAGCATGAAATTTCTGAAAGGTGCTGTAATTTCGAAAGGAGTAGTTGATTTAAGTTTAGAATCATAGGGTTGGATCTTGAAGGAAGCTTAAAAAATAGTCTAGTCAAGCAAAAACTCATATATACCACTAGCTCACTATACCACACAGCTATGGCTATAAATTATTGGCAAATTAGTGACCTATTATGTAATATTTATGTCTGAAGAAAGAGACTTACCAACTCCTTGCTAAAAGTAACCTTTGCCTTTTGGGGTTTATAACCTTTTTTATGTCTTGGATGCCTTTGGCAGTCAGATGAAGCTGAAGGAGTCCTCAAAATAATGTTTTTGAATAATCAGAGGAAATGCTAAATTTCAATTAAACATTAGTGAAAAATAGATGATTTTTTTCCATCAAAACTCATGGACTTCTTTGAAATTCCAGGTTAAGAACCCTGTCTCTATTTATATCCTGGATTCTATTTCCTCCTTACCTCTTCTACCATACCTTCCTCTAGGACATCATTTCTTTAACAAACATCCCCTCCTTCTAGTACATCTACCATCTCAATAGTATTCTCTTCTGGTCTCCCTGTAAATCTGATTGGGTCCCCTTTATCCTAAAAAAAGGAGGGGAGGGGAGCCTTTCCCTCAATCCATCTGTCTTATCTAGCTGCCATCCCACTTCTCTTTTCCTCTCTAATTATTAACCTTTTTGGGAAAATATTTCCATGTGTAGCTAACAACATATCCTTGGTCTTACCACTCACTCTTTCTGAATGCCCTTCATTCTAAATGAACTCTCCTCTTTTGACCTCAAAGACATATCACTCTCTTGGTTCTCCTCATACATTTCCATCCATTCATGGTATAACTCACTGGTTTCCAGTTCTCTCCTTGCCTCATTAAGTTGGAAGTTCACTTAGGAGACCCTCATCTATGTACTTTTTTGTTTGGTGATCTTATGTAATTAATTCCATAGCTTTTACTCTCACTTCTATACAAATGACTCCCCCATCTGAATCTATGTTTCCCTCTTTTACTTTACTAAATTTTCTTATATTAAAGTGCATCTTTTCTTTTTTTGTAGTCAAGAAGTTTCTATCAAGGTTATACAGCAGGATATAACAGGTTTTAGTTGACTTAACATTCTTATCTTTCCCATACCCATTCCTCCTTTCCTATTTGAAAATTTCACCAGCTGGGTTCTATTATTTATTACCTCTCACTTGGATTATTGTAAATCCTTCTCAAAACCAAATCCTGAATGCCAACTACTTTATCTACTTCTACCTTAATATCCAGGCATCCAGTAAATTTTCAAAATCAACAAGTTCAAAACTTCATATCTTTTCACCAAAAATTGCCCCTTCACTCTTTACTATTTTGGTCAGTGGTAAACATTTAGTTTCCCAAATGCCACAAACCTTGGCATTATCTTTGATTTTTCCCTGTCCTGTAAGCACTAAATCCAGTTATTTATTATTTTTCTTCACATACTCTATGCTCCAGTAAAAATGGATTCTCATACATTTATACCTTCATGCCTTTACTTATACCATTACCTTGCCTGAAAAACACCTTCACAGAATCACATAATTTAAGAGTGGGAAAGAACCTCAGTGGCTATTTGAACTAAACTATATCCCCCAAATTACTAGAGAAATAGTCATCTATTCTCTTTTTTAAAGACTTCCAAAGACACAGATCATACCCACTTCCAAGTCCAAGATGAACACATAAGTCTTTACTCCCATCTACCATTTGGATTTCTAGTTATCCTTTAAAGCCCAAATCTAACATAAATTCCTTCCTTGGTTCCGCAAGTTGATAATTCCCCTTTCCTCTTTGGCCCATACAAAGTACTTAGTTAAAATCTCACTTATGCATTTATCGTGTATTATTTGATATTCCTGACGTCTATGGAGAAGCAACTAGACTCATTATTTCATTCACATAGCAAACTGCCAATGAGGAAACGCTATCAAAGCAGATTATCATTTATTCTGCAACTTACAGCCTTGGACAATTGGCTGAATCACTGAAAGGTAAAATAACTTGACAAGTTTGTGGACAAGTCAGTTTGTGTCAGAGGCAGGGTTTGAACTCAGACTTTCCTGACTTGTAGGACAGCTCTCTATTTATTCCACTGCACTGTTTCTCATCTTGTATGATGATTATTTGAGTAAATGTTATATCCTTTGGTATTATGATTATTTGTACAAATGCTACATGAGGAAGCCTCCTCTAGTAATTCAGGTTGGCAATTTCTCTACTACACTGGAAAGGAAAATTCAAAAATGCAAAATTGAAGACTGGGAGGGAAAAGAAAGAATAGAATCAACTGACTTAAAATAATTTTGAAATATCTTTTAATTTCCATTGTAAAAAAAAATATTCCTCATTATTAGGAGTACTACAAAAACAGAAAAATAAATCTCTTTTTAAAAAAATCTGTGTCCAAGTTAGATAAGAACATATATCATTCAAAGGTGAGATACTATCAAGCCCTGCATGGAATAAAAGTGTTTAACTCCAGCTTGTTGGGGATATTTTAGAAGAGAATTTTCATCTACATGGGGATTAGGCTTTATGGTCTCTATGTCCCTTTCCAATTCTGAGTCTATGATCCAATGATGCTACGATTTGAGTTGTTTAAATTTAATTACATCTCATGTGTTCCTGTTAGAAGCCCTGAAGTGAACACAAGGACAGATAAAATGAGGAAAAGAAAATTACTGAAATAGTGAATAGAAAATGTTCAGTTTAGAAATTCATTTATTATGCAACCAGGTATTTTTTCTGCCTTCTCTTTCCTCTAAGCCCTTGAGCATAAATGTAAAACAAGATTAAAAGATGCATTGTATTAAGAGACAGGGTAAAATAATACTCCCTGGATCTCTGTAGTAGAAAATAAACATAAAGCATTTTATTATTTTTCCCCTATAACAAAACCCTTTAGCCAACAAGTAGGCTCCAGGCAGAGCTTAAGCTGAGTAATCACATCCCAAAGAGTCTGAATGATCAATCATCTTACATATGCATAAAATATTAAACATAATCAACCTGTTAGGGGGCTGTTGATCTATTCTAGTCCGAGTCACAACAAAATATGAACTGTTTCTTCATGACTGAGAGCATTTATTAGACCCTAGAGTTGATACACATGAGTAAGTAGAGGGCCTTCAGTGAGTGATTTCCAGTAGAGAGGAGGGTAGTTCAATTCCTTCTGATTCCACCAAAGAGCAGAGATTACACCTCAACTTGAATGAATCAGATGTGAATGTTCCTTTAATCAGTCCAGGTGTGTGCTTGTTGTCTTCATCCTTAGTTGCCAAAGAAGACCATGCCATCAGAGAAATAATGACATGACTTGCACTTGACTTTGTTTTTGAGTGAGGGAGGGCTGTGCAGGTCACCAGACTCGCTTCTCCTCCAGAGCCATCTGAATCCAGTGAACAGATATTCATCAGGATGACTGGAGATGACCCAGGATGAGGCAATTGGGGTTAAGTGACTTGCCCAAGGTCACACAGCTAATGAGTGTCAAGTATCTGAGGTGAGATTTGAACTCAGATCCTCCTGACTCCTGCACTGGTGCTCTAACCACTGTACCACCTAGCTGTCCATTAGGTGTGTGCTAGACACCTCCAGAAGGCCCCTCCTACTTGAGTGTCTCATTGAGATGATCTTGGCTTCTCTAAAGTAAGACAATATCTGACACCAACCTGGTAGGGCTTTAAGAAAGGGTACAGTGTTAGACGGCTGTTAATCATTCTACAAGTATGAAATACAGACTATGTGCTATGCTATGTAAGTGATAAGGTGATATCACCTGAAGGTTAGTTTTTGCTTTTTATTTTTAGTTAGGGCACCCCAGGGTAAGATCTGTACCCACAATTTCATCAATGGAGTGAACTGTCTGAATAGAAATAGAAATTCCCTCTACTTGCAACTCATCTGCAAGTTATAGCCTTAGAGAATTGCTTGAAGGACATAGTCAGTATGGACTGAAGGTCAGATTTGGATCCAGTTTTTTTTTTATCTCAAGGCTGACTGTATACATGTGTAATGTATACATTACACTATGCTGTTTTCAAAGCTTCTCTACCAGGTGATAATTATTTTGATCACAGGGTAGAATAACAAACAATGTCTTAAAGGTTTGGTATCTGAAATGATTTAGGGTAATACCCAGTCCTTTAAAATCCCAATATCTTTTTAAGTATTGACATATGTACTAGAAAAATCCTATTAGCAAAAAAAAAAACCATTCCTGCTACTTAAGTAAGAAGTGACTGCCAGAATCATCTCTATCACTGGACTACGTTAATTCAAGAATGACTCAAACCATTACTTATTTTTGTCTGTATATATGTAATTATGTGCTAATAACTATAGTATAGATTGATTGAATCATACAATATTAGACCTCAGAGGTCATTTAGTCCAACCTCCATGCACTATGTTTCTAGCTTAACAGAAGGCAATGGTATCTAAAAGGCATGCTAGTTTATGAGACATAGAACATCTTCCAATTTTACAAATTTTAATTTATATAAAAACATATGTAGCAACATAAGGTCAAATAATACTCCCCCAAATAAATATTCTAGCAAAATGTCCAAAATTGTTATTTCAAAAATATTGCTAGCTCTTACTATGGTAAACTTACCATAGTAAGATTGGTTAAAAGATTGGTAGCCTTAGGGACAAGAATAGGTTTAATTTTAATTTAAAAAAAAATCAATCCCTGTCCACTGCCTGATTTCTTTCAAGACTGACCTATATTCACCAAGACCCATATACTCAACTATCCTAAAATAAAATTGGTTCATTATCACTGGAAGTCACTAAAATGGAGACTTGATGACCACTGGTCAGAAAGATTATTAAGGGTATTCCTGTTCTGATAATAGGTCAGACTCAATGTCCCTTTTAACTCTGAGTTTCTGCAATTCTGTGAAACTTTGTCCCAGTTTTCAAGAAAGGGAAGGGGTTGAATTTTGCAAACTAGACCCTTGAACTTGACTTCATTCATGGCAAAATTTTAGAATGTTTAAGCTTTAGTCTTTAAGCACTTAGCACTTTTAGAACACTAAAATGTAGTATGAATTCATAAAAAACAGACCATACTAAGCCTATTCTCCTTTTTGATGAGCTAATTAGATTAAAGACACAGCTGTATTGGCATTCTCCAAGGTGATATCCTTGGTCCTATTGCCACCAAAAAAAGAGGCTACAAATAATTTTGTTCATATGGGTCCTTTTCCTCTTTCTTTGATCTCTTTGGGGGATAAACATGGGACAGTGAAAGACCAAAGAAAGTATGATAGTGTAGAAATAATGCTAGATTTAGAGACAGAGGGCCAGGGTTCAAATCCTGATTCTGGCACTTACTATTGGCATGACTCTTCATGAAAAATAATACCTGAAGTAAAAAATTCCTGGACTGCAGACTCTATTGAGGATTTGAGGGCCCCTGAGGTGCCGTCTATAACTTCAGCAGTAGCAGATCATGTGGGTTCATTAATCCAAATGCAATCCGCTTACATCTCCTCCTCAGAGATTTAGAAATATCCTTGACAGGCTGGGGATGTTTTCTCTAATGTTATCAGTTCAAGTCCCTACTCTGGAGTGGTATCCAACTCTTAGCCACTAGTGACTAGTACCCTAGTTCCATTTAACAAATTGACATCATCTAGTTTTTACAAAGAAACATTTACTGCAAAGGTATAGCAAAAACAAAAGAACCTCTCCCAATACTTTGGGGAATACTATCTACTTTAATATCCCATTCTCTGAAGAAAATGACCTTAAATTTAAAAGTTTCTGCATAGCATTAGTCCTACCAAAACTGTGTCCAATTCAGTATCACTGACAAATAAGTCTTCATATCATTTCCCACATATTTAGGTCTCAAAGGCATTCACTCTTCGGAGCATTGGACTGACCAGCTACAAACACTTGCATAGATTACATTCACAAACCTCCAAGGAATCCACCTTTCTGACCCCTCGCATCTCATAGGGTCATAATCATGTCCAATCTCCTTCACATAAAATGAAAGAACCAACATCAGAGCAAACCAATAACCATACTCATGTCATGTCAACCTTGGATGGGAAGGATAGAAGGTCTCTCCTCTTACAGAATTGTCTCTCCTTACCAGAAAGTAATCTGGAACCAAAAAAGTGAAAAGCCTTTTTTTGAGTGGTATTTTATTTTTTCCCAATTACATGTCAATACAATTTTTAGCATTCACTTTTACAAGATTTTGACTTTCAAATTTTTCTCCCTCTCTCCTTCCCCTCCCCTCTTCTTAATTGGTAGGCAATCTGATATAGGTCATTCATGTGCTATCAGGTAAGACAGATTTCCATATTAGTCACAATTGTGAGAGAAGAAATAAATAAAAAGGGGAGAATCATGAAAAAAAAATAAAGTGAGTGAAAAAAGTATCCTTCAATCTGCATTCAGAATTCATCAGTTCTTTATCTGGATATGAACAGCATTTTCCTTTGTGAATCCTTTGTACTTGTCTTGGTTCACTGTGGTGCTGAGAAGAGGTGAGTCATTCATATTCGATCATCACACAATGTTACTTCTGGTTCTACTCCTTTCAAATTCAAATTCATCAGTTCATACAAGTTTTCCTGGTTCTACTCCTTTCAAATTCATCAGTTCATACAAGTTTTTCCAGGCTTTTGTGAAATGTGAATATTCATCATTTCTCATTACACAATAGTATTCCATTACATTCATATACCATAGCTTGTTCGGTCATTTCCCAACTGATGGGCCATCCCCTCAATTTCCAATACTTTGCCACCACAAAAAGGGTTGTCACAAATATTTTTTCACATTTAGGTCCTTTTCTCTTTTGTATGATATCTTTGAGATACAGACCTAGTAGTGATTTTACTTGATCAAAGCGTAGCTATAGATTGGTTTCTCTTTGGGCATCGTTCCAAATTGTTCTCCATAATAGTTGGATTAATTCTCAAATCCACCAACAGTGCATTAGTGTCTCAATTTTGCCACATCTTTCCCAATATTTATCATTTTTCTTTTTTGTCTTATTAGCCAATCTGATAGGTATGAGGTGATACCCCAGAGTTGTTTTAATTTGCATTTCTCTAATTAAAAGAGGTTTAGATAACTTCTTCATATGCCTATAGATAGCTTTGATTTTTTCATCTGAAAACTGCCTGTTCATATCCTTTGACCATTTATCAATTGGAGAATGGCTTGTATTATTATACATTTGACTCAGTTCTCTATATATTTGAGAAATGAGATCCTTATCAGAAATACTTGCTATAAAGATTGTTTCCTTTCTTTCTTCTTTCCTTCTAATCATGGTTGCATTGATGTTGTTTGTGCAAAAGTTTTTTAATGTAATGTAATCAAAATTGTTTATTTTACATTTCATCATGCTCTCTTTTGTTTCATCATGCATTCTTCCCTTCTCCATAGATCTAACAGGTAGACTATTCGTTGTTCTTCTAATTATGGTGTTACCCTTTATGTCTAAATCATGTGCCCATTTTGACCTTATCTTGGTAAATGATGTGAGATATTGGTCTATACCTAGTTTGTACCCTATTGTTTTCCAGTTTTCCATGAAGTTTTTGTCAAAAATGAGTTTTCATCCCACAGGCTGTTTATTAAACACTAGGTTATTATGGTCATTCACTACTATGTCTTGTATACCTAATCTATCTCACTGATCCACCACTCTATTTCTTAGCCAGTAACAGATTGTTTTGATGATTACTGCCTTATGATATACTTTGAGATCTGATATTGCTAGGCTACCTCCCTTTTTAGGTTTTAAATTAATTCCCTTGATATTCTTTGAGCTTTTGTCCATCCAGAGGAATTTGTTGGTTTTTTTCCTAGCTATGTAAACTAATTACTTGGTAGTTTGATTGGTATGGCACTTAATAAGTAAATAAGCTTAAGTAGAATTGTAATTTTTATTATGTTAACTTGACTTACCCATGAGCAACTGATATTCTTCCAACTGTTTAGATCTGACTTTATTTATATGGAAAGTGTTTTGTAATTATGTTCATATAGTTCCTGGGTTTGTCTTGGCAGGTAGACTACCATGTATTTTATACTGTTTACAGTTATTTTCAATGGAATTTCTCTATCTTTTGCTGTTGGTCTTTGTTAGTGACATACTAGAAATGGTGACGATTTATGTGAGTTTATCTTATATCCTGCAACCTTGTTAAAGTGGTTAATTACTTCAAGTCATTTAATTCAAGGTTTTAGTTGATTCTATAGGATTCTCTAAGCATATCATCATATCATCTTGAAAGAATGAGTTTTGTTTCCTCATTGCCTCTTCTAATTTCTTTAATTTCTTTTTCTTCTTTTATTTTTATAGCTAACACTTATACTACTAAATTGAATAATAGTGGTGATAATGGGAATCATTGCTTCAGCCTGCTCTTATTAGGAAGGTTTTTAGCTTATCCCCATTACAGATAATGCTTGATGATGGTTTTAGATAAATACTGCTTATCATTTTAAGGAATGCTCCCTTTTATTCCTATGCTCTCTAGTGCTTTTAATAGGAAAGGGTGTTGCACTGTCTCAAAAGTCTTTTCAGCATCTATTGAGATAATCATATGATTTCTGTTGGTTTTGTTATTGATGTGATCAGTTATGTTGAGTTTTCCTAATATTGAATCAACCCTGCATTCCTGATACAAATTTTATCTGGTGTATTTTGTTCAAAAGTTTTTCATTGATATTCATGGGAAATAGATTTATAATTTACTTTCTCTGTTTTAGCTCTTCCTGGTTTAGGTATCAGCACCATGTTTGTTATAAAATGAGTTTGGTAGGACTCTTTATTCATTTATGTTTTTTCCAAATAGTTTATATCGTATTGGAGTTAATTGTTCTTTAAATGTTTGGCAGAATTCACTTCTGAACTCATCTGGCCCTGGGTATTTTTTCTTAGGGAGTTCATTAATGTCTTGTTAAATTCCTTTTTCTAAGATGAGGTTATTTAGACATTGTTTCCTGATCTGTGAATCTCAGTAATTTATATTTTTGTCAATATTTATCAATTTTCCTCAAATTGTCAGATTTATTGGCACATAAGTGAGTAAAGTATTTCTTGATGATTGTTTTAATTTCTTCTTTGGTGATGATTTCACCCTTTTCATTTCTGATCCTGGACATTTGTATTCCTTCTTTCTTTTTAAAAATCAAATTAACCAATGGCTTGTCTATATTATTGGGTTTTTCCCTACAAAACTACCTCTTAGTTTTACTTATTAGCTCAAAAGTTGTTTTTTTACCTTCAATTTTATTAATCTGACCTTTGATTTTCAGAATTTCCAATTTGGTACTCAGTTGGGGATTTTTAATTTATTTATTTTTCCTCTAGTTTTTTTAGTTACATGTCCAACTCGTTGATCTGTTCTTTCTCCATTTGAGTAATGTGAGAATTTAGAGAAATAAATTTTCCACTAAGTATTGCTTTGACTGCATCCCCTCAATTTTTTTCTCATTGTTGTCATCCTCTTTAATGAAGTTATTGGTTGCTTTGTGATACGTTTTTAGACTTGAATTTTTTTAGATTATTTTTTAGGCTTAGATTATTTAGTTTCCAATTGATTTTCAATCTATCTTCCCAATGCCCGTTGTTGAATGTAATTCTTTTATTATCCAAAAAGAATACATTTTAATATTTCTGCCTTTCTACATTTGATTTTGAGGTTTTTATGTCCTAACATATGGTCAATATTTGTGTGAGTGCTATGTGTTCCTGAGAAAAGGTTTAATCCTTTCTGTTCCTATTCAGGTTTCTCCAAAGGTCTGTCATATCTAACTTTTCTAATATTATATAGTTTCTTTCTTGGTTTTTTGTTGTTGCTGTTGTTGATTTATCTTGATCTGAGAGTGGGTAGCTGAAGTCCCTCTCCCCCAATCTCCAGTGTAGTTTTGTAGTCTATTTCTTCCTGTAACTCCCTTAAATTCTCTAAAAATTTGGATGCTATACCACTTGGTGCATATATGTTTAGTATCGATATTGCTTCACTGTCTATGGTACCTTTTAGCAAGATGCAATTTCCTTCCTTAACTCTTTTAATTAGATTTGGTTTTTTTTTTCACTTTGTCTGAATCAGAGTTGCCATCCCTGCTTTTTTTTTTTTTAACTTCAGCTGAAACATAATAAATTCTGCTCCAGCCACTTTCCTACACTCTCTGTTTCAGGTGTGTTTCTTATATACAGCATATTGTAGGACTCTGGGTTTTGATCCACTCTGCTATCCACTTCCATTTTATGGGAGATTTCATCTCATTCATATCCTCAGTTATGATTCCTGTCTATTTCCCTTCACCCTATTTTTCCTCCTCTTTGTTCTCTTTTTGGCTTTCACCCTTTCCTTCCTTAGTGTTTTGCTTCTATCACCACCCCTAACCTGCCCTCTCTTCTGTCACACACTCCTCCCCACTTTCCTCAGTTCTTGTTTTCTGTTAAGATAGATTTCTACATTCAACTGACTGTGTATGTTATTCCCTCTTTGTTCCAATAGTAATGAGAGTAAGAGTAAGGTTCAAGCGATGCCCATCACCCACCCTTTCATATTCCTCTCTACAATAATCGGTCTTTCACACTCTGTGAAATAATTTATGCCATTCTACCTCTCCTTTCCTTTTGCAGCCAGTGTATTCCTCTTTTCATCCCTTAATTATTTTTGTCACTTCCTCAAATTCACCTTAAACTCATTCTCTCTGTATATGTATATTCCTTCCAGCTGTAATACTAGTGATTATATATATGTGTGTGTGTGTGTGTGTGTGTGTGTGTGTGTGTGTGTGTGTGTACTTTAAGAATTACAAGTATCATCTTCCTGTGTTATGTAAGGATGTAAACAGTTTAGCTCTATTGAATTCTTTATGTTTTCTTTTCCTTTTTACCTGTTTATGCTTCTCTTGGGTCTTGACCATGGAGATCAAATTTTTTGGTTTAATTCTGCTCTTCTCCTTATGAAAGCTTGAATTCATTCTATTTTGTTGAATGACCATTTCTTTTCCTTTGAAGTATTATATTCAATTTTTCTGGGTAAGTGATTCTTTGGTATAATCATAGCTGCTTTGCCTACCAGAATATCATGTTCCATGACCTCTGATTCTTTAATGTTTCAGCAGCTAGATCCTGTGGAATTTGGATTATATCTCCCCAATATTTGAATTGTTTCTTTTCAACCACTTAAAGTACTTTTTCTTTGACCTGACAGCTCTGAAATTAGGCTATAATGTTTGTTGGAGTTTTTATTTTGGGAATTCTTTCCTGAGGTGATCACTAGATTCTTTCATTGCCTATTTTGCCTTCTGATTATAGGATATCAGGGCAAGTTTTCCTTGATAATTTCTTCAGTGATGCTGTCCAGGTCCTCCTTTTGATTATGCCTTTTAGCTAGTCCAATGATTCTGACATCATTTTCTGTTTTTTCATTCTTCTAAATTTGTTTGACTGTGTCTTGATGTCTCATAAAGTCATTAGCTTCCATTTGCCCATTTCTAAACTTTAAGGAGTTGTTTTCCTCAGTTAGCTTTTGTACCTCCCTTTTCTATTCAACCAATTGTACTTTTTAAGGGTTGTTTTCTTCAGTAGGTTTTTCTTTTTCATTTCCACTGGCAATTCTACTTTTTAAACAATTATTTTCTTTAGAAGAATTCTGTACCTCTTATTCCATTTACGCAATTCTATTTTTTAAGCAGTTGGTTTTTTTCAAGCTTTTGACTTCTTTTTCATAATTCTTTTGTTTCTCTCATTTCTTTTTCCAATTTTTCTTCTACCTCTCTTCTTTGATTTTTAAGCTCCTTTTTTGAGTTCTTCCATGAATTATTTCTGGACTTGAGACCACTTCCTCCTTTTCTTTGGGGTGTTTCCCATATGTATTTTCCCCCAGTTTAAAGGTTATTGTATTCTATCACCTGAGTTCTAAGATTTGGCTATGCTACTAACTGACCAAATAGCATCCTCACTGGTATTCAGTTTCTACAACTAAAAATTAAGTAGCAGCAGAGTAGTAGAAAAGACAATATCAACAACAACAAATACATAATACTTTAAGGTTTGCAAAGTATTTTACAAGTATTTTATTGTTTGATCCCTATAGAAATACTAGAAAGGATTATTATTTTGGGATTATTGTTCCTATTTTTGAAAATTTACTTATTTTTAGTTTCCAACATTCACTTCCACAAGATTTTTGAATTCCAAGTTTTCTTTCCATCCTTCTTCCCACCCCAACCCAAGATGGCATTTAATTTGATATAGACTCCGCATATAAATTCATATTGAACCTATTTTTACATTAGTCACGTTGTAAAGAAGAATTAGAACCAATGGGAGAAACCACAAGAAAGAAGAAACAAACAAAAAATAAAGGAAGACAGAGAGAGAGAGAGAGCGAGCAAATAATATGCTTCAATCTGCATTCAAACTCCATAGTTGTTTTTTCTGGATACGGACATCATTTTCCATCATGAGGCGTTTGGAGTTGTCTTGGACCTGTGCATTGCTAAGAGACAACTCTATCAAAGTTAGTCATCACACATTGTGCCCATAGGTGTTTTGACATTGTTGTCCTCTTCTGAGTTTGCATCTCGATCTTCCCTGTCACCATAATAACTTTCTGTGGTCAGGTTCTTTTCTTGTGTTTTGCTCATATGTTTTGGGCCTTTCTCCTTTCTTTTAAATTTGAACTCTGCTCCTGGGGTAGAGGGGACACTGTTTCAGGCTTCTTGTGCTTTTTAGCTGGTGTTGCACTGATGTGACCCTGAGACCCACAGGGGACCCTAGTGTCTAGTGCTGCATTAAGGGGGTTGGGTGGGAGATAGCTGGTGATTTTGGAGGCCATAGGTTCTGGCAGCATACCTGATGCTGAACCAGGGCTGGTGTCTGGCATGTGTTGAGTCCAGTGGGATGTTCTTGCATTGGCTTCTGCCTGTTTCCTCAAGGTACACTGAAACATGTGGCTGTCCCAAGGCTCATGACTGCCTTTTTGACTGGCTCAGCTGGGTTATATGTGGGGTCCTGGGACTGGTATCTGCCCATTCACTTACGAATCTGTAGTGTTAGTATCTATTTGTCTGCCTGGGGCTGAGATGAAGCATATGGTAATCTGGTCTCTGAAGGCTGTCTTTTTGCCTGGGGGTAGGCTGAAGCATGTGGAGGTTCTTGGAGCTGGAGGCTACCTATTCCCTGGCTATGCTGAGGCATGTGGGGGGGTCCTGGTGTTGCCATTTGCCTGTTCCACAACAGTGGGGCTCAGGATCTTCTACTGGTTTGTTGGGATGCTTCCTATCCTGGACTGTGTTCCCTTTTACCTGAGTAAGACAGGTCTTTCATGCCAACCTTTCAAATTTATTGGGCTTAAAGATTGTTTCACCTCATCTTTTTGATGGTTCTACTATTCCAGGATTTGTTTCAGGGTGCTATTTTATGAGTATTGGTGAATATGGGAGAGTTACAACAATTTCCTGTTATTCCACTATCTTGACTCCTATAAATCCCCAACTAATGCCTTTTGAAGTACCCCAAGTTCCTGATTCACAGTCATAGTGTTGCACCAATGCAATATTTGCACCACCTAAGGTGGCCATGAATATCACACTGCAATTCTGAATTGCTAAATGCCACAGACTCTCCACATGGAAGACAGAACCGAAACATTTCTTCAGACACCAGAAAGCCTAATCCATCATAGTAACAAAGAAATCTATGCACAATAACAGTTCAGAGGACAACACTATCCCCAAGCCTTCCCCCTGCTAGGCTTTTCACAAACCAGCTTCATTACACAAGTCACAAGCAGGCTTCCCTTAAACAAAATCACAAACAAGCTCTCTGACTCACCCTAGCCAGCTGCCTGCATCCTTCCCAGTTCCTACCACTCTCATGACTCCCTTCCTCTCAGCTCTGTTCTAGCTCTGCCTCTTCCTGTTCCATCTTTCCTGCTCCACACATTCAGCAAACTTCTCCCACCACAGGCTCCATGTGACTCAGAGTCATGTGACTCAAGCTTTCATATGACTTAAGCAGGTCATATGGAACTATTAGTGGATGGGAAAATCTTTCCATTAAGGAACAAAATTAAATTAACAATATGCAAAAAGGCATTATCAATACACATAGTCGATCATGGAGGCACCTATTCTCCAGGTTGTTAATAGACAGGAACCAGTTAGAGCAGGTCTACTTATGTTCCAGAGACCGCACTGAGATAGCATCACCTGAGCACACTGCACACGCTCATATTAGTTGGGCTCATTGGCTTGCCTCCCGCTATACTCACTAGGAATTTTTAACTTCATGCCAACTCAGAGTGAGAGGGGGCCAGGTTCCCCATTACACTAATGATACTATTTTCCAAACAGTAAAATTCAAAGTAGAAAATAGTCTTGTAGAAAATTTACCATGAAATCCAGGTAAACCTCATTTTTCTGAAAGCATTCATAGATGGTATATAAAAACAGATAATATAGAGTCAAGAAATGCAATTTATCTACATCATTTCTCTAGCCATCTATTATCAGCAGCAAAGACAGTAGAAGCACCATATTTAGATTCACACTTTTAATTCTTGGTGTACAACATGAGGAAATTTAAATAGCAATAAATATTGTCAAGAATAGAAGCTGGACCTGATATAGAAAACAAAATGAGTTCTGGTATATTCCAAAGAAGTGAAAGTCAAAAATAAAGGTCTTAAAGATGTAAATACATATATATAGTACTTCTTGTGGCAAAAACAATAAAAAAAACTAGAGACAAAATGTATCCCTCAATTTGATAATGGTGAACAAGGTATAATACAATTCGCAAATATATGATATTATTGTTTCACAAGAAATGACAGGTAAGAATTCAGGGGAAAATGTCTTGGGAAGGCATATAAAATAATGCAGTTCAAAGTAAGCAGAACTAGGGAAACTATACCAGAGATTCTTAATCTACAGTCTGTGAATATTTATATATTTATATACATATATAGAGAGAGATTCATATATATATATATGTACATGAATAGAGAAGAGATAGATATATAATAGATTAATAGATAACTATTTCCGGATAATTGGTCTCTTTTGGAATCTTATTTATCTTATTTTATGCTCTTAATTTATGAATTTATAAACATTAGTCTAAAAAAGAGGTTCAGAGGTTTCATCTGCCAAAAGGATCTATGACACAAAAAGGTTAAGAATCCCTGTTTTATGACCACAATAACATGAAAGAGATAAAAATATATTGAAAGACATAAGACTCTGGCTAAAGCAGCAACCAAGTTTGACTTAGTAAGTCTAATGGTGAAATAGACAAGTCTCCCCTCAGGAAAAAAGTAATATATTCCAAGTACAAAATGAGGCAGTAATTTATTTGTTCATTTTACCTAAAAATTAATTTTGGAGATGATACAAGAACACAGATTTCCAGAATAATAGAAAACAGTCATAGCCAATATATTTATCTTGAGAAAAATAGGAGAAAACATAAACTATAAACCCATATTGAAAATGTTTTCACTTCTCTAATATCTTTATGAGACATATATATATATATATCAAGAGTACCTCTGATTTAAAACACACATAAACATATAAACATGTATTGGTTAGGAACAGGTAGCCTTTTACAAATAATTTTCTACAGCAGGTCAAATGTCCAGTCACACCATTGTATGAAAGGTTTGAATAACAAAAGATCCTGCCCTTTTTGTCTCCTCATTACAAAAAACAATTTAAAAATCATTTGACTTTGTAGAATAAACACAGCCAAGGTTTGCTATTGTTTTCATTTTTTTTTCCCCAAAGTCCTTATCTCTTGGACATATGCTAAGTCCTTATTAGATACAACCACAAACTGATCTCTGGGTATACATATCAAATAGACATAAGTAGGGAGACATATGTTCAACATGACTGTTTGCCAAGATCATGTATGATTTCCTGTGCAAAGTCCAACTGGAAGGATTCCTTGTAGATGAGAAGGTCCATGGAATTCTCCTATCTGTGTATGATGTTGTGCCAGGTCTACTCCAGAAGATTATGTAGGGTAGCCACAGTCAGTGATGAGAGGCTGACTTAGGAATCCACACAGTAAATAGTGGGGAAATGAAGGCTTAGGAAATCATGCTAGACCTTTTCAAGTATTTAAAGGGTTATCACATGGAACGGGGCTTAGAATTGTTCTATTGAGATGTAGAGGGAAGAACTAGGAGCAGTTCTGGAAGCTACCAAACAGTAAATTTAGGCATGATGTAAGAAAATCTTCTTGATCTGGGTTCAAATCTTGCCTCTGATTCTGCGTGACCCTTGGCAAGTCACTTAACCCTGTTTAGCTTAGCTTCCTCTTTTGTAAAATGAGCTGGAGAGGGAAATGGCAAACCCCTCCAGTATCTCCGCCAAGTAAACCCCAAATGGGGTCACGAAGAGTCAGACACAACTGAAAAGCCTGAGCAACAATTATCCGTATGACCACTTGGTAAGTGCTGTGCCCTTGGCTTTCGCATTTCGGGGTTGCTATCTCACAACGTTGATTCATATATTGAGCTTCTATTCCACTATTTGGGATTCAAAGACCCCCATATCTATTTTAGTCAATGTCTAACTAAAATTCTTTCATTTTATATTTTTAAGATTTTTTTGTTTTATTCTGAACTTAAGAAATAAGGCAAGAATTTACACAATGCAGAATAATGAAAAAGATGATTGTAAAGGAAACTGAAAATCTATTATGTACAATATGCTATTCCTTTTGATATTTATAAACCCAAGTGTAAGCCTTGCATCCTCCAAAGAGCTCTTCTTCAGGATTAGACTAGATGGCCTTTGAACTACTTTCCGACCATGTGATTCCATAATTTTCTTTTTCAAGGCTCAACTCAGATGTCTCAGTGTCTCCTCCTTGTATACATAACTTCTCTGATGCCCCTGGAATTTAGAGCTCTTGTGCACTCAAAATTTGATGTCAAATTCTAACTCCCATTAAAGTTATTTACTTCCCTTTCTAGAGGGTGTTATCTTTAAAGACAGATACCATGCACCTTATATCATGTCATCATACAAGTGCCCTGCATATAGTGATAGTAAATAAGTATTATGTCATATTGGTTTAAATATAATACATTTAGGGTCTGTTGCTGTGAACTGATTCAATAACACTGTAAAAAATTATTTACAAGATATTTGTTTGGTATAATTTCTTTTCACTGAACTTGAGGTACATGAACATGTGCACACACACATACACACACACAATTACCCATTTCCTTTTTTAAGTAGTTTCAATTGGTCAAAATCTATTTTGGAATTCTGTCAGGGATTTAATTAAAGTTCGTTGCTTTTTGGGTTTCCAGGTTTATCATTTTCTTCATTATGATAGGCACTCAAATAGTTTTTAAGCATCCACTCTGGGCCAAATACTGTGCCAGCAGCCAGGGATTCAAATGCAAACACAAATGTGACAGCTGGGACTTCATGGAGTTTGCAGAAAGGCATTCTAAGTCAATGTCAGTATGTGTGTGTGTGTGGCACATGTATGTATATGTATCTATATACATCTATACATATACACATAATATATTGTATATGCATATAGATAGATGTATGTGTGTGTGCACATATAATATGTACGTGTGTGTGTGTGTAACCTCTGCTTTGAAGACAGCTAGGTGATTCATATAGCTACTGATTGAATGTGGTGTCTGAAATCAGGAAAACTTGAATTCAAATCCATCTTCAAACATTTACTATCTGTGTGACCTGGGTAAGTCACTTAACCTCTGTTTGCCTTAATCCACTGAAGACAGGAATGGCAAACCACTCCAGTATATTTGCCAAGAAAACCCCATGAACATCATTGACATGCTGTGATCCATGGGGTCATGAAGAGCCAGACATGGCTGAACAGCCAAACAACAGCAAACTATATATACAAATACATGTGTGTATATATATACATAAACATTTCTGCACCTTCATACATATGTGTATAGTGTACACGTGTGTTACATGTATATATGTACACACACTCATGTGTGTACATGCACATACATATGTGTACTTACATGTGTGCATATATTTACATACAGAATAACTGCTGATTTCAGGAAGATTAGTAAGAACTGGGGTATCCCTGGGAGTGTTCTGAAGCCTGCTTATACCATGTCTCAAGAATCAATTGTTAAATTTTCAAAATAAACACTTATACCTCAGAAACTGTCAAACTTTACAAATTAGGGTTTGATTTATTGTTTCGTTGATGGTCTAGACTTAATAGAGTGATAGAGAAAATGTTAACAATGCAGATTCAACTTAAAAGTGTGGAGACCCTACATGATTTCCGGGGGGAGAGTAACTTGTTAAATTTTACCAGCAAACCAATGGGCATCAACAAAAGCCTCTTGAACAAGGCTCCACTTAAACTGAGCCCTGGAGGGAGCTAGGAAACTTGTCTATCCATCCTATATCTTCAGATTACAACAGTGGTTCTTCTATCATTTCTAAAGTGTTTTTATGCTCTGGAATATAACTTGTCTGGGGCTAGAGATTTGAACTCATTTAGCACCAGCAGAAGCCATTTGACTACAATGACTCTCGTTCACCTTCCGTTTTAATTCTCTCTAATCTGTGTTTGTTCTATCCTCTCTAGCCTGAAGACTATTTTCCTAGATAGATAAA
Organism: Bettongia penicillata ogilbyi; assembly: GCA_023548195.1. Lineage (NCBI taxonomy): Eukaryota > Metazoa > Chordata > Mammalia > Diprotodontia > Potoroidae > Bettongia > Bettongia penicillata. The sequence continues at coordinate 426,205 of JAJHZJ010000243.1, read as the reverse complement.
ACAAAATGTCAGTTGAGTGGTTCTACTTGCTTCCTGTCATCTGTTAACATTATACCATCTGCTCTAAGATATGGGTCCATCCCTCCCTTATTCTCATGAGCGCCAAACATAGTTTGAAAAGAAAAGAAAAGAAAATGAAACCCTTTTTATTATCCTTAGTGTTTCCTACAAGTCTCAGCTCATTCTAGGACTGTGTGTTCCTAAGGTAATTATTGCTTGGTTCTCTCTTTTGGTCTCATGTACCTCTTTCATATGATCGTATCTAAATCCTGTCAGTCTGAAAAAGGTTTTGGGTCGGATTCCCCATGGCTAATTTGGATGGTAAAACCGTATGACAAAAAAAAAAAAAAAAAAACCTAACCCAACACCCATAGATACCAGTCCTTCCACCTGGGTAAAAATATCTCTGACTTTTTCAGTCTGCTACAGGTCCCATGGGAGCTCAGATTCAGAGCTGGAAGGGACCTCAGAGGTCATCCAGTCCAACTCTCTTATTTTACAGATGAGGAAAACTAAAATACAGAGTTTAAAGGGCTCGACCAAACTCCCACAGGTAGTAAGCATCACAGGGATAATCCTCTGCTTTCGAACTTGTGCACTTCCCTCACCAAGCTACCTCCTGCTATGGTCAGATAGAGTTGGTTAATTCAGGCAGAGAAGCAAGCATTTATTGCACTATGTGGCAGAAGGCTGAATGCTGGAATCCTGAAGAAATGACCCATAATGTGTTCCTGCACTTGAAAGAAGACTGTTGGCATTATGATGAACACTACCACCGTCCTTCAGAGGTGGAGCCCTTCATAGAAGTATGGTGTATCAGGGACCCACCAGAATAAAGAAGAAAAATGATTTGAATCTGACCTCAGATGCTAACTGCAAATGAATCCGTCATATAACATTTTGGAGCCTCAGTTGGATAATAATACCCATATTGCTTATATCACAATGTGTTAAAAGAATCAAATTATGCACATTGTAAACCATAAAACGTTATCGAAACCTTTGTTATTATTATAGAATGATATAGTCTATACATAAGGTGACAAGTGTTATCCAGTTATCTCTCACTAGGTCTAAAAAGGGTCTGGGGAACAAATGCCATAATTCCTCTGCTGTAGAGGAAGTAGAAGAGTTAGGTGATTTATTTGCTGGCTAGGGTGTGAACCAAGGAACCAGGTATTCATACCACTCCCATGAATCTAGTCTTGGGTTCTCTCCAAGCTTCCCTGTCCTTGTTTGTAGATAGTCAAGACACTTAAACCATTCCCCAATATTCAGAGTCATGGGGGCTAAGGGAAAAGGGGAGGGCAATGAGAGAGGGAATCTGAAAGCATTTTGCTCCCAGGGTTTTTTCCTTTAATTTTGGGAAAAAATTTAAACCATATCCAGTATTTCTTATTCACGTAAACTTAAGTCATCAAAAAAAAAATTGAAACCTACTCGATGTTGTCCAAAAGTGTTTAAGTATTTTTAATCAGCCTTTTGTCCCATGTCTTAGACTGACTTTTCAAATGGTTTGGATTTGGCCAGACCTAAAATAGAATTTTGCCAAGTGTCTTTTTCCCCCCTTAATTTTTAAGCCCATGTGTATTTTAAGGAAAATTGAGTACATGTGTTTCTAATTCATGTGCACTTAACTCATCAGAATGTTGTTTTGTAAGACCTGTTTGATGTTTAAAAGTCCTTGTGGAGCCTCCTTTTAATAAGTCTTTTCAAGCCTTTATTCTTAGAAGCAGGAAGTTACATTTTGCCAGAAGTAAATGAATTTCAACTCCTAAAGGTTCAAGTTTAGTCCAAAACTGACTGCCTGAGCACCTCAGCTGTAATTTGAAAAAATGAGTTCTACCACCCCAGAAGAAAATTCGAAAAGAAGGGTGGGGGAGTGCATCCCAAACTTAAGAAAAAAATAGAACTGTCTTTATCCATCTTCTTTTGTCCATATGAAATTTGTCAGTGGCATTTGTGAAACAGAGGAGGATTTCAAATTAAATATCACTCTAAATAAAACCTGTAATTCTTAGTACAGTTGTAAATCTTTGAGCATTTTTGCTAATATTGAAATGCTGATGAGACTATTTGCTCTCATGAAAAGTAAAGAAAACAGAAAGTAGTAGAGCTTGAGCCAGAAATAAATGATAGAGAAACAGTGACTAATGAGGAAGGATGAAGCCAAATACTGGAGAGCCATCATTTACAGGGGGAACAGATGACAGCAGCAGCTCAGTGCTTATAAATACAGCCTAACAGGGACTTTGATGAGTCTTTATCATAGGTCCGTGTGTCAAGAGATCTGACATCTATGAAATATGAGGATTAAAAAAGAACAAAAGGGCTCAAGATAAGTTGCTGTACCAAATGCCATTAAGGACAAGAAAAACAACAGTGAAACCTCAGTGCTTTTAGGAAATAATAATTATAACAAATATTTATATAGTGCTTACTCTGTACCAGGCACTGTGCTAAAAATTTTGAAATATTATCTCATTTAATTCTCACAACAGTCCTGTGAAGTAGGTGATATTACTATCCCCATTTACAGTTGGGGAAACTGAGGCAAATTGAGGTTAACTGAGGGCAGATTTGAACTCATGTTTTCTTGACTCAAAGTCCAATGCTTTATCCATTGAGCCAGCTAGCTGTGGCACAGTAGATAGAACTGTGGGGAAAAAAACTTTTTGACTAATATCTAATATCCCATCAGATTTATTCTGCACTTCCTGTCAAAGGCAATCATGCTTCCTTTTTGTCTGTCTTCCACTAGGGACAGCTTCTCTGTCCTAGAGTTCATGATCAGGAATATGAATCCCAAGGTCATGCCTGGGTGACTAAAGGGAAGATTGGTTAATATCTACTACATCCAGAAAGAATTGTAAGCCAATATAAATAAGAGAACTGAGTGATGATAGTCAACAAACAGTTTTAAAGTGCCTTCTATGTGCCAGTTATTCTGCTAAGCAGCGGGGATACAAAGAAAAATCCTGCCCTGAAGATGCTAATTTTCTCTCATGTTACTAATGAGGGAAACAATGTAAACAATTACTTACAAACAAACTAAATAGAGGATAAATTGGAAAGAATTGACAAAAGGCCCTACCATTAAGAGGGATCAGGAAAAGCTTTCTATAGAAGGTGAGATTTTAGCTGGGATTTGAAGGAACCATGAAAGCCTGAAAGCCAAGATGAGAAGGGAGAGCATTCCATGCATGAAGGACAACCTGTAAAAATACCTAAAGTCAAGAGATGGTGTGTCTTGCTTCCTCTCTAGCCAGATTTGCGCCACAAGTAATAATTGCTAGTCTTTTTATTAGCACTTGTAATTATTATTCCTTGGTGGTGGCAGGGTTTGGGTTATAACTGGGGGGAAGTAAGGATTCACTTGAGTTTTTGCTATGCACTGAGCAAAACAGAGTTAAAGAAACACAATCTCTGTGCACAAATTTTATGTGTGTGTATTTTTATACATGTGTGTGTACTGTGTATATGCACATATGTGCTACCGGGTCAAACTGGATTGATGAAGAATACTAAAAATAAAATGCCGTTCCATCATCAACATTTATACTTTGGGTAAAAGGACTTTACTTGACTTGGGACTTCTCTCTCTCTCTCTCTCTCTCTCTCTCTCTCTCTCTCTCTCTCTCTCTCTCTCTCTCTCTCTCTCTCTCTCTCTTTTAAATTTCATTCCTCTAAGAAAGTGAAAAGAGAGAGATTTCTAGGACCGGACCATCAGGGGAGTACTGACCTAAGACCCCATCTATTTGGTATAGTCATTCATTCTCTGAAATTAAAGAGAGTAACTCTATGAACAAAATACTCTTTCTGGCTCTTATTTCAGAGAAATAAGGGATTAGGTGGAAAGTTCATTATGACAGTCTTAAATTGTGTTCCTCTTAGCTTTGTGCTTTTTCTTCTAATTTTTCATTACTTTCCTCTCTGATTTCCCCCTTCCCTCATTTTTCTTCCTTTCCTCTGTCTTCCCACTATTTCTTCTTCTCCTTCTCTGCTGCCCATCTGTATCTCTCCCAAATCTGCTTCTGCGCACCCTGGTCACATTCCATCTGTTCTTTGTCCCCAGGTTCACCTCTTCCCCTTGCTCTCTGCTGGTCTGGCCTGCTTTTTCTCTATGCCTATGAGCACAGAGGCAGCTGGTCTATTTTTCTCTTGGCCTTTCCTACCATACCCTGTATCCCAAGCCTCAGATCAGTGCAGTAAATTGTCAATGGCAAGAGCAAAAAAAAAAATAAAACACCAATTAACTCTTGCCTGAATCTGCAGAAGAAAAACAGAGCAACTTTGCCCACAGTGTAGATGACAGAAAATGTACACAGTCATCAGTAATCGGTTCTATGGATAGTCACAGATGCACTTGGCCTGGCTAGTGGTTTAATTATTCCATCAGCAATTGAGCTGTCACCTGTTAATTATACAGCTATCCTTCCTGCTGGGACATCTATACCAGCTCATCAAAAACAAAGCTTTATGGTGGGTTGAGACACTGCTTCCAGTCTTAAAGTTGGAAGAGACCTTAGACAGCATCTAGCCCAACCTCACACCTAATGCAAAATTCTTTTCCAAAATGGTCATTTAGTTTCTGCTTGAACACTTTCAGTGACAAGGAGTGCTATGCTTTAAGAGTCAATCCATCCTATTACCAGGCTCTACTAACTAGAAAGCTCTTCTTAACATTGGAGCAAAATTCCTTTGGCTTCTAAACATTAGTCATAATTCTTCCGTCAGGAGCAACATAGAATAAATTTACCTCCCGGGCCACAGGAACGTTCTTCAGATATATGAAGACTGATAATCTTGTTTCCTACCCTGCTTCCTACTGAATCCCCAGTTCGCATTATGGATACCGCCCACCTCTCTAGACTCTGGCTAATTTATTAAAAGTCTTATGGAAATGGAATACCCAGAAGTGAGAACAGTGCTCCACATTGGGGCTGACCAGTGTAAAATACAAAGATGGTCAGGGAAAAAGGAGAAGAATCTATATGTCCTAAAATGTTTATGGCAGCTCTCTTTGTGGTGGCAAAGAACTGGAAACTGAAGGGATGCCCATTAAGGGAGGCATGGCTGAACAAGTTGTGGTGTATGATTGTGATGAAGTACTAATGTGCCACAAGAAATGAAAGCCTCAGTGACCTTAGGAAAACATGGAAAGACTTGCATGAAATAGTCAAGAGTAAAATGAGAGAGTTACAAGAACAATTGTATACAATAACGACAATACTGTTTTAAGAACAACTTGGAGTGAATAAGTTTTTGTCTATTATAAATAACCAGATTAACTATGAAGAAGATATGAAGAAAGATGCTATCTGCATCCAGAGAAAGAACTGATAAATAGAAGTATGTAAAGAATAATTTTACTTATATATACCTATTTGTTTCTAACGGTAGCCATGTCAGGAATGGAGAATGAGAGGGAGGGAAAAAAAGGAAATGTACCGTATATAAATTTTATATAGAAAAATTTGTTATACATGGAAATACAATATCAAATTGCACATGACAGATTTTCAGTTTCACATGCAACTATTTTTTATTATGCTGTGTTATGGGAAATGCTTGTTTTATCCCATGAATTTAAAATAATACAAAATGAAATACTAAATAATGACTGTATTTATATCTAAAGCTGTCATGCAACATTAAAGATATTATTTCGGCAATTTAAAAAAAGAAAATTCTCATCCTCTTCCTCTGGACACTGTTTTTCTTAATGTAATCTAAGGTTTGATTAGCTTTTTAAGCACTTTTATCACATGGTTAGTTAATCCCTTTGGAGTTTTTGGTCAACAAAATCTAGATGTCTTTTTTTAAAAAATGAGAGATAGTCAATTTTAGACTTATGCCAGAAGGGAGGGATGACAGAAGTGAGGGCAGATTGGAGACAGGGAAAAATTAGATTGCTTGGGGTATTGGGGTGGGGGGAGGGAATAAAAGGGGAGAAAATTTGGAACCCAAAATTTTGTGAAAATGAATGTAAAAAGTTAAATAAATAAATAAATTTTAAAAATTAAAAAGAAAAAAAATATAAATGCAGAAGTTTACATTTCTCCCTACAAAATTTTATCTGGATGTTGGCTCATCATTCTTGCTAGATGAAATAATTTTGATTCTGTTATGCATCATATTAACTGTCTTTCTCAAAATTAACTGATTCACAAATTTGACACATATGCTGTTAATGGCAAATCATTGATAAAAATGTCAAATAGGACAAGGGCCAAAGATAGAGCCTGGTAAACAACATCACTTGGACATTCTCTTGAGGTTGAAATAAATCCATTATTTGACTCTCTTTTGGGGTAGTTGTCTAGTCAGCTAAGATTCTACCTAACAACCATTACCCAGTCCACATGTCTCCATCTTGCCAAATAGTGTAAAAATACATGCTCTACTGCTGGTGAGATGTAAAAAAAAATTAGTAAAGAATGCCAAATGTCTTGCTGATGCATTATATTTGGACAATATTCTTAAAACTTGAAATGCAACTTTTATCCCTTACCTGCAGCTACTTATTAATACATATGAAGCCTTTGCTGATCTCTGCATTGATAAATTATCATAGCAGAAAAGATCTAGAACATTAAGAGAAATACTCTTGACATGTGTTCTCTAGTAACTTGCCAGTTCTCTCCAGCTGTTCTACAATAGTTAATTCCTAATTCAAGAGAATCCAGTTAATTATTTTTGTGAAAATGATGCAATTTTAGGATCTTTTATGGAGGTTACCTTGGGCAAAAGTGATCTTGTCCAGTTATTTCCTACCATTTGTAGTTTATGAATGACCCCAAAGCTATCAGCAGGGATTTCTACTCTGCCTAATGCTTACATGCAGGAAGAAGCATGGTGAATGCTCCTTTTTTCATTTATGACTTTTTCCTATAGAAACAAAATTATTCCAAGATCCCTGGGATTAGTGAAGATTGGAGGAACAATTGAAAGAGAGTCTCCAAATTTTCCAAGAATAGAGTTTTGTCAGGAATTCTTAACCCCATGTAAGTCACAGGTGCTCCCTCCAAATTTTGTAGAGCAAGAAGCTCTATTGATCTTCATATCTGCTTTGCTCTCGTGGAGTCACATGGATCACAACCCTTGAAAGTTTCATTTCTACAAGTCAGTCTTAATTTCTATGAATTTTCCATAATTCTAAAACATAAATTATTCTAAAATAATTTGCATCTTATCAGTTCATAGTACATTCTTTGCCTCCCTATAGCTGATTCATTGTTTAGTATCTAGAAATGTTTATGAAGTGAGACTGCAGTGTCACACCACTTGATATTCATAATAACATGTTGGAGTATTTGTCAGAAAATAAATACTTGACTATTTTTTTCAATTTTCATGGGAGTCTAAAGGCAATTCTATTAGATTCAATAGATAAAACATGCAAAAAAGCGATCTAGGGAGTAGAAAATGAGTTTAAAACAATTGCTTTGGAATGCTACATGCAAAATAATAACTTGCTGTGTCAAAAGAAGTTTTCTTATTTTTAAGCTTCCTCTGTTAGGAGGTAAATGTTCTCAGAAATTGTGCAAGTAAAAAATGTAAATGATTTCCACTGATGAGTAAATATTGTGTTACACAGGTAAGGCATAGAGATGACAGGACAATCATACCCACTGGGGCAGGTTAACTAGAAAAATGTTTCATTTCTTCTAGGCAAATAAGGCAGCAGAATGTTGGTCTACAATTCCTTCAGTGTTCTTGGGAAGAGATGTGAACTCTGTTTTTATTTTTCCACTGAAATTCTGTGGAATCTGGAATCCCTTTCCTGAGCAAGGAATCTGCAGGACCATGTGCTAATGCAAGGTTTTTTGTTTTTTTTTTGTAGCCCTGGTTCACCACAACCCGCTGTTTGTTTTCTCTGAAATGTTAATTTCTAATTCAAAAAACCTGCTCAGAGAATAAACACTGAACTCTTCAAGACTATTTTTAAATAACTTCTTAGTCGCTTAGTTAATTTCAGTGTTTATATGCTGGATTGGCAGTCAGTTCTGAAGAATGAAGTCCTCTATTTAGCCATGGTTTAGAAACAGCATGGTAAACACTTTCCACAGGCTTCCCCAATCTGCCCCACTCATGTGTCTCCCATGAGTTATCAGAGAATTCACATTAGGAGGGAAAAAGATAGCTCATTTTTTGGTCTCATCTGATCCTTGACTTTTCACCTAGGTAATCAATTACAAAAATTACTTCAATGGTACAATATTACTGATGGTACTGACTACAGGGGCGAAGATAATATCACTATCCCATTCTAAAGTCTTGAAAGTGAGTGGCTGATTTGGGACTATTAGTCTCCTAACCCAATGTGTATGTTATCTAGAATAAATGGATACAAAAACTCCATGTAGTAACCAAAGACCAAAAGCTCCTGACTGCCAGTTAAAGTGCAAGCCAAAAATATAGAGGGTTGGACTAGATGACCTCTAGGCTGCTTTCAACTTGGCAAGTCCAAGATTCTGACAAAAGCATTTCCCATGAGAAATATAGCTAAGATCCAATTACTTTTACATAGCTTTTCCAGGAATGGAACATGTTCCATACTTCTCCACCTCCTTAATTTTGGCAAAGCTGTTTGTTCCATCAGGAATGACCTACCCAAATGTCTTTGCCAGTCAAACTTTACCCTTAAGAGTTCATTTGAAATGTCACCTCCAAAAAGATTTCCCAGATCCTCCAAATGGATATCTCTTCTTTTTTTCTGAAATCTCGAAGTATAGTGTTTATACTTCTTTTAAGCGCTTGTCTTATTTTATTTTGAATCATAATTATTTGGCTGCCCAATAAAACCCATAGCTTATGACTCAACCAAATTATACCACTTGCCATTTTCTCAGATATTCTCTATACTTTCTCTCCTCCATATTTTTGCATTCCTTATGTATGGAACACCCATTTGCTCCATATCCCTGTTTTACCAATCCTTTAAGTATTAGTTCAAATTTTCCTGCTTTCATGATGCATACCATCATCCGTCAGACCAATAAAAAAATACTCCTTTCTCTAATACCTACATTTGCATTCTGAAAGATCTTCTTACGTTCACCTTAGCATGCTAGTTTTATACACACACATATACATACACACACACTACCTCTTGACTAGACCACAAAGCTACATGAAGCCAAAGAAGGTTTTATTCATTTTTGCATTGCCAGAAGTGCATATTAGAGTTGTTCAAAAAATATTTAATAAGTGTATTTTGTTATCTCCCACCTACCCTACCTTAGGTTATAAGCTCCTGACATAAAGGACTACATTCTCTTTATCTCTCAATCTTGCATTGCCTCATTTATGATAATTGCTCAAAGAATGGTTACTTATTAAAGGAATGCAATAAGAAGCAATGATACATTTGCATTAATTTGTTCATATTCTCTTACCCAATCTTCCTATCCATGGAATATCATTTCAAGATAATTGACTGGGATATGTCACCATGGAATAAAATAAAACTAACTAGCATGTGTAGGAAGGCAATAGACCTACTATACTGATGTGCAGTTCCAGAGTAAATTCATACTCCCTACCTTGTAGACCTCCTTTTGGGAGAAGAACAAGTTTCAAAAGGTACACTATGTCTGATAAACATCCCACTCCGCCTTTTTCAAAATCAGATCCTAAAGACTCCTCTAAAACATTATTGGTTTTCTTTCCCCACCTAGGATTACCCTACCAGGAAAAGCTAGACATCTGAGATTCTACAGATATTTCATCAGAAGACAGGCCAACTCACTCAAGAGATTACTATAATCTAAGATTGATTAATGTGATTTTATTTGTTGAGTCATATATAGGCATGGTTGTATTCATAATCTATAACAGGTTACATATACAACCAATGTAAGGATGGAACTGCATGTTTACATGTAATTTACTGCTCTGAACTCTTATTCTCAGGGCCCTTAGAGGTCAAATTTCTGATAGTCCTAACTACTTTGAACAAAAGATCTCTGCTAGTGTAACTTGCTCAATCCTCTGGACTTTTGTTTTTACTTCTAGTCTGGGAAATCATATTTACCTGCACATTGCCTTGGAAATCACACTAATGTCCTCATAGCTATGTACTATGAGTTTGACTGCTCTGTGATCTCTTCCATTTTAGTTCTTGTGTTATCCAAGATCCATTTTAAATTTCCTACACAAAATCCTACTCCATCTATGGGATGTGCCAACAAACTGGGCTCTGGTCCAGTACATCCTCTTTGGTCTGAAATCTGGGGGTACATGATGGTACATGAGCCATGTTAATTAACTTTCATAGATGCAGGATTTTTTCCACATCTGTCTTAGCCACAATCCTTGGGTTCCCTCCCATTGTCAGCTGTAAAAGCAATGGTATAGCACCACCTTCTGGTGAACTTCCACTTAGCCAGTGAGTCCTCTATCCCCAAAGAGGGCAATTGACTTTATTAGCTCCATACTCTAGGGATTACTCTGGACTCATTAGCTCACCTATGCTGTCACACAGTTAAGAAAGGGTAATAAACTTAAAATGATCATAAAAAGCATTTGTTGAAAGTTCACATATTCAGAGATGCATTCATAAGTGGTGATATTATAAGGATAGTATTGACTGTATCCTTCCATTCTTTAGAGGGATATGGTAAGGGGACAGGATATGCTCAATAAATGCTTTGAGTTCTATTAACTTAATACAGGGGCTCCATTTCTTAAACAACGTCCTTCTGCTACCACCCCACTTTGGCTCTTACTTCTGTATTTCCAAGTGAGGAAATTTCCTTTGCTAACGAATATCAAATCACTGTTCTATAGCATAGTCTCAAAGTTAGCCCAGATACCAAGAAATTAAGTGATTTGCCAACAGTCATTAAGTCAACGTGTCAAAGGTAAGAATTGAACTCAGGTTTTTGGCTAGCACTCTATCCACTACCCCATGCTATATCCATTTAGATTTACAAGCGAAGTGGCATGTTTGCCTGGCTTGGAGTCAGAAAGTCTGGAGTTCAAATTTGGCTTTAGACATTTATTAGCTTTATGATCCTGGGTAAGTCACTTTGTCTCTGTTGATCTCAGCTTTTTCATCAGGAAAATTGGGATAATAATAATACCTACTTTCTTAGGTTGTTTAATCATCAAGTAAGATAATATTTATAAAGCACTTAGCACAGTGTTTGGCACATAGTAGACTCTATATAAATGTTACCTATTATTAGTTATTATTAAAAGAGATATGTTTCATGCAGACCCCAGTGGCCACAGTTTGGATTTGCAAATTTAAATTAAATTGTATATAAAGCAGCATCACTAGATAGACTTCATTAAGTTGAATTACATGAATTCCCTTCTTGTACTCCAATTCCTTCACATAGCAAAAATTAATTTATAGAGTGTATGTGTTTTTAGCATCTGTGAAGTTCTCCTGTTGATAGTTCCGTAGAGAATAAAACTGTACAGGTTGAAATGTGAATGAAGTAATGCAGTCATTAGGAAGAGAATGCAAACATTATTCCCTTAATTATTTTTCCACACCTGCATTTATGAATATCACTGGGAGGAGATTGGGGGGCAAGGTGGTATATGTTCAGTAATTAAAGAAGTTGCTATACTGACCCAGTTGGAAATGAGTTATTCCATGGTTCACAGAGGCATAAGGAAAATGAAAGAGTTGTATCAGAGTTCATATAAAATCATGCTATTGACATCCATCTAAAGATATATGAATTCTGGCTAATTGACATTCATTTATAGTATATTTTATATTGAACTTTAACAGCATTTAGACCTTTTATTAATAAAAAAGTGATAGTGTGACAAATGAATAAAGAGTCAGGCTCATAGGCAGACTTGGATTCAAGTCCATGCCTCTTATATATATGGACTATGTGCCTTGAGCAAGACAATTAGCCCCTTGTGCTTTGGGGAACTCTCTAAGAGTGTAAGTTTTCAGAGGAAATGCCCACCTGCATTGGTAAAGGGCATTTCTTTATCATGAGTTCTCTATACCATTAAAACCACAGACTTATGCAAAATAGTGTCAACAAGAGTAACCTTAATCATAACATCCTCAAAGCCCAATTCATCATCCATGCCGTAGGAGATGGGGGCGATACAGCAGCACTGTAGGAGAAAGCCAAGCAGCGTCAAATACAGCAGCTGAGACTGCTCTACTATTTATGAAAGCCTGGCCTGAATCTTGAAATCCTGACGAGTTGGATTCCAGTGATGTCATTGCTTGGATTAACATTTCAATAAATGTGTGATAAAGCTGCTACCAAGAATCAAAGAAAAAAGGACTGTAGCCTGGCCTTCCTCAAAACCATTGTAATGATCACCTTGAGATGGAGGACCACAGCATAAGTCACACTCCTTTGTGTGCCATATATTAGGATAAATAAAAATACCAATATCCCACATGCTAGAAATGCTCCAGTGTAGATAGCATTGCCCACTGGAACAGATAAACTGCCGGTATGTATGAAATATACTGAGAACATAAACACCTTTGTGAATATTATTGCATAACAAAGTAAGTGAGAGTTTCACATCAGTTTTGTTTGTTTTTTGTCAATGGTACACCCAGTTCCAAGTCAAACAACATACTGCTTATCAATTCAGAGCAAATAGTAGAAATAAAAACATCATCCCTTCAAAGAGAATTGGAAGAAAAAAGAAATGAAATAAAGAAGGTAGTAAAATCTAAAGAGGGAAAAGATGAAGACACTGAGGTCACTGAAAATTTTCTTTTAATGAAAAATCTAGATATTTTACCTAAAAATGAAACAAATAGCAAACAAAATATTTCAAACTATTTTGAAAAGGAGATGGACACACTTGGACTGGAATTCAAAAAACTTTTACTCAGCTTAATGACATGAATTTAACTAGCAGATAAAGTTTACCAAAACAGTAATATTTTTAAAGAGAGCATCTACTACATCTACCATGTATCATGGATGACAGAAAGTGTACAAGCATTTCAGGAACTGATCACAATACTATATGAACAATCTCAGGTACATTAAGAAACATAGGAGGAGAGGAATATCCCCTATCAAGTAATGCCCCTAAGGCCAAGTGTCAAACACCATGGTAAAAATCAATTTGAAATGGCAAAATACCATTACAGGTAATGGAAGATTGTATAAATAACTAATTGGCATGTGCAGTAGAAAACTTGAACATCAAATTGCCCAATCTGAGGCAACAAAAAATGTTGAGGAATTTAGAAATGAAATCATCAATCCTATGAATTTAAATTGTTCTATCAGTGACTTGAGATCACGTAATGGTCTTTGAATCTGTGTAGCTGTGTAGCTTTCCATCTGGTAGCTAAATGATACAGTTTTATTTTTTTCACAATGCATAAAACTTTATTAAAATTATTTAGAAGCTATACCACAAAGATGAAGTCAAGCAAATGAAAGCATTTTGTTTTTAGAAAGGGGAAAAGTATAAAGAGACTTCTAACAAATAGCTGCCCCAAACACTTTATTTCTTTTCCATGTCAAGAAGGCTACATAGATATTTTAACTAAATAATAAAAACAGTTTTTTGTTTTGTTTTATTTTGCTTTTGGTAAGACAAGCATTGAGCCATTGCTATTGACTGATACTAATTACTGCCTCATCCCTACCCCATTCTAAAGGCACATGACAAACATATTCTACTCTGAAAAGACCATAGTCTGTATCTAATGTCTCTCTCTCTCTCCTGATATGGTAGCTGTTATAGACCTGACCTAAAATGGAGTTCAAACACAAGCAACATTTCTTGGGAATTATTTAAGACGATCACTGTCTTCAGGCTTGTTGCAGGCCACTGGGAGCCTAGGAGGAGAGAGGCATTAGCACAGGCTAAGGACACCATATTTAATGAAGCTGCCTTTCCAAGAGTCTGCTAAAGAGGCAGAGTTGTCTTGGTATAGGGTTAGACAGGGTGCTGTGCCTGGCATCAGGAAGACTTAAGATAAAAGACAGACTCAGGTACTTACTAGCTGTGCAACCCTGGACAAGTTACTTAACCCCTGTCTGCCTCTGTTTCCTCAATTGTAAAATGTGGACCATGATAATACCTAATTCACAGGATTGTTATGAGGATCAACTGAGATAATATCTATATAGCACATAGTTCCTGGCACATAGGATGCACTTGATAGATACTTATTCCCTTCTCTTCCCTACTTGAGGAAAAAATAGAATGTGAAGTGAGAGAGAACCCCAGTGAAAAGAGAATATGGAAAATACCTTGTCATCTATATGATCATAAGGCTAACACAAGACAATACAAGCTAGATCAAGTGCTAATATATTGAAAAACATCAGTTATATCAAGGGCAATTACCAGAACTCTAACTTCTCAACAAAATTGGAAAGCGCAAGGCAAATAAGATCCATAATTACTGTCTCAAATGCTTCAAAATAGCCCAGGAATTATTAGCAAAGCATTTTGCCAGCATCGTCTCAGACACGATCCCTAACCTACTCCATCTTTTTTTTTAACAGAAGGCATCACCAAAAGTTTATCAAAAGATGAAAAGCAATGACACCTCTAAATATAAGCCAATTACATGTTTAAATATTTTATACAAAATATTCATAATTTCTATCTCTAAAAAAAGAATTTCTAAAGCCCTATAAAAATAATAATTTGGATTAGGATCAAAATTTGTACACGTAAAAATCCTAGGTAAGTAAAGAGTAACTTACTATTGATTTGGTAATTATTCAAAGTCACTTATAAGGATGGCAGCGTTAATAGAACTACTCTGCTTGAAATTTCACATTCTATCCTGCCACCAACTCATCTAACTGAAAAGCCCCTTTGTCTACCATTCCAAGATACTACAAGATTGGTGGTATTGGTACTATACCTACTGGCCAAAGGGAGACTGGTGTTCTAAAACCAGACATGAAGACCATCTATGCCCAGTCAATGTTACAACTGAAGTAAAGTCTGTCAAAATACACCATGAAGCTTTGAGTGAGACTCTGTCTGGGAAAACATTGAGTTCAATGTCAAGAACATGTTTGTCAAAGATGTCTGCCTGGTAATGTGGCTGGTGATAGCAAGAATGACGACCTATGAAAGCAGCTGGCTTCATTGCACAGGTTGTTATCCCTAACCATCCAGACCAAATCAGGGCTGGTAATGCACCTGTTCTGGACCGTCACACTGCTGACATTGCTTGCAAGTTTACTGCA
The DNA here is from genome assembly GCA_023548195.1 of Bettongia penicillata ogilbyi. Taxonomy (NCBI): domain Eukaryota; kingdom Metazoa; phylum Chordata; class Mammalia; order Diprotodontia; family Potoroidae; genus Bettongia; species Bettongia penicillata. Next base: position 411,023 of record JAJHZJ010000243.1, on the reverse strand, counting down.
CTGAAGGAGAATATTAATTATCATTCTGGTAAGAAGCTGGAAGATGGGCTTAAATTCCTGAAATCTGGTGATGCTGCCATCATTGACATGGTTCCAGGCAAGCCCATGTGTATGGAGAGCTCTGATTATGGTCCTCTGGGTCATTTTTCTGTTCATGATATGAGGCTGACTGTGGCAGTTGGTGTCATCAAGTCAGTGGACAAGAAGACCGCTATAGCTGACAAGGTCACAGAATTTGCCCAGAAGACTAAACGAATATCCTGTACAACACCTGCCACCCCAGTCTTAATCAGTGTTGGGAAAATGGTCTCAGAGCTGTTTGTCTCAACTGGCCATTTAAGTTTAACAATAAAAGACTGCTTAATGATTACAATGCATCATAAAAGCTTGAGAAGGAAAGGAAAGTTTTTGTGGACCTTTTGTTTCATGGTAGTTATTAATTTTTAAAATCAGTAATTTATAAATGGAAACAATTTGACCAAAAACCTGTTACAGAATTTTGAGACCATTAAAACAGTTTAGTGCAAGAAAAAAAGTAACCCCAAAATATTATAACCTTATATTGAGTGTTGATTATCACAAAACTCAACTCAATTCTGCACTCAAGGCTTATTCATTGCAAAAACAGAAGTGTAATGTGAATGCAAGTGTATTTGATGTTCACATTGAAAACAAATCTCCCTTAAAAAAGTTCCACCAACATAATCTTAGAAAGAAAAATTGATAGAAAACATGTTCAGGGGAACAGTTTTATCCTATTATGGTCTTTTCTACCCTTAAATTCATATGCATTTGTCCAAAAGAGTACTAAGTATCATTTTCAAATGAAAGTGAGAATTGAACCAGAACATCTTATTAACAACTTGGTGGCACTATATGGCTACACCAAAAACACGTTAATGGCTCATTTACTTCACAGAATCTTTCTCTAGTGATAAAAATTTTCTCCCAGAATTGATATGTACACAATTCTTAACTTATCCCAAGTAGAGGGATAGTTTAAAAGCTTCAAATTTGATTCTTGAAGTCATATTGGACCAAAGGTTAGAGTCAAGGTCCACAAACAATCTGGTTTCCTCCAGACAAAATACATCAAAGACATTTCCATGAGAAGAGATGGTTATTGTTCCTTCACTTAGAAGAGGACCAATGATATCACAAGTGATACCTTGATTTGGAGGTGAAATAGATTTAAGTGAAGCAGAGTTGCATAAAGTCATTGGCCTCACTCTGTATTCCAGAGTTATTGAAATCCAGTGGCAAGACAAAAAGTCATGGTGATTGGAGATGGTTCAGGATACAGTGGATGACCTTGCTATCTTCAATTCCTGATCAAGCTGAAAGTGCTCCATAGCACCTGATTTAGCTGCCTTTGTAGTTAGAACAAATTGTTCTCACCCACGCATTCAGCTGAAGAAACTCTTCACATGCATAGGGTAGACATTCCCCTAACTCACCAACAAGTTTGAGACCTGTCAGTTACCCTCAACCAGGTTTAGCCTGTCTTCCAAGACAATTTTACTGGAGTATGACTGCTACTCATGCTACAGCTTCTTGGAACCACAGGTGAAAGTTAGGTGAAAGGTGAATACCAAAAGTGGACAAGCAACCTTGGAAAGGGCTCAGCAAGCTCTCACACCAGAGGTGTGAGTTGATCCTGAACATGGCTATGAGAAGATTTATATGTTATGAGACATACAAACATCCTGAAACCAAAATTTAATGGAAATAGTACATTTAGAACAATTAAAACATACATACTCCATACCAGGCTTAATGCACTTTTTCATAGGAGATCTGGAAAATATCCTGTCAACAACACTAAAAAACACTCATGAAATATTAACAAAACAGAATTCATACCCTAAGAGAAGTGTAAAAATATTCATTTTCTTGCCAAAAAAGGAGAAAGAAGATAAGACATTTTCAGAGCATGTCATAAATAGGTTAAAAACTTACATAAATAGTTTTGGATTAAGTAGACAACATTTTGTTGAGCAACAGTCAGGGATGGTAACAGATATCTGCCACTGGATCTGTGGGATGTTACCCAAAGTTATTTATTATTGAATAGAATCTATGAAATGACTACAATCCAAGAGTGGAATCAAAAGACCTTCCATAGGTCCATGAACTCAGTCAATAATATTTCAGCAAGGAATTATTGAACAGATGATTGAGTCATGTAGAATTGTTTGTGGAAATGTGAGGATTTACAATGGCAAATCAGGATCAGGTCATTGTTGCCAGAAATTACAGAAGGGCGATCCTTTGAGAAACCAGACTTAGAGATCAATATAGGTTGGATGATACAGGAAAACTGGACAATGTAATACCTTACTGTAAATTGAAAAAATTTGGGCCTTACTGAATGCTGCCCAAGATATCATTTGATGGTTAGAATTATACATCAATAGCTCACTATAGGTCATTAACTGACAAAGAACAAATCTTATTACCTATGGGAATAGGGACTGGACCTGTGAATTAATTGATGTGGGGGGAACTCTTTTATGAGAAAATTCCCCATACTAAATCAGGTTATCATTTTCCCTGCAACTGATGGTCTTAGAAAATTGTCTATAACAGTGTGGGATTAAGGGATTTGCTCAGGGCCATAAAGTTAGGATGTAACCAAGGCAGAATTTGAACCCAGGTCTTCCTAGCTGCAAGATCAGCTCCCCATCCACTATGCCATCCTGCCTCTCCATCTATATATTTATAAATGAAGACATCAAATCATTCTGGAGAACTCAACCAAAAAAACTACAGGACTATGATTACAAATTGAACTGTTGCTCCCAATATCCCAGACACAATATCAATCCATAAAACTTAACAACACTGTTAATGGCTAAAACCATACCAAATACTCATAATCTCCAAAATGAGTGGAATAAAACATTTTCAAAATGGTGGCCAGGAACTGGAAATTGAGGATATGCCCATCAATTGGGGAATGGCTGAATAAGCTGTGATATATAAATAAAATGGAATACTATTGTGCTATAAGAAATGATGAACAGGTAGATGTCAAAAAATCCTGGAAAGACTTATATGAACTGATGCTGAGTGAAGTGAGAAGAACTGGGAGAACATTGTTCACAGAAACAGCCACCAGTGTACAATGACTGATTTTGATACACTTAGCTCTTCTCAGCAATGTAAGGACCTAAAACAATTCCAAAGGACTCCTGATGGAAAATACCATCTACATCCAGAGGAAGGAGTATGGAGTTGGAATGCAGAACATACCAGACTATTTTTTTTTGTTTTATTTTGTTTTGTTTTTTATCTCTTGTTATAATTCTTCTATACAACATGACTAATGTGAAAATGTGTTTGATATGAATGTATGTGTAGAGTCCATATTAGAACGGCATGCCATCTTGGGGAGGGATTGGGGAGGGATGGAGAGAAAATTTAAAACTTATAGAAATGAATGTTGAAAACTAAAAATAAATATATTGGAAAAAAACATAGAGACCTAGCGAAGGAAATAAAAAGTCATGTGGGCCTCTTAGAGGCCATCATCATCTCATGCCTGAGCTATTACAATAGCTGATTGCTTTATGGGCCTCTTAGCTTCAGGTTCAACCCTAGTCCAATCCATCTACCACTCAGCTTTCAAATTGTCTTTCTAAAGCACAAGTTATACCATGTTGGCTTCCTGTTGCCTTAAAGGTAAAATATAAAATGTTCTGTTTAGTTTAGAAAGCCCTCCATGTTATGACCCCTTTCTACCTTTATTGGATTCTTATTCTTTGCTTCCTTTCTTTCTCTACCCACCCACATGCTCTATGATCCAATAACAATGGCCTCCTTGTAGTTCATCAAGCAAGACGCTCCATCTCTCAATTCCAAGAGTTTTCCTTAGCTATCTCTCATACCAAGAATGTTCTTTTTCTTTATCTTCACTTCCTAGATTCCTTGACTTTCTTCAAATCTCAACTAAAGTCTCACTTTCTATTAGAAGCCTTTCCTTAACTCCTTTAAATCCAGAATCTTCGCTCAGTTATTTTCATCCTATCCTGTATATGTTTTTGTTTGTACATAATTGTTCATATGTTGTCCCTCATCCCTAATCTCACCATTAGGCTATGAGTTCCTTAAGATCAGAAATCATCTTTTGCCTCCCTTTGTAGCCTTAACACTTAACAAAGTGCCCAGCATATTTCAGATGACAAATAAATGCTAGAAAACTGACTAGATGTATATATTATCTCTATCACTGCAGGAGCTACTTAGTGGTACTATCACTGCTTTCAATGAGCCTACAGAGATAAACTAACATCTTAAATATTTTCATCTACAAAAAGGAGGTGTTTTGTGCATTTGCACACTAGTCTAGTGAATATTAAGTATTAGTAAATAATAATACTAACAGACAGTAGCTTGTCCCTAAAATATTTTAGCTAAACTCCATCAAACAAAATGAGAAAAAAAAGTTTTTCCCATCAATCATCATCATCATCTATATAGCATGACAAGTTGAAAAGCATTTTATCAATATCATCTCATATGAATCTCACAACCACCTACTGAGATAAATAGTACAGGCATTATTATGCATTTTTTAACCTATGATGAAACTGGGGCTCACTAAAGTTAGGGAACTTTTCTGTGGTTACACACAAACAAGTATCAGAGGCAGAATTGGAATTCTGGTTTCTCCTGAATCCAAGTTCAACATTCTTTCCACAATACTACACAAACTTTTAGAAAAGTGATTTGATTGGAGATGGTAGTGGTGCTTTTTTTTCTTAAACTAGTGTTTTAGAGCTGACAAAAAAATACAAATAGCCCAATTTAAAATTGCATCTTTAAAAATGATTAACTCCATTGTTGACCAAAACATTACTCTTTGTTGTTAGGAAACTTTGTGGAGGGTGGAGGAGAAGGAATGATGGTTTGTTCTTTTAGGCATTTGTTCAAACACTCAAATAACCAAAGAACCAAACTGTTTTGTGACTCCTGGCTTCTATTAAATGAACATGGAGAGGATGCCAGTATTCTGTGCATTACTATTTGCACAGAGGCTGTTTAGCACTGTGCTTGCTAACTCCCCAGAGCTCTGATCATATGACTACGAATGACTTTCAGGCAAAATAGAGCTAATAATATAATTTTTTTTCACACAAAAGTACTCTTTTAATACAACAAAAAAGAAGATAAAAGAGATAGAGAAAAAGGGGATAGGAAGAACTAAACAAAAAGAGAGAGGAGATGTGACAGAAGAAAAGGGGAAAAGTAAATACAGGCAAAAAAAAGAAATAAGTGCAGTGGGAAAACTAAAAGGAAAAGAAAGCCAGCCCCATACCCCAAAACCAGGCTGAACTGATTGGACAATTATAAGCACTGATAAACTGGATGTGGCCCAACCAGCTCAAAACTGCATAGAATTTAAAGTTTCTCTTTCAAAAAAAAAAAAGCAACAACTTTAGGTATTACCAAATGGGGCATTTAAATTATTTTTCTTTCATTCCAAAATGAATGAGATGATACAAAATTATATGTCACAGATGGTAGGGTACCATCTTCATGCCATTAAAAGAAAATTGCACCCACTTTGTTGTGTATCAGAATTTGAATGATCATTTGGTGAAAAGCATGTTTTTACTGGGGATAAATGTTTCTATGGAATGGATTTGGACAAAAATATTTTAATTGCAAGTGACATTTCCCAGTTTTCTGTGATGGTCAGCTTCTTGAAAATCAATTAATCCATCGCACTATTTAGGAAACATTTCTTGTTAGAGTTCTTAAGTGAGCCTTATGACAGCAGTTATACTGGAGCCAGTCAGGCTCCATAAGCTTGTTTTTCAGTGTATTTTACTTTTTGTTAATGTCCTGGAAATTACACCACATAGGCATTTCAAGAAATAGCTGGCCATCAGATATTCTTAGATTTTGATATGTAGGGAAGGATGAATTTTTCACCTTATTTGTAAAGCTTCCTGCTTTACATTCCTTCCGTTATTCTGAAATAAGGAAATATGTGAATATTTAAAAATTCCAGGCAAAACTGAAATTTCTAAATCAAGGAGAATTAGACCTATTTCATAATTTCTAGACTGAAAGTGTCAAGAGTCATGGTCAAATCAGGAACTAGTTCATTTGGTCATAAGGCTGAGAGCTAACAGGCCCCTTCAAATCTGACCTGCTCATTTTGTACATGAACATGAAGTCCCTGGATTTTTCCTATTTGTTTAACTCTAGCATTTGTGACCAAATTCATACCTCTGTCCAAAAGATAACTTTTTCAACACATGGGAGTCTTTGACATTGTTAGTTCTTGATTTAAATTTAGTCAGTCCTCAGGATTAAGTCAATATGCATTTATCATTAAGCAGCAGGCAGTGTGCTAAGCACTGGGAATATGAATACTACTAGGAAGAAAGACTGTCCCTGCCTTCAAGGAACTTACACTCTTATAGGAGAGGACAACACATGAAAGAAAGCTGAAGAGCAAAAGGATGGGAGGAAAAGAGGTAGAGGAAATCCAGAGAGCCACCCGGAAAGGAACGAGACCTATTTGGTTTGAGTGCTCTCCTTAAATGGGTGTTCTTGGAGGAGCCATCCAATCAGAGGGAAAGAATATATCTGATGTGTAAATTACTGGGAGAGGAAGACCCTTAAGATTTCAAGTCAAAAGAGGAACAGTTACTATTGACATTCATCCTGGGCCAGGAGGGCTCAAAATATAGCCATTAAGTGGTGCTTGGGAAGAAACCTATTGTGGTCTAATCTACGAGCTCCAGAAATGGGTTTAAAGTTTGGTCTTTGAGAAAAGAGAGACAGGAAGAAAGTAAAGAAAGAAGGATGGAAGGAAGGCAGGAAGGAAGGCAGGAAGGAAGGCAGGAAGGAAGGAAGGAAGGAAGGAAGGAAGGAAGGAAGGAAGGAAGGAAGGAAGGAAGGAAGGAAGGAAGGAAGGAAGGAAGGAAGGAATTTAGGTAGTAAATCCCAAGGTAACTGGGCAGCTTTTGGCCATCAAAATTTACCTTCCTTTGGAGAGGAGAAGGAGAGGGAGAAGGAGAGGGTGAGATGAGTTACCCAACTGTCTGGGTTCCCATTTAGGCAAGTCAGACTACTCATAGGTTGTGTTTGTACTTCGTCTCCAAAAGAAGACCATGACATTAGGGAAATGATGACATGACCTGCAGTTGACTTGGATTTGAGGGAGGGAGGGATATGCAAGATCACCAGGCTCATTTTCTCCTCCAAAGTCATCTGGGTTGGGTGGTCAGACATTCATCAGGATGACTAGATACGTCCCAGGATACAATTGGAGACCTGGCCTTTTAAGCTAAGGCCTATTCAGGTTCTCACTTTGAGTGAGGTTACACCCATTCCCTGAATAAGTATCTTTAAGAAGTGAATAAAGGGATGGCCCCTTTAATTAAAAGACAAAAAAAATTGAACTGGAAGGGGAAGACCTTCAGGGTTGCTGGTCAAAAGAGAAGCAGTTACTATTGACATTCACTATGTACCAGGAAGGCCTAAAATACAGCCATTAAGTGGTGCTTGGACAAGGACCTATGGTTGTCCAATCTATGAAATCCAGAGTGAAAAGGGTTAAAGGTTCAGTCTTTGAGAAATGGCCACTCTCTAGGGCTGGAATGAAGCTTCAGCATGAAGATGTGGGGCATAGCAGAGAAAGTCCCCAGAGCAACCTAAAGAAGAATGACATTTACATGTTTGTTCATAGATTAGAGTAGCCCCATATACTTTTGCCTTTCTCTGTCCAGAAGTATTCCAAAGGGGATGCAGAAAACAGGGAATGTTATTCTAATAATGCACTTTGACACTCATACTTTACTTCCTGGTACATAGAAAGTAATTAATAAATGTATGTTAATGGATTGACCAGATTTCAATATTTAATGCCATCATAGGAATTTTAATGGAAAAGCTCCCCATAGATATCAAATTGAATTTCTTGATCAAAAATTGAAACAAAACAAAACATGGGCAAGTAGAGGGAGCTAATACCGGGCTTGCAGACAAATATTGCCTTGGTTAGTTACTAGATATCTGACAGCCTCAAGTTTCTCATAGGTAAAACGAGTACCATTTTATAGAGTAAGAGCAATATTCTAGAGTCAGCCACTACTGCCTTTGTGAGACAGTTGTTAAATTTTCAGTATAAGCATTTATACCTTGGAAATTGGCAAATACTACAAATTAGGTCTCAATTTATTGATTTGGTAATTGTGTAGATTCAAGAAAGTCAGGGATGAAATGTTAATGATGCAGTTTAAACTTTTAAATTGTCTTGAGTACTTTTTCTTTTCTTAGAGAACTCGTGTTAAACATTTACCAGCACACTGCTGGGCATGCCTCTAGCTATGTTTTTTAATCATTAGAAGAATGTAGTCAAAGCTTAGAAATTATGGAAATCTCTCAGTCCTTTATCTGTCCATTTTTATGTATCAAAATATTTAATAAGTAATAAAATTGAGTTCCTTTATTTACTAAGTAACTTTCAACTTCTGGATCTACTCCATTTTGTAAATATTTTATTAACCTTCATAAAATGGAATATAGTCCTGGGAGGATCTTTCTCTCTTTGTGAAGTCTATTTTTATATTCCATTAATTACTTGCTACCTGAACTTCAGTATAATCACCAAAGGATAGCTGTGGTCAAGTAGAAGGCAAAATAGGTGTTCTTGACTGTGATCGCTTTGGTTAAGTCTCAAACTGAGGCAAATTCTGGAGTGAACAGGCGTAATGTTAGAACATCATCACATTTTAAAATTAGTATCAGAATCTTTGTGTCTGAGAAAACTGTAGCAAATAAATATAGTCTATGCACACAGATTATTTACAGACACACATACACACACACACAATGTTCGAGTTAAATCAAGAGCCCTTCAAAAGCTTAGAAGCTAGTGATCTGAGGGTTAAATATCGAGCAAACTATCTATCACTTTGTTAAGGGAGCAAGATGAAAAACTGTAGTTACATCAGGGGATATGAATAGATGTCAAATTTTGTCTGTACTAGTGATATCTATCTTCTATGTGGTCTTTTACCTTTAAGATTATTTCAATTAAACATGGTCTTGAAAAGAGTCCTTGACCCCCTGCTAATAGAGTTAAAGTATGTAATTTAGGAAAAATACATCAGAAAGTGAATCTGATCATGTCCCTGTCTATCCTAAATCCAGGTCATCGGCAGTGACATTGAGAAGGTACCTGTGCTTAATAAAATGCCTCCAGGGTGTGGTCTACCTGGTGTGATGAAAGCATGCTAATTTTGGAGTCAAGAGATCTGGGTTTAAATCCTAACTCTGAAACTCACAAGTTATATAACCATGAGCAAGTGACTTCATCTCTCCGAAATGAAATTAGTCTTACTGATTCTAAAAAACATAAGTAATTGAGAGAAATAAGCAATTCTAAAAGAAGGAAGAAAGGGTAAGAGTGTATTAAGAACCAAATAAGCAGCATAATTTTTTGCAATTAGCTACTTTTTTCAGCACATGGCTTCTGTGGTTGGTTTGTTGTTAGAATCATTACTGTTTTATCTAGTTCTATAAAATATCCCCCTGGCCATTTGTTTGATGTAATGCTTAATAGGTAAAATCATTTAGGTAGTAATCCCAATGAAAGCACCTAAGCTCAGGGTCAAAGTTTCCCTCATGACTTCCTTTACCATTTGTTTTCTTTTTATCTGTATTTGGTTTTTGCCCTTTAGGGACTTCCAATCTAGCTAGGAAGATTGGAAGGTACCAAGCCTCTCAGAGACAATTTTACCCAGCTTGCATAACTTCCCTACTTTGACTAGGATACACATTGCCAAGATACAGTGTTGTCTGTGTATTTGGGGAAATAAAATGGTTTCAAATTGAAATTTTAGTCTAGGGAAAAAAATGCTTTTGTTTAGATTTGAGTAAACATAGTTCACAACTAAATTCATTTTAAAACAACGTCAGCATGACAAGGAAAATAATATTTGCCAGGAGACTAATTGAACCTATTTGGAAGCAAAAAAAAAAATCAGTCTACTTATCAGAACTATAACTAGGAGTTATTGCACCTGGGATAAAAATGTGTTGGAAGCTTCAGAAGACAGTGAAACACAGGTCAATCTAACTGTGGATACAACTAAACCAGAAAGGGATACAGTCAGTGCCTCAGATATTCTGGATTTTTCCTAAAAAACATATTGGAGTTAAGAAGGGTGGTCTCCACAAGGGAAGGCGATGGGCCTAAAAGGATGGGGATATGAGTAGTACATAGTTATGAAGCAGCCTGGAAGTCAGATCTGGAAGTGATTACAGAAAGGAAAAGCATCATCTTGGATCAGGCACATTTGGGTCAATCCCAAATTCATTCCATACTAGTTATGGAGCTGAAAAATATCTTAACTAAACAGGAAATAAGAATAATAAAATTTGGAAGAAGCATTAAGATAAAACAAAACCACAAATAACTTGAAATATGACATAGGGTTTTGATACTGCCAACTGAGTAATATTGCTGTTATTTAATATTTGGGATTATTTTAAAGTAACTAAATCCAAATGGGAATATTTTAAAATTGCTGATACTGGATAAAATGGGTTATGTTTTCTTTTCCTGTAGCCAACAATTGCTTAATAATTCTTGCTATGACAGGGATATTATAATGTATTGATCCAGACTCAGAATTCTGATGAAGTCAATGGGGGCTGAAAGCTTGAATGGACAGTCCTTTATTCTCTGGGGTTCATTTTCTCTTGACTCTATTTTTTTCCATCCTCTCACAAGAGCTTGACGCAGATAAAGAATAAGGTGAGTGGAAAACCATATTCCACTGCATCTTAATTGAAAATATGTAATAGTGCTCTTATCACTATTTTCTCTTAAAATTTTAGACACTTTTTGTTTTCATAGAATCTTGAGACATCCCATGAAATAAAGAATAAAAAAAAGAGAAAAATAAACAATCTAACGTAATCAATCAGAACTTATTATTTAATTTGTTCTAGATAATGTGCTAAGCACAGGGGATAAAAATAAAAAGCAAAAAGCAGTCCCTACCCTCAAGGAGCTTACATTCAAATAGGAGAAAAAGCATGTACATGAATCAATACAGGCAATATAAATGCATAGTAAACAGAAGGTGACTTCATCAATGGAGTCAGTGTCCCACATTTTGAGTTTACCACTTTTCCAAAGAAGAGAGGCATAATCTTAAAAATCTTTTCTTCATGACTAAATCTGGTTATTTTAATTAAGACTGCATTCCATTTTGATGTAGTTTTGGTTCTTTCTATTTACATTGTTACATTCCTTATGCATTTTATTTTTTCTGGTTCTGTTTATTTCTTTTTGCATCAATTCATAGAAATCTTCCAAAATTTTCTCGTATTTTTCATATTGTCCATTTATTTCAGTACAGTAATATTCCAATACATTTTATTAAACCATTCCCCAATCTATGGGCATCTATTTTGTTTCTACTTCTTTGCTACTACAAAAAGTTCTTTAACAAAATATTTGGGGGGTATGAGATCTTTTTTTTCCAGCTCTGGCCTCCTCATGGCACATATCCAACTGTACAGTCTCTGGGAAAAGGAATATTTTAATCACTTTTTTAGCATAATTCCAAATTGCTTTCCAGAATGACAGAACCAATTCACAGTCTTACCAATAATGTATTAGTGTGCTTGTTTTTGAACAACAAATCTAGATTTAATTGTTCCCATGACTTGTCATCTTTACCAAGTAGATGAGTGTCGGGTGAAAGCTCAGAGTAGTTGTGATGTACATATCTCTTATGATTAGTGATTTGGAACAATTTTCCATATGGTTGTTAATAGTTTGCAATTCTTTTGAGAACTGTTTGTTCATATTCTTTGACTACTTATTCTCTGAGGAGCAGCTTGATCTTTTATATTTGTGTTATTGCCCCATATATCTTGAATATCAGACCCTCATTAAAGAATAACACTTTATTTTCATGGCACATTTTATAAAGGAGCAGAAAGTAATTATTATCATTAATTAATACTCAAAATATCCTAAAGAGGATATGGGACATATGTTATCCTACTTCTATAAAATCTGGTCTTGAAGTAAAAGATATTATAATTTGTCAAGGTCCTACTAAGAAAATAGAAGAATTTTTAGGAAGGTGGTTAAAATCTTTTTAGTCTCCCAATATTTATCACAATAAACATTACATTAATTTACAGTAGACTCTGGGGGGAGGCAGTATCATACAGTGGAAAGAACATGGAATTTGGCATCCAAGGACATGACTTTGAGTCCCTGATATTTCACTTCCTACCTGTTTGACCTAGAGCAAGCCTCTTCTCCTTTTCTAGACTTCAAGTTTCTTATTTACAGAACAGGGGAGGGGGAGACAACTCAATTGCTTCTAATGTCTCTTCCGACTATGTGATCTTAAGTAAAATATCATTAAATACTATATCTCATATTTTCCATTCACCTGACTTAAAGTACCACCTCCTTGGATTCCCTTACTGTACACTATTTCCTTTTGCAGTTTAATAATAATGTATGGGAAATGCTTCAATTCTAAATTTTTTTTATTTAATAGCATTAATAGCATCAATCTTTTCCTGATGCCAGTGGAAGTCTCCATAGAAGTATGTATGTACAACATTCATAGCAAAACAGCATTTTGTCTCAGTTATTTTTGTGTGGGAAAAAAAAATGTTCTTATTCTAATTTTATCCAGAGTGAATGGTTGGCAGCTATTAGCACTTGGAAAACATCTTTCAGTGTAGGCTAAAACAAAAGCATTCACAACTTGACATTCACTCCCACATCTACTGCAGTCCTTGTCACTGAGACACCAAAACAAATATGGAACCAGCTGGTTATTGGAGCTCAACAACTGGTTTGCACATTCTATTTTCTCAGATCATGAGGGAAGATAGTGAGAGAGGCCATGAGAGTCCTAATACCTTCTCAAAATGGCATAATATTTGACCTCCATAGGCATCTACAATATGAAATAAATTTGGGGAAAGAGTTCATAGCAGGGGAGCATAGCAGAAAGATCCCTGGAATGTAGGATCATAATATCATAGATTTAGATCTAGAAGAAACCTCAAAAGATTTTTGCCTAAATTATAAATCTGAATTCACACCATGACTCCGACACCAGTGACGTGGCTTTCCACAAAGTTATAGAACCTCAGTTTCCTTTATTGTAAAATGGGAATAGCACTATCTGCTTCCCAGAGTTGTAACTAGAAAAATGCTTTGTAAAAATGCTATGTAAATGTGAGTTATAATTTTCATGCTTAAGTCATTTTCATCAATTCTAGTGCTGAATTTTCTGACTATAATTATGTTGTGTTTGTAATTTAACAAAAAGGTAAGCTGAGACAACTCTCCAAACAAGATAACATTTATTAGCAGAGGCATGATGCCTGTCAGTAAATGTGTCTGTGGCTTGCCTCCTTTAATGCCAAAGACTGAGCAAAAGGGCAATTCCCCCTTTTATAAGTTTTGAGGAGTACAGGACAAAGAACAGAACAAGGTAGGTGACATCATGGGATTGAAGGCAACATGATTGGTTGTAGAACTGAGGCACAGGGGACAACATGATTGGTTGGAAGTTTGGGAATGGAGGCTAGCAACAATCCCTGCTTAAGAAATGCTCATTAGGGGAGGAGCCAAGATGGTGGAGTAGAAAGACTCACATATGCTAGCTCCGAACCCACAGCCCATAAATTTCCTGTAAAAAGAACTCCCCCAAAATTCTGGAGCAGTGGAAGCCACGCAGCAATGCAGTGGAGGAGATTTCTGTTCCAGAGAACCCTGAAAAACCAGCACCAAAGGTCCATGATGCACCGTACAGCGGAGCCCAGCCCTGCCCTGCCCTACCCACGTGCCCCAAGAGGAGCAGATCCAAGCAGGCTTCAGGGACGAAATCTCCAGTGGCTGCAAAGGTCCCTCCGCCCACAGGCCCTATAGGTCAGCTAGAGAGACTTCTGGGCTGGCCAAGAGGGGAGTGGGGTGTCTCCATAACTCAGGCCCCCTCGGGAGGCAGCAACAGAGGAGCAGCAGCCCGGAACTCCTGGAGCAGACAGGACCTCAGATCCATTACTGAAGATCTCCACATAAAGCCCTTGAGGAAACTGAGCCTGGGAGGCGACCCTGTCCCCACCAGAGCATCAGAACTTAAGCTCACATTGAATAGCAGCTGTGCTCGCCACTGAAAGCACTGAGGCTGGGGAGCAGCATTTGAATCTCAGACCCCAAGCACTAGTGAGGTGGGGGTGGAGAGGAATCTCAGAAGTTAAGTAACTGGCTGGGAAAATGCCCAGAAAAGGGAAGAAAAATAAGACCATAGAAGGCTATTTTCTTGGTGAACGGATGTTTCCTCCTTTCATTTCTGATGAGGAGGAACAATGCCTACCATCAGGGAAAGACATAGAAGTCAAGGCCTCTGTACCCCAAACACCCCAAATAGATATCCAATGGGCTCAGGTCATGGAAGAGCTCAGAAAGGATTTTGAAAATCAAGTCAGACAGGTGGAGGAAAAACTGAGAAGAGAAATGAGAGAGATGCAAGAAAAGCATGAAAAACAGGTCAATACCTTTGCTAAAGGAGACCCAAAAAAATGCTGAAGAAAATAACACCTTGAAAAATAGTCTCACTCAATTGGCAAAAGAGGTTCAAAAAGTCAATGAGGAGAAAAATGCTTTCAAAAGCAGAATTAGCCAAAAGGAAGAAGAGGTTCAAAAGCTCACTGAAGAGAATAGTTCTCTCAAAATTAGAATGGAACAGATAGAGGCTAATGACTTTCTGAGAAACCAAGAAATCACAAAACAAAACCAAAAGAATGACAAAATGGAAGAGAATGTGAAATATCTCATGGGAAAAACAACTGACCCGGAAAATAGATCCAGGAGAGAAAATTTAAAAATTATGGGACTACCTGAAAGCCATAATCAAAAAAAGAGCCTAGACATCATCTTTCATGAAATTATCAAGGAAAACTGCCCTGATATTCTAGAACCAGAGGGCAAAATAAATATTCAAGGAATCTACCGATCACTGCCTGAAAGAGATCCAAAATTATTTGAATGCAGGTGTGAGATAACAGTCCAGACTTTAGTACAGCAAATCAGACATTCCTGAAGCATAACTTGGTGGTGTAAAGATATTAGGTCCAACTCCCTTTCATTCACACATATCCTCCAGTTAAATTCCTTGAGGCAAGAATAGATCAATGATTACAGGAGAACTGAGTTTTTAAACTTTAAATTATATCACTACAGGTCAGTTGAATCTCTGAGCTAAGTTCAGAGGCAAAGAATAATGACTTGAGTAGTTAAGGAACAAAATCAATTATTTTTAAATAAGATCAATATAAAAGGATGGAGAATCAATTCAATCTTCTCAATTACCTCATATTAAAATAGTGGTTCCTAGAGGTCAACATGGCTATAAATTCAAAGAGATCACAGCTGTAGAATTCCTTTTCCCTACTTAGTGCTATGTGACGTGCCATGTTCTCTTTCTATAAACCCTCTCTATTATTGTTGATTTCATTAGCTTCCAATTTTCTTCTCCATAAAGAAAATTCTAATAGCTATCCTTTTTTCTCCCAATTCTGCATGAAGTAATGGAATTGTTAAAAAAGCAATTCATTTAGAATCAGAGGATCTGAGTTTGAATCTTGACTCTGCCACTTTATTCCTTTGCCTTCTTTGGTAAGCGATATCACTTTAGTTTTCTCATCTATAAAATGAGGGGTTCGAACTTGATAACTGCACAGGTCCCTTTCAAACATAAATCTATAAGCCAGTCATTCCTACCTACTTATTGGGTATTCCCCAAGAGATGTCAAGTATGCCTCTTGAACTGAACATGTTCAAAACTGCATTTATCATCTTTCCTCCAAAGTCACCCAACTTTTGAACTTCTTTGTTTCTCTCAAGGGCATTCATTATCATCCTTTCTGTCACTCAGATTCCCATCTTTGACTCTTCATTCTCCATTTCCTCTCAATATCTAACCAGCTCCCAAGCCTCTTTGGTTCTACCTCTATAGCAGTGGTGTCAAAGTCAGATAGAAATGGCAGCCACTAAACAATACATATGGATGCCTACAACATAATTGACTTAGAAAATGACGCTTTGTAAATTTCTGCTTTATTAATACATGAACACATTAAAATCAGATAGAAACTACATTTAAATTGGGTTCAAGTCACATTTGGGAGTGCCATGGGCTACGTACAACCTCTTATTCCTATCCAACCCTTTCTGTCTACTCACATGATCATCTCCCTAGTTTAAGTGCTCATGTCTTCTCATCTAGACTATTGTAGTAGCTTCCCATTTGACTTCCCTCTTACACCAGTCTAGACTGTTAGAGATAATAGAGATAGCATCACCTCTCAGATTGCCACAAAGTACTGAAAGCAAGTCACTGAGCTTTTGTCCCTGTGTTAATCACACTTTCCCCAGATTGGATGAAAAAAAAATTGAGTCCGATATTTTTTAAAGCCTTCTGTTCAGCTATATAGAAATAAAGGTAAACAAGGGATACCAGTGTGCAGCAATTTTAAAAGGAAATGTTTCCCTAAGGATAACTGAGAGTTGACTTATATTAAAAGGAAACCAAGGAACTGATTTATCAGTCAGTCAAAAAGTATTAAGTACATTAAACTGTCTTGGCAGATGACTTAAACCAGGTTGAGGGTAACCCTTTATTGAGTGAGGGGGGGATATCTACCCCAAACATGAGAAGACTGTTGTTCCAGTGGGCCAGGAAGGGGACTGAAGCATGCACTGTGGAGCGTTTAGAGTTTGGTCCAACATCAGAGGTCATGGTCATCTGCTGCATCCCAGGTCATCATCAATCATCCTGATTTTTATCCTGCCACCAGTCTTTGATGACTCTGAAAGACAGAGTGAGGCTGATGACTTTGTGCAACTCTGCCTCACTTAAATCCAATTCATGCACAAGTCAAGACATCACCTTATGATATCGTTGGTCCTCTTCAAAACTAAAGAGAAGAACAAATAACAAGACAAATTGGAGATAACAAACAAAATGACAGTTCTAGCATTAAGGGGGACCATGGAAGGCTTCTTGTAAAAGTGAGACTTTAGCAGGTACTTAAAGGAAGCCAGAAAAGTCAGGAAACATTGCAGGCATGGAGTCAAAAGATGGGGTATCTAGTGAGAGTTGCAGAAAGGATAAGAGTGTCACTGGATCACAGAATACATAGTGGGAATTGAGGAAGTCTTCGGTACCTAAGATCCTCAGTAGCTGGTAGTAATTTTGCCATTTAAGGAGAAACAGGTCAAGAACAATGTCTAATTTTTCATTTCTTTTCTCAAAAAATATATGTGATCGACATTTTTTAGGACAAAAGGAGACCACCTCTTTAGGCTAAATGTACCATGGCTAGAATGAGAGGTAAAGGTAAAGTGGTGCTGGATCATGGGATTTAGAGCTGGACTTAGGATTTAGAGCCACTGAGATCTTGTAGCCTGACCCTCTCATTTAATAGGTAGGAAAATTGAGTCTTGGAGACATGACCAGGTTCATGTAGGGAGTAACGAGCTATCCAGGACCCAGAGATTTTAAGTGGCTTCCTCCACCCTTATCTGCATACATACACAACATTCTAGGGCATAGTGAATTCACTCGAATCTAAAAATGCTAAGGCATTTTAGTCATTTAACTAATTATTTCTTTTCTTTTTCCACATTCCTCTTTTCCTACTTTCCCATGACGTGACACACCCACTCCCCAATTCTCTGCCCTGAAGAAGGTACAAAGGAAATGATGCTTCAGCAGACTGTCCTCCCTACAAGGGTAGCAAGATAAATAAAGGTTTAGGCATTTGTAGCAAGAGAGTGACAACATAGCCTGAGGCACTGTCAGCACCACCCAGTCTGTGCCAGAGAGAGGCTCCGAGTGCCATTGTGTCCATGCCAATTTACCACATGGTCTCATCTTGAAGTCGTCTCAATGTGTCTGGTGGTTTCTAAACTTCATACACAAGCTTATCATGGGGACAATATGACTGGCTGGAGTGAGAGTCCAAGAGTGGAATCTAATCTAAAATCCATTCAGCTCACAAGTAAAAATTAGGTAAATCTCAGAATTTCTCCATGTGTCTTTATTAAGAAATATAAGGATTTGATTCCTATGGGAATCTTGTGAGAAATACATGGGAGACCAAGTAGCTAAAGCATTTTTAACTCGTGCAAAAACTGAGACACACATAAAAAGAAATCTAACTTCATTGTTTGTATTTGGCGATATAGTGGGTTTTTTTTAATCTTTCATTGATAATTTATAAAAATTGTTCAAATTTGGTTGAGCTTCTGAAATCTGACCCCTTTAAACATGTATGACCCAGTCAGCACAAAACAAAATCTTTCAAATTACTTCTGATTTTTCCCTAATCTTAATCTTCTAAAGTCATGCAGCTCCTGACAAAGCCAAATAAAGAAATGAGATGATTGCCATTATACCAGTGTGTGAGTGTGTGCATGTGGATGTGTGTGTGTAGAGATATATAGTCTTTTGGGGAATATCTGTGGCAAGTGGATAATTGTTCTGAGTGCCCCTGTATTTTTATATCAACTTTCCTGTCATAATTTGTGAATTAGATGGGCTTTCCTTTTCTGCATTGTTCTTTTTTAAATTTTCTGATTTGTTTATTTAGGCTTTCTAACTGGTATCCCTGGTTGGCTAGTCTACTGAATCCTTCCATGACTTCCTTGGCATATTTTGATCAGTACATGAGCTAGGGTAAGATAAACCTGAGTTTGATTCTCATCTCCCGAACTGGGTGATCACGGGAAGCATCTCAAAGTTTCAGTTTCTTCATCTGCAAAACAACAACCTTATAAGGTTGTTGCAAAGCTCAGATTAGACTATATATGTATAGTGATTCGCAAAGCACTATGTAAATGCCATCTATATTATTATCATTATTTCTATTTCGCATATGTAAAATGGGATTTCTCTCTTCAGTGCTTGATACTATATATTAAAGGGTTTTTAAATCCTCAGAAAGTAGAAGAATGTTTGGTCAATGAGCCTGGTCTAGGCTGACTCTGACTATGTTATAGTTGCGGTCCTTAAGTGGATGTTTGAAAATAGCAATTTACCTAAGTGCTAATTAGAAATATCACAGGAGGGAAGAGGGAAATTGATTAGGGATGGGGTACTAGAAAAGGGGGAAGCTCAGAACTAATTGATTAATTAATGAGAGGGATATTGCAGTTTAGTAATTAACAAAGAATTATCCAAACATTCCCCTTGATGGCTTTAAAACCGAGAATGAGAATGAGTAAGGACAATGAACTTGTAGCAGGTGGAAAGAGGTGTGATTGGCTCACTAAGGCCGCATTTGAGGAGGATCAATACAGAGGTATAGATTTAATATCAAAAGTGGCAGTGATCATTTTCATAGGATCAAGGATCTAGGTACTCCCCTGGCCAGCCTTCTCATTTTCCCCTTTGGAAAGTGAGACCTAAAGAGATTTAATGACTTCTAGAGAGTGAGTGGCAAAGCTGAGATTCAAACACAGAACTTCTGATACAAAATTCAATATGATTCTCATTGCACCAATCTACCTAGCAATGGTAATGTCAAGAACATTAGTGGTGGGGGAGGAGCCAAGATGGCGGAGTAGAAAGACTCACATATGCTAGCTCCGAATCCACAGCCCATAAATTTCCTATAAAAAGAACTCACCACAAATTCAGGAGCACTGCAAGCCATGCAGAAACACAGTGGAA
Source organism: Bettongia penicillata ogilbyi (assembly GCA_023548195.1). Taxonomy (NCBI): domain Eukaryota; kingdom Metazoa; phylum Chordata; class Mammalia; order Diprotodontia; family Potoroidae; genus Bettongia; species Bettongia penicillata. The sequence goes on along the minus strand of JAJHZJ010000243.1, from coordinate 391,272 downwards.
GAGATTTCTGTTCCAGAGAGCCCTGGAAAGCCGTCCCCAGGGGACCATCATGCTCCGGACAGAGGACCCCACCCCTGTGCTGCCTTGGCTGCGTGGCCCCTGAGGAGCAGATCCCAGCAGGCTTCAGGGAAGGAATTTCCAGTGGCCGAGAAGGTCCCTCCACCCACAGGTGCTCCAGGTCAGTGACAGAGACTTCTGAGCTGGCTGAGAGGGGAACTGGGTGTCTCCATGACTCAGGCCCCCTCGGGAGGCAGCGTCAGAGGCAGCAGCAGAGGCAGTGGTGGCCCGGAGCTCCCGGAGCAGCAGGCAGGAGCTCAGGGCCATTACTGAAGGTCTCTGCATAAACCACCTGAGGGAACTGAGCCTGGGAGGCAGCCCTGCCCCCACCCAAGCACCAGAACTTAAGCTCATATTGAATAGCAGCTGCTCCCACCGAGGAAAGCGCTGAGGCTGGGAAGCAGCATTTGAATCTCAGACGCCAAGCACTAGTGAGGTGGGGGTGGAGAGGAATCTCAGAAGTCAAGTAACTGTCTGGGAAAATGCCCAGAAAAAGGAAGCAAAATAAGACCATAGAAAGCTACTTTCTTGGGGAAGAGATGTTCCTTCCTCCTTTCATTTCTGATGAGGAAGTACAATGCTTGCCATCAAGGAAAGAGGTGGAGGTCGGGGCCTCTCTATCCCAGACATCCCAGAGGGATGTCCAGTGGGCTCAGGCCATGGAAGAGCTCAAAAAGGATTTTGAAAATCAAGTTAGACAGGTGGAGGAAAAACTGGGAAGAGAAATGAGAGAGATGCAAGAAAAGCATGAAAAACGGGTTAATACCCTGGGAAAGGAGATCCAAAAAAATGCTGAAGAAAATAACACCTTGAAAAATAGGCTCACTCAATTGGCAAGAGTGGTTCAAAAAGCCAATGAGGAGAAGAAAGCTTTCACAAGCAGAATCAGCCAAATGGAAAAAGAGGTTCAAAAGCTCACTGAAGAGAATAGTTCTCTCAGGATTAGAATGGAACAGATGGAGGCTAATGACTTTCTGAGAAAACAAGAAATCACCAAACAAAACCAAAAGAATGAAAAAATGGAAGAGAATGTGAAATATCTCATGAGAAAAACAACTGACCTGGAAAATAGATCCAGGAGAGACAATTTAAAAATTATGGGACTACCTGAAAGTCACGATCAAAAAAAGAGCCTAGACATCATCTTTCATGAAATTATCAAGGAAAACTGCCCTGAGATTCTAGAACCAGAGGGCAAAATAAGTATTGAAGGAATCCATTGATCACTGCCTGAAAGAGATCTAAAAAGAGAAACTCCTAGGAACATTGTGGCCAAATTCCAGAATTCCCAGGTCAAGGAGAAAATCTTGCAAGCAGCTAGAAAGAAACAATTCCAGTATTGTGGAAATACAATCAGGATAACACAAGATCTAGCAGCTTCTACATTAAGGGATCAAAGGGCGTAGAATAGGATATTCCAGAAGTCAAAGGAACTAGGACTCAAACCAAGAATCACCTACCCAGCTAAACTGAGTATAATACTTCAGGGGAAAATATGGTCTTTCAATGAAATAGAGGACTTTCAAGCAGTCTTGATGAAAAGACCAGAGCTGAAAAGAAAATTTGACTTTCAAATACAAGAATGAGAAGAAGCATGAAAAAGTAAACAACAAAGAGAAGTCATAAGGGACTTACCAAAGGGGAACTGTTTACATTCCTACATGGAAAGACAATATTTGTAACTCTTAAAACTTTTCAGTATCTGGGTAGTTGGTGGGACCACACACACACATACACACACCACACACACATGTACATGCATGTGCACACACACATGCATGCACATACAGAGACAGAGAGCACAGAGTGAATTGAATAGTATGGGACCATATCTTAAAAGAAATTAAGGTAAATGGTGAGAGAGAAATGTAGTGGGAGGAGAGAGGGTGAAATGGAATGGGGTAAATTATCTCTCATTCAAGAGGGCAAGAAGGAGGCTTTTTAGTGGAGGAAAAAGGAGGAGAGCTGAGAAAAAAACATGAAGGTTACCCTCATCACATTTGACTAAAGGAAGGAATAAAATGCACACTCATTTTGGTATGAAAACCTATCTTACAATACAGGAAAGTGGGGGAGAAGGAGATGAGCAGGGTGGGGGGGATGATGGAAGGGAGGGCAATGGGAGAAGGGAGCAATTTGAAGTCAACACTCTTGGGGAGGGACAGGATCAAAAGACAGAATAGAAACAATGAGGAGCAGGATAGGATGGAGGGAAATAGAGTTAGTCTTACACAACACAACTGTTATCGAAGTCATTTGTAAAACTACGCAGATATGGCCTATATTGAATTGCCTGCCTTCCCAAAGGGAATGAGTGGGGAGGGAGGGATGAGGAGAATTTGGAACTCAAACTTTTAGGAACAACTGTTTAGTATTGTTCTTGCTACTAGGAAACAAGAAATACAGTTAATGGGGAATAGAAAGTCATCTGGTCCTACAGGACAAAAGAGAAGATGGGGACAAGAGAAGGGAGGGATGATAGAAGAGAGGGCAGATTGGTGATAGGGAAAATTAGAATGCTTGGTGTATTGGGGTGGGGGAGGGGACAAATGGGGAGAAAATTTGGAACCCAAGATTTTGTGAAAATGAATGTAAAAAGTTAAATAAATAAATTTATATTTTAAAAAAAAGGAACATTAGTGGTAGGTCATCCTGGTTACTGGATTCACATGGCTCTGGAGGAGAAATGAGGCTGGTGACTTCCACAGCCCTCCCTCACTCAAAACAAAGTCAAGTGCAAATCATGTCATCATTTTTCTGATGGCATGGTCTTCTTAATCAATGAAGGATGAACACACACATGGCAGTAGGGAAAACAGGAGCAGGAATGAGGAGGGTATGTGTAAAGGACTGACTGGAACAGATGTGCCATGATGGAAGGCTATGACAAAGTAGATAGCTCTCTCTCCTTTCCTCTCTCTCTTCCTCTCTCTCTTTTCTTCTTTCTCTCATCTCTCTCTTTCTCTCCATATATAATACATATGTGTATGAATGTATATGTATGTATGTAATTATTGTTATTATTTGCTGTTACAGACCTGAAAATGATTACCAGGAATTCTATTCTCTAAACCCATATATGACCATCAGGGAGCATATGAGAAGGTTCATACTGTGTGATGAGAGTAAGACAGGTAAGGAAATAAACAAAAGAGCAGTACAGTTACATCAATCTACAACTGAATGAAGAATGTCTCATCGTAGTCTGAGATATTTTCCAAAGTATTTCCCAGAAACCAGAGGAAGCCACTTTTGAACAGGGGCATTAATGCCTACCTAGCTTCTTATAAAATGACAGGGCCTGAAATTACCTTTCTGTGTAATTAAAAGTTCAGTCAATAACCACTTATTTGTAATGAAGGGGTAAGAGCCTCAGTTTGACTTTTAGTTATAATCTTCTTTCTCCACCACATCTTCTAGTAGGGCAACCAGCAAGAAATAGATTGAACTGGCTTCAGTTCTGATTTATTTTCTTTCCTTCTCTAAGGGAGGTATTAATATGCAAAGAAATGCCCCCAAAAGTCAGCAGTCTGCTTAAAAGAGAAAATGGAATTAGCCAGAGATGATACACAAGCTATCTGGCTAGCCTCTGGGTATGTCATGTCATTTGACTCTGTTAAGGAAACTGCTGATTTAGTTAGTTCCAAATCCCACTTAAAAAAAAAAAAAGCTGAGTTAATATACCTTTACTATATCAAGAAAGACTTTCCCACCATAACTTGGCTCTTTCAGAACAAAACACTATAAATGTCTGGTATCTATATAATTTGTTTTCAACTATAACAAAAAAATCCCTGTGATATTCGGTCCAGCTGTCACATTTGCTCATTTGCTGCCAGTTATCACTTACTTAGAAAAGGTTTTACTTTCCCCTTACATTTCCTCCCCTTCCTTGCTCTCCCCTCCTCTCCTCCTTTTTCCTCTTCCCTCCTCTTCCTTTTTCTGTCTCTCTCTGTCACATTCTTTGTCTCTCTATCTATATTTCCATTTCTCACTCTTTGTCTCAATCTCTCTGTCTTTTCTCTCTTTTTGTCTGTCTCAATAGCTTAAGTGGCCACTCAGTGTACCCAGATGTTCTTTTTAGCTATGTCTAGACTGATTTTAGGATGATTTCCTGCAATCCTTTCCTCACTTTCATTTCTCTCACACACTAAAAGATTTGCTTCTCCTTTCTTTCTATCAGTTTTTGTCTTGATTGAATACATCAGCAATAATCCCATTCTCAGACTCACAAGCAGCAGAATTTATTAAATAATTCTCTGGGAATCTTCCAAAAGCTTCCCACGGTCTTAGAAATATTATTCTCCCTGCCACATCTGTTACAGTATGCTTTAATCACATTCTTTCTACACCATGAGTTGCAAAGCAATGAGTGTACCTCATTAAATCAAGAAACGTTAAGAGTTGGAGTGGTGTGATAACTTCTAATTGAAAAGGGTGAGGAGTGGAGGGCTACTAAGCCCATGTGTATGTCAAATACACAAATTGCAGTTTCCAACTGAGAAGTCTAGGTGGACTGCCTTTGCTTTGGGAACAGTTCTCTTTGGCCTATCCAAGCAGAGCGGAATGAAGTGACATACCAAGCTAATATTTCTGACTTGACTGCAAGAATATGGAGGAAGGTTTGAGTATATGCCTGCCCATAGGTCAGAGAAAGTGGCTGCATAGCTCATCATGGTTTTATCTGACTCTTCTTGAAAATAAGTTTGGAGTATCAACAAGAAAAGCAACAGGCAAGGGTGGCCAGAAAATGAGAGCTCATCCTTAGGTAAATGCTCGCTTCATCAGCTACCTTTTCAAGGGCTTGTATTGGCTTCTTGCCTCCACAAAGAGAAGGCTTACACAGAGAGGTAGCAGCAGGGTAGCTGGAAGAGCAGGAGTGAAGGAAGGATAAGATGTACATGCTCTTTTTGGAACCTTGTTCTGAAGCTACTACCAGCTTCATTTTTACCCTACCACCACTACCATGGCCAATGCAAGATCTACACAGGCTAAGGGACTTGGGAATATGTCATAAATCCACCAAAAGTAGATACTGGGCCTCTGAGGTCCTTTCCAGGTCTAAAGATAATAGTTCTAAAAACTAATTGATCCTACCACAATGTGCCCTTCCATACACCAACACATGAAGAACCCCTTGGGTGTCTTAGTAAATGTCTGTTGAATTGAATTAAATATATTCATAAAGCATGCCGTAAGAGAGTGCTACAAAGAATTTCTAAGGGCAAGTGATCCCTATTGAACTTTGCTTTTACCCTACACTTTACCTTCTTTTGTTACTCTTTTCTTCCACTCTTCCTGGAGATAAGTTTTTAAAAAATGCTAGTTATGTTACATATCTCAAATGAGATAACATATATTAAATGTTTAATAAACCTATATAAGTACCACATAAATGATAGTTGTGACTATTATTTTCATTATTATTATCAATTACATCCCACACTTCTACTAAAACTGATAGTAAATGCTTAATTGTCCTCAGGGCTAGTCCCAATAATTTTCCATCTAAATCAGAATTTCTGAAACATTTTGTGTCATGGACTCCCATGGAAGTGACCCATTATCAGAATAAAGCTTATTGCCTACATTCACAATAGATGGAAACACTAAATTTCAATTAGAGGTTAATGAAACTAAAGATGCAATTTTTTTTTCCCATCCATATTCCTGGACCACCTGAAATCTATCCTTGGATCTTTTGGAAGTGTGGAGTCCAGGTTAAAATTTGGTTTAAATTTAGAAGACTAAATCATCCAGGGCCATTGCCGGTAATATGACAAATTAGCCCAGTCATTTGTAGGTCACAGCATCACATTCTTTTCTAGTTTGAGAAGAAAGAAAATTTGCCATTGACTACTCCTATTTCAGAGAGAGACCCAAATTCTCTGCTTCTTGATTATTCCTAAGGAGGGCTTCTCTATATGAGTTGATATCATCTCACTCCGATTCAATGTCAGATAATCAGACTAGTCTTAATTATAGCGATTTTTTTTTAAAAAGCGTATCAATATTCTTTTCCCCTCCCCTTCATCCCCCTTCCAGGGGGACAAAGCACTTTTCAGATATATGGCCTCACTATATTCATGATCCATATGGAGTACAGACCAATAAATCGAGGCATAAGGAACATAGATGACTTGGCCAAACCAATGGTCTATTTACCAAGCCACTCACATTTCATATTTCTTACTCATTTGGAGTAATGGAATTTTGTAGTGAGATTGACATCAAGGAAATTGACCAATTAAAAAGAAAAAGAGGAACTTAAAAGTTGCAACAATAACTAGAAAGTACATGCTCAACAGTCACTAAGTGTTGCTCATGTGAACATCTCTGAAAAAGTGCTCACAAAGTTCAGATCATTTGTGATGTACCTTGTAGAAAAATTCTTGCTTAGCCTTTAAAACACACTAAATCCAGCTTCTCAAGACTACACTGATTTTTACCTATTGTAGATGATTTCCTGATAGCACAAATCTTATGCTCCTTCTTCAGGAAAAGAATCTAAAGAATTGGACAAAAATCTGCTATCTACCCCTCATCAAAAATGATATAATAGCAATGCCTGGACATACCTTGAATATGATAAGTATGATTTCTGGAATATCTTTTCATGTGAGTAATTCTTGAACAAAAGTTGATTATTGCAACAGTTTTCAGTACAGATTCAGTTGCTCTAAAAAGAAATTTTAAAAAAAATTTAGAAAAAGTATATAATAGAAGGTGTCATTTTTCACTTATTTGTATTGAAAGACTAGGTGGGGGAAGGACAGTGAAGCCTGCCTGATGGTCTTCTAGTGATTTTAATAAATGTCTGTTACTCCATATAATGATGTGGGTTATATATTAATGCTAGGTTTGAATGTCAAATTACCAAAAATTGCTCTTTGTTTCAGACTCTTCCACCCTATTAGACTGTTTTGAAATTTCAGGAAATCTAACCTTTTAATCATACCTCCAAGAAAAAGTGTGGAACCTTCTCCTTGTTTTTAAGGAGGGGAGAATGTAATTGATATAATAGTGATAGAAGGAAGCTATTACTCTCAGGTTGAAAAAAAAAAATCAACCGTGCAAATACAAGATGTGACTACATAGTGTTTATGTGAAAAGACCTGTGGGAGGTGAGGAGAGAAAGGGAGTGGTGATGGACCACAAAGTCAAGATGAGTCTGCAGTGTGGGTTATCAGCCAAAAGAGCAAATGTAACTTTAAATTATGCCAAGAGAAGCACAAAGTCCAGGACACTGGAGGTAACATGTCTATTGTATTCTGCCATGGACAGGCCACATCTGGAATGTGTTTCCAAATCTGAATGTTGACAAGCTAGAGCATGTCCAGACGAGGGGACCTAAAATCATGCCATGTGTGGATAAATTAAAGAAACTAGGTATGTTTAGCTTAGAGAAAAGATTTGCAAGGGGGAGATGGAAGAACGACACAAACAATGGCAATTTTCAGATATGTGAACGTTTAATTAGTGGACATTAGTTCTACTTAGTTCCATTGGTCAGAGTCAGCCAACCAACAAACATTCATTAAATTCCCACTATGTGCCAGGAACTACGCAAAATTCTGAGGATACAAAGAAGGGCAAAAGACAGTCTGCTCTCAAGGAGTCCAATCTAATGGAGGAGACAACATGTCAATAATTATGTACAAAAAATATGAGTGTGTGTATGTATGTATCTATACATTGGAATAATCAACAGAAGGAAGGCATGAGCATTAGGAAGACTGAAAAAGGCTTACTTTTGATGCAATTTAAGCTGAAACTTGAAGGAAGCTAGGAAAACTGGAAGCAGAGGTGAGAAAGAAGATAATTACTGAAAAGGAGGAGATCCAGTCAAAGTGCCTAGAGTAAGGAGGAGTATAGTACACCATGAACATTAAAGGGGTCAGTGTCATTATGTGGGAGAATATATGGTGGTGGTGGTATTAGGGGCAGAGAAAGTAAGGTGTAAGAAGAATTGAAATAGGTGGGGAAAGGTTACAAGGAATTTTGAACTCCAAATAAAAGATTTTACTTGACCATAGAGGTGATAGGGAGCCATTGGAGTTTATAGAATAAAGAATGACCTGATCAGACCTGATCTTTAGGAAAATCAATTTGGCATCTGAGTAGAGAATGAACTAAATTGGAGAGATACTTGTAATAGCAAACTATTAAATTAATCCAGGAAGAGGAGATAAGGGCCTGAACCAGGGAGGTAGAATTGGAGAGAAGAGAACATATACAAGAGAAGCTGTGAAGGTAAAATCGGCAAGACTTGGCAACAGGTTGTTTATGAGGGATAAGAGAGATAAGGTGAGGAGCGAAAGATAACATCTAAGTTGTGAGCCTGGGTGATTGAGGGGATGGTAATGCACTCTACAGTAATAAGACAGTTTGGAATGGGGAAGGATTCAGAGGAACAGATGATTTCATATTTGGAGATGTTGAATTTAAGATATCTATGGGAAATCCCATTTGATATATCTAATACCAATAGGCTCTTGGAGAAAGAGGCAAAACTGGAGGTCAGGAGAGAGGTTAGGACTGGTTAAGTAGATTTGAAAATCATAAGCAGCAGAAGTGATAATGGAATTCTTGGCAGCTGATGAGATTATCAAGCAAAATAGTATAGAAGGAAAAAAAAGAAGAAGGCCCAAGTTAGAGCTCTGGGAACACTCACTATTTCCTAGACTAAGATCCAGGAAGAAAACTGAGAAGTGGTCCAAGAGGTAAGAGAAGAACCAGAGGAGAATAATGCCACAGAAAACTAGAAAGAAGAGAGTGTCAAAGACAGGAGGATGATTGATGGTGTCATAGTCTACAGAGAGCTTTTAAAAAAGAAAGATGGAAATCAAAAAAAAATCCATTGATTTGGTAGCTACATCATAGGCAACTCTAGAGAAAAGTCCTACTGTAGAGAGGTAAGAGAATAAGAGGAAAGAAAGTAGAGGTATCCATTGAAAATGTCCTTCTCAAGGAGGTTAGCCACAAAAGAGAAGAGAGATATGGGATAATAGCTAGTTCATGGATGGATCAAGTGAATTTTTTGAGAAAAGGAAAGACGAGGGTATATATTTGTGGCAATAGGGAAGCAGTCAACAAGTGGAAAAATTGAAGGGAGAGAATAGGGATGATGAAAAAGACAATTGACTAGAGGAGAAGAGATAAAATGAGATCACTTGTACGTGCAGAGAAGTTTGCCTTGGCAAGAAGAAAGGCTATTTCTTCTTTTGAGGCTGACGGAGAAAAAAAGGCAGAAGGCAATTGAGGGATATAAGATGAAGAGGAAGGGAGAAGAGGAAGCTCTCCAGAAATAGTCTGTATTTTTCAATAAAATACAAAGGCATGTTCTCAGCTGAGAAAGAAGGGTGGGGGGGAGATGCTTGGAAATCTCATTGTGGTGAGTGGGATAATGGGTCATGTAGGTAGATAACAAAGGAATGGCTTGCCATAGTGAGGTCCCTGTTGAAATTATGTAACATAAATTTGTAATGGATCCGGTCAGCAGTTTTCTGTTTGTCTCTAGACTTTTTCAACAGCATGTAAATAGGACAAAGGTAGTGGATGATAGGAGTAATGCCAGGCTGAGACCAGGCAGGGCAAGAACAGTGATAAGATAAGAAGGCAAAAGATTGGAGAGAAGATATTGTGAAGATAAACTGGCTCACCATGAGGTCAAGACAGGGCAAGAAGGAGAGTGTAGCCAGTGCAGGGTTAATGGCATGGGAAAGAACTAAAGGGTTAAGTGGTTGAAGGCCACAAGGAAAGCGAAGAGCAAGGTTTGGAGTTGCAAGGCAGAGAGAGATGTGAAATGACAAGAAATTATGATCATATAAAGAAACTTCAAAGTTCACAAATGTGGGAAGCTGTGCATTTTGAAGTGCTAGTAAGATTGAGGATATGACCATCTCTGTGTGAAGTCCGGGTGGAGCACAGCAGTAGGACATGGGAAATAAATATATTGAGGAACTGGGGGTTAGGATGGCTGAGAGAGTGTCACTGTGTATGTTGAAATCCCCTAGCATAAGTGCAGAAGCTGGGGAGAAGAGAAAAACTGAGTCAAGCATTGAATCCACTGAGGAAGGAAGGGAAGTATCCTAGGGGCTGGGTGACAACAGTTAGTAGAATTTTGATTGGGTGGTAACTATGGATTGAATGAACATCAAAGGAGAAGGGCTACTTACTGACTGGTAGTGGTAGGAAGAGCACCTGGAAGTGGCAATGGAAAGCAAGGAGCATTTCAATTCCCCTCCTCAACCAGCGAGTAAGTTGAGAGTAATTAGAGCAAATGTTTTGAGTGCTAGAAAGAAGGCTAAGAAAGTTGTGCCATCAGGGGTGAGCCAGGTCTCAGTGAGAGCCAAGAGCTAGAAGGAGTGATATAGAACAATCTTTGAGATGAAAGTACATTTGCTACTTATGGTACAGGCATTCCAAAGGGCACTGCTGAAGAAGTAGGTATTTTTAAAATAGAACATTAAGGGTAATCGAAATAAGGGATCAAGAAGTGTGAGGAGAACAAGTTTTAAATAATGAAACATGGGATGTCAAAATCACTGGAATGGAGAGGTTGTAACTGGGTAGAAGGCTGATATTCCCTGAGGAATGTGTTCAGTGAAGTTGTCAATATCCCTAGTGATTTGACCTTAAGGTGTAATCTTCTTTAAATGTTAGGTAGTTCAAGCAAGAGGACCAGGGGAGCCCATGGAATGGTGTTCCTCTTCTTACCTTACAAGCAAGCCATTCCAGGTCAGATCAGGAGACAGAGAGGGAGCATGATAGAATGACACTTCTCTCCATCCAGGCCAATGAGGTAACAGGAAGGAAGCATGATGGAATGGTGTCTCTGCTTCCTACAAGAAGGATCACTATAAGTAGGTTGAGTAGATCTGTCCGTGAAGAGATAGAATCAAGAAAATTGAAATGAGATAGGTTTCTGCTCAACTTAAGGATAAAGATTCACATTTCTTTAAATGTATAAACTTTTCCTTCTCTTGTCTATCTTCTGATTATCCCCGTTCTGACTCTTTCTTTTTGGTTCTTGTTCTCAAATTTAGTGGGGCAAGAGAGTCACTGGAATGAGTCTGAGAAGGTCAGAGAAGTCCACTAGAAAGAACTGATATATTATACCAGTTTCTGTATTAGAAAACATTGAATTAGCTAGTTTTGAGACCCTGTGGGTCAATGGGAAGAAAGCTGAGTTTTGAATGAGAATATCTGGAATGATATTTGAACTCTGTCACTTGGTGACCTTGGGCAAATCCTTTCACATCTGCAAATGGACATCTTCTTTTGTAAAATGAGAGGGTTGAACCAGATCATCACTTCAGGCTTTAAATCTTTGACTCAATGATGTGGGTTGGAATCACAGATTTAGAGTTAGAAGGGATATTACAGGTTGTCTAGTCTCAACTAAATATTTTACTAATTAACTTTATAGCATATCACAGTTCCTAACACATAATAAGTACTTAATGGGGCAGTTAGGCTGTTATTGTTTGCCCTTCATCCTTGAAGAGGACCATGAATGACATTAGGAAGATGATGCCATGACTTGCAAGTAAATTGGATTTAAGTGAGGGAGTCACTGCAATGTCACCAGCCTCACTTTCTTCCTCTGGAGTCATAGGGGTCCAGTGGCAAGATATAAATCAGGACAACTAGAAGTTGGGCAGCTAGGTGGTGCAGTGGGTAAAGCACCAGTCCTGGAATCAGGAAGACCTGAGTTCTAATGTGACCTCAGACACTTACTAGTTGCATGACCTTGGCCAAATCATTTGATTGTGTTTGCTGCCTCAGTTTCCTCATCTGTAAAAATTAGAGTGAAATGGTAAACTTCCTGTATCTTTGCAAAGAAAACTCCAAATGGGGTCATGAAGAATAGGTGAATGACTGAACAACCTCAAAGTGCTTAATAAATGTGCCTTTTTTCATTTGTTCACGATTTGAACCAATATCTTGACCCAGTACCTATGTGTTGTATGAAACTAACCTTTGACATTTTATTTAAATGATCTGGTCTTGAGTTCCTGATGTATGAAACAATGACTTGCATCCTTTGACCACAGTGATCTCTTCTAGACCTTTCAGCCATAAGTATAATCATTCTTAATCTTAAGTAATGATCTTAGGTACTGATCTTAAGGTACTGATCTCTTCCCTTTTACCTGAAAAAGAAATAATAGAGAAGTTGACAGTAGTAGAGATTATATCAGCGTTTTCTATACAATACATACCCAGAAAATATTGATGGTTAACTGTTGCCAAGATGGAAGAAAAAAAAGTAAATTTTCTGAAACAAACTGTAGTTGGAAATTACTTTGAAACTACTCTTTCCACAACTTCTTGTAAATTTTCTGCAACCACTTTGAAAAACCCCAATTTAGTAGATACGACACCCAACAGTAGAAAGAGGTTCTGTGACCTAGAACACAGCAACTGAATGTCGATTTCTTCATTTGTAAAATAAGAATAAAAATAAATCTTAAAAATGTCAAAAGTCACTGTAGGAAAGATTAAAAGTGAGGACATCAGTCTGGACTGGCCTTATGCATTGGTTAAGTGTTTTTGTCAAAACTGATGTTTGAATGAATGGAGCAAAAGAAAGCATTGATCAAGCATTTACTTTGTGCTAGGCTATCTAACACCAAATCAAAATTTTGATAGCTGTTTTTGATGGGGTTCAGACTCTGGGAACTTCCTTGGGCTCCCCTGGAATCTCCGTGTAGAAACTGACTTTTTCTACTCAAATTGAGCTCTCCCTGTATCCCCTCACAGAATATGGCCTTTCATACTCAAATCTGTGACCATTGTGGATTATCTCTTGATTGCCCTACCTGCTTCCCACCTGGGCTCCCCCTTGTCTGATGTTAGTTGATTACCTCCAGTTGTTTCCAGCCTTTGATCCTCCTTGGAGGCCCTTCCTGAACTTCTTCCCCCATCACTCTACACTGCCAGATCACCCCCACCCCCCCAGATCCCTCCTATACTCTTTTCTGTATTTAAGTCCCACCTTGCCTCCATGAAGGCTCTCAGATGCAATCCAGCTTACACTCTGCCTAGCTGGGATTCTATTTGGCCTGCTTGTGAATACAAGCCTTACAAATACTTAGGTTCCTTAAGAGGTAACCCAATTAGGCGAATCCTTAATAAACTTTGTTTTCTTTGGCTTTAAGAAGGCTTGAGTCAAATTCATTCATGCACGACCCAAACTGTCCGTATTTTGGGGTACAACCCCTCACCAATAACCTCATCACAACCATCCTCCAGTCACCCAGAATTGCAATATAGGTGCCATCCTGAGCTCCCTAGTCTCTCTCACCACCACCACCCATATCCAGTCTGCTGCCACTGTTACCTTTGTAACATTTCTCAAGCACATCCCCTTCTCTCCTTGGACACTGCCAACACCCTGCAGAGGGTCCTAATCACCTTGCACTGAGACTATTGCAATAACCTAATAGTGGGTCTCCCTGCCACAAATTCTGCCTCCTCTAGTCAATCTGTGACAGTGAGGTGTCCAACTGATTCTCCTAAAGTACAAGTATAACCATGTCACTCCCCAAATGAACTCCAGTAAACAACTAGGTGGTATAGTGGATAGAGTGCATGGCCTGGAGTCAGGAAGACCTGAGTTTAAGTCTGGCCTTAGACACTTACTAGCTGCATGATCCTGGACAAGTCAATGAACCCTGTTTGTCTCAGTTTCCTCATCTGTAAAATGAACTGGAGAAGGAAACATCAAATCATTTCAGTATCTTTGTCAAGAAAACCCCAAAGGAGATCACGGAAAGTCAGACACGACTGAACAGCAACTACAAAAAAAGAGTCCCTATTACCTCCAGGATCAAATATAAAATCCTCTATTAGGAGTTCAAATGATTTCATGTCCCCCCACACATCCCTTTCCAGTCTTCTTAGCCCTTACACATTTCTCTTCCCTCCCTGACCCCTAATAATGTACTCTTCAATTCAGTGACGATGATCTCCTTGAAGTTCCTTGAATAAGACCCCCAGCCTCCTGACTCCGTCCATGGGATACTTTCCTCCTCATCTCTGTCTCCTGGCTCTCCTGACTCCTCCAAGTTCCAGCTAAAATCCTACCTTTTACAGTAAGCATTTCCAGATTCCTTAGTTCTAGAGCCTTTCCTCTATTAATTATTTCCAATTTATCCTTTACATAGCTTGTTCATACCTAGTCATTTGCACATTTGCTGCCCCCATTAGACTGTGAGTAACTGGAGGGCAGGAAATGCCTTTCTTTGAATCCCCAGTATTTAGCATAATGCCTCGTCCAGAAAAAAATGCTTAATAAAAGGGTATTGACTGCCTGGATGAAATGGAGAAAGAGGAAGAGAGAGAGAGAGAGAGAGAGAGAGAGCAAGTGAGCACTTCCCTGACCCCAGAAGGGGTCTTTCTAATGGGAAAAGACAACACATATAAGGGAGCGATAGCTAAAGAAATCTGAGGTGTCTCAGGGATAACAATTGGATCAATTTCCGAAGCAATGGCTGTATTAATTTAACTTTGTTTACAGAGCAGAGGAAAAAAAGAAAGGAGGCAGGGCAGTATGTGTATGATAGCTCAGCAGCCCCCAGGGTAAAGTCTGTTAGAGCCTGGAGCCTACCAAACAGAGAGAGCAGTTATTACCTATAAGGGTAGCATGGCCTCAGGGTAGAATTTCAGTGGCCTAAGAGAATTCTCTCTATTCAACGCCTGCCCCCCCCCCAAAAAAAAAAAACAATACCAACTATGTTTTCTGATACCTGCAATTAAACACCAGATCAAGCCAAGGAATATTTATTAAATCCTCATTATGTACAAGGCATTAGAGTAGGTCCTAGAGACACAAAGATGAAATAAGATGTAGTATCTAAGAGCTCACGTATTAATATGTGGAATAAGACATAAATCACTGTAATATGAGGCATAATATGATTAATGCCAATGTGAGGCCTCACTAAAAGTAGCAGGCCAGAAAGGCTTCATAGAGAAGCTAGCATTTGAATTATATTTTGAAGGAAAAGCAAGATTTTCAGAGGCAAAGGAGGAGATAATTCATTCCAGAAATGGGGCACAGTGCCAGGGGTAAAGGCATAGAGATGGGAGAAGACAAGGTGAAAACAGAGGACAGCAAATTTAATTTGTCTGAAATGTAGAGTAGGTGAAAAGGAGTCATGAGATAAAGTTGGGAACCTAGGTTAGAGCCAGAGAGAGGAAGGAATTAATATTTGATTCAGTAGACAATAGGGAGTTAGGGGTTGTTAAAGTTGCTGTGTTTGTCCTTCGTTCTTGAAGAGGACCATGACATCAAGATGATGACATAACTTGCAGTTGACTTTGATTTGAGGGAGGGAGGGCTGTGCAAGGTCACCAAACTCACTTTCTTCTCCAGAGCCATCTGGGTCCAGTGATCAGATATTCATCAGGATGACTGGAGATGGTGCAGGATGCAATGGGAGACTCTGGAGACCCTGGCCCTTTTAAGCTAAGGTATTTTCAGGTTCTCACTTTGAGTGAGGCAACATCCATTCAGTGAAGAGGTCTCTTAAAGAAGTGAGGCAAGAGATGGCCCTTTTAATAAAAAAAAAAAAAAAAAAGTCAAACTGGGAGGGGAAGACCCTCAGGGTTACTGGCCAAAAGAGAAATAATTATTATTTACATTCAATCCAAGTCAAGTGGGCCCCCAAAATAACCATTAAATGGTGCTTGGGCAAGGACCTATTGTTGTCTAATCCATGCTATCCACATTGAATTGGGTTTAAGGTTTGGTCTTTGAGAAAGAAATCCAGACAGTAAACTCTGAGTTAATTAGGTAGCTTCTGGCCATGACAATTTACCTTCCTTTGATCAGAACACCCTCAGGTAAGGGGAGAAGAGAGGAAAGGAAAGGAGAGGGAGAAAAGAAGGGAAGGGGAGGGAGAGGAGGGGAGGGAAGGAGAAGGGAGGGAGGGGAAGAAGAGCTGAGTTGCCCAACTGGAACTGGCCAACTAGGACCCATTTGGCAGCTGTGATTGCTCACAGTTTGTGGTTTGTCCTTCATTCTGGAAGTGGACCATGACTTGGATAGGGTAAGTGATGAATAAATAGGTGAGGTGGGGAAGGTAGACTAGCTGTGAGGAGATAGGCAGCACAGTGGATAGAGAATTTAACCTAGTGTCAGGAAGACCAGAGTTAAAATCTTATCTCAAAGACCTATGTGATCCTGGGGAGTCACTTAATCTCTGTTTTTATCAGTTTCCTCATCTGTCAAATGGAGATAATAAAGGCTGTTGTATGGATCAAATGAAATGATATTTGTAACTCACTTAACAGTGCCTGGCACATAGCAGGTGCTATATAAATGTTTGTTTTCTCCCTCTATTACCACCTCCTTAAATTATTTTATATTTTCCACATATTTTGTATTTACTTCGTTGTGTGCCTTTTGTTTCTCCCAGTGGAATACAGGCTCCTTGAGAGTAAGATCTATTTTCATTTTTATCTTTGTATGCCCAAGCCAAGCACAGCACCTGACACATAGTAGGCATTTAATGTACACTGCTTGAATTGAATTGATGTGTCCTGCAAGAGGGATTAAATTTGCTCTTTTTGTCCCCATGGAGAAAAATTTACTGACGTTTTATTTTTAAATAACCTGTATTCTCCATTTTCCAGGAAAAAAAGAGAGGAAAAACAGCTTAGCAAAACTAACCTATATAGTCAAAAAGTCTCTAAGTAGTTTTCCCTACACCTGGTTCTCCATTCTCTGTAAAGGGATAGGGAGATGCCAAGAAGATAACTCTTAATGCAAAGAGAAAACCTTCCATCTCTAATAAGAGTTCTCTAAAAGTAGAACTGGCTGCCTTTGGAAGTCATGAGTTTCCCTTAACTTGAGGTATTTTAGTAAAAGTTGTGGAATCACTTGGTGACTATATTCCATAGCAAGAGTTTCTTGTTCACCTGGGAATTGAATGAAATGACCTCCTGTGTCCCTCAGATATTCTAAGATTCTCTGATCCTTTCTAATTTAACCTAGTACTAGATAATTCAGTAAAGAGTTATCCTGTTTTATTAAAAAATGCAAGTGAAAATGGAATCCTTTCCAGCTGTCAAATAAATTGGAACTCCATGGCTTGGTAAAATCCTTGAAACTGGCCAGCCTCTTTCAATGTTAGATGGGTTGTTTCTTGATAGCAAACACATGTCATTTATACATGCCTTCCTCGGCACTTAATGCATTGTGTTGTGTAGAGTAGAATCTTGATAAAAGAAAAACATTTAATTCAAATGAGATAATATTTGTAAAGCACTTAGTACAATACCTGCTACATAATAGGCACTTAGTAAATGTTTCTTTCCTTCCTTCCATTAAAAAAAAGAAATTTATTTTTCATATGATTGAATACTTTATGAATACCCTAATTGAGAAGAGCAGGAGCCACAAGGATGATGGGAATTGTGACTGAGGTAGATATATAATAATAATATAGTATAGTATAATATTATGTAATGTGATTGATGTGATATGATATATACCTTATATGTATATACATATATATGTATATAATGAGTTGTACCTTCCTCTTTAATGCCTGTCTTCAACTTCTGCTATTTATCTTTTGTATATTTTAAAAAGCATGGGTCACAGTTCTCATGCTATATGTTTATATTTCTTTAAAACTGATCTTTGTTCTTAAAATTGAAAGATCTTCACGGCGTAGGTCATCATTCTCCACAATAACAATAAAAGAAATTGTCAAAGCCAGGGTCTCTGGAGGGCTATGACTTAAGTGCTCATGACTCAGAAACGTGCTGAGGAAATTTCCCTGAAAAATAAACATGGCTTTAAAAATTAAGTGGGAAAGTATTTGCAGACATTTGAAAATGATTTGGGAAGGGGAGTCAAGAAACCCCCTACAACTCTGTTCCTTTATCTTCACTCACTGATAAAAAGTGTAACAAAATAGGGGAAACGTTAATTAAAAGCAAAAGCCAAAGCTTTACAAAGGGAAGTGGGGGGAAGGGAGAATGCTGACACTGTGCACCAAGCATCTTCTAGATCCTTTCAGGGCATTCAGGCAGAAAGTGAAAACATGTGAGGAAAATCCCAAGGTGTTCAGGAAGATTGTGATGATATCATAAAAATATTAATGAACCGAGGCACCAGAAAGAGGAATGAAAGTATTGTTAGAGCATGGTTCCAAGACAGAAAGCAGAGCATGAAAAAGAGGTAGAATGTGTGTGTGGGGGGGCAGCTTTTCTATTTACTCAAATACATAAAGAGTTCAAGGGAAAACCAATGAATGATACAGAATGAGAATTTCAATGAAAAGAAAAAATTTGGAGTCCTCTTCTATTTTTACTGGCCAAGTGCATCCTTTCCCCATATCTCTCAAATACACACAAATGAAATATATGAGTGATCCAGAGAGGTCCTGCCTGATCTAACCCTAACTACCCTAGTATGTCACCAAAGTGACAATTATCTGACATTGTAGAGACCAGCACTCCCTCATAAAGCACATAACATTCTCACTGTAGCTGTAGTTCAGCTGGCTATGTGTTGGGAGAACAGTTTTGCAATTGAATACTAGCTGATGAAGGACTGCAGTAGAGAATCTTACTTTCCTTTGCCAAATCATACTGTAAGGGCAAATCTACTTTGGCCATATGATGGAAGATAATCTACAGATGTGACTACCTGGGGAGACACTGTCCTCTATTCTCCATGGAGTGTAAGAGACAAAAGGATTGTCTTTAAATGACTATTTTCTTTTCGTTCAAGTCCTCGAAACAGAACAACTGACTCTCTTTTTGGCTGCCTCATCAAAGAAACTCAAGGTAGGAAGGGCAATAGATACAGCTCCCAGGCTGGTCCTCTCAAGGCCAAGGTGTCAGTTTGCTGAAGAATTTTAAATTGCTGTTGCCAGAGTTAAATCCATTCCATCAATAAGTAAGGAACTTCAAACCTCTAGGGCTGTCAACCTCACAGCTTTTGTGAACTAGACTCAGCTCCTCAAGAAAAAAAAAAAGCTTCCCCAGAAGCCAGCTCTTCACAATCACTGCAGGCAGAGCCCTAATAATTGAGGGCAAAGGTATTCCCCAATAACTGAGAGAACTGCTTTCTTCAGAAGCACCTGGAAAACATCTCAATTCAAGTCAAGTTAATTCTGCAAGTGATTGCTTCCCTGTGTCCAGGGTACTGTCCAAGGTACTCAGATGTTCAAGAGAAAGGTTGGACTCTGACCTCAAAGTCAACATGTCTAAAATGAAACTCATCAGTATGTTACAGTGATAATAAAATGGAATTTGGATTTAAAGGAACTTTGATCAGATCCTAGCTTAGTCACTAGCTATCTGCCTTGAGCTAATAATTTCACTTCTCTAGGATTCAGTTTACTCATCTGAAAAATTATGGAGTTGGACTAGATGATGTCTACGTTTCCTTCCAGCTCCAAATCTATGTCCTTTCTCCCCAACTAATATCATCTCTCTTCACAACTTCCCTATTTGTGTTGAAGGCATCATTCTTATTTCCTGTCAAATAGCCTCTTTGACCCTCCCTCTCCCTCATTCTATAGTAGATACATTCTCAAGTTCTTTTTATTCTAAATGCCTACCAAGATTTCCAATACTCATTTCCTTCACTTCTACTAATATAGACACAACCCTGCGTTAGACCATCATCTTGCTTGAACTGTTGTAATAGTTTCCTAGCTTGTCTCCCTATTTTTATTGTTTTCTCTCTCACAACCACAAAAATATTATTCCTAAGGTAAAACTTTGGCTATGTTACTCCCCACACACATGTGCACACACACACACACATAATCTTTAATGGTTTCATATCACTTCTAGTCTAAAATACAAATTGGTTTTTAAACAACTCTCCACAATATTTGAGCTAAAAACTTTCCAGACTTATTTAATATTACTCCCATTGTAACTACTAAGTTTGTCTATAAGGTTTTCCCTAGTCTCATCCTGCCCTCACCCAAAGTCCCCTGGTACTTATAATGCATTCTATTCTCCTCTCTGCCTATTTCAATTCTGCTCCTACTTCAAGTCTCAGGTGCCATCTCCTCCATAAAGCATTCCCCAAAACTATCATCTGAAATTGAACTCTTCCCTCCTAAAATTTTCCTAGAGGACTTTATTTTGATCTCTCTCATGCCCCAATCATAGTTTGCCTTGTGTCATACTGTGTTGTGATATCTTTTCTGTCTTCATGATCTAGAGTTTCTTCTTGCTCAAATATTTCATCATCATCTGGGAACTTGACATTCTTTTTTTTCTTTTCTCTATTGCCAAACATAATTTCAACCTCATCTGTGATTTGTCTGACTGTTGTCCCTCACTTTTAATCTTTGCATTCTTTCCACCATCTTCTTCACAGTCATCTAATATGAAATATCTTTGGATTGTTGAGGTTATTATTATTCTTTTTCTTTGTCCTATTATTCTAAGTCTATCTTTACTTAACTGTACATTCAATCCCTCACTCTAAAATTAAGGTCGTGGGGGAACAGAGGCTCATTCTTTTCTTAATACTGTTATCTTTAATGCTGAATGCAATGCTATGTGCATACTAGGTGGTTTTATTAAATGTTTATTGAATCCACATATAATAAGTAATTAATTTAAGTTGAATTAATGGATTAATAAATAATTCAGCTCTACAGAAAGACAAAATGGAAGGGCAATGTTTTTTTGTGGTGGTTTAATATCTTATTGCTAAGATTGTATAACAGCCATGGTCTCTAGTCCAATTGATGTTAATTGTTCAACTGGAAGAGTCCTTATGGTTCAGAACAGTTCCTTTCCTGAAGTCACTTGGGACCTGCTAGTAGCTTGTGAACCTTGGTGTTCCTTAACTCCATGGTGTACTAGAACTCTTTTTAAAATGAAATGAATATATGCACATGAAAGGATCGTGGGAAATAATCTTAAAATGTTTTCTGGTTATTTATTCTGTCCTTTGATGGGACAAAGAGTGTGAAGAAGGGCAATGAACATGAGTAGGTTATAAGCCCTGAACCAATAAGAGGACTCTACAATGCAAGCCATTTATAATGTTCCTCACCCCTTACTCGGGCATACACAATCAGAAACCAATGTTGAAATGCAATGATTCATTCAAAGTAGACCTGACATACAAATCTTGCCAAGGTGCTCATCTGCATAATTGTATGTGTTATCCATTCTCCTTCTCCTTCAGTCACTCATCACTCCACAGGGAGAAATGCAGCCTAGGCCCAGTTAAGTGATGGGCCACCCCCAGCCCTCAAAGCATGAGGAATTGGAGTAGGGCTAGAGAGAATGACAGCAATAAAAGCATCACTGGCAGCCCTCCCATCTTCCTGTCCTTTCCTGCCAACCAGGCCTTTCATTTGTGCTGGGGTGCAAGTTCTATCAAACTTCTGTCTTGTATCCATTTTTAGCAGCATGGATAATTTATTGCATGGAGGATGATAGAAAACCAGCTTTATACATCATTCAGCTTGCAAAAGATGTGTAGCTTCAGTTCCTTAATGGTGTCATTGTGGCTGAATGCTATTAACAGATTACCCCTGCCTAGGGCAGTGGAGCATGTGCAGCGGAAAGATAACCTTGTGTTCGTAATTTAATATTAACTGTTTTCTCCATAGTACCTCTTTCCAGTACATTAACAACAAACCAATATGGCCTTGTCCCCTGCGGTCGTATTCGCCAGCAAAAAAATGGATTACATGATAGCAAGTTCCTGAAGATTTCCAATGAAGTATTACAAATCGTCCGATGCGGGGGCGGCAGAAATGAAAAATAAACAGGCTTAGATTCAATCAAATTTAATTCCTCCAATTTAGCTTTACCACACTTCAAAGGGGGCTCTTATTAATGTCTTGGTGAACAAATTTAACAGTCATTTTCCCCCTTTGCTTCTTTTACAGAGAGCCTCCAGTTATGTTCAACCTATAGCAAGATCAAGAAACTGCTTTATTTTACTTTATTTAGTGAATACTCTGACATAGTTTGATATAAAAGTGTAAGCCATTTACAGAAAAAAAAAAACTCTTTATGGAATTTTTATCCTGTTCCACTCCCGGGAGCTAAATTTATATCCAGCATTAGCTATCATAGCATTAGAGTATTAGTCTTCTCCCTTTTGCAAGCAGTTCAGGGCAAGCTGAGGGCCCTATCACTCTCTACCACTCACATACACAGGCATTATGAGTTTATCTCATCTTCTGCAGCAAGTACCAGGCCCAATTCATTCCTTTAGGCTACTTTACTAATAACCTATTCCTTATCAGGGCCTCTCCACCTCAGCTTGTGATCAAAGACCCAATTAATGGAATGGAGAAAGGTGAAGCATTCAAATAATGGGAACAGCTGTTTTTCTCTGTTAGAGAAAATCCATTTGTATTGTTATCGGCCTGCCAAGTTCTGCAGCTCCTGTTTAATTCAGTCTTCCTCTATTTCTGCTGATGATAAAAAAGAAAAAAAAACTCACAATGAACTCAGAAGAGAATGGCAGGAATATCGCCATGTTTCAACTCAGTCTGGGTGTTATCAACTTGAAAGTGAAAATACAAGTAGATAAGAGGAGGAAATGTCCAACAAAGACCATATCAAAAAAAAAAAAATTTTAAGTTCTTTCAAAGAGCATTCTTTAGTTGCCATTCTAAGTCTCTGCCCCCCTACCCTCACCCCACCCTACTTTCTCCTCTCTACTATATTACTCAGCTGTCTAACTCAGCAAAGCGAGGACTGATAAAGATCTTGAATTCCCTGTCAGTTAAAAAGTAATTAAAGGCAGAGGGTAATCATAATTGGCTGGCAGGAATATTTCTATGAACTTCAGGCACTGCTGAATTGAGAAAGGCCTTTGTGGAGCCTTGCCTCTGAACTGGATACTTTCCCATCACCCTTTTGGGAGTTAAACTAGTGCCTCAAAACTGATTGTTTTTTAAAGGCAATAACTCTTTGCTCTCTCCTCTGTTCATTTTCCTCCTTTAACCATCTTAAACCATCACCTCCCTCAGTAGCACTAAAATATGCCTCAACATGAAGCATTTTTATGGGTTTCTCCTAGCAAAGATGTTATGGTCTCGGTACCACCATCCCTTCACTTGGAAGTTGCCAGGTCTCTTAATTGCATGTTTCTCTTGTAAGGTAATGAAATGTTAAAGGACCATTGGTTTTAAAGCCAGCTTTGTGAGATTTGTTTTCCATCATATAAATACATATATTAAATATATATATGCATACACACATGCACATATATGCAAATACACATGCGTATCCACGTGTGTTTATAACCACGTATGTATAAACATGCACATATGTATGCATGCGTATGTGTGTACATGCATGTATATGTATATATTATATATATGTATGTGTGTATGTGTGTGTGTATACCAAATTTTAAAAAGAAAAGAAACAAGGAAAATCACCTTAAATTGTTCTGCTTGGGCTCAGATTTTTTTTTATAGATTCCCAAGTTAAGTCAAGTTTTTACTTTCATCCCACAATAGAAAGGTGTACATTGCTTTCCCCCCCTTGGGAGAACTGTCCTGGAAAGCAAAAATGAAAACCACATATTGGAATTCTTGGCTGAACACATACAACTAGCAAAATAAACACAAACAAAGATACACTAGACACAATGAATAGACAGCAAAGCTGTACAAGGCTGTTCTCCCAGGCTGATAACTCACAGGGGATCCCAGAATGTGTTAGACTAGAGGAAAATGCCTTATGCATTTACATGGAAGATGAACATTTAAAAGAAGAGTGTCTGAAAACGAATAATTCACACTAAACACAGCCAGGAAAACACCTCAGGTCTCCTTGTGTTTTTTTTTTCTTTGACTTTACCATTCAGAAATAAAATTTAAAACTGGGTTTGTTGTCCTTCTGGAAGCTCTTCTGCATTTGCATGTCATAGATCTTCATTTTCCCTTTATTATTATATCTAGAGCAAACAAATATGAAATTTTAAAAAAGCACTGTGCTCAAGAAGACATAAAATAATAAGGCCTAGACTATCAATAATTTCCCTTAGGCATACTAAAATGTACGGAGTCAAAGATAATATTATACTGCATGAGCCACTGGAATGGCAAACAAAGAAACGGGAAGATGAAGCTTTAGTCTTTCAACCTAGAAGAGAAAGATCTATGAACCACATCCCTGGAAGCTCTGCTCTATCTATATGGTGGGGCTATATGTAACACAATCATATAGCAGCTTTCTTCTACTGAGCTCAAAACTGCAAAACATAATTGCATTTTGTAAAGAGATAAATGCCAGTATTTGTACTAGTATTCAGAAAAGGTGAATCTTCTAGTTAAGATAAACTCTTTTGTTAGATTCCCACCCAGATGTGTTTCAATAATTTAAGGCTCTGAAATTTCATCAGTAAGAGTGAATACTCCCCCTGCACCCCCCCATACACATACAATACATCAATGCAGATCACAACATCTTTTTTGCTTTAATGAATAGTCTCCTTAAGTTGCTATGGGTGAAATAATTCATGTCCTTGTCACCAATCATCTGATGATGAATGTCTGCAAATTTAGCTAAGAGAATACCAAACATCAAAATACAGACCTATATTTGAGCCCTTCCAGCTTGGAAGGACATACTGACTGAGCTTTGGAGAAGCCAAGTTCACCTTAATACAAACAAGCTATGGAGGGAAGCCTTGAATAACGGAATTCTCAGAAATACTACACTGGATATTTTTTTTTTTAATGTAAAGAAAGAAGCAAGAGATTTTTTTTTCCCCTCAGGGAGGAAAAAACTCATTGAGATAGTCTTTCCTTTCATAGATTTTCCTTTTTTACTATTAAAAAAGATGTTTTCATACATTCTGTGCATGAAAGAGTTTAACTTATAGATTCATGAAGCAGGTATAGAGAAGAAGTTTATATTAGGGTTTTATATTTTGATGCAAAAACTGAGGGCAAATATTTGCAAATCAATCCAAATTTAGTGGGGACTACAGAAAATAGATGAGGGGTGTGTGTGTGTGTGTGTGTGTGTGTGTGTGTGTGTAGGATATGAACTCAAAACAGATATGTTAAGAAAAGGCAATAAGGAAAACAAATATAGGAAGAATAATTGGTCTTGAGCGTACAAAACCAAATAAAATCTGTATTGGAGGGAACACAGCAAAATTGAAGGATTAATTGAGGAAACTGAATTTTCAAGATATTCAACGCATCAAACTTAAATTCAATTTCAGGTTCAATCACTTGCTTTCTGTGTGACCCTGGGTAATTCCCTCAAAGTCTCTGTATTGCAGTTTCTTAATCTGTAAAATGGGGGGGGGGGGGGCGGAGCCAAGATGGCGGAGTGAGAGCAACGACTCACCTAAGCTCTCAGACAAACTCCTCCAGGTACCTCTGAAAGGAGAATCTGACCAAATTTTGGAGGTGTGGAATCCAGTGGGAGACAGACAGTGACAGATTCGGAGCTCAGGTTGGACTGGAAGTTCCACGGGAAGGATCTCTTCTACAGGAGTGAGCCCACAGCACATAGCACAACATGGCCAGTACAGTGGAGCAGAAGAGACCCGAGAAACCTGAGTGGCAGGCGGAACCAGAGGAGCGGCACCCAGGGCGGGAGACAAGCCCACCGAGTCAGTGAGAGCTGCCGAGTGTCAGATATCAGAGCAGCAGCTCCTGAGACCTTCAGCCCAAAGGTCAAACTTCGGTAAGTCACATATTTGAACTTCCGGGAGCCAGGATGGCGGAGTGATCAGTAAATGCTCTCTCCTCCCCCACTTGATGACCGTGAAAGAACCATAAAATATTTCCCCAGAAAAATCCCAGATCAGCAGAAATAGAAGAAGGAGGCTAATAGTCTCATAACACCTGAGATGAGAAAAATAGCTAAGGGGGGATTTCTCCTATGGGGGCAGAGGCAAACCAGAAGGACAGAGGACCCAGGGCAGAGAAAACTTGCACTAGGATCCAGGCAAGCCTCATTGGTAGGAGAGGAGCCCCAGGAGGGGTGGGAACACGCATTAGTATCTAGGCATGCCTCAGCTGTCCAGGGAAATCAGAAAGACAATAGGGCAGCTGGGATTACCAGCCCCTGATCTTGCCTTTGCCTCAGTTCAGCTGAGGAGATCTCCTGTGACCAGAACACTCCTCCCCCACACTTAACAAGCTAAACCCAGGGCTGATCAGGGAAACACCAAACAAAAACCTGCATTTAGCTTTTTCACACATCAGCTCAGCAAAAAGTTCTCTAACTTCTGACTGAAAGAACCAGAAGCCACAACACTCAATCAACATCATGAACGGGAAAAAGCAGAGGGCGGAAAGAACCATAGAATCTTTCTATGGGGATAAGGACCAAAACACAAACACCAAAGAGGTCACAGCTGAGACTGTACTTCCATCTGAAACTTCAGAAGGGACTATGAACTGCTTGCAAGCATAAGCAACTCTCCTGGAACAGCTGAAGAAGGAAATAGAAGATAAACTGGCTAATGATTTTAAAATTATTAAGAAAGAATTCACTGATGAGAACATCTCTTTGAAAAGGAAAATTGAACAAATGAAAAAAGAAGTTCAAAAATTAACTGGAGAAAACAACTTCCTAAAAGGGCAAATGGAAAAGGAAGTACAAAAATTAACTGGAGAAAATAGCTTCTTAAAAGGAAAAATTGGACAGATGGAAAAGGAGATGCAAAAGTTAACGGAAGAAAACAATTTGATAAAGATTAGAATTGGGCAAGTAGAAACTAACAACTCAATGAGACAGCAAGAATCAGTCAAACAAAATCTAAAGAATGAAAAGATAGAACTAAATGTAAAATATCTCATTGGAAAAACAACTGACCTAGAAAATAGATCCAGAAGAGAAAACTTAAGAATTATTGGGCTGCCAGAAACCAATGATGGAGAAAAGAGCCTGGACAATATCTTCCAGGAAATCATGAAGGAAAACTGCCCAGAAGTGCTAGATTCAGAGGGCAAAATAGTCATCGAAAGAATCCACCGTTCCCCTCCTGAAAGGGATCCCAAACTCAAAACCCCAAGAAATATAGTTCCCAAATTCCAGAGCTATCAAGTGAAGGAGAAAATATTACAAGCAGCCAGAAAGAAACAATTTAAATATCAAGGAGTACAATCAGGATTACACAGGACCTTGCAGCTTCTACACTAAAAGATCGAAAAAACTGGAACCCAATATTCCGTAAGGCAAAGGAGCTGGGACTACAACCAAGGATCAACTACCCAGCAAAGTTCAGCGTAACATTTCAGGCAAGGAGAAAGTCATTCAATGAAGTAAGGGATTTCCAGAGCTTCCTGACCAAAATGCCAGAACTTAATAGACAATTCGATCTTCAAATGCAGGTCTCAAGAGAATCATAAGAAGGTAAACTGACGGGGGAAACAACTTGTTACTCAATTAGGGCAAATTGTTTACCTCCCTATAAGGGAAGATGATGCCTGTTAATCTTGAGAATTGTGCGGCTATTAAGAAATATAAAAGGGATATGCATAGAGGGAACAGGTATAAAGTAAATGATATCATGATAAAAAATATGATTTAAGTATGAGAAGGGATTGTAATAGGAGGTGTGAAAAGGAGGAAGCAGAAAATGGCAAATTACATCACAAGAAGAAGTACAAAATCATAGTAGAGGGAAAGAGGGGAGGGAGATGAGTATTGTATGAGAGATACTCTCATCTGATTTGTTTAAAGGATGGAACAATAAACTTAAGTAGATAATCCTAACTAGCTCTATAGGCAGTAGGAGAGGAAGGGGGAGGGAGGTTAAAAGGAAGGGAAGAAGCAATAAGAGTAAAGGGGAGTAAAAGGGAGGGGGGCTAAAAGAAGGAGGGGAAGGCTGCAGGAGGAGGTGGTGAAAAGTAAATACTATTGAGGAGGGGAAGGGAGACAGAAGAGCTAAAAGCACAAATGGTGGGAAAGAAGATGGAGGGAAATACACAGATTGCAATCATAACTGTGAATGTGAATGCAATGAATTCTCCCATAAAACGGAGACGGATAGCAGAATGGATTAAAAGTCATAATCCAACAATATGCTGCTTGCAAGAAACGCATTTGAAATGGGGGGGATACACATAGGGTAAAGGTTAAAGGATGGAGCAGAATATATTGTGCTTCAGCTGATGTAAGAAAGGCAGGAGTAGCGATCCTAATCTCAGACAAAGCAAAAGCAGAAATAGATCTAATCAAAAGGGATAAGGATGGAAACTATATCCTGCTAAAAGGCACCAGAGACAATGAAGCAATATCATTACTAAACATGTATGCTCCAAGTGGTATAGCATCCAGATTCTTAGAGGAGAGGTTGGGGGAGTTGAAGGAAGAAACTGACAGCAAAACTATACTAGTGGGGGACCTCAACCTCCCTCTTTCTGAACTTGATAAATCTAACCTCAAAATAAACAAGAAAGAGGTTAAGGAGGTAAATAAAACTCTAGATAAGGTAGAAATGATAGATCTTTGGAGAAAATTGAATGGGAATAGAAAGGAATATACCTTTTTCTCAGAAGTACATGGAACATTTACAAAAATTGACCATGTACTAGGACATAAAAATCTCAAAATCCAGTGCAGAAAGGCAGAGATAATCAGTGCATCCTTCTCAGATCATAATGCAATAAAAATTATATGTAATAAAAGGTCATGGAAAGATAAAGCAAAAATCAATTGGAAACTAAATAATCTAATCCTAAAGAAGGAATGGGTTAAACAACAAATCATAGAAACAATCAACAACTTCATTCAAGAGAATGACAATAATGAGACAACCTACTAAATCTTATGGGATACTGCAAAAGCAGTTCTTAGGGGAAGTTTTATATCTTTGAATGCCTACATAAATAAAATAGAGAAAGAGTAGATCAGTGACTTGGGTATGCAGTTGAAAAAGCTAGAAAAAGAACAAATTGAAAATCCCCAAGAAAATACCAAATTAGAAATACTGAAAACCAAAGGAGAGATTAATAAAATTGAAATTAAGAAAACTATTGAATTAATAAATAAAACCAATAGTTGGTTTTATGAAAAAACTAATAAAATTGATAAACCTTTGGTCAATTTGATTAAAAAAAAGAAAGCAGAAAATCATATTACTAATATTAAAAATAAAAGGGGTGAACTCACCTCTAATGAGAAGGAAATTAAAACAATAATTAGAAATTACTTTGCCCAACTTTATGCCCACAAATTTGATAATCTAAATGAGGTGGAAGAATATTTTAAAAAATACAAATTGCCCAGATTAACAGAAGAGGAAATTGAATACTTAAACAACCCCATCTCAGAAAAAGAAATTGAACAAGCCATCAATGAATTCCCTAGGAAAAATCCCCAGGACCAGATGGATTCACAAGTGGATTCTATCAAACCTTTAAAGAACAGTTAATTCCAATACTATATAGACTATTTGGGAAAATTGGGGAAGAAGGAGTACTCCCAAATTCTTTCTATGATACAAATATGGTTTTGATACCCAAACCAGGAAGAGACAAAACAGAAAAAGAAAATTATAAACCAATTTCTCTAATGAATATAGATGCAAAAATTTTAAACAAGATTTTAGCAAAATGAATACAGCATCTTATCAAGAGAATAATACATTATGATCAGGTAGGTTTCATACCAGAAATGCAGGGCTGGTTCAATATTAGGAAAACTATTAGCATTATTGATCATATCAACAACAAAACTAACAAAAATCACATGATTATCTCAATAGATGCAGAAAAAGCTTTCGACAAAATACAACACCTATAAAATAATAAGCAGTATCTACCTAAACCTTCAGCAAGCATTATATGCAATGGGTATAAGCTAGATGCATCTCCAATAAGGCCAGGGGTGAAACAAAGATGCCCATTATCACCACTATTATTCAATATGGTACTAGAAATGTTAGCGGTAGAAATTAGACAAGATAAAGAAATTGAAGGAATAAAAATAGCCAAAGAAGAAACTAAGTTATCACTCTTTGCAGATGATATGATGATATACTTAGAGAATCCCAGAGATTCAAGTAAAAAACAACTTGAAATAATAAACAACTTCGGCAAAGTTGCAGGTTACAAAATAAACCCACACAAATCTTCTGCATTCCTATATATTAGCAACAAAGTCCAACAGCAAGAGATAGAAAGAGAAATCCCATTTAAAGCTAGAGTAGACACTATAAAATACTTAGGAGTTTACCTGCCAAAACAAACCCAGGGATTATATGAACACAATTACAAAACACTTTTTGCACAAATCAAGTTAGATTTAAGTAAGGGGAAAAACATCAGTTGTTCATGGGTAGGCCGAGCTAATATAATAAAAATGACAATTCTACCTAAATTAATCTACTTATTTAGTGCCATACCAATTAAACTATCAGATAATTATTTTCTAGAGCTGGATAAAATAATATCAAAATTCATTTGGAAAAACAAAAGGTGCAGAATATCAAAGGGACTAATGAAAAGAAATGCTTGGGAAAGGGGCCTAGCGCTACCAGACCTCAAATTGTATTATAAAGCAGCAATTATCAAAACCACTTGGTATTGGCTAAGAAACAGAGGGGTAGACAAATGGGACAGACTTGGCACTCAAGACACAGTAGGCAAGAAATATAGCAACCTCCTGTTTGATAAACCCAAAGATCTCAGCTTCTGGGATAAGAACTCACTGTTCGACAAAAATTGCTGGGAAAATTGGTTAACTGTGTGGTGAAAATTAGGCATAGACCCATGCCTGACACCGTACACAAGAATAAAGTCCAAATGGGTACATGATCTAGGTATAAAGATTGATACCATGAATAAACTGGAGAAGCAAGGAATAGTGTATTTATCAGATTTATGGAGAGGGGAAGAATTTTTTTCTAAAGAAATGATAGAAAGCATTATGAAATGCAAGATGGATAACTTTGATTACTTTAAACTGAAAAGTTTTTGCACAACCAAACCCAATGCAACCAAAATTCAGAGGGATGTAGTAAACTGGGAAAAAAATTTTATGGCTAAGCTTGGGGATAAACGCCTCATTTCTAGAATATATAGAGAACTGACTCAAATATATAACCATACAAGTCCTTCCCCAATTAATAAATGGTCAAAGGATATGAACAGCAATTTTCAGGGGAAGAAATTAAAGATATCTATAATCATATGAAAAAGTGCTCTAAATCACTATTGATTAGAGAGATGCAAATCAAAACAACTCTGAGGTACCACATCACACCTATAAGATTGACAAACATGACAGAACAAGAAAATGATAAATGTTGGAGAGGATGTGAGAGATTTGGAACACTAATTCATAGTTGGTGGAGCTGTGAGATCATCCAACCCTTCTGGAGAACGGTTTAGAACTATGCTCAAAAGGCTACAAAAATGTGCATACCCTTTGACCCAGAAATATCACTACTAGGACTGTATCCCCAAGAGATTATAAAAATGGGAAAGGGTCCCACGTGTAGAAAAATATTTATAGCAGCACTCTTTGTGGTAGCCAAAAACTGGAAGTCAAGGGGATGCCCATCAATTGGGGAATAGCTGAATAAATTATGGTATATGATTTATATTTTTATATAAATTTTTATATAAATTTTATATAAATTTTTATATAAATTTTTATATTTATATGTAATGGAGTACTATTGAGCCATAAGAAATGATGAACAAGAAGACTTCAGGGAGGCCTGGAAGGACTTATATGATCTGATGCTGAGCGAAAGGAGCAGAACCAGGAGAACTTTGTGCACAGCAACGACCACAGTGTGCGAGAGTTTTTTCTGGTAGACTTGGAACTTTGTAATAACACAAGAACTTACTGAGAAAAAAAAAAATCCCAATGTTGGTCTTCTAAGGTAAAATGCCTTCCACACTCAGAGAAAGAAATATGGAAGTCATTCGTAGAATGTAGCATATCATGTTTGTGTGTGGGTGGGTTTCCGTGTATTATGTTTTGATATGTTATATGATTTCTTCCATTTATTTTAGTTCGACTACATAGCATGACTATAGTGAAAATGTGCTCAGTAGGAAAGTATATGTAGAACCTATACAGAATTGTATGCTGTCATGGGGAGGGAGGGGGGTGGGGGGGATTAAATCTTAATTTTAAGGAAGTGATTGTAGAACATTAAAAAAAATAAAATAAAAATTAGAAAAAAAAAGAAACCTTTAAAAAAAAATGAGGGAGTTATAATTATGAACTCTTCCACACCGTATGCATGCATCTCCCCTTTCCCTACCTCCTCTGCTCCAGGTAAGAAACCACCTCCTCTGTCTTAAGGGTTTAAATCTGACACTTAAAAGTTCTCCATAGAAGACAACACTATTGCCCTCTTTGTTGACTATAGCTCTGAAATGCACAAAGCTGGCTTTTCAGGAGACAAGGTCTCGGTCTCTAGCTATCTTCCTTTTCATTGTTAGGTGTACCAAATACCAGGGTAATGGTAAGTATGGTCCAGAAAGACACTTATTTGGGAAATGAACAAGAGGGATATTCTGACCCTGACGTAGCCCATTGAACAAAGTATTATCACCAACTGGGACAACATGAAGAGGAGCTAGACATGGCCCAAGAAGAGTACCCTGCAATGCTCATAAAAGCACCCAGAATCTCAAAACCCACAGAGAAAATGACACAGATTATGTTTGAGACCCTTGATACCCAATCATGTATATTGCCATTCGGCTGTATTGTCTCTGGATGCCTCTGGCTGTACTACTGATATTGTCATGGACTCTGATGATGGTGTGACCCACACTGAGCCCATCTGTGAAGGTTATGTTCTTCCCCATGCCATCTGCCATTTGGATTTGACTAGCTCTGACCTGACAGATTACCTCATCCCTAAAGTTCTATAACCCAACATCAGAACTCTGATTGTACAAAGGTTTTGTTTGGTTTTTAAATCGTCTTTCCAAAGATTATATAATTCATTGCTATAGGGAGTTACTTGCCTCCATGAAGACTTTCCTGCTCCATACAAAGGAGCTACTTATATATAAATCTAGACAAGGAAGAGAGAGAAAGGAAGCAATAGTGTGGCTTACGTGTGAATTATGTAATCCAGGCATGGGAGAAAGCCAGTGCAAAGGAATGAGTTAACATGTTGAGTTAAGGCAGGAGAGCAATTGAACTAGCTCAAACAGCCTCCCCAGCAATTGTTAAATTTGCATTTTCATCCTGGAAATCAGGAAATGCTGTAATTCAGTACTTAATTTTGTCGTTTTTATGGATTGTCTAGGCTTAAGAAAGTGACAGAGAAAATGTTGAAAACGCAAATTAAACTTAAAACTGTCCTCAGTACATTCTTCCCCTAGAGAGACAATTGTTAAATATTTACGAGCTTACCCTTGTGTGAGAGGGACATGAGTTTGACTGGATTGGAGTTTTGGAGAGTGAGAAACAATGAGGCCAGAAAAATAGGTTCAGACAAAATCATAAAGGGCTTTAAAAGTTAAGCAAAGTCGTGTATTTGGTCCTAAATGAAATAGGGAACCACTGGAATTTGAGTAGAGAGAATAACAGTCAGATGTGTGTTTAAGGAAAATCATTTTGGCAACTGCATGGAAAATAGACTGAAATGGTAGGCTGCGAAGAGACAAGGAAATCAAGTAGGAGGCTTTTCTAATAATCCAGGCAGGAGGTAATGAGGGCCTTAAATACAAGCCTGTGAGTGGAGGGAAGGGTACACTTGTGAGATATGCTGTGGAAGTGTAAAAAAAACAAAAACAAAAACAAAGCAAGGTTATTCTTTCATAAATGATATTTTACCGTAGACCACATCTTTGCAGCCATTTAATTGACTGAATGACCTAGAAAATCGACCAATCAGCAAGCATTTATTAATCTAGTATGTCAGGCACTATATTAAAAGCTCAACAGAGCCAGTGAGATAGTCCTTGCTCTGGAGGATCTTATATTTCAGCGTGGGGATACAACACATACTCAGATAGTTGCAAAATAAATAGCTCATGATTGAGGTGGGGGTGGGGGAAGAACTAAGCACAGAGGAAATCAGGAAAGAGCTCTTGCTGGAGGCTGCACTTTTTTTTTTTATTCAACTATTCAGAAAATTTTTATTTTTTTAAATCAATTTATTTATTTATTTTTTGTTTTCAACGTTCACTGCCGTAAGTTTTAAATTTCCTTGACCTCCATCCCCACCTCCCTCCCCAAGATGGTGTGCAATCCAAGGTAGGCTCTACATATACATTCTTATTAAACATATTTTCACATTAGTCATGTTGTAAAGAAGAATTAGAACAAATGGGAGGAACCATGAGAAAGAAAAGACAAAAACAAAATGAAAAAGAGAGCAAACAATCTGCTTCAATCTGCATCAGACACCATATTTCTTTCTCTGAACGTGGATGGCATTTTTCATCATGAGTCCTTTGAAACTGTTTTCGGTCCTTGCATTGCTGAGAAGACTTAGTCCATCAGTCATCACACACTGTGGCTGTTACTGTGTCAATGTTCTCCTGGTTCTGCTCGCTTCACTTAGCATAAGTTTATATAAGCCTTTCCAAGTTTTTCTGAGATCTGCCTGCTCATCATTTCTCATAGCATAATAATATTCCATTACAATCACATCCCACAATTTGTTCAGCCATTCCCTAACTGATGGGCATCCCCTCAATTTCCAGTTCTTGACCATCACAAAAAAAGCTATTAAAAATGTTTTTTGTACATGTGGGTCCTTTCTTCCCATTTTTATGATCTCTTTGAGATGAAGCCCTAGAAGTGGTATTGCTTGGTCAAAGGGTATGCACATTTTATAGCCCTTTGGACGTAGTTCCAAATTGCTCTCCAGAATGATTGGATCTGTTCACAACTCCACCAACAATGAATTAGTGCTCCAATTTTCCCACATCTTCAGCATTTATAATTTTCCTATTTTGTCATGTTAGCCAGTCTAACAGGTGTGATGTACTTAAGCATTGTTTTGGATTTCTCTAATGAATAGTGATTTAGAGTATTTTTTCAAATGAATTCAGATAGCTTTAATTTCTTCCTTTGAAAACTGTCTATTCATATCCTTTGACCATTTATCAATTGAGGAATGACTTGTATTCTTATACATTTGACTCAGTTCTCTATATATTTTAGAAATGAGACCTTCATGAGAAACACTGGTTGTAAAAATTCTTTCCCAATTTTCTGCTTCCCTCCTAATCTTGGTTGCATTGGCTTTATTTGTGCAAAAACTTCAATTTAATGTAATCAAAATTATTGCAGGCTGCTCTTGGACAAGGTTTGCAAGGATGTAGGGACTCCAAGAGATGGAAGTGAGGAGGAAGTGAGAAGTGGACTTGGGAGACAGTTGATCCAAATGCATAGATAAGAGATGAAGTATCATATATAGAGGAAGAGCAAGTAGACTAATTTAGCTTTTATTTAAGAGTATGAGAGGCGTCCTAATGGGTAATCAGCCTGGAAAGATAGGGTAGAATCAGACTGTATTTTGTTCGAAAGGCAATAGGGAGCTATGGAAGCTTCTTAAGTAATTAGGTAACATAGTAGAGGTCTCTGCTTTTAGAACAAACAAGTTTCCAGTGTGCTTATTATTGAGTACAAAATAGCATTAAATTTAATCAAGCTAAGTGGTGTTTTTCAAGCTTTCCTTCAACAAGATATCTCCTGACAAAGAAGTTAAAACCATTTAAAATTCCTTCAAAGATGGGCAGATAAGTGGCCAATGGACAGATGGAGGGACTTGGAGTCAGGAAGACTTATCTTTCTGAATTCAAATCTAGCCTCAAACACTTTCTATCTGTGTGACCCCAGGCAAATCACTTTGCTTCAGTTTTCTCATCTGAAAATGAGCTGGAGGAGAAAATACCAAACCCTCCCAGTATATTTGCCAAATATAATGGTAATTATGAGAGTTAAAGATCTTCCCTACCCATTCATGAGCCTGCCCATTAAGGGAAGCTTGATTATGGGAGGCCCACTCCTTTTGTTAATTTTCTGATGAGGCACTGGTTCTTGAGGATTGTGATGCCCTCTGGCTCTGAAAAATACTATGAGATGAGGTTTCACTTTGGGACTTACTCATTGGAAGTGTTTGTTTGGCCAGACAGGACTCTGGGCAACCACTAAGGAGCACTCCCAGCTCCAATTACTGATTTGAAAGCCCAGGTGCAGGTGCTTCTCTCTCTGGTAATTATGTATATATGTAATGGTCAGACAGCTGGATCTATCTATTGATCTGTGATGTATGTATCACTTATGGTCAGGTTGGAAGCCTTGTCTGTTGATGTTTCTTTCTCTGTTTATATTTTCTCTGAAGTTCAGGGTGCTGACTTTGTCCCCTGAACCAAGTGAATGATATATGTGCTTGATTAAATGACTGTTGAACCTTCAAAAGTTGCTTTTCTTTTAGCTAAGCAGATCTAAGAACCTGTACAGCAGGCCCTCCTGTGTATGTTGGGGTCCTCACTGTTACACCAAGAAAGCTCCAAATTGGGACCACAAAGAATTGGACAGAACTGAAAAACAGCTGCAACTTCTTTGCAACTTGCACCCATTCCTCCTAGTTCTGCCCTCGGGATTGTATAGAACAATTCTAACGGCTTCTCTAGACAGCTAAGTAGCAGAATGGATAGACTACTGGGCCTAGAGGCAAGAAATTGTTGTTAAGATATTTCATTACTTTCTGATTCTTTCTGACCTCATTTGGAGGTTTTCTTGGCAAAAACACTGGAGTGGTTTGCCATTTTTTTCCCCAGATCATTTTACAGATGAGGAAACTGAGGCAAACTGGGTTAAATGACTTGCCCAGGGTCATACAACTAGTAAGTATCTGAGATCAGATTGAAGGTCAGGTTTTCCTAACTCTAGGAATGTGTTACCTACCTGGTCAGAAAGACGAGTTCGAACTCAGCTTCAGATACTAACTGTGTGACTCTAGGCAAGTCACTTAACCTGTCTGCCTCAGTTGTCTCAACCGAAAATGGGGGAGAAATAATAGCACCTGCCTCTGAGTTGTTATAAAGAAAAAATGGGATAATATTGGCAAAGTACTTTGCTCAGTGCCTGGCACAGAGTAGGTACTTAATAAATCTCCTTTCCTCCCTCCCTCACCCTTCCTTATGTGACAGTCATCCACCTCCAAATACTGGAGGTAGCTATCTTGTCTCCCTCCAACCCACAAACTTTTTCCTCCAGCTAAATATTTTCCATTTCTTCAACTGATCCTCTTAAGGTATTATTTCTTTAGAGGAGTGTATTCTGGGGCACACATAAAAGGAAATAGAAATCAGCTCTGGAGATGCTTTTGGTCTAGGCTACCATTGTTCTGACCACTCATTGCTTGTATCATGTCAAAAAGCAAATGCAGCAGCTCAAGGACTCAGGCTTTCAGGAATCAGGAATCATCATCTCCTGTCATGTCATGTCTCTAAGTATCTCAAGGCAGTACTGGCAGGAAAAGGGGATCATGACAACAAGTAGACAACAACAAGAAGAACTCATTTTCACCATTTCATTTTTCAGTTGTATTCATTGGAATGACACTGGCTGCCTGGGGCAGGGGAAGTATACGTCAAGTTCATATTACCCATATTATCTAAGGTGAAGCTGGAGAAGACACTCCTTGAAATAGTCCATCAAACAGCCTGCATGATTTACATTAGCACTGCATTATCGGAGAATAAGTGGGACCTGGAATGAAACTGTATTTTGAAAGTTGAAGTCTTTTCAGAGATTGCAAACACTTCCAAAGCATGCTTCTTTAACACTAGAATTAGGAAGAACCACATGGCACAGTGGATAAGAGTGGGGGACTTGGAGTCAAGAAGACTTGAATTTTCATCCTACCCAGATCCTTAATAGCTGCATGACCCCAGGCAAGACATTTAACCTCTCTTGGCCTCAGTTTCCTTATTTGTAAAATTAAGGATATAATAGCATCTACCTCCCAGTGTTGTGGTGAGAATTAACTGCAATAGTATATGCAAGCACTTTGGAAACCTTGAAGTTTTACCAAAATGCTTCTGGTGATGCCATATGGCTTCAAATAATAAACCATAAAGATCTTAGAAGAATGAAAATTACACACAAATTCAAGGATGAAGGATGGATCTATAATAAACAGAAGAAGGCTGTAGCATATAATCAACCGCTACTTTTGTGTGCAAAAAATGGAGTTAAAAAGCTTCACTGAGGATACATACAAGTGTGTGTGTTCATCCTTCATTGCCAAAGAAGACCATGCCATCAGAGAAATGATGAGATGACTTGCACTTGACTTTGTTTTGAGTGAGGGAGTGCTGTACAGGTCACCAGCCTCACTTCTTCTCCAGAACCATCCAGTCATCAGGATGACTGGAGATAACCCAGGATGAGGCAATTGGGGTTGTGGTTTGCCCAAGGTCACACAACTAGTGAGTGTCAAGGGTCTGACATGAGACTTGAACTCAGCTCCTCCTGACTCCTGCACTGGTGCTCTATCCACTGCACCACGCAGCTGTCCCTAACATACAAGTATAAAAGGAAGCTGAACTGTTGAGTACCAAGAATAAGAAACAAGCAGCTGGGAAGCCCAGGTGGTGTACTTGCCATGCAAAAAGAAGTAAAAGATCTCCTTCCGCATACTGGGACAATCCACTGCACAGAATTTCTTATGAAGTAGTGGGTCACTTGAGGTGTTTATGTAGAAGCTTAATAGTCTTTTAGTATCTGGGTAAGGCTTAAGTATAACAACCACTAAAGTCCCTTCCAAATCTAGAATTCTGTGATTCTAAGATAAACCAACAGTTACTGCTGCCACTATCCAAAATACAATTTTGTACACAGTTAATTCCATGTGAACTTTCCCATTACACTGAGTTCCCTGAGGGCAGAAACTGTTTTTGCCTTCCATTGCATCCTAACTGCTTAGCATGATGCCTGGCACATAGTAGGCACTCAATGCATACTTGTTGATGATGATAATATTAATCAGCATCTGTATTAAAGTCTAGTCAAACTACATACAGCTTTCTTTGTAATTATAAAGAGTAGAAAAAAATCTTTTTTTATTTAACTTTTATTTTTTTGTCATTTTTTTTCTTTCATTTCAATTGTGTCCAACTCTTCATGACCCAATTTGAGGTTTTCTTGACAAAGATACTGGAGTGGTTTACCATTTCCTTGTCTAGCTCATTTTACAAATGAGGAAACTGAGGCAAATGGAGTTAAGTGACTTGCCCAGAGGCACACAGCTAATAAATGTCTGAAGCCAGATTTGAGCTCAGAAAGTTGAGACTCCCTGACTCTAGGTAAGACATTCTATCCACTGTGCCACCTAGTTGCTCTATTTTTTAATATTTTTTACATCTGAATACATTCTTCCTCTCTCTAGCAAGTAACTTTATAGAATAAAGATAAAAAAAAGATTAGAAAGCAGTTCAGCAAACCACCCCTCAGCCTAATAGTATCTGCAGTATTCTGTACCATAGTCTTGCACCTCTTCAGAGAATGGAGGTGCATTTTCTCAGTTCTCACTGTTAATTATTTCCTATTTGTCCTCTACATAGCTTTCTTTGTTTATGATTCTTTGCATGTTGTCTCCGCGTTAGGTTATAAAGTACTTGATGATGGGAATTGTCTTTTGCGTCTTTTTGTATCCCCAGTGCTTAGCATCATGCCAAGGTATGCACTTAATAAATGTTGATTGATTGATTCTTCTCAGCCAAACTAGCTCATCATAATTACACAGCATTGAATTTCTGATTGCTATTACTGTCCATTTACATTGTTGTAGTCATTTTGTGCATTATTTTCCTGATTCTGATGACATCAATCAATCAAGCCATTAGTAAGCACCTGCTGAGTTCCAGGCGCTGTTCTAGCCACTTCGGACACCAGGGTGAAATATTCCCTGCCCTCAAAAAGTTTACATTCTAATGGAGGGGGGAAAATGTTTTCATTTAAGTATATTTAGAGCACAACAAAGCAGACGATGTTTAACGTTGGGCAGTGCGAAGCAGGGAAATAGCATGTAAATGCATAACTATAGTCAGCATACACAGAAGACAAAATATAACTTTTGAAGGGAAAGAACTAGCAGATGGTGGGGTGGGTCAAAAAAGGCTTTATGGAGAAGGTAATGTTTGAGTTGGCTCTAGAGGCAAACCAGTGATTCTGAGAGGTGGAAATGAGGTGAACATTCCAGACATGGGGACAAGTGAAAAGACACAGAACTAAGGGATGGAGTGCCATGTTTGAGGAATTACAAGGAGGTCAGAATGGCTAGAAGACAAACTGCATGAAAAGTGTAATGTGAAAGGAGGTTGTATAGGGGTAGGGAGGTAGGTAGGAAGGGGTGAGGTTGTAAAGAGTTTTAAAAGCCAAACAAAAGATCTGTTTCTCCTGTCACACTCTTCTGAATTCTAAATATTTATCCTTTCTTAACATGGTAGTAATACACCATTAAAATCATGTACCAAAGTCATTTAGCCATTTTCTAATAAGTGGATATCCACTTTGTTTCTAAGACCATTCTTTTCTAAGGATGTATGTTCTTTAGAGAAGAAATACAAGTTAATATTTGGAAAAATTCACAATGATCTAGAATATCAAGCAGAATGTAATGGAATTATCCTTGCTGAAAGCAAAGCTTAATGAATTTTCCAGATTACCAAAAAAAAATCATTTCTAAAATCAAGGAGGACTGAGAAGTCTTAGAGCATTATTAAAAGGAAAATGTGCCACTGATTTCCAAAAAAAAAAAAAAAAGAAATGAACATGATCAAACTTCAGTCATCTACAAGAATCGTGGGGGAATATTGAGAAATGCTTCTTTTGAATCAAGAGGACCACAGAATCAGGAGAAATAAACAGCATGAGCTTATAAGGAACAAATGATGCCAGAGTAACTTGATTGATTTCCTTTCAGTTAAATTACAAAATTAGAGTACAAAGAGAAGACTGTAGACACTGTATTTTTGAGCATTAGTAAAGCACTTAATTGAATCTTGTGAAATCCTGCTTTAAAATTGAATTCAAATTGGCCTGCAGATGAACACATTCATCGTAATGGAAGACTGGTGAGAGGAACATAAACAAAGAATAATGACAAACAGCAATAGATCTAAGGGTGACAGAGGTACCCACTGGTGTACCAAAGGAATCAGTGTTGAATTCAGTTTTTTTAACAACTCTTGTTAAAGACTTTCCCTTAGCCACCATCTTTCAATAGTCTTTCTTTAATGTTTACATTACAAAAATTATTCACTCTATCAAATCACCGTGTCTATTGTCCATCAACCCAACTCAGATCATTTCCCTTCCTTTTTCAAGGGTTTTAGCACCTGGAGCATGTCTCCTCCCCAATTCCTGCATTTATACTGAGGAAGTTCAGGATTCTTATCAATGCTTCCTCAAACTCCCTAACCTCCCAATTAACTCAATAAATCCCATGAGCTACTTGTTTATTCCACTCAAGAGCATGTAGGGTTGACCAAACCCTTCTTCTCCACATTACCCACAAGTGTTCTACTTCCTTAATTAATAAGTCTGACATTCCTCCATCTAACTGCAATCTCCTTTTGCTCCATCTCTCCCTACACCATGCCTCTACTGAGCATATTCTTTATCTTCTTCACCCATGTTCAAACCTTCTACCTATCAGCAGTTTCCAGGCCTCTGCTCCTGCTCTGACTTCACTTTCCTCTCTTCCCAATATTGAGCCTAAATTTGACCAATTCAACTCATTATTTAACCAGTTCAACCATACTGTCAACTCTTGATGATGTTACCCCCTTATTCTATCACAGCTCATCCCTTGCCACAACCCCCTCCTGCTCTATTACTCAAGTGCTGCTAGATAGAACTAGAGGAAATCACATTACCATAATTCAGTATATTATAAATTCATACTCTCCACTTTTAACAAGGCCCTGATCAAAGCAAGGCAATCCTCTTATTACTCCCTGACTGATTCCCTGTCCCAGGTGCCACATTCTAAGTCTTATCTTTTATCTTAAAGCCTCCCTCAACACACCCTCCACCCCCACCAGCATTGTCTCAGATGAGAAATAAGACTCAATTTACTGAGAAGATTGAGGCCATTCAAAGTGATTTCCCTCTTCCTCCACTCTTCATCTTCAAATTACTTAAAGTCATCTCATGTGCTCATTTCCCCCAGTTTTTATGAGCAGACATTCTTGTAGCCAAGTTCAACTCCACATGTGCTCTTGACTCTCTCCCCATGTTCTCCAGAAGACTGATCCTTCAATCATACCCCTATCTTTTGAAATCTTCAGTATTTATCTATCTTTCCTACTGCCTTTAAACACCCATACAAATTATTATACTCTCCTTCTTTTCTCAGTTAAAGTCTCAGAAAAAGCTGTCTATATTCATTGACCCAACTTTTCTCCTTTCCTTCACTCTCCAAACCTTTTTTATCTGAATTCCAATATAATAATTCAGCTGAAACTGCTCTCTCCAGTCTCCAATGATCTTTTAATTGCCAATCTAGTGGTCTTTTCTCAGTTCTCACCCTTTTCAATCATTCTGTGGCATTTGACCCTATTAATTATCATCTTCTCCTGGGCACTCTTTCCTCTCTAAGATTTTGTGACACTGTTCTCTCTCAGTCTTCTTCCAATTGTCTGACTATTCCTTCTCTATCTCTTTTGTTGGCTCATCATCCTTATCATGCTATGAGTGTTTGCTAATGCTCTGTGTTGGGTCTTCTTGTCTTCTCTCTTTACACCATCTTTACCTCATAGACTCACCTAGGTTTAATTATCATCTCTATGAAAATGGTTCCCACATCTATACATGCAGACTCATGTTTTTTCTTCTGAGCATCTTCTGTCTTGTGTCATCAACTGCTTATTGATCCTTTCAGACTGGATGTACCAGAAACATATGACACCCCTCTTCCAAAGTTCCCTATTGTTTTCAAGGGCTCCACCATTCTTCAGTCTTTCATACTCATAACCTTAGTGACATCCTTAGCTCCAAATACTCCCTCACCACTCCATATTCAATCAGTCACCATGTCTTGCTATTTCTATATCCACAGCATCTCTCCCATATGACCCTTTCTCTCTACTCACTCAGCTACCACTTTTGTTCAGATCCTCCTCATCTGTCACCTAGACCATTTCAATAGCCTCCTAAGTGG
Source organism: Bettongia penicillata ogilbyi (assembly GCA_023548195.1). Lineage (NCBI taxonomy): Eukaryota > Metazoa > Chordata > Mammalia > Diprotodontia > Potoroidae > Bettongia > Bettongia penicillata. The sequence continues at coordinate 348,104 of JAJHZJ010000243.1, read as the reverse complement.
TTCGTTATTGCTGTTTAGTCATTTCAGTGGTATGACACTTCATCTTAGCAAGGATGTGGGAGTGGTTTGTCATTTCTTTCTCCAGCTCATTTTACAGATGAGGAAACTGAGGCAAACAGGGGGAAGTGACTTGCCCAGAGTCAAACATCTAGTAAGTATCTGAGGCTGGATTTGAACTCAGGTCTTTCTGACATGAGGTCCAGAACTTTATCTACTGTATCACCTAGCTGCCCCAATATCATCCGTCACCTAGACCACTGCAACATCCTTCCAAATGGATGTCCTGCCTCAAATCCCTTCCTATCACTCTAGTCCATCCTAAACACTGTTGCCAAAATGGTCTTAAGTATAGACTTAATCTTGTCACTTTCCAATTCTGTCAACTCTATCCCTATAACCTTTATGATCAATATAATCTCCTCTGTTTAGCTCTTGAAGTCTTTTGTAACCCCATTCCAACTCATCTTTCTTTTCTCATTATTTGTTACACTTCCTTCTGAACTCTGTGATCTAACAAAACTGGCTTCTCAGTTCCTGACAAAGGACATTTTATCTACTATTTCTGTACCTTTCAACTGATCATCCCTCTTCACTTCCACCTCATAGAATCCCTCTCTTTCTTCAAAACACTTTCTACATGAAACTTTCCTTAATCCACCATCTGCTACTGACCTACCTCCCTAACATTGTATTTAACTGGTATATATGTATTACTATTCGTTCCCTTTATATTTATTCTCTGTACACTTGTGCAAGATACTACCCATTTTGCATATGAACAATTTAGTTGCTGAAAGAACGTAAAAAGAATTATTACATGAGAAAAAAAGGATTTAATCCACTTGTGAAGGAACATAGTTTCTCAGATAAAGTGTTAAGGAGAGATATAATCTGGTAGGAGCACCACATAGTGAATAGGCCCCCAGATGAATGTACTTAGAGGACCTGTTTGAAGGCTGTTTGAATGACTGATATAAAAATGGCTGCAAGGAATTGTGGGCCATGAATTCATTTGCATGGAACTGTGTTTTAGAAGTGTTAAGGTTATAACTGACAAAATTATAAAATTTCTTGTTTTCCAACTATGGGAATATTTAAGATTATTGAGTTTGTAACTGATAGGAAGGTAGATTTATTTAGTATTATCTCATAAGGGAAAGATGAGTCTCTGAAGAACAGGAGTCTCTGATATGAGTCTCTGAGAGTAAAAAAAGTCAACTGAGAAAAAGTTGAATGCGAAGAAGCCTGCACAAGAGTAAGTGACTGGAGAGTTTCATCTGATTTTCTGGGATCCTGCTGATCAGAAGAGAGGCATCATTCAGTTGATTGACTGGAGAAAGGTTAGAGCATCTCCTAACAGTCTCATCAAAAGAGAGTTTAATTCAGCCTCTGTTTGAATCAATTGACCCCAGTATTAAATACAGCTTGAGCGATGGAAACCATCTCAATGTTACCTGGAACTTGGCCACATTTCCTTTGTCTACTTTTTTAATACTCATTTTGTCTAGCTCTCATGCTTAACAGGCATGGCAAAGCATTGGTTTGTCATGTCTGTTTACTATGTATGTATGTTACATGATAGAGCTGGAAAATGAATCACTCAGTGACTTCAAAATTGTGTTGTCATGAACATGGACCTTTTCTGTGTATTCTCAGTCTTGTCAAGTTGTTCTATCCATTTTAGGACTATTTATACTCCATGTAGTAGTTTGGTTTTAAAGTTCAAGAGTGGGAGTTCCATTACAACTGACTAAGAAAATAATTTGTTATAGAAACTTTGACAGACTTTTCCTGAGTTCATCTATTTGTTGTCATCCTTCCAGTTTCATCCTTAAAAGTCCTTAAGGAGCCATCTCCCCAATCAAAAAGGAGTATGAACAAAGAGAGTTACAAGTTATTAGCAACTATATTTGTTCCAAATCATTAATCATAAGAGAAAGAAATCAGCACAGTTCCAAGATTGCACCTTACACAAATAAAATTATGAAAAATGAAAAAAAGATGAAAATAGTTAATGTTGGAAGACTTGTGGAAAGCCAGGCACGCTAGTATATTGTCACTGTATCTGTGAATTGAACCATTTTTGAAAGCAATTTAAAATTATGCTAAGAAAGTGACTAAAAATCTACGTCCTTTATCTTAGACATCCCACTGCTGGGTATATAATCCAAAGATCTAGAAGACAAAAACAAAAGACTCATATAGGTATATGGGCAGCTAGGTGGCACAGTGAATACACATTGTGAGACCTGGAGTCAGTAGGACTCATCTTCTTGAGTTCAAAACTGGCCTCAGATATTACTAGCTATGTGACCCTATGCAAATCACTTAATTCTGTTTGTCTCAATTTCCTAATCTATGAGATGAACTGGAGAAGAAAATGGCAAATCACTCCACTGCCTTTGCCAGGAAAACCTCAAATAGGGTAATGAAGAGTTGGACATGACTGAAACAACTGAACAACAGAAACATACAAATATATCTCAAAATATATGACACAACATTTTTTGGGGTGGGAAAGAAATGGAAAAAAGTAGGTAGCCTTCAATGGAGGAATGGCTAAACTTAAATGATAATATATGAATGAAATTTAATGGAAGGAATGGAAGGGAAATAATGAATATGAAGACTTCAGAGAACTATGGGAAGAAATGTGGAACTGTACAAAGTTAACAGAAGCAGGAAAACAATGCACATTATTTCAACAAGGTAACTGGAAGAATAACAAGAAGAAACTGAATTCTGTATAATGGTATTGTCCATGTATAGCCTAGGAAAAGAGAAAGAAAATATATCTGCTCCCCCTCCCTTGCCGAGGTTGGGGACTATGTGTGGGGAATGTTATATATATATGGTCTCAGTTGGTTGATGTATCTTTGAATTTTGCTCAGCTGCTTCTGCTTTTTCTTTTTTAAGTATTACAGATGTGGCTTGCTGAGTAGGGGAAAGGGCAGAGATATATTTGATATGAAGACAGTAATGCTTTTTTTTAATATTCTTGGAATGATCTGACAATTAGATTTTCTGACAAACTTTCTCTGAACTTGGTGTTCTTTCTAGTGTATCTCATTATCTTATAATACCATATTGCCCAGAATTTAACATACTCTTCTATAATTTTTTTGAAGTCATTCTATATCCTGAAGTGGCATTTTTCTTGGCCCTCATATCTCTCCTTGGCAATGATACCAAGTGTTTGTTGTCTGAGGAGGTTTCTAGATCTTGTCATTCTTCTTGCTGTGGTTATTAAGTTTCTACAGAAAATTATGATACTCTGTGTCAATGTCGGTTGTTTTGTTTATTTCTTACTTTTTCAGCCTTTGTAATTTGTTTAAATAGATTATACTGGAATTGTTTTGATTTCCTGCCATATTTTCTTCTCAACTTTATTATTCCTTCTAATTTTGTGTTGTTTTTGGTCTTTGCTCTATGGTATGGAAGTACACAGAATAAGATTCCTACATCAGAAAAAAAGTCATTTTCTGTGTTGAGATATAATTAATTTCAAATTTTGTAACATTTTGAAGTGCTCACCATGTTTTCCTCTCAATTCTTTCCTTGAGGTATTCATGACAAATATGTAGTCTATAGGCTATTGGCCTCTGTTGCTCCATTTTTATTTTATCCTTATCCATATTTTTGAAACATAATTTTATCATCTTTCCTTATACGCACACTTCTATTGAATATTCCAAGTACCAAAGTATTTTTTTTTTAGTCATGTCTAACTCCTCATGACTTCATTTGGAGTTTTCTTGGCAAGAATACTGGAGCATATCTTTCCTTCTACAGCTCATTTTATAGATGAGAAACTCAATCAAACAGGTTTAAATGACTTGTCCAGAGTCATGCTGCTAGTAAGTGTCTGAGGGCAGATTGGAACTCAAGACAATGAGTCTTTCTAACTTCAGGTCCAACACTCTAGATGCCATGCCACTAAGCTGCCCACCAAAGCATATGTTGTCATGAACATTGGGGTATTTTATTTATTTATTGGGGTATAGTTCACCAAGTCTTCTAACTCCCCATTCTCTGCAATGACAATTATTTTCACTGGGTCATTTTGCAAAGGCCCATCACTAGCACTGCAATACAAGATAACTAATAAGTGTCTATGAAATTATAACTTCTTCTTGCCTTGAAACACTAAAACTAACTCCACGAACTCCATTTTTTTTCCTTTCTAAAGAAACTTTAGAAAGTTTCTTAGTCATTCTTCCAATTAGCTAAACTATCCTTATATCTTCTTGTTTCATTTATAACAAATGTAGAGACACCTGCCTTTTGTTTTAGCCTTGTTGCTGGAGAGAAGATAAAGATTAGCAGACATAAGGCAAACAGGGTTAAGTGACTTGCCCAAGGTCACAAAGCTTTGAACACAGGAAGACAAGTCTTCCTGACTCCAGGCCTGACATTTCTATTTACTGCACTATATACCTGCCCCTGTAGTTTACTACCTGGCATTTTTATTGCTTCATATACGTATATGTTATCTTTCCCAATAGATGTAAGATCCTTGATAGCAGGATTTTGTTTTTGGTATTCCTAGCAAAAAGCACGGTGTCTGGTACATGGTAACCCTTTAATAAGCAATAATATATAGCACTTACGTAAATTATAAATAAGAGATAGTAGTATAGAAATAGTGCTTCATGATTTACAAAGTTCTTCATGTGTTACTTCATTTGATCCTCAGAATAAATTCTGTGAATTAGATCTATTGTTACCCCAGTTTTATAGATGAGGAAACTTGGGCTGAAAGACTTTAAGGGACTTACCCACAGTCATTTAGCTAGTAAGTAAGTGTCTGAGGTAGAGTTTGAACTAAGCTCTTTCTGATTCCAAGTCCATCATGCTACCAACCGTGCTCCCTACCATGATTGGTTGATTGTCTGAATGCTTTAAAGACAAATTAAATATCACAGAGATAGAAAAGTTAAATTCACTTCAGACATTCGGCAAGTAGAGATTTGAGGCTAGAACCTGACTCCTAGCTCACTGTTTCTGCCCTCACATGGTGATGCTCAATGATGCCCAAAGAGCCCTTATGAATAATGTGTACAGTATACTGCATATGGAGCATATTCTGCTAAGAGAGACATGAGCAGATGAGGCAGTATGATAGTGGTTGAGACATACATATTTCCATTTCATTCTGTTAAACACTAATTTCAAAGAAGGTGTATCTCTCAAGCCCTTTGCTCATGGTTGTAGCTGCTGTTACTTTGCTCTCTGTATTTGCCAGTCAACATTTTTATCTTTATTTAACCTTAGAGAAAGAGGGATAGAGAATAGGAAAAATATTTTACTCATCGCCACCTCCTCAAACAAGAAATCCACCGCCTTTCTACCATTTCTGCTAACGCTTTTACACTCTCCACTTGACTCCCAATGATCAGGTAAGAAGAGATCCAGAGTGGGAGAAGACTAGCAAGGATCATATTAGCGAGTCTATAGTCTCCCTTTCTAGGAGAAGGAAGAAGGGAGTGAGGAAGGAAGGAAAGAAGGAAGGAAGGAAGGAAGGAAGGAAGGAAGGAAGGAAGGAAGGAAGGAAGGAGGGAGGGAGGGAGGGAGGGAGGGAGGGAAGGAAGGAAGGAAGGAAGGAAGGAAGGAAGGAAGGAAGGAAGGAAGGAAGGAAGGAAGGAAGGAAGGAAAAAAGGAGGGAGGAAGGAAGGATAGGAATGATCTGAAAGAGGAAAGAGGTTAGGATTTATTAAGCACCTACTATGTGCTAGGCATTGCCCGAAGCATTTCTTATAATTTATAAATATTATCTTGTTTAAGCCTGACAACAATCTGGGAAGTAGTTGAGGAAATTGAGGCTAAGAAGTGTCTGAGAATGGATCTGAACTCAAGTTTTCTTGTGGGTATACTGATTACTCGGAACCACAGTCCCAATTATTGCAGCTCAGCCTTGCATTTCAGTTCATTTTCCCCAGAGAAGTCTCAACACACAAAAGTGGTCCAGGAGATCCCTTATCCCATTACTGCTCTTTTAGCATGACCTGAGGTGTACTAAGCTTGCACATATGTACATTCCAGGCTTTCATTCTCCCTGATTTCTCCTAAATGTCAGTGTTTCCTGTACAATGTGCCCACTGAGTACAGTCTAGAAACAAGAGAGTGAATGGAGATAATTTGGTACATTATTTTGTGGAATATAAAAGATAATTTCTGCATTCCACTCCAGATGTCTCCATAAAGTGAAGTTCTTTATTTTGTCACGATGTGCTTGTCAATAAATGTAATTTTAGGGAAAATGCTATTTTTTGTACATATATATATTTAAAATGTTTTCAAAGTTGCTTTCCAAAGAGACGCAGTTCTGCCCTGGGGAAAATGATGTGAGATATGAGGTCTAGATAATTGTGTTCTAACACGGTGGAAATAATTAACAACCGTTGTCAATATGAATCACAATTCATCTGATGGATAGGCATATATGTATATAGAATCAAATTAGTCTAGAAATGAAAGGGGCCCCCATGTAGGTTGGTCTGCCCTGAAGGAATGGAAGCTTCTTAAGGGTAGACGTTGGCTCCCTTTTGTTTCTATATCCTCAGCTTTGGGTTCAGTGCCTGATATATTCTTAAATTTTTGCAAATTAATTGATGGATTTCTTCTAATCCCCTTCACTGGAAGCGGTAGAGTCATCTTTGACTCTTCCTCTTCCTTGCCTGACCTATTCAGACTCTGTATTTTGTTGATTGTGTATCCACAATATCCCTCATTTCCTTTCTCTTCCACATTTTCCTTATGACTTTACCACTACCCTAGCTCATCCTCTCAACCACACTATCAAAATCTGTACAAGATGAATAAAACACCATGTTTATCAGCCCAAGGCAGCTACAGAAAGCTTAATACTTTCTCATAATAAAAGAAGAAAAGGTATTGATACATGGTCTCAAAGTGTATGATAAACAGGTTAAAAATTTATAGAAGTGCTTTCTGGAGCAAACATCACTTTACAGAGGAATAGCAGAGGTTGCCAAGCTGTATGTGCCACTGAATTTGTTGAATGTAATCCAATAGTGGCTTCTCTCTATGTGGAATCAATAAGATACAAAAGTGAAATCATTATGTATTACATGAATGACATTCATACCAACTCAACCAACATTATGCTGACAAAGAATTTGACAATTAACCACATCGTGTGAAATTGTTTACAAAGACAGAGAGTTTTATGATAGCTAGAGAGCTAGCAGAAAAGATCAAAACCATATGGGAACAGAATGAGGTATATCTATCTATCTATCTATCTATCTATCTATCTATCTATCTATCTATCTATCATCCTTGTCCCAAAGATGCTATCTATGCGCCTAGAAAAGATAAGCTTACTTCCCAAGCAATTATTTTATCTACCTGTGCAATAGTTCCCAGAACATTAACTATATAAAATTATACACACACATGCATACATACACATATACATATACCATATATAATATAGTTATATAATGTACTGTTATATATATAGTTATATAATGTACAGTTATATAATGTGTATATATATATATATATAGTTATATAATGTACATCCCCTCTCATATGGTACTCACTCACTCTCTCAGTCACTGCTCTCATGATGGCAGGTCTGAATTCCCAGGGATAAATCTCCTTTCCTACCACAATGGCAATATCTTACATTCTTTGACAAAGTATATACATATATGTATATAAAGGTATATATGCATGTGTGTATATCTATATATGTGTGTGTTTATTTCCTTTATTTGTGTTTATTTTCCTTTATTTTGCCTTTGTAACCATTAACCTGCTCCATATAAAAATGGCATTAAAGAGACACTATGCTCTACATTGGCATAGCAAATGATCTGTGGTAGGTGTTTCATGTTTACTGACTAATTAGCTGATGGTTTGAGATTCAATGACTGTCCAAGACAAAAGTCAAACATTAAATTTCCTTGTTTCCTATGATAGATTCTCTTTCTCTTCCTGGTTTCTTCAAAAACTTCCTTACACATTTTATCCCCATCCCTCTTCATTCTCTGGCTTGGAAATCTTTTTTGGTACCATGGCTTTTCTAGTCCTTCTATGGAAATAGTTCCCAAAGGAATATCTCCAACCCTGATCTCTTTATCCAGTTCCAGGTGTGCATTGCCAGTTACCTAAAGGACATCATGACTTAGACATTTTTCTGGGAGCTAAAACTCAACAGGTACAAAATCAAGCTTCTCATCTTATCCTTGTGATTTCACTGTTTCCATCAGCAGCTCTACTCATTCTCCCATGTTCAAAACTTCAGTGTTACCTTGCATTCTAACTTCCTTTTCTTGCATTCAGTCAGTTGCCAACTCCTGTTGGTTCTATATCTTCAGTATCTCACAATCTCTTCTCCATACCTATCAATGTATACTATGCTTATTTTTATGCTCTTATCTTTCTCTCTGCTCTCATTAGATTCTAAGCTCAGTAACTGAAGGGACCACATATAATTTACTTATTCCTTTGTCCCTTGTAATGCTTAGGATGGTGGCATGCACAAAATAATTGATACATTGAATTATTATGTTTGCTGACTGGACAGAGTACTGCACAATAAGACGCAGGTCATGCCAAGAAAGCAAGAGATCTAATCGTGGCTGGAAAATGGTGTTGGATTAGGAGGAGTAATTAGTGGGAGATTTATTTAGTTTTGGACCTAGCCCAGACAATCATTCTAGTTTCATTTTTATCTTACGCCATTGCCTAGCACAATACTTGGGACATAGTAGATACTTAAATAAATGCTTCTTAGTTAATGGGTTTATTCTCAAATTTCCTTTAATTCCATGTTTAGGTGCAAAACAAATTGATGCAGGCTTTCTCACCCAGGAACTTTCTGCTACTATATTGACCCTTTTCTCCTGTTGGTGAGTTGCAGCCCACAGCCTCCATTTTGAGGTGGATCCTAGGCTCGTCATTCTCCATTCCTCTTCCTCTCCTCCCCTCCCCTTTCCTTCCCTCCCCTCCCCTCCCCTCTCCGGAAAACCTTAAATCTACTGCACTATGAAGCTGGGATGCCAATGGGGCCCTGCCTAACCCTCCTAGCTTTAGAGAGATTATCAATAGTAACTGTTGCTGTTTCCCTCCCAGCCTGATAACTACATTTTTCTTGGCCTCATTAAAGGGCCCATGCCCTGGCTACCTCTTAAACAGTCCTATTCAAAGAATGGGTGTTGCCTCACCCTAAGTGAGTATCTTGGCCTAAAAGGGTCAAGGTCTCCCGGTGCATCCTGGGGCATTTCTAGTCATCCTGATGAATATCTGGTCACTAGATTCAGATGGCTCTGGAGAAGAAGTGAGGCCGATGACCTTCAGAGCCCTCCCTCATACAAGTCATATCATCGTTTTTCTGATGGCATGGTCTTTTTTGGCAATGAAGGATGAACACAAACAATCTGCTTCTAAATTCCCTCATGATACTTTAGTTTGTTTTCTCACCTTGGCACTTCTCTGACAATCTAGAGCCTTCTCACTCTGGAACATTCATTCACCTCTGTAGTCTCTTTACCCCAGAACATTCTTTCATCATGCTGGTAAGTTGTTTTGGGGGCTCCCTTTGAGGGAAGGGCCAGGGACAGCCAACATTTATTCTTCTCCCAGTTTGACTTCTGACTCTCTGAACTTCAAGACCATGCCCTCCTCATACAGATACCTTCCCTCCTGAAAACATGGTTTTTAGCTCCCTTTTATGTGATATTTTCACATGTTAGAATGTAAGTTCCTTGAGGACAGGGTTAAATGACAAGGACAATGATGAACCACTTCCACATACACATAAAATGTAAGTACAGTATCATACCTTAACACTATTATTTTTTGGATAATGTTTATATTTGCATACACATGCACATGGGGAAGTGAGGTGGCACAGTAGATTGGAGTATGGGCCTGAAGTCAGGAAGACCTGAGTTCCAATCTACCCTCAGACACTTACTAGCTGTGTGATCATAACCAAGTCGTTTAACCCTGCATGCTTTAATTTCTTCATCTGTAAAATGAACTGGAGAAGGAAATGGCAAACCACTCCAGTATCTTTGCAAAGAAAGCCTCAAATGGTGCATGAAGAGTTGGACATGACTAAAAAATGACCAAACAACCAATCATATGGAAAAATAAAGGGACTGAGACAGTGAATATTCATTTCTCTGTTAATAACCATCTCTTAAACATTTAGAGATCTACTGACTTTAGAGTCTATTTAATACTAGGTCTGCATTTTACAGGAAACTGAGGTCAGAGAGTTGAAGTGACTTGCCCAAGATGACAGAGCCAGGACAAATGCATTATTAACAATTTTTATTCTACTAACCCTAAAGTCCTTTGTCTTTTTTTTTCAAATAGAGCATAATGGACATAAACATTTATCTAACTATCTAGAACTAGTAAAAGAGAAGAAAAGAACAGGGTATTTTCTGCAAGTTTTGAAATGCTAATCATTTCCATGTTGCTCACAATTTAATAGAAATGCCAGAAATTACAGAATACCATTCCACTGAGTGACAGAGGAAAGAGGAGAGCTAATACAACTGGCAAAGCACAAAAGTAATTGTATAGATTCCTAAGATTTAAAAAAAAAAAGTCAAGAGTAGACTAATGAACAAATATGGTGCCTCTATGTCTCCATGAAGCTTAAATTCTCAATACATGTGGCCACAAACACAGGTTAGTAATTACAGCATTCTTAGAGTAAGGAATGTCTCTATATGTGATTTCTGGATTTACATCTGTTCTGTATACTGCACCCTGGTCTTCAGGATGGTTAACATGCTCTTGGAGTAGCAATTATCTTTGCCATGACTTTAAACTTTTCCTTAATGCTTAATGTTTATGCTTCATCATGAATGTTTCAACCTAGCAAGAGGGTCAGTTTCCTGGATAAGGGCAGAGAATGCAATGCATTTTTAAATGCAGTTCGTCTGATCTGCTCACTTAAGAGCTTCACTACATCATTTTGCAATCACATATCTCAGAATAATTTATACAATCAATTAAAGAGCATTATCAAGGGATGATTTGACAACTGTTGCCATGCCAACCAGTGAAGTAGACAGAGCCTCCGTGTTTAAAGGCTGCACCTGGTGATAGATGGAGCAGATTTTGAGGACTCAGACAGAATCGCAGATGTCCAAAGGTGTGGAGGGAACATGATTTAAAGCTTTGATGTTGTGCCATTTTTACTGGCGAAAGGGTGTTGATGGCATGTTGTTCACTTTCTCATTAAAATTCTGTCATTTTTCACAAAGTGTTCTGCATTCAGAGCTGAAAACTGAAGTGAGAATGCACTTTACAGACTGATAAAATATGATAGCAAAAGGGAGGATGTTCATTTGCAGGCTGAATTAATTAAAAAAAAAAAGTTTGTGTTAGTGCATTTATGAAAAGCCCGTTAATCAAGCACAACTTTACCAGCCTTAATGGACATGTCTTAAACACTCTAGCATTAATATTTAAAATTCTGGTTAGCAAATGGCTTCCGGTGCATTGAGCTAAAAAGTATTTAGAATACATCACTGCTGGAACACAACAGCAGGAGCAGAAAGTATACTTTCTAATAGCATGCAACATTCTTCAGAAAATTGATGTTTGCTGTTTTAGGGTTTGCACTTAAATCTTTACCTCTGGGGTTTTAGGTTTGCTAAGACAGAGATTCATTAGCACACACATGTACATACATACATTCACACACATATACACTTTCTCTTGTGCAAAATGGGAGCTATCTTCAGAGAAAAATTGTACCCTAGAAAATAGATATTAGTGCCATTCATCACTAGTATAACATTTAGTACACTTTAGAATTTTCATGAGTGCCTCAACTTATTTTTCTACGTAATATCAAAATCCATTGGCACCTAGATGGTGGAGTGGACTCCTCAAGAGTCAGGAAAATTTGAGTTTGAATCTTGCTTCAAACTCTGAGAAATTAACCTCTCTCACAGGGTTGTTGTGAGGAACCAAAACAATTCAAAACAATAAATATTAAGCACTTAACTGTATGCCAGGCACTGTGCTAAGCACTGGGAAGACAATAAAATGAGACATCTTCAAACAGCTTACAATCTAAAGAGAGAACACACAAAAGGAGGAAGGAAAACAGACAGTGAGGGACCCTGCAGGCTACGTGGTACAGGGCATCTTTCCACATAGATGAAATCAGGCAAGGCAGCTGATGCACTAAACACTGAGTCTAATCTCTGCCCTTTGCCCTCTAAGAAAGGCATTGGGAGGAGTTCGGTATTCTACCCTCCAGCCCTACAATCAGAGGGGAGAGGAGATTGACTGAGGTGGTGTCAATCAAGGCTTGAGTTAACAGCATGGTGCTGAATTTAGAGGTGAGGAGTTTAGACTGGGAGAAACATCTAGTTCTCTGGAGTTGAAAGCAGACAGAGCAGCAGATAAAAAGTGGAGCTCAAATGATAATTATTGTAAAGTGGCTTGCAAACCTTAAAGCACTGTATAAGCACTGGCTTTTATTCATTTGTTCTGAAATTTTTATGGTGAGTTCTGTTGCATGTGTTAAAATGGAGCAAGTAAGTTAAAAGAATTGAGGGAACATGTATATATCTCTGATTGTTCAGTTTCCTGATGCTTATTCCACATTAAAGAAAATCAAGTTTCATTTTTTTTTTTTGCTGTCATATACCTTGAGTTGATGTCCAGTGCGTACTGAGAAGGATGTAATGATATATCTGGTACCTTTAACTTGGGATTGAAATGTCAGAAACATCTTCAGAAGTATCCTGTAAAGAGGTATATACATTTCTGTACCTTGACATTTTTTTCTGGTAGATATTCTTCACTATTTATGACAAGGTTTCATGAATTTCTTCCCAAAGATAAAGGTAACACTACCTCATATTTAGAAAGCACTTTACAGGTTTCAAGGCACTTCCACATGCTTTCATTTGATAAGAGCTAAAAGATTAAGTAATTTGCATGGGGGTCACACAGACAATTTGTTTCTGAGGCAGGTCTTAAATCTTAAGCTTCCTGACTCTACAAAATGACTCTCTTGAAATCTGTAATCTCTTAAGAGAAACCCAACTAACACTCAAAACAATTAGGTCAAGTCAACAAGTATTTCTAAAGCATTTACCAACCAACAATAAACATTTATTAAGCACCTACCATATACCAGGCACTGTGCTAAGTGTTGAGGTAATGCATTAAGCTCTGAATACTATGCCTACTAAGTGCTAGATACTGGGCTGGGGATAGAAAGAAAAGTAAAAAAACAATCCCTACTTTTAAGTTGCTCCCCAGAGCATTACAAGATAATGTACGTCTTATATTCAAGCAGTGGATTGGTGGCTACTGGGTGTAGTGTTCCATGAGATACTGGTAGAAGAGCACTGGTTTGATAGAGATGATAAAAAGGCGTTTGACAGTATCATCTGATGAGCAGGACACCAAGAATGTTAAGATGTAACCATTGTTCTGCACCTGGGGCTGGGAGATGTTGCTCAGCTGGCAGTTACCCTTTGTTCTCTTACTCAAGGGATACACATACATCAAGGTCTTTGATGAGAAGTTAACAAAATAGGACCTAATGCTAACAGCACCTCCAGAGGCTTGTCTCTTCTCAAAATTATCAGGAAGCCTTCCGAACCTTTGACTAAGATTTTAAAGGTTGCTAAGACTGCCTGTCCCCAAAGGACAATGAATAGACCATACCTTTCTATTCACCCATTCTCTGTAATTTGTAATTTTAAAAAGATCTTTGGATTTTGCTCATTAGAATGGAAAAAAAAACAAGACAGTGTACAACTCAAGACCAAATTATGTTAGGTAATCTGACATTCTTCATCTTCTAAGATGTTAAAATTGATTCTTTTGAACACCAGCATACCCCTGGTTTTAGGCATTCAAGACTGTGTATAGTCTGCCAAATGCTAGCTTGCTCCTCCTAATGAATCTCCTTCCAGGATATGAAGGAGAAGTCTAGTTGTCTGAGGAATTTTTCTACCCACAGTTCTCAAGGAAAAACGATCTTATTTTTATTAACCTCTCAACAAGAGAATTCTGTGAAACAACCTAAGGCTGGGTTATCTGGAGAGTAAATCACATCAAGGTAAGGCTTCATTTCCTGTTATATATAAAATAAGTTGGTTGGAAAACAACTTCATAGAAACAAAACCAACTGAAGGAGGCCAGCAGGCACATGGCTGGCAAACTTCCACATTCACAGTTCAGAAACCCTTGTAGTAGATAGACTTTGCTAACTGAGAATCACAGACCTGAGATGTTTTGCATTATAGTGAATTCACAGAATCACAGGAAGGGACGGCAAAAGTCATCTAGTCCAACCTGGACCTAAACAAGGTCTTCTTTAAACATCCCTAAGTCATCATCAAACCTTTAGCCAAAGACTTCTGGTAAAGGGTGAGTAGAATAGGTTTAGTGAAGACTTCTCAGATTGTAATTCTTCTCCCAGGGGTGAGGGAAGACCAAGAGGCTCAAGGTTACAATATTTTTAGAGTAGAATAATTCCATATAAGGATATAAAACTGTGTAGTACATTAGGGTCTGAGTGATTGGATGAGACTTACATAATTCTTTGATGTCTTCATTTCAAAAGGGATTGGCTAGATTTCGCGTCTAGAATGTAAGATCATATTCTCAGCTAATGAGGATGATGGTCAGTGGGGAGGGAGGGACTTGCTAGAGTCTATACATATCATTGCTTCTCCTTTGTCTTTGGCTTTTCCTGCTCCAGGTGAACTGGTACAAGAACTGCCCCATTTCTCTAGAATCGAATAAATAAACTTTCTGTCATCACTTTGAGAGGCCTCTGAGTAATTAATTAAGTAGGGATCCGAGCCATCCCACACAAGGGGAACCTATTACCTCCCAAAGTTCATTCTCCTTTGAGAAAACTCTAATAGTATCAAATGATACTAGCAGAGAATGGTTTTAAGTGTTCTCACATCTTAATTACCTCTGTCTGAATATTGATCAGTACCGATGTTGTTCCCAATATTTGGAGTCCAGAACTGAAAACCATACTCCAGATGTGAGTTGCTTAGAATACAGTGGAAGTATTATCTCCCTCACTAAGGGCATTTCATCTATAAATTGAATTGAACTGAACTTGGTTCATTTGAATTAGCAAATAAATATCTTCCGAATTTCCAGAACTTCATTTTACTCAAAAAAAAATCTTATTTTCTACAACTTGCTACACAATCAAACTGTTGGAGATGTGGGAAATATCCATCACAGCACCTTGGTTTTTAACTCCATTAAATGTAGGTACAGGATCCTGGGCAGAAAAAGACCTGAAATTTTGCCCTTGCTGTCTTCTTTCTACTCTTACCTCAGGCAACTAAACTTATCCTTTATATCCTGGAAGGAGATTGATTAGGAGGAGCAAACTAGCATTTGACAGACTATACACAGACAAAGTCTTGAATGCCTAAAACCAAGAGTATACTGGAGCCATCTCAAGGTATTCAAAAGAACCAATTTTAAAATTCTTTTCAATGTCAGTGCCTCAGAAATCAGCAAACCCTACAAAAAAGAGCTTGACTTATCTTACGGACTAACTAGACTTTAAAGGAGCAGAGAAAATATTAAAGCTTATTAAATTTAAAAGTATATCCTATATACATTTTGAGATCTGGTTGTTAAATATAAGCAGTACACATCTCCCTATAACTATACAGCTGAGTATTTAAAAAATCATTTTGCAGAAAATGAGTCATATCATAAAGATCTAGTCATTGTAATTCTTCATTCATCACTAGTGGTGATGTTAGCTCTGTCCTAGATATTTAAGACAATTCCCTTCCTGGAAGACAAGTTAAGAAGAAAACACTGTCCAAACAGACTTGAAAGCTTAATGTAAGAGGATTACAAAATGACTGCTTGCAGGGAATTAAGTAAATTTCAATCGCCACTGAAAAAAATGTGGTAAAATTTGGTCCAAGAGACTTTACTACATCCATATGGCTTTGTTTGAAAATGAGATGAAACCAATTATAATTATAAACATGAATTCATTCACATGAAGAGTGAATATTGAGGTGCCATAAGACATGCTTTTGGGTATAGTTTATCTCACTGTGTGTATAATCTGCCTCATCTTTATTTTGTGTGCAAATGCATAGAAGAAGAGAACAGTGTATCTTGATTCGCTGCCCATCTTTTCTGGTAGTTCTGACTTCCATCAGCAAACAGGATGTCTCAGTCATTCATTGTTAACCCATTGAAATAAGTGGATTCAAAGGCCATGAATAAATGTTTAATCCCATATGAGGGATATAGCCAGATATTTGTAATGTCAAAATAAAGTCATCAACAAAACATTTATTCTTTTTTTAAAAAGTGAGCATTTACAAATGACAATGTTGAGTCTGAATATATTTGAGGTTCTTCCAATATGGAGAACTGAAATAGAACTCTATCCATATAGTGCCTTTCATATTTTCTCTTCTATTATTACTTTCTGTCATGTTAGTGGATAATAATATCATTAACAAATTAAGTGGCGCAGTGGATAGATCATTGGGCCTGGAGTCAGGAAACCTGGTTAGTCTCTACCAGGAGTGGGAAACTTGAGTCCCCAAGGCCACATGTAACCCTCTAGATCCTCAAGTGCAGCCTTTGACTGAATCCAAACTTCGTAGAACAAATCTCCTTAATAAAAGGATTTGTCCTGTAAATCTTGGACTATGTCAAAAGTCCACATCCAAGGACTTAGAAGGTCACTTGTGGCCTCTAGACACTTATTAGCCTCAGACAATTACTAGCTGTGTGACTGAATAAATAACTTCACCATTATTTGCTTCAGTTTCCTCACCTATAGAATGGACATAATAGTAGCACCTATCTCTCAGGGCTGCTGTGAGGACCAAGTAAGATAACAGCTATAAAGTGCTTATCTCAGTTCCTGGCACATAGAAAGCACTATATAAATGACTATTAGCTATTATTATTACTCTGTGCCATTTTCATTTTCAAAATTCTGATTTTATCTATATAGACAATTCACCCAGGCTATCTTGATGCCTACCCTGACACTACCATTCTAGTTCTCCCTACCACAACCAACCTCTGCACTGGATATCCAGTATCTATGTCCCTAGTCCCTGAAGAAGTTAATTCACTCAGCTTTGGAACTTCTGCCTGGGGATCAAAATATGTTAAATGGTGACTAAAAAGTGCAAACTTACCTAACCCTCAACATCCAGACCATACTTCATATTTCACCTCACTTCCAGATCAAACAATCTTCCCATCTTTGTTGTTATTCATGTTCCCCACACCACCATACTCCCTTAACTGGCTTTCCATCTCTTTCCCTGCAATCAGTAATCAAATCAAGATTATTGTTGTTTCTGGGAAGTACATGACAATTTACTACTTAATGGATCAACTCACTATCTGTACAACTTCTCAGACAAAAATTCCCTTTCTTGGCTATCATTTTCCCATTTGTGCTGTCCCTAGTTATTAGAGGCAAGAGCTGCCCCACTTCCTGTATCTGTCTCTTCAAAACTTTCATAATGCCTGGCATATGGTTCACTAAGTTCACTTTCATTCCATGTTGAGCAACATTTATTCCCATGTTCTCATTCTCAAGTGAAAAAACAGGCCAGAAAGACCACTGAATGAAGATTTTCCCTCTTTCGTATGCTTATTCTTTCAAAAACTATTTATTAGGCATCTGCCATATCCAGCACCCTTCTAAGTACTAGGGAGGACAAAACAATATATAGAACATGACCTCTGCCCTTCAGATGGCTATAATCCTTTTTGGAGAGTACAGAAACATTAATATCAAAAGTTAAATAGTAATAGAAGCTAAATAAAAGTAAAATAACAGAAGAGATATCAAATACAGAATATATAGGATCAGAGAAGTAAGAGATAATTTTCTGGTAAAGACAGGACTTGAGTTGCAGTTTTGAAAATTGGTAAAAACAAAAATAAAGAAATAAAATGTTTATTGTCCTGCAAAGAAATATCAACATAATAAAATTAACATGATCAAAATAATAAAAAGTCAGTCTAGCATGAATTTTTCCATAATTAATTAAAAGTAGACATCCTATGAACTCTGTAACACTGAAATACTTCTTAGAAATTATATTGCTTGGGGCAGGAGGGGGCAAGTCAAGATGGTGGAGTAGAAAGACATACATATACTAGCTCTTCCCACACAGCCCACAAAATACCTGTAAAGAAAAACTCTCAATAAATTCTAGAGCAGCAGAAGTAGAGAACAACAGAGTGGAGATTTCCAGCCCAGGGTGACCTAAAGGCCCATGGGAAACGTCTGTGGCATCAGATGCAGAGCAGAGCCCAGCCCAGCCTTGGCCACGCAGCAGGGTTATGGGAGGAGGACATGAACAGGCCTCAGGGGCGGAATCCCCAGTCACAGTAGCAGCAGGTTCACAGATCTCTCAACCCACAGGTGCCAAAGGTCAATGACCGGGTTTTTTCAGCTAGCTGAGAAGGGAGAAGGGCCTTCCCATAGCCCTGACCTCAGACAGCGACTGCAGAGGCCACACCAGGCAGGCAGCAGCAGTTCCCATGGCAGACCCTACAGCAGCCCACATCCATTATTGGATTGTAAAAACCCTAGGGGCTGAGCAGGAGATTCTTACCTCAGCCCTGTGTAGAGGCCCTACAGCAGCTGATCTTTATCTCACACTGAATAGCGGCCCTGCCTCTGCAGCTTATCTGAATCTCAGCCCCCAGTGTTGACTTGGTGGAACTGGAGGAGAGATGATTGTGAAAAAGAAACTCTACTAAGATTGTGGGCACAAAAATCTCTGGTTGCTCCAAGGCTAGTGTACACACTTGATTGTGCCACCTTGGAGGAACTGAGATCTTACAGATCCCCAGATTATATCCTACTTTTGACAAAGGACCCAAAAGTCAAGTAACTGGTTGGGAAAATGCCCAGAAAAGGGAAAAAAATAAGACTATAGAAAGTTACTTTCTTAGTGAACAGATATCTCCTCCCATCCTTTCAGATGAGGAAGAACAATGCTTACCATCAGGGAAAGACATAAAAGTCAGGGCTTCTGTATCCCAAACATCCAAAATAAATATTCAATGGGCTCAGGACATGGAAGAGCTCAAAAAGAATTTTGAAAATCAAGTTAGAGAGGTGGAGGAAAAATTGGGAAGAGAAATAAGAGAGATGCAAAAAATCATGAAAAATGGGTCAACAACTTGCTAAATGAGACCCCAAAAATGCTGAAAAAAATAGCACCTTGAAAAATAGGCTAACTCAATTGGCAAAAGACGTTCAAAAAGCCAATGAGGAGAAGAATGCTTTTAAAAGCAGAATGAGCCAAATGGAAAAGTTCACTGAAGAAAATAGTTCCTTAAAAATTGGAATAGAACAGATGGAGGTTAATGACTTAATGAGAAACCAAGAAATCCCAAAACAAAACCAAAAGAATGAAAAAATGGAAGATAATGTGAAATATCTCATTGGAAAAACAACTGACCTGGAGAATAGATCCATGAGAGACCATTTAAAAATTATGGGACTACCTGCAAGCCATGACCAAAAAAAGAGCCTAGATATCATCTTTCATGAAATTATCAAGGAAAATTGTCCTGATATTCTAGAACCATGGGGCAAAATAAATACTGAAAGAATCTACCTATTACCTCCTGAAAGAGATCCAAAAAGAGAAACTCCTAGGAACATTATGGTCAAATTCCAGAGTTCCCAGGTCAAGGGGAAAATATTGCAAGCAGCTAGAGAGAAACAATTTGAATGTTGTGGAAAAACAATCAGGATAACACAAGATCTAGCAACTTCTACATTAAAGGATTGAAGGGCTTGGAATATGATATTCCAGAAGTCAAAGGAACTAGGACTCAAACCAAGAATCACCTACCCAGAAAAACTGAGTATAATACTTCAGGGGGAAAAATGGTCTTTTAATGAAATAGAGGATTTTCAAGCATTCTTGATGAAAAGACCAGAGCTGAAAAGACAATTTGACTTTCAAACACAAGAATGAAGAGAAGCATGAAAAGGTAAACAGGAAAGAAAAATCATAAGGGACTTACTAAAGTTGAACTGTTTACCTTCCTACATGGAAAGACAATATTTGTAACTCTTAAAACTTTTCAGTATCTGGGTAGTTGGTGGGATTACATACACATACACTCACACACACAGAGACAGAGAGAAATAGACAGAAACAGAGAGAACAGGGTGAGTTGAATAGGATGGGATCATATCAAAAAAAATGAAATTAAGGGGTGAGAGAGGAATATCTTGGGAGGAGAGAGGGAGAAATGGAATGGTGCAAATTATCTCATAAAAGAGGCAAGTAAAACACTTTTCCATGGAGGGAAAAAGGGGGGAAATGAGAGAGAAAACATGAAGCTTACTCTCATCACATTCAACTAAAGGAAGGAATAAAATGCACAACAATTTTGGTATGAAAACCTATCTTATAATACAGGAAAGTGGGGAAGAAGGAGATAAGCAGGGTAGGAGGGATGATGGAATGGAGGGCAGTAGGAGGAGGGAGCAATTACAAGTCAACACTCTTGTGAAAGGAGAAGGTCAAAAGAGAGAATAGAAGAAATGGGGGGCAGGATAGGATGGAGGGAAACATAGTTAGTCTTACACAACATGACTATCATGGAAGTCATTTGCAAAACTACACATATATGGCCTATATTGAATTGCTTGCCTTCCCAATGGGGATGGGTGGGGATGGAGGAAGGAAGAGAAGTTGGAACTCAAAGTTTTAGGAACAACTGTTCAGTATTGTTCTTTCATACAACTGGGAAATAAGAAATACAGGTATGGGTATAGAAACTTATCTTGCCCTACAGGACAGAAGAGAAGATATAGAGAAGGGAAGGGAGGGAAGGGAGGGATGTTAGAAGGGAGAGCTGATTGGTGATAGGGATACTTAGAATGCTCGGTGTTTTGGGGTTGGTGAGGGGAGAGATGGGAAGAAAATTTGGAACTCAAAATTTTGTGGAAATGAATGTTGAAAACTTAAATTTAAAAAAAGCATACAAACAAAAAAATACAGAGAAACCTAAATAAACAGACAGTGATTCCAAAACTGTTAGACATAACACATATAAATCAACAGACAGGTCCAGCTGTCTGACCATAGTTACCAGAGAGAAGAAACACCAAGATCTGGGTTTTGAAACGTGGGGGGCTGCTTAGAGGCTTCCCAGAGTCTGGCCAAACAAAACACATCCAGTTAGTAAACCCCAGAGTAAAACCTCACCTCTGAGTCTTCATATACTTTTCAGAGCCAGAAGCCATGACACTCTGACACAGTGCCTCAATAGAAAAACAAAACAAAACAAAAGGTACTTGGGACTCTCCTACAAACAACCCCCCTAATCAGGTTTCCTTCAATGGGTAAGCACATCAGTGGGTGGGAAGATCTTCTTTGATCACATTATTCAATCAGAGGCACTTTTAGTAAAACAAAAATAGCAAAAGATCCTACTTTGCTTGCCCTTACAAGCCATCAGATAAATGGAAGGAAAACTGGAAAACAATATTGTTGTGAAAACCTAGGAAAGACTTGGTATCTATCTAGATAGGTCATAGACAATATCAAATGCTGCAGTGGGTCAGGATTGAGCAAAGAGTCACAGCAATTGTTTGGAATTGTATGCTTTGTTTTGAAATACATATTTTTTTTGTTGTTCAAAAAAAGAAATTATATTGCTTAAATAGATAAAATAATGATAGAATAGATTGATATAATTTAAGTATAACTAGTTTAATATCATGAAGCAAGTGATTATTGAAGGGGTTGAGACTTTCTAGAAAATGTGAGAAGAAATGAAGCATAGATTGTAGAAAACTCAACTTGCTATCAGTAAGACCAGGTTTCAGGTCTTGCTTCTGATGCATAGCTATGTGACCTCAGATACATGATTTAACTTCCCTCATAAATTAAAGATTTTAAAAATTAGAAGTTCTATATACTGATGAAATCACAACCAAAAACAAAACACCCATAATACAATATCATATTTTTTTAGATAAAGGTAGTTCATCATGTGGTACTGAAACTCAAGAAAAATTATGGCTGGATATATAAATCTGTTGTACTATCACCGTGACTCACCACTGTTCTCTATTTATTGCTCACACTCACCATGAGTGAAAGTAATGAAAAAGTTGAAAGAGACAGCAGGAAGAGTGGGTTGATCACTTAAATTAGATGTCCCTGGGCACTCGGGTGGGATTATTGAATAATTAAGTAGTGAGACAGTCCAAATAAGTTCTGGAAGAATATTCCCCAACAGATCACAGATCAAGAACAGAAAGAAACTTCAGGAGCCACTCAGTTTAATTCCTCATTTTAGAAATGAGGAAATCGAGATCCAAATAGGCTAAAGGTCACACAGACAATAAAGAATGTGACTTTTCCAGATCATTCTCCGTGTTCCAACCTCAGTGAAAGTCATTGAACATTCTGATAGCTTAATTATGCTTACCAAACCAAATACTCTAACCTTTCTGTCCACAGACTAAATAAATTCCAGAGGTAATATAGAAATAGTCAGAAGATAGTCTAAGGACAAAGGATAAGTGTTTAGTCATTTTCTGAAAAGGCTGGAGAGCATTTTAGAGAAAATTGGTATTCAAAGAAATTATACTACTTCTGGATATCTTGAAATCAAACTGGATACTATTTTTACAATTGTTCTTGTTTCTCCAGGTTTCTAACATAACATTCAGGCAAGGAAGCACCTTGTAAGATCAATTGGCACTACACTAACTAGATTTTGGAAAATGGAATGGTTTCTCCAGAGATGAAATATAAATCTCATGATTCTAGGCAGCTAAAACTTATCTAGATAAAATGAAGTATGAAATAATCTTACCCTGGCAGAGAAAGAGTCTGTAGGACTTTTCCTTTTCCAGTTCTCATTTCTGTGACTTCCTATTTCTAAGAAATAAAGACTTTAAAATGTTTATTTTTTAAAGGGCTCCTGGGAATTCTTGGACATTGAAATGTCTCTTACAAAACAATATTATGATGACTTAAGTGAAAATTAGTGCCACATGGATGAAATTTCCCTCAAACACATATTCTCACATACACACACTTAAAAATGAAGAAGGAAAGGGCTGGGGGAAAAATGTGTTTTCAGTTTAGTTGAGCTGAAAACATTTGAAACATATTTTTAGATATTTACCAAACATTAGCCAAAAACTGTTTGGTTCATCCTATCCCCTGAAGATGTCTTTCTGTTGAGAAATGGTGGGGAGCAGTTTGCTCATCTGGGAACTAAAACCCTACCACAACAAAACTTTGAAATAGTGTTATTTTCCCTAAAATATATCTGAAACTTTAATAAAACTACTCCAAAACAAAGACTTCTCAGGGTATGATAAATATCACCTCACCGGGTTCTTCCTCATATTTGAAATAACAAGAAAATAATGCACTTAAGAGTTTGGTTCAAGGGTACTACTATGTGCTGGTGTGATTCATGGGCCATTAAAATATCCCTTTTCATTTTCTAAAATACCTCCCCTTTAACCTTCTATGGTGGAGTTTTTTCTCCCCATTTGGTCTGAATTTCAATCACAATCAATCGATGCTTATTAAGTGACTACTACGCTCTAGGCATCTTGCTGGGTTCGACTTACACAGTACAAATAGTACAAATACACAGAAGGCAAAAACGAAGCAATCAATCTTCATGGAGCATATATTTTCTAGGGAAAGACTTGGAAAAGACATAAATTATCACTTTTAACATTATCAACAGGTAATACTAGTGCTCCCCCAATTTTTTTTAATCTAACTCCGCCCCAATCAGTTAAAAAATTAGTTTATATCCCCAATCTGTCTATAGATCCTTCTACAAAAACAGATTTAGGTTACATATTTTAAAATTTTATACATATATACTTACACATATTATAGACCATACAGATGTAAAAGAATTAGATGAAACAATATGTTTAAAATAATATTTTATTCATTTATAGTACATCATTTTAATTCTCAGTCATATTATTAGTAATAATGATATTTTAGTGAGAACAATGTGATTTTTAAATTTTTTTCATTTGCCACTTTGTGTTATGTCAATTCAAAGATCTGACTTTTGGGTCATTTTATATCTATACTTGACTTGAACTGTTGTCATCATTGAATATAATACCTTCTAAAGATCCGTAGAGCCAAATAGAAGAAGTGCATTTTTACCTGCATTTATTAAATCAGGATATATCTTCTGCAATCCCTTTCACTAATTATGCAAATTTCCATCTTCTTTGATGTCATTCTCTTGTTCATGAAAACTAATTGGAAGGTTTGCCTTTCATTATTTTTAGTAAATAGGTTCACAACTCACTGAAGCTTCCTTTGGAAGATTTTTAAATGGGTTTAAAAATGCCATATCCAAGTTTTAAAGTATCCAGATAAAAAAGTTGTTGTAGGTGACACACACCATTTTATACAATCCAGTGAACAAGAAGTTAGTATCTAGGAGAGAATGTTCAACAATGTAAAATGATTCATTCAGAAAGATCGAAAAGAATGAGGATTGGGAAAAGCCTATCAGATCTGGCAATTAAGACATCACTAGTAACTTTGAAGACAACAATTGCAATTGAGTGAAAAGTCAAAGATAATGAGGAACTTGAGAACCTGGGACTTTGGAGGAATGGTGGTATCCTCAAGGAAAATGGGGAAACTGAGAAGAGTGAATAGGGAAATAACGTAATGAGACCTGCTATACAAATTGAAACCTCTCTAGACACATACTTTCTGCATACTCCTGAGCTCCAAGATTGAGGAATATCTTGGTTCATACATTCCTCAGTAGCACATAAATTACTAAGAAGGTGCTTTATTCAAAGCATTCATGGATTTTATTATTTAAAAAAAATCTATAAACACAAAGAACAGCATACTTTCTGAATAGCAAAAAAAAAAAAGTCTGGAAAAAAGTTCTAGCAACCAGTGAGTGAGTAACATTTATACTGTCCTGGACAATTATTGTAAAACATTTCCTGAGTTTTGAACTTATGACTTGTCATATACTGAAGATAGACAGTGAGAACACTGGAATACTTGATGCCACATTCAATATTGCTCTCTTCATGAAATATACCATTACACAATCATGGGAAAAAATAACAAAATAAAAATAACAAATAAAAAAGTAAAAAAATAAAACATGGTAATTCTCAGGAAGACAGTTAAACTCCTTATAGTTCTGCCTAGCCTTAAATTAATTGCCATCCCTCCAAAAAAGAATTGAACATAATTTTCAAATGAAAAAAGTGAATTGAATCAAAAACTTTTTTATTAATCACTTGATATACTTTAATAACATCAATCTGAAAGACTCCATCAAAAAAAAATACATTACTTCCTTCTAGTCAAGCTATCTTTCTCCAGTGATATCAAAGTGTTATTTGGAGTTAATAAATATAAAATTCTTAATGTCTGCCATGGAAAGATATAGATTGAAGGATTTAAGCTTTAATGCAGAGGTCAAATTGAACTAACAGACTAAGGCAATACTTACAAATACCTTGTTCTCCTCCAGGCAAGCTACAGCTAGTATAAAGATGTCAAGGAAAAAGCTATGGCTTAATATGTTAAGAGACTTATTGGCATCTTGAACTTAAAGCTCAATGGGAAAAACACATTTAGGACATTGTAACCCCCTGTTATAATAATTAGATTGTTTTTAAGCCTGGGGCAATGTAATATCCCCTCAGGTCAATGCAGTTACATCTCTCACAGATATGGAGAGTTTATTTGAAAATGGAAAGTTAGACATATAATCACAATTGCTCTGAGCCCCCAATTAGGAAAATTCCTAACATATACACAGAGGTTAGAGTCTCTGCCTTAATTTACATTTATATTTATCTCTAACTAAGCCTTGAATTCTTTGTGGTTTAGGCACAATTTGTTTAGTGGGAATATCTGGGTAAAGAAGCAACAGAATATATCACAGTCCCTGTGAATAAACAGGTACTGGTAAGGAAAGCTGGAAAAAGAAAAGACTTTTTCTTGGGACTGACCTCAGTCCTTCAGGAGGTGGTTCTAACTGGTTGCAATAGTCAGTCTTATGCTCTGAGATACCAGAGAGCCTTCAGATGCCAGATGGCCCTGAGATCAGATAGGCATCCTCCCTCTCTATCTTTTCTCAGTTCCACTTTTTCTTCATTATCATAGCTATCTACTTTATCACCAGTTGCCTCTGTGCCACCAGTTCTTTCTAGCTCAGGTCTTCATAGCCCTATTCGTTCTCCACTGCTAGACTCTCTGAGTCTATATTTCAGAATTAGCTCCTTTTTTAGTGCATTCTCCTCAGCACATAACCAAGTCTCTCACCATATTGGAACAGATTTCTTGTCACATCTAATTGAAGTACCTTAGATTGATTCAAGGAGGTATCCATACCTTATTCACATCTAGTTTTGATTGATTGATCCAATCAAGAAGTGTTCTTTCTCAAGGTAATTATTTTTTATAATTAATTAATTTTTAGTTTTCAATATTCACTTCCATAAGTTTAAAATTTTCTCCATCTCCCTCCCTGTTCCTTCCTCAAAATAGCATGCAATCTGATACAGGCTCTACATATACATCCTTATTAAATATATTTTCACATTAGTCATGTTGTACAGAAGAATTAGAATGAATGGAAGGAACCATGAGAAAGAAAAAAGAACAAAACAAAAAAAAAAGAGAGCAAAGAATATGGTTTGATCTGCATTCAGACTCCATATTTCTTTCTCTGGATGTGGATAGCATTTTCCATCATGTGTCTTTTGGAGTTGTCTGAGATTAATGTGATTATTTTTTAAGTGGCGTAGAGTAATCAGTAGGCCCTTCTCCCTTACTTAGTTAGCACCTATACTATGTCAGTCTCATAAACTGTCAGAACTATACAATGGACCATAAGAGATTTGGAACACATCTTAACGCAAATCCATATAATATTAATCAAACGCAAGGCCTAAAGGAGCTAAAAAAATATTAATGCTTCCCTGTCAAAAAAGAAACAGAGGTTTGATAGACAATCTTTGAACACACTGGAGGTGATTAAGTTGTGGATGCAGCCTACAAAACAGAAAAGATGCAAGAATCTCATCAAAAAGAATTTCATGAGAGACATCCACATGAACTCAGACAATGATTTGTCAACACACATTGAACAAATTGTTGAGTCACTTAGATTTATTAGTGGAAATGGAGAGATCTACAATGGCAATTCAGGTTCAGGTCATTGCTACCAGAAATTACAGAAATATTATACTTGAGGAGTTCTGAATTAGGGATATATATTGATCACTCATAGAAGACCATATTCTATACTCATAGAAAATAATCACTGCAGGCTAGATAAATGAAATGTTTCCATAATACCTTCCATAATAAGACATAACCTAGTAGATGGAATTATATTACAGAAGCTTACTTGTGGCCTGATAAATATTAGTGTTTCAAATTTGGGCCTCAAAATATCCTTGAAATTTTAACTAAAAAATTTTATTAACATATTATATTGTTAATATATAAGGCTGTTCTGATTCTCCTTGTATCTATTCTGTCCCTTTAGAATAAGGTATATTATTTCATAGCCATATTCAAATCATGAATCTTATCTTACCAAGACTTAATGATAAATGTAAAAGTTGAATTTGTCTCCTTTTCTTAGGATTTCATTTATCTTATCTGCTCCCCATCTTTTGTATTTCAACACAGCACAGAAACATGGTTTTATGATGAGCTCTCATTTCAGATTTGTCCTATAAATTGCTGAATTGTTCTTCTTCAGGAAGCAAGGTGCTACAATGAATAAAGTGTTCAAATCTAGCCTCAGTTTCTTAGTAGCAAGTACACGTCTATTAATTTTAGCCTTAGGTTCCTCGTTTGTAAAATATAGATAATAACAGCTCCTACTTCCCAAGGTTGTTGTGAGGATAAAATAGTCAATATTTGTATAACATGTTGCAACCTTCAATGATAGCTACTACTGATGTAACACATGGTAGTTTCTACTTTCTACAACATTTGTATTGGCTGATATTTTAAGGTTTTCTTTTCCGTTATCTTTACAGGACTTGAGGTACACTATATCTCTGGTCAAGAGCACATCATTTTTTCCCCTAGAAATATAAGTTCTTTACACAAATACCATCTTCTCATCTAGCTCCTTACCCATCCCTTCTGAAACCCCTGCCTCTACTCAGCAGCAGTGATGAAAAGAATTTATGTCCCTAATCGCTCCAGTTTCTTTACTAGAACTAATCCAGTCTAGGATTAATGTAAAGTACTAAAGTATTATCTGTAAAGCAGGAAAGTATTATCTGCAATAGTGTCCTGTAGGATCCTATTGGTGGTATCTCTTGTTTCCACATGAAGAAGAGAGTGGAGCAATAGGAAGAGAGTGGTTCCAGCAAATCTAATAAAATAGCATCCTGGATATATATCCTGGAAAGACAACAGTCTTTTCTATTTACATCAAGCTACTCCAGGATCCCTCAGCACAGAGTCACCAACAGCACTACTTGCATCTTCCTTTCCTGACCCTTACAAGGTGTCCTCTCTCTTTTAAGTGGATTAGAGTAATCAATGATCTCAGCTGTGAATCTATGTCTTCATTGATTGGCAGTCAAAAAGCTGCTCTCTCCTAATATGATCCAGCTAGTTCTTTCCTCTATAGGAAAGTCAGTAGTCCTTCATTCTTCATTAATTTTTTAATCACTTTTCTCCTCCCTTATGCATAAAGATTCTTCTCTGCCTTTTCATACCTTTTTTTGGTTATATTTTGTTTAAAAAAAACTGAGCTCTTCTTCCATTATTTCAAGCAATTCTCTATTCTTCCTGATAACCTGGAGAATGAAGAGGCAATCCCCTAGCCCTTTCACTTTGTCCACTAGGAAAGACCAACTGTACTTTGTGTATATATAACCATTACTTAGCATTGGCAGAAAAGCAAATAAAGTACAGACTTCTGGTTACTGCAAAATTTCCTTCCTTTCTTCCTGTCCACTCCCATACTTTCTGAAAATGAAATCTTCAATCCTTTGTGATTCTTATTGATAGTACTCAATGGCCAGTTGTCTCTTTGCCTTTCTGGTGATGAAGTTTCTCATACCTCCAGAGGGAAGATCTACTTTTTTGTAGAGTCTTCCCACTTTTACTCAATGCCAAGCTGCCTTTGATGAGCAATTAACAGCTTCTTAATAGAGTCCCAGTGAAAATAAAAAGTGAGGACTGCTGTTGTCTGTGAATGAATCTCAAGGAGAATGACATTTCCAATAGCTTTGCAGTGATTACTACTTCTCATTTCCTCTTTCAGTGAACAGATTTACAAGCCTTCCATCTTGGAGGTGAGCTTTCCTCCCATACTGCTGCTTCCTATTTACTGTTCCCCATACCTGAGTGCCTGAATGCCTCACGTACTTTTTGCCATTTCTTCAGTTTGCTAATCAACTACCTCTTTGGACTTTTATTGCCTATCTGCCTCCTTTCTTTGTTGGAGTGGACACCTTGGACATTGAGCATGATTTGGAATTTTGGCAGCAGTGAATAGAGTGTTGGATTTGGAGTTAGGAAAAATTGATTTCAAATCCTTCCTCATATACTTACCAGGTAGATATATCAAGTCAACATGCATTTATTAAGTGCCTAATATATTCCAGGCACTGTGCTAAATACTATAGATACAAAAAGAAGCTAAGCAAATAAAATCCAGAATCTCCCCTCCAAGAGCTTGAAGCATAATGGAGGAAACAAAATGCAAACAACTATGTACTAATAAGATATATGTAGGCTAAACTAAAGATGATGAAAGGAATGAAGATAAAGCATTAAAGGAGATCAGAAAAGGCTTCTTGTAGAAGGTGAGATTTTAGGTGGGACTTGAAGGAAGCAAATATTCCAAAGGAAGGAAAGAATTCCAAAATGTAGCAAGATAGGAAAGGTAGAAAAGATTTCCTTCCCCTAGGAAGGAAATCTAAAAGTCTCTTTTAATGCCAAACAAACAATTTTACATTTGATCCTGGAAGTAATAGGAAGACACTAGAGGTTATCTAATAGTGTGTGTGTGTGTGTGTGTGTGTGTGTGTGTGTGTGTGTGTGTGTGTGTGTGTGTGAGAGAGAGAGAGAGAGAGAGAGAGAGACCAGGACAGTCCTTCTCTTTATGAAGACCAATTTGATGGCTGAATGGAGGATGAAACTGGAGTGGGAAGTGACTTGAAACTTACCAGTATGCTACTCTAATTTTCCAGGAGTACAGTGATGAGCGCATGCTCCAGGACAGTAGCAGTGTCAGAGAAGACAGGACAGCATATAGAAGAGATGATGTGGAAGCAGAATAAATAGCACTTGGCACAGGGCCACAGGTTATGGGGGGAGGGGTGGGTGAGAAAGCAAGGAGTCAAAAATAACACCTAGGTTGGAAGCCTGGGTGTCAGAGAGGATGGTAGAACCCTTAGCAGTAATAGGAAGAAGGGAGGATTTGAAAGGAAAGATATGAATTCAGTTTTAGACATGTTGAGTTGAAGATGTCTGTGGGCCAACCAGTTGGCTATGTTCAATAGGTAGTTGGAGATGCAAGACAGAATTCAGGAGAGAGATAACTAAATATATAAGTCATTAACAGAGATATAATAATTGAATACACAGGAGCTGATAAGAGCCCTAAGTGAAATAGTATAGGAGAGAAAAGGAGGTTCCATAACAGAGCCTTTGGAGAGATGTCTGGTTATCTGAATGGTGATCCAGCAAAGGAGACAGAGAAGGCATGCTCAGACAAATAAGGGAGAAAACCAGGGAAAAATAGTGTCATGAAAACCTACAAAGAAGAGAGTATCCAGGGGAGGAGGATAATGAATAGCATCAAAGGCTGGAGAGAGGTCAACATATGAGGACTGAAAAAGGACACCTTAACTTCAGCTTCTTCATCTATAAAGTGGGGACAATTATAACACTTTCTTTAGTAGGTTATTGTGAGGATCAAATGAGAGAATACCCTTAAAGTGCTTTACAAATCTCAAAGGGCTATGTAAATGCTATTATTATATTATTATTATCATTTTTATTAATGTAGCCTGAGGATGGTGAAGTATAGACCAGGACCCAGCTGAACTTTCCAAAAATTTGTCTCCAAACAACTTTACAATAATGCCCCAATTCAAATTTTGCAGTGTCAGAGCCAGCAAAATGTCAGAGAGATATTTTTCCAGCCTAGCACAATTTTAGAAGTCCATAGAAAAGGTCTATAATGCCAGGGGTAGCCGCAGATTCAGAACATAGTAATAAAACCAGCGTGGGCCCCAGACACGGCTGCAGCAGCCACAGCAGCAGCTTCAGGAGCTCTGAGCTCAGAGATAATAAGGGAGGGGTGGACAAATGGTCAGAAAGAGATTACAGGGACCTTTTGCCAGCACTGGGTGCACCTCGCACTGATTAGCAATTCTATTGCCCATAAGCAGTTCTGAATCACAATTGTAGAACAAAGAGGAGTACTTGTCAAAAGGGAGCAGAAAGCCCTGCTTAAAGTTCAAGGGCTAAAAGGAATGCTAGTACTTGTGATTGCAAGAGAGCAGGGGACCTGGTCATGGTTTCAGAGTCAAGAGGAGCATGAAGCTACAGAGGAATGGGAACCCTTTCTGAGTAAAGACCAGAGCACAGGCCAGGAGAGCAGAGACCACATCTCTCTGCAGATCACACCACTTTAAAAGCACCCAAAAACTTGTATATCCCCTTAGCAAGCTCTAAAATCAGCAGCACATAAAAGTCTGAAGCTTGACACATTGCCTCCCCAAAGCCAGGTGATTCTGACTTTAACAAAAAGTTAAAAGTGAAGAAAAAGGCTGGGAAAATGACCAAACCACAAAAAAGGAATTTGACCATAAAAGGACATAAACTTAGAAGACAACCATTTGAAAACAGCTATAAGCAAAGTCTCAAAAAAAAGGTTAATTGCACCCAGGACCAGTAATAATTTCTGGAAGAGTTAAAGAATGAGATGAGAGATAGAAGAAAAATTGTGAAAAGGAATGAGAACAATGACAAGGAAGACCAAAACATGCAAACAGAAGACAACAAAGTCAAAGCTCCTCCATCTAAAGCCTCCAAGAAAAATATAAATTG
Organism: Bettongia penicillata ogilbyi; assembly: GCA_023548195.1. Classification (NCBI taxonomy): domain Eukaryota; kingdom Metazoa; phylum Chordata; class Mammalia; order Diprotodontia; family Potoroidae; genus Bettongia; species Bettongia penicillata. Next base: position 315,975 of record JAJHZJ010000243.1, on the reverse strand, counting down.
GTCTCAGGCCAGGGAAGAGCTCAAAGAGGATTTTGAAAATCAAGTAACAGAGGTAGAGCAAAAATTGGGAAGAGAAATGAAAGTGATACAAGAAAATTGTAAAAAAACAAGTCAAATGCTTGCTAAAGGAGACCTCAAAAAAAGGATGAAGAAAATAACACTGTAAAAAGCAGACTAACCCAAGTGACAAAAAAGATCCAAAAGGCCAATGAAGAGAAGAATGCCCTAAAAAAACAGAATTGGCCAGGTGGAAAAGAAGGTCCAAAAACTCACTGAAGAAAATAATTCCTTAAAGATTAGAATAGAGCAGATAGGAGCTAATGACTTTATGAAAAATTATAAGAAATTATAAGAAATTAAAATTTCTTAAAATTTAAGAAATTATAAAACAAATTATAAAACAAAACCAAAAAAATTGTAAAACAAATTATAAAACAAAACCAAAGGAATGAAAAAATAGCAGACAATGTGAAATATCTCATTGGAAAAACAAGTGACCTGGAAAACAGATCCATGAGAGACAATTAAAAATTATGGGATACCTGAAAGCCATAATCAAAAAAGAGCCTAGACATCATCTTTCAAGAAATTATCAAGGAAAACTGCCCTGATATTCTAGAAGCAGAGGGTAAAAAAAAGAATCCACCATTCACTTCCTGAAAAAGATCCTAAAAGGAAAACTCCTAGGAATATTGTAGCCAAATTCCAGAGCTCCCAGGTCAAGAAGAAAATGTTACAAGCAGCCAGAAAGAACCAATTTGAGTATTGTGGAAATGCAATCAGGATAACACAAGTTCTAACAGCTTCTACATTAAGGGATCAAAGGGCTTGGAACATGATATTCCAGAAGTCAAAGGAAGTAGGATTAAAGCCAAGAATCACCTATCCAGCGAAAGTGAATATAATATTTCAGGGGGAAAAATGGTCATTCAGTGAAATAGAGGACTTTCAAGAATTCTTGATGAAAAGCCCAGAGCTGAATAGAAAATTTGATTTTCAAACACAAGAATCAAGAGAAGCATGAAAAGAAAAATAGGAAAGAGAAATCATAAGGGATTTACTAAGGTTGACCTGTTTACATTCCTACATGGAAAGATAATATTTATAACTTTTGAGACTTTCTCAGTACTAGGGCAATTGGAGGAGTTATATACATGTAGACAGGGGGTACAGGCTGAGTTGAATAGGAAGGGATGATATCTAAAAAAATAAGGGGTGAGAGAGGAATATATTGGGAAGAGAAAGGAAAAAATAGAATGGGTCAAATTATCTCTCATAAAAGAGATAAGAAAAAATATACTGAAGAAAATATCACCTTAAAAAGCAGAACTGACCAAATGGGGAAAAAGAGATGTCCAAAAGCTTACTAATGGAAGTATTTCCTTAAAAATTAGAATTGGGCAACTGGATGCTAATGACTCCATGAGGCTGCAATAAAGTAAAGTCAAAAGAATGAAGAAAATGTGAAATATCTCATTGGAAAAACAATTGATTTGGAAAATAGATGAAAAAGAGATAATTTAAGAATTATTGGGCTACAAAGAGCTCATAAAAATGGGAAAATGATCCACATGTAAAAAATACGTATAGCAAATTTTTTTGTGGTGGCCAAGAACTGGAAATCGAGGGAATACCCATCAATTGGGGAATGGTTGAACAAGTTATGGTATATGAATGTAATGGAATATTATTGTGCTATAAGAAACGATGAGCAGGCAGACTTCAGAAAAACCTGGAAAGACTTATGTGAACTGATACTGAGTGAAACAAGCAGAACCAGGAGAACATTATGCACACTAAGAGACACAGAGTGGAAGAATTGTTTCTGGTAGACTTTGCCCTTCACAGCAATGCAAGAATCTAAAACGTTTCCAAGGGTCCCTTGATGCAAATCCATCCACATCCAGAGAAAGAACTATGGAGTTGGAGTACAGAATGAAGCAGACTATTTTCTCTTTTCTTATGTTTTGTTTGGCTTTGGTTTTTTGCGTGGTTTCTCCCATTCATTTTAATTCTATGAAATATGATTAAGATGAAAATATGTTTAATAAGTCATATAAGATTACATATTGTCTTGAGGAGAGATGGGGAGAGACGGGAAGAAAATTTCTAACTTATGGAAGTGATTGTTGAAAACTGAAAACAAATAAATTAATTTTAAAAAGTAATTATTGGGTTACCTGAGAGTCATGATTAAAAAGTAGGCTTAGACATCCCATGTCAAGAAATTATAAAGGAAAACTGCCCCCACTCCAGCATCTTAGATCCAAAGGATAAAATAAAAATTGAAAGAATCTGCTGATCACCTCCTCAAAGGCATCCCAAAATAAAAACTCCCAAGAATATTACAGCCAAATTCCAGATCTCCCAGGTCAAGGAGAAAATATTGCAAGCTGTCAGAAAGAAACAATTCAGATATCATGGAGCAACAGTCAGTATCCCACAAGATTTAGCAGCTTCCACATTAAAGAAGTAGAGGGCTTGAAATACAATAATCTAGAAGACAAAGGAACTAAGATTACAACCAAGAATAACCTACTCTGCAAAACTGAGTATAATCCATTGTGGCAGGGGGGGGGGGGGGGATTGTTATTTAATGAAATAGGGGACTTCCAAGCACTCCTGATGAAAAGACCAGAGCAGAATAGAAAATTTGACATTCAAACAGAAGACTCAAAAGAAGTATAAAAATGTAAATATTAAAGGAACTTGATGTAGTTTAACTGTTTATATTCCTACCTGGGAAAATGATGTAACTCCTAAGAACTTTATCATTGTTAGATCAGTTAGACAGAGGGCATGGGTGTGATTTATTATGTTGAGAGGACCTCCCAAAAGAAGAATATAAGGGTGAGAAAGAAAGATTAACTGGGATAAGGGGAAAGGGAAAGGTGGAATGAGCAAATTTTCTCACATAAAGGAGGCTGGCAAGGAATTCTCATTTTAATTGTTTCAAAGAGGGAAGACTATATATATATATATATATATATATATAGAGAGAGAGAGAGAGAGAGAGAGAGAGAGAGAGAGAGAGAGAGAGAGAGAGACTTGGGACAGAAAGATACATATAGATTTAATGAAGAGCTAGAACAAAAGCTGTAATGTTGCAGCTAAAGTGAAGAGGGAGAGGGTTGCAATCATGATCTCAGAAAAACACAAGTAAAATTAGACCTAATTAAAGACATAATTCCTAAAAAGGTACTAAAGACAATGAACTAATATAAAAAAAAATTACAGTAGCTTTCTCTGATTTTCATTTCTTAAACATGTAGAGAGCAGAGTCAAATTTATAAAAATAAAAGCCATTCCCCCAACTGATAGTCAAAAGATATGAACAGTCAGCATTTAGAAAAAAAAAACCAAAGCTAACTATAGTCATATGAGAGAAATAACTCTAAATCACTATTCATTAGAGAAAAGCAAATTAAAACAACTCTGAGATATCACCTCACACCTATCAGAAATGAAAAATGCTAGTGGGGATAAGGGAAAACAAATACACTAATGACCTTTTGGTGGAGTAGTGAATTGGTCCAATCATTTTGTGAAACAATGTGAAAGTTTGCCCAAAAAGTTATAAAACTGTGCATACGCTTTGATCAATAACACCGCTACTAGGTCTGTACCTTAAAGAGATTAAAGGAAAAGGAAAAAGACCTATACGTACAAAAGTATTTATAGCAGCTCTTTGTAGTTTCAAGTACTGAAAACTGAGGAGATACTCATCAATTGGAAAATGACTGAACAAGTTGTGGCATATGATTGTGATGAAGTACATGGAATAAGCCATATGGGGGTGGGGGAGGATGGAGGATGCTAGGGGCAGCTAAGTGGCACTGTGGGTGAAGTGTTGAGCCTAAAGTCAAGAAGACTCCTCTTCATGAGTTCAAATCTAGCCTCAGGCACTTGTGCCCTGGGCAAGTCATTTAACCATCTTTGCCTCTGTTCCTTTCTGTAAAATGAGCCAAAGAAGGAAATGGCAAAGCATTCCAGCATCTTTGCCAAGAAAACCCCAAATGGAATCGTGAAGAGTTCAACTAAGCTGAAATGACGGGAAAAACAAACAAAAACAATAGGTATTGTGCTATAAGAACTGAAGAGGGAAATGGTTTCAGGAGGGCAAACAAAACATGGCAAGACCTATGTGAATTTATACAAAGTGAAGTGAGAAGAACTGGGAGATCATTATTCTCAGTAACAGCAATGTTGTAATAATGATCAGTTAGGAAAGACTTCAATTGTCTGTTCAATACAAGTGATCCAAGGCAATTCCAAAGAACTCATGATCAAAAAATGCTATAAACTTCCAGTGAGAGAACTGATGAATTCTAAGTGAAAACTGAAGTATAATTTTCTCACTTCTTTTGGTTTTTTTTTTTAACGTGGTTAATATGGAAGTATGTTTTGCATGATTTCACCTTGATTTCACATTATTTGCCTCCCAGAGGGAGGGATGCTCCCTCAGGAGGGAGGAAGAGAACCTGGAACTCAAAAAAAAAATGAAAAGAATATTAAAAATAAGAAATACTTTAAAAATTATGCAGCCCAACTATACTTTTAGATTAATCTCACTTTTAAATCAACCAATTGTGCAGCCCTTAAAAGAACCAAGCCTGACTTTGTTCTATTTTCTAATTTCTAGTGACACCAAACTCTGTGGCTAGGCTTCAATTTCTAGTCCAAATCTTTTCTTTTCTGTCCTATGTACCATTACTACCTAAGCTTCAGTTCTGACAGAGCAGAGAACTTTATTAAACCTAAAATTTTGAACTGGAAGAGATCTTAGAGATCAGATAATACGGCCCTTCATTTAACAGATAACTGGGATTACCCAAGTTTTCTGATTCCAAACCCATCCCTCATTTCACTACAACACATGGACAAATATCAAAGAAAACTACCTCATTTGATACTTTTTCCTAAGACCAGCCCCTTATTATAGTAATTATCACAATGGAAGGAAATAAACAAACCACAGTAGCTTCTTTTAGGATAATCATTAATCATGCATCTCTTTATGTTAAAAAAAGCATGAAGTAGATAGCTTAATTTTCCAGCTACAGTGCCAGATACCAACCTGGCATTGCTTTAAAGAAAAACTTTTGTGGCTTTACCCTTTTCTATTTTACTGCATCAAAACGTTAAAAAAAAAATTTTTTTTGAACTCTGAATCTAGTTTTTCAGGGTCATATCACCACCAGGCATGAAGGGCAGAACAAGCCACAAACACCCATTTCCATATGTTTTGAGTTTAGTCTTCACTGTACACATGCAGACCATACCAAGGCACTAAACTTGCACCCAGGGCTATCAGGGTTTGGTGCCATTTCAACCATATCTCTTGCATTCCAACAGGGAACAATATTATTTATGCCAGCATAATCAGTCTTGAGGTTTCCTATTAGTTGCCAACATGGCAACCCCTAAATTTAATTGGAATCCACATTGATACAATAAATTATCAGGGACTAGTTTAATCAAAGGTCAACATAGGATATGGAATCAAAGGACCTGGATTCAACTTCTGACTCTTATAAATACACCCTTTTACTTTTGACAAGTCACTTGGCCTCTCTGAGTCTCAGTTTCTTTATCTGCTGACTAAGGGGACTAGATTAGATGATGTCTAAGGTTTCTTCCAGCTCTGATTCCTATGATCCTATGAACTCACACCTCATACAAAACAAAATTTCTAGGTACTGTCAGCTTGATGGGGGACAGAGGAAAAAATTTTATGTTTTTGTGTTTTTTTGTATTTGTCTTTTATCTTTCAGAACTGGTTCAGGAACAGTGAGATTATCCAGCCATTCGTGATATAAGTAGCTAGTGCAATGATATCAAACTCAAATAGAAATAGATCCTTGAAGTTATGTTAACTTAGACAACCACAAATTAACATTATCTATTTTATATTATGTTATAATTTATTTTATTAAACATTTCCCAATTACATTTTAATCTCAAACTGGGGAAGTTTGCAGGCAGCATGCAGCCTGCAAGATTCAAGTTTGACACCTCTAATATAGAGGATAAAGGGGTGAACTTAAGAGTGAGGAAAACTGGAGTTCAACTATTACCTTAGGTATTTACTACTTGTGTAACCCTGAGCAATTAATTTAACTACCCTCAGGCTATAGTTTTTCATCTACAGAAAGAAAGACATTAATAATATCAACTTCATGGGTTTGTGAGAATCAATGAGATAACATGTAGTTTCTAAATCTCAAAATGCTGAATAAATGCTAAATATCATGATACAATATTGTCTCCAATGCCACAGTAAAACAGAGGTCAAAGCCCTTGCCTTGTTCCTAAATATTTGAGTAAGACCTTCTGTCCTTTGCTTTTCTTTTTATTAAGCTAGAAAGGACTGCCTGAATTGAAGCAAAATTTAAAATGATATTAATGAAGATAGCGATACCTCACTTCAAGATTTCTTTTGCTATGGGCAAAGGGAGCTAGTATGAGCTGAAAAAGGCCACCAACACATTCTCTGACACTTCTCCCAGGAAAAGTTTAAGCTGAGTGTAAGTTTCCCTAGACCCTGCCTATAAAAATATCTAAGGAATGTGATGCTGGAGAAACAGAGAAACATGGTCTTATTGGGTAGGATTTGATTTATGCCCTTTATTGCCATTTTGGAAAGTTGCTTGTATAGAGGCAGCACAATTTCATGGGAAAAAAACACTAAAGCAGGAGTCAGCAGATCTGTGTCCACATTCGGCCATATCACTTTCTATTTGTGTGTATCCTTAAGTCAACCAGGTGGCTCAATGGATAGAGTGCTGTACGTGGAGTCAGGAAGAACTGAGTATAAATTCAAATTCAGACACTTATTAACTGTGTAACTCTGGACAAATCACTTGATCTCTGTCTGACTCAGTTTCTCCATTTGTAAAATGAGCATAACAATAGTACCTACCTCTCAGGGTTGTTGTGAGCATAAATGCTATAAAAATTCTAGCAACTATTATTATAATCAGTCAACAAAAACTATATGTCAGGTACAATGTTAAATTCTGAAGCTATAAAGGAAGGCAAAAACATGATCCTTGACCTCAATGAATTCTTGGTCACAGGCCATGGAGGAGCTCTAAAAGGATTTTGAAAATCAAGTAAGAGAAGTAAAGGAAAAAAATGAGAAGAGAAATGAAAGTGATGCAAAAAAATCATGAAAAATGAGTCAACAGCTCACTAAAGGAAACCCCCCCAAAAATACTGAAGAAAATAATACCTTAAGAAATAGACTAACCCAAATGGCAAGAGAAGTCCAAAAAGCCAACGAGGAGAAGAATGTTTTAAAAAGGAGAACTGGCCAAATGGAAAAGGAGGTCCAAAGGCTCACTGAAGAAAATAATTCCTTCAAAATTAGATGGAGCAAATGGAAGCTAATGACTTTATGAAAAATCAAGAAATTATAAAACAGACTCAAAAGAATGAAAAAATAGGAGACAATGTTAAATATGTCTTTGGAAAAAACCATTGACCTGGAAAATAGATCCAGGAGAGATAATTTAAAAATTATTGGACTACCTGAAAGTCAGATCAAAAAAAGAGCCTAGACATCTTCTTTCAAGAACTTATTAAGGAAAAGTAACCAAATATTCTAGAACCAGAGGATAAAATAGAAATTGAAAGAATCTGCATATCACCTCTGGAAATAGATCCTAAAAGGAAAACTTCTAGGAATATTGTAGCCAAATCCCAGAGTTCCCAGATCAACAAGAAAATATTGCAAGCAGTCAGAAAGAAAGAATTCAAGTATTATGGAAATACAATCAAGATAACACAAGACCTAGTAGCTTCTACATTAAGGGATCTAAGGTCTTGGAATATGATATTCTGGAGGTCAGAAGAGCTAGGATTAAAACCAAGAATCACCTATCCAGAAAAAACTGAGTATAGTACTTCAGGGGAAAAAATGGACATCAATGAAATAGAGGACTTTCAAGCTTTCTTGATGAAAAGACCAGAGTTGAACAGAAAATTTGACTTTCAAATACAAGAACCAAGAGAAGCATGGAAAGGTAAACAGGAAAGAGAGACTTATTAAAGGAGACTTATTAAAGCTGAACTGTTTACATTCCTACATGGAAAGATGGTATTTGTAACTCATGAGACCTTTCTCAGTATTAGGGTAGTTGGAGGAAATTAGATAGATAGATAGATAGATAGATAGATAGATAGATAGATAGATAGATAGATAGATACATAGATACATAGATACATAGATACATACATAGATAGATACATAGATAGATACATAGATGGCATAGGGTGAGTTGAATGGATAGAGTTGAAGGGGTGATATTTAAAATATAAAATTGAAGGTTGAGAAAGGATTATATTGGGAAGAGAAAGGGAGGGATAGAATGGGGCAAATTATCTTACATAAAAGAGGCAAGAAAAAGGTTTTACAATGAAGGGGACAAGGGGAGAGGTGAGAAGGAATAAGTGAACTTTACTCTCTTTGGATTTGGCTTAAGGAGGGAATAATATACACACTCAATTATGTATCTTACCCTACAGGAAAGTAGGGAGGAAGGGGATAAAAAGGCAGGGGGATGATAGATGGGAGGGCAGAGTGGAGGAGGTGGTAGTCAGAAGCAAACACTTCAGAGAAGAGACAGGGTCAAAGGAGAAAATAGAATAATTGGAGGGGGGCAGGATAGGATGGAGGGAAATACAGTCTTTCACAACATTACTATTATGGAGTTGATTTGCATAACTACACACATATAACCTATATTGAATTGCTTGCCTTCTCAATGAGGGTGGGTAGGGAGGAAAGAAAGGAGAGAATTTGGAACTCAAAGTTTTAAGAACAAATGTTAAAAAATTGTTTTTACATGCAACTGGGAAATAAGATATACCAGAAATGGGGTATAAAAATATATCTTGCTCTTCAAGAAAGTAAAGGGGAAGGGACTAAGAGTGGGGAATGATAAGAGGGAGGGCAGAGTGGAGAAAGGTGTAATTAGAATGCACATCATATTGGGGTGGGGGAACAGAAAGATGGGGAGAAAATTTGGAACTCAAAAATCTGTGGAAATGAATGTTGAAAACCAAAAATAAGTAAATAAATTTAAATCTTAAAAAAAAATGAAGTGTCATATGTAAGAAATAGCAAGAACGCCTGTTACTAGATCATAGAATATGTAGAAAATTGTGATGTATAAGAAGATTACAAATGTAAGAAGGGACCAAGCTACAAAGGTTTTTAGAAGCCAAACTGAGAATTTTTTATTTGATCTTGAAAGTATTATGAAACCAGCGTAGCTTGTTAAGCTAGTGGGTGATGGGATCAGATCTGTGCTTTAGGAAGATTGCTGTGGCAGTTGAATGGAGGACAGATTGGAGAAGGGAGAGAATTCAGGCAAGGTCACCGACTAGATGGCTATTAGAATAGTTCAACTTTAAAATGATGAGGGTTAGCACTAAGACAGAGGCTGAGTGAGTGGAAAGAAAGAGGCAGAAGAGAGAAACAAGAGATGTGAAGGTAGGAACCACAAGACTTGGCCAACAGATTGCAAATGTGGAGGGAGTGTGAATAAGGAGTCACGGATGACAGCAAAGTTCATAACCTCTCATTCTCTATTTATCTATAAAATGGAAGGGGGTGGAGAAATCATAGAAATGAATACTGTTCAGCTACATGATGGAATAATGGTCTTTGGGGTCTCTTCCAACCAAAGGATTCTGTGATTTTTGTATTTCTAACAATAATTTCTAATAGCAATATTTTAATATTTGTATAACTGTTCTTTTGGCGAGGCATATATTGGCTGCCTTTGAAAGAACCCTTAGTCTCAGAAGATCTTGGGAGTTGTATTTCTTCCCAACTCAAGAAACCACTGCTGTGAGGGTTTTAAATCTCTCTGGAGAGGGATATGAAAGAAAAGAGTTAGAGAGAGAGAGAGAGTAGTGTTAGACTAGTGCCAGAACAGCAGAGGTAGTAGCAACAGATGGAGGGTTCTTTTCTAGGAGACTGATCTTAAGCCTTATTGCATCAGGAGCCTTTACTTTAACCTGGTTTTGTGGCTTGGCTTATTGAAATAATCAAGCAGGAATTGACTCAAAAATGAGTATTCTCATAAACCTCTTGGTAATATTGAAGTTACTCTACTTTCTGTTTTATGTTTTACTGTTGCATGAAATGAGCAGCATGCTTCATTGCTAAGTGCTTCTTATTCTATTTCAAATATTTCTCTATGCTATTTGAACTTTAAATACAAGCTAACTAAAGATAAAGTTATTTTAAATGCATCTTGAGGTTTTTTTTTGCTATAGATAAAATGATAAAAGTTTAGGATGACTGCAGACAATTGGTCACAACAAATACAACAGCTGGTAGAACACCCATTCAACTAGGCAATCAACAGATTGACTGGGGTTTGGTGAATTTTATGGGAAGGAAATGTCAAACTACTCCACTATCCTTGCTAAGAAAACCCTGAATGGGGTTATGAAGAGTCAGACATGATTGAAAAATGATGCAACAATGACAACAAAAACACAACAGTTAGTGGTTGTCTCTACACATTCTTTTATGTATTGAGGCAAAGACTGATGGAGCCAGCTTGAACTCGTTCATAAGAGCTGATTGTTAAATTTTCGGTGTGACTAGTATGCCAGAAATTGACAGATGCCACAACTCAAGCTTTGATTTATTGTGTTCTTGATTGTCTAGATATGAGAAAGTAAAGAAGAACATGTTAAAATGGTTTTCTGTACATACTTTTAGAGAGAAGGTTATTAAATATTTGCCAGATATCACAGCTCTGTCAACTTGATTGTTAAAAGGGAAGGGGGAATCTGAGGTTCAATTTTGTCCAATGGTTGAGGATGAATCAGTCTAAACTGATGTATAGATAGAACAGTTGATATGATTTTTTTTAATGTTTCAACAGCACATACAATTTTGTTGCATTATGGTCTGAAAATGTTGTATTTAATATTTCTGCTTTTTTGAATTTGATTGTGCCCCAATACATAATCTTTTTGTGAAGGTACCATGTACTGCTGAGAAAAAGGAACCCTCCTTCCTATTTTCATTCACTTTTCTCCAGAAATTTATTACATTTAACTTTTGTAAAAATCTGTTCATCTCCTTAACTTCTTTCTTGTTTATTTCATGCTAATTTTTTCTAGTTATCAGAGTAGAAAATTGAATCCTCCAACTAGTATAGTTCTATTTTCTATTTCCTCCTGTAACTCATTTAGAGTTCTTTTAGAATTTGGAAACTCTGCCACTTGGTGCATATATGTTCAATATTGATGTTATTGCTTCATTAACTATGGTACCTTTCACCAATATGTAGTTTCCTTGCTTATTTTCTTTTAATTAGATTTACTTTTGCTTTTGCTTTATATGAGATCTTGATGGCTACCCCCATTTTTTATTTACCTCATCTGAAGCATAAAAGATTCTGTTCCCTCCCTTTATTTTTTATTACGTGTGTGCCTCTCTATATCAAATGTGTTTATTGTAAACTACACATTGTGAGATTCTGATTTTTAATCCATTCTACTATCCATTTCCTTTTTATGGTTGAGTTCATGTCATTATGATTACTAACTATGTGTTTCCTTCCATTTTATTTTCACCCCTGTTTATCTTTCTCTCTCCCTCCCTCCTTGTCTCCCTTCCTCTCTCTCTCTCTCTCTCTCGCTCTCTCTGTTTCCCACCCTCTCTCTCTCCCTTTTTCCCTCTGTCTCTCCTGTCCCTCCTTTCTACTTCCCTAAAGAGAAGTTTTGTGTTTGAATGTCAAATTTTCTATTCAGCTCTGATCTTTTTTATTAGGCATGCTTAGAAGTCTTCTATTTCACCAAGTATCTACTTTTCTTCTGAAGGATTATACTCAGTTTTCTGGGTAGGTGATTGAAATCGTAGCTCTGTTGCTTTCTGAAATATCATATTCCAAGTCCTCTCATCCTTTAACATGGAAGCTGCTCATTTTTATGTGATCCTGACTGTGCTTCCATAATACCTGAATTGTTTCCTTCTAATCGCTTACAATATTCTTTCCTTGGCCTATGAGCACTGATTGGGATCTCTTTCAGAGGTGAAATCTTTCAATTTCTATTTTACCCTCTGGGTTCTAGAATGTCAGGGCAGTTTTCCTTATTTGTTGGAATATAACATCCATGTTCACTTTTTGATCATGGCTTTCAAGTAGTCCAATAATTTCAAAATTATCTCTTCTTAATCTATTTTCCAGGTCCATTGTTTTTTCCAATGAGTTATTTGCTATTTTTTTCCATTTTTATTTTGTTTCATTGTTTCTTGATGTCTCACAGAGTCATTAGCTTCCAGTTTCCCAATTCTAATTTCTAAGGAATTATTTTCTTAAGTGAGCTTTTGCACCTCTTTTTCCATGTGACCAATTCTACTTCTTTTTAAGGAGTTTGTTTTCTTCAGTGAGTTTTTGTATTTCTTTTTTTCATTTGGCCGATTCTATTTTTATATTTTTTCTTTATTTTGAGGCAATCAGGACCACACAGGTAGTAAGTGGTTGAGGCCAGACTTGAACTCGGGTCCTCCTGACTCCAAACAGTCTTTTCTTCAGTGAATTTTTTGTGCTTCTTTCACCCTTGATCCATGTTTTTAAGGTGTTATTTTCTTCAGTATTTTGTTCTTCTTACCAAGCTCTTGACATTTTTTCATAATTTTCTTGCATCACTTGCATTTATTTTTCCAATTTTCCTTCTACTTCTCTTATTTAATTTTTAAACCCTTTTTAAAACTCTTCCAGGTATTTTAATTGGGCTTAAATTCAATTCACTTTTTTTTTATGGTTTGCTTACAGCTGCTTTGACATAGTTTTCTTCTTTTGGGTTTGTGTCTTGATCTCTATTATTTTAATAATTTCTTATGGTCAGGTTCTAGTTTTGTTGTTTGCCCATTTTTCCAGTCTACTTGACTTTTAACTTTATGTTAAAATTGAGCTCTACTCCTGGGATGGAAGAAGCACTGTCCCAATCTTCAAGCTTTACATACTGCTGTTTTCAGAGCTCACTCTGAGGATCTGTTAGCTTTCTGTGTTTCCAAGGTGGTATGATCTAAGCAGAGCTGTGATCATTGCTCTCCTGGCCTGTGCTCTAGTCATTACCCATGAAGGGACCTTGTTCCCCTGTAGCCACTAGCAAGAGTCTTCTTTCAGCCCTGGGACTGCGACCAGGTCCCCACTGTCTTGCAGTCACTATTGCTAATGTTCTTCTGTGTCTTGAAATTGAGAGCAGGTTCCTCTTTGACAGACCATAAGTACTTCTCTCCACTCTACAGCCTTGACAGGGGTTTCTTCTCACCTGTGGCCACAAATGTTATCACTCTTTTTTGACCCTGAGACTGTATCCCAGAACTATGTATGAGAAAGACAACAGGGCCCTGAACAGTCCCAGCAAAGAGTCCCTGCAATTGCCTCTGACAAGTTATCTGGTCCCTCCTCCCTCTCCACTTCATCTGTGGGCTGAAAGCTCCCCAAACTGCTGCTGCTGCCAATGTAGAGGCCTCCAAAACCCACTGCTGATCCCATGTGTAAACCATGCTGTGCTCCCTGTTCCACAAGGCCCAACCACCACCCTGGTGAGATAGACCTTTCCTGTCAACCTCTACGTTATCTCAGGATGGACTTTTTTCTTCATTCCAACCTTTCATTGGTTCTGCCTCCCCAGAATTTGATTTGAGGCATGATTTTACTGTTATTTGGGGGGAAAGTTGAAAGAGCTCAGCTGAGTGTTGTTCTGCTCTGCCATCTTGGCTCCCCTTCCCACTTTCCTAAATTTCTGGAATCAAACTCATCAGGACTAACTTTCATCTTGGAAAAATATATTTGTTTTGACAGTTCAATATCACTTATGTTTGACCCATTTAGGTTAATTTACAAACTAAATTGATCTAAAGGATTCATCAGAGATGAAAACAAGCTCCATTCCAAGTAGGAAATATGAGTTAATGCCATACCTTAAAGAAATTTTCTGTAATGCCATGTGTTCAAATGTGTAAATCCTTTACAATATTTATGTGTTTAAATTATTAAATAACAAACATTAGCTTTTAATGCTTTCAGATCCAAAGAACTACAGGGCAGAGATTGTTTTCTTTTAAAAAGATAATATTAACAAATCACATTTGAATAGCACCTAAGCATTTATAAAGCATTTTCCTTACCATAATCATGTCAGGAAGGCAGTGCAAACATTATCAATCCCATTTTACAAAGAACATTTGAAGATGTTAAGTGACTTGCCTAGGGTAAGCTACAGTAAAAGTCAGAGCTAAAATAGAATTTCACAGAAATTTCCTGGCAAAGGGTAACCTACTTCTCACTCACATTCCTCTCCATGGCCATCTGACCCTCCCTCCATTTGTCTTTAGCTGAGATCTATTGGTCTCAACCCCTGGCAATATTTACATTATTCATTATAAATGAAGTGGCTTACACAATATAGCACAGTCTGATAACTGCCAAATCAAGTATTAAAACCCAGGCTTCCTTATTCCCAGTCTAATCATAGGATCACAGATCTAAACCTAGAAAAATTTCAGAATTTTACTTCCTCTTTTTACAGATAAGAAAATTGAGGCTCAGTTAAGTGATCTGCCCGTGTCCATAAAGCTAGTAAGCTGCAGAAGTAAAATTTGAACCCATTCTCTCTTGCTTCAAATTCATCATTTTCACTGTGCCACTTTTCCTTTCTACTGGATTTCAATATCTAACAGAATGTTAGGTAATTGTATCTATGGAACTTATATATATTTCTGTGTGCTTAAATAACTGTGTATACAGATAACTAATTGAAACCTCTATGACTGAAAATATATAATTACTGCCTGAAGGGGCCAGAAACTCCCCACTAAGAGAAAACTTGGTCAGGCAGACAGGGGCTTTGAATATTCAAGAATGAGGTTGATGTGTTAGTCAGATGAACAGCTGCACAATCTGCCTAATTAGCAAGGGGAACTAGACATGCACATGGCTAGGAGGAGCAGAGGTCAAGACTGAGAAATCCAAGTTGAGGACTGGTGGAGGGAGGGTCAGGTGGCCGTGGGAAAGGAATGTAGCCAGGAGTGAAGCCAGGGACCCCTCTCTGAGTGGGCAGATTTGGCAGTAAATGCTGTTGTCAAGAATATAGATCAGTTTACAGTGGACAGTAACATAATTTATAATAGAGAATATAGCATCATAAAATGTAGGAGGAAGTCAGGTTAAAGTCTAGAGCCCTTCCTCCAAAGTCAAATCTCAATGATAGTTCAAGGCCTTTTAGGCAGCCCTACCCTGGGCACAGTGCATTCTAGGCTTAAAGATACCAAGGTGACATTGGTTTGGTTTTGCTTTTGTTTGGGAGGAGGGCATTCTTGGTGGATGTCTGACTCCTTGGAATGGTCAATATCTAACTCACCATCACCTAGTGATTAGTACCTTAACCTGAAATGAACCGTTTCCCAAGAATTGACATATATAATTTGCTGTCAGTCACTTAAAAAAGAGAAACATCATTAATTCTGTGATTTGCCTATACAAGGAAGAAAGAGAGAGAGAGAAAGAGAGAGAGAGAGAGAGAGAGAGAGAGAGAGCATTTATTTATTGAAGCTTGCTACATGTTAAGTGCTTACTACATGTTAAGTATACAAATACAAGAAAAACAAAATGGTTCCCACTCTCAAGGAGTTGACACTCTAATAGAGAGACATACATTAAGGGGAGTTGGAATAGGAAGGGAGAGGGAAGGGGACGAAAGGGTACCTATGGAAGGGAGGTGGTCAAGGCTTCTAAGCAGAAGGGGTAGTCCAAAGAGAGCTAAGAATGAAACAAGGATGGTCGGAACTGCTTAAGAAATGGTGGTTCAACAGGGGCTCCAATAATCAGGAAAGCAGGCCAGAGGGTGGACTCATCCTGAGGAGGCTGAGGTTGCTGAGGAGGTAGTCTGGGGAATGAGTTGTTAAGAAAATGTCTTTGTTACTCTATTGAATCAATAGCAACATTTAATAGAAGCCACAGTGTAGTTTAGCATCATAAGATCAAATTTTTTCTGTAATGAATGCGGGTTAATGTAAAGGTAATTCCAACTTTAAAAGGATTAGAAGTCTGTGCTCATTTTCTTATAGCAATAAAGGGGCAATTAGGTGATGCAGTGGTTAGAGAGCCAGGCCTGAAGTCAAGAAGATCTGAGCTCTAATCTGGCCTCAGACACTCACTAGGAGTAAAGTACAGGAACAAGAGTTTTTTAACTAGAAGTAGTATATATAATTGTATTGTCAGTGTGATTAAAGATATTCCCCACCCATTAATGGGCCTGTCCATTAAAAGGAGTTTGATTAGGGAAGATTTGTAGGAACACCCACCCCTTTTGTTACTGAGGCACTGGTTCTCTATGGTTGGGATGCCCTCTGGCTCTAAGAAAGGTATAAATACTCTGAGGGTGAGGTTTTACTTTGGGGATTAGTTTTTGGAAAAAGCTTTGTGTGCCAGTGGAGACTCTTGGAAGCCTCTAAGGAGGCCCCCACCCCTACCTTTGAAAACCCAGATGTTGCTTCCCTCTCTGACAGTGATGGTCAGACAGTTGGACCTGTCTTTTGATTTGTGATATATGTATTGCTTATGTCAGACAGTTTGGAAGCACTCTCTGTTGATTTCCTTTACTAAGTGAATGATATATATGTGCTTGATTAAAGGAGATTGTTTACCCCTCAAAAGTTGCCCTTCCCTTTAGAAAACCAGATCAAAGAACCTGTGACAGCAGGCTCCCCTGTGAATGCTGGAGTGCTTACTGTTACACTTAAAAGCTCAGTTGCAGAGGCTAACACTTCTGCTAAGGCTTTGCTGACCCCTCTCTTTTTTAGTTTTTAGGTTTGGCCTTAGTTTTATCTCCCTGTTAAATTTTCTGGTGTTTCTTGCTACACATGTATTCCCACTGGTAGAATGTAAGCTAACTCCTTCAGGGCAGTGATGATTTTTTTGTACTCAGCTCTAACAGATACTTGTGCATAGGACTTTAAAAAAAATGTTCGTTGATATCTATTTGATTGTATCCTCAGTCCTGGCCTCAAAGTTCTATTTGACCTTTGATAACCAGATAGGTAGCATCGTAAAGTGTTAGACTGGAGGCAGGAAGAATTCAAATCCAACCTCAAATATTTATTAACTGTGTCACCCTGGGCAAGTCATTTAGCCTCTGTCTATCTCAGTTTCTTCATTGTAAAATGAGGGTGATGATAATAATACCTTCTTCCCTCAGGTATGTTAAGAATCAGAAAAGATAATACATTTAAAGAGCTTTGTAAATCTTAAAGCACTATATACATGCTAGCTCTTATTGTTTTTGATTATGCTAAACCTAAAGGATTGTATGTATTACTATAACTAATTTCTAATATGACATTTGCAGAGTACTTTTAAGGTTTATAAAGTACTTTAAATATATTTCTTATATTGATTCCTACAAGAAAGATCACAATTTTAGAGCTGGAAGGAACTTTAAAGATTATCAACTGATTGACTCTGGTCAATTCCATACATCTTATAGACATGCAAATCAGAATTGGTTAACCTTTGATTAGAGAGTTTAAGTATCTTAACCAAGATCACACATGTAGCCAATATTAGAACTGAGGTCCTCTGACAAAGAAGATACTAGGAGCCTTCTTTTAAAAGTTAAATTATTTGTCAATGGCTATACTACATAACAAAGAAATATACTACATGTCAAAGAAAGGATTGGAATATGGGTATATTCTGACTCCAAGTTTAGCCCTGTTTTGATGCATCTCAATGATAATTATCAAATATCATCATCATCATCACCATCATCTTCCTCTTCATTGAGAATCTAACTACTGTGTATGCTCCAATACTATAATGGCTGTATCATTTTCTTTCAGTGCTAGTTCCTCCAGTGATGCAGATCTCATCTCATCCATGTTTGCACATTCTGTGAAACTCCTATCTGTGTCAACCTCCCATAAATCCTTCACAGTGTCCACCAAATGTGTTTGGGGCCATCCTGATATATATATGGATGCCAAAAGAATGTGTAGTTGTCCATCTGTACCTCCTCCCTCTGGCTACATGATGATATATAATATTGGAAAATATTTTCATGGATTAATATGCTAAGAATTTTATTCTCAACTCCCTTTCCTGGGTTCATGCTCTCACATTAAGGAACAGGAACAGGAATTCTCTCTCCTTGCAAATACCATTAATTCTCCTCCGCCACCTGCCAGGAAGTAGATGTGAGGACTTTCAAAGGTCTAAGTTCCATTGGAATGACTCTACTGGCCTGATGATGGAGCTCTAGCAGGACAGGAGCTAGTACAGGCTTCCCTCATTTTACTGCACTTTGCTTACATGCTCTTCACAGGTATTGTGAAGTTGTATGTTTTGTTTTGTTTACAAATTAAAGGTTTGTAGCAACACTGCCTTGGGCAAATCTATCAGCACCATTTTTCCAACAGTATGTGCTCCCATCGTGTCTCTGTGTCACATTTTGTAATTTTTGTACTATTTTATACTTTTTATTATTGTTATATCTAGTATGGTGATGAATGAGCTTTGATGTTACTATTGTAATTGTTTGAGGATGCCCCAAATTGCACCCAAATAAGACAGTGAACTTAACTGATAAACGTTGTGTGTGCTCTGACTGTTTCATTGACCAATCATTCTCCCATCTATCTCCCTCTCTGTGGGCCTCCCTATCCCGTGATATACCATGAGACACAACAATGCTGAAATCAGGCAGTTAATAACCCTACAATGACCTCTAAATGTTCAAGTGAAACAAAGTCAATCTATGGAGCAAACTTCATTGTTGTCTTATTTTAAGAAATTGAGGCAGTCACCCCAAACTTCAGCAGCCACCACCCTGATCAGCCATCAACATCAAGGCTAGACCCTCCACCAACAAAGAGATTACAGATCACTAAAGGCTCAGATGGTGGTTAGCATTTTTTAGTAATAAAGTATTTTTAAAGAATGTACTCTTTCAGATATAATACTATATTGCACACTTAATAGACTACAATATAGTATAAACATCACCTTTATATACACTGGGAAATCAAAAAATTCATGTGACTTGCTTTATTGCTATAGACACTTTATTACTGTGGGCTGGAACTGAACCCATAGTATCTCTGAGATATACCCATTTGTATATTGGGTGGGAGGGAAGAAGGAATGATGGGAGGCTTCAGTGCTCTAGAAATTAATAGTGTGAGGATTGGGATAAGGCTGGAAGGGGTTCAGGAGGATCACTTATTCTCCTTCCTTTTTTTCACATTTATTTCTTTTATTTTTAATTTATGGAATAAAACAAGCATTTCCATAGCATAATATAATGAAAAAGATGACTGCACATGAAACCACAAATCTATTATATACAACTTGCTATGCATTTTACATATATAATAAAGATCACGTAAATTTCTTTTTTTCTTCCTCCCTCCTTGCCCTAGAGATGACTGTCACTAGACACAAATAGATGTATGTGTGTATATTAAAATTATTCTATAAATAGTTGTATTTATCAGTTTCTTTCCATAGATACAGATAGCATCTTTCTTCATATGTCCTTTAGAGTTAATTTGGGTATTTATAATAGTCAAAATGACTTATTCACTCAAAGTTGTTCTTAAAACGGATTCCTGTTACTTCTCTTCCATTTCCCCTCTTGCTTTGCCCCCTCCTTCCTCTCTCCCCACTCGATCCTTTAAAATATAATATCATTTTATCTTACAATAATTGTGAAAGATAAGTGCCATTTTTGCAGATGAAAAAACCAAAGTAGACCGAGGTTAATGACTTGCCCAAGGTCACACAGCTAGTAATTCTCAGGCAGAATTTGAACTCTTGCCAATTCCAGATTTAGTTCTCTGTCCCCTGTACTACCTAGCTGCCATATGCTCCCTATGTGTATGCCCCAACATGTGATGCTCTCTCCCCATTATTGATACATGTATTCATGGAGGAATGTACCTAAAGTATAACAGGAAAAGGGTGAGGAAGAAAGTACTCATTGCCATTTTACTTACTTATTTCATTAAACACCTTTGTATTGGTGGGGGTTCATGAGCTAGGATGGATGTGAATCCAGGGAATACCTTGAATCTTGGGGAGATTTTCTGAGAGCCCATATGTGATTGAGAGGGGCCCCAGGTGTTAGACTCTATCATTGTTTAAATGCCCTTCTGTATACAATGGTGGTATACAAGACAATTTTACAAAAATGTTAATTACCAAGAATGAAGTCTTAAAGAGATATAAACAAACTAGGTCCTGTGCACTTCAAATGAATAATATTAGTTATTGTTCTTTCAAAGTTAAATCCAATTTCTACATCCCCCTTGATTGAAAGAATCAGATGGACAAGTACAGATGATAACAGAAGCACAGCCTTTTGAGTAAGGCATTTAGCTTAGTACAGTGAAGAGTGCTTGATTAAGGGAGGATAAAAGAAAGATTAAAATGGGCTAGATAATCTCTGGAGCATATTAGAGAAGTATGTTGGTCTAGGATAGTCTCCCAGCAACTTTGCATTACAGGGTAGCAAGACCTTGCCAACTGAATTCATGCTGAAAACATATGTTCTTCTTGCTTAAACCAGCTTAGACATCTGGAAACCAAGAGTTGGGTGGGGTGGGGAGAGTGAGCAGAGGACTAGGCAGCACATAATTCTATTTAAACAGAGACCATTTTTTTCTTCCTCTTTTAATTTCTGAAATAAACCTTTCACCTCGCATCATTGGTGAAAAGCATTTCATCAGTTTTGTTTTCTTCAGTTCGGTTGTTGTTGTTTTGAAGAACTACATCACAACATATTCCCTATCCTTTCTTGTCCACAATATATCTTATAACTATCCACAGACTCTTCCCAGTCTCTCTTCTGCCCCTTCCCAGTTTGCAGAATTGCAATGGCTTTTCATTTGGGGTGAGTCAGTTTTATGGGGCCCATTGTGGAGGAGGATGGGGAAAATGTGTACGAAACCAAATACTCCCTTGGCTCACATAGAGTTAAATGGATCAAATAGCTCTTTGGCTTTAGCATAAAAGCTCTGGGTTAGAAAGAAATAACTATTATTAAACACAACTTTATTTGACAAATCTGGTTTGGGATGGCATTTGCAAAATTTAAAAACTACCTGGTTTCTGTGAAAGTCGGGTAGACAAGAGAAACAGATGTTTGTTTCAACTCTCACAGCATTGCCAAATAGATGATTGCTACATTAACTAAGTGAACTTCAAAGATCGAGCTGTTTTGAAGGTCTTTTCTCAAGAATTAAAATAGTGCTCACTCTGCTGCTTCGGTTACAAAGACAATTTCCTCAGAGAGAAAATAGGCATATTTGCTGTACCCTGGGAAAAATTCAAGTAGCTGTAATCAAGGATAATTCCTTTTCACTAATGTGCAAATCCTCTTAGTCCAAACTGGGCAGATTCTTGTCCTTTCTGATTTCAGGGTTACATCAGAGGGGATTTTGATCCCAATGTGAAATACGAATGTACAAATGGGCTGACCCGGAACATCAATGCATTCAGTTAGATCATGGTCAGTATATGGTCCAGTGAAACTTAATAAAGGGGACCCATGGTTTGGTTTATTTTCCTTTTTCCCCAATAGTGGACCACTTGATCAAAAATATATGTCTATGTGAGGGTTGCGTGACTTGTGTCCTGATTACAATGGTGTGATATATGCAAGATGTTAGCTATACAGTAATGTGTATTTTTAGCACATAAAACACATACAGTTTTATCAACATTAATGGTACAAAAATGCTAGGCACAGCAGTAGTCAGTCAATTTTAACCAAACCAGTACCCTGGTTTGATCAAGTCAAGGAAAAGAAGAATCATGGGCACATCTCAATTCATAACTATCAGTCTGACTTTATGTCACCCAGTGATGCTAAGCTTTGATTTCAATTGTACTATGAAAATGAATGCATTTTCACAGAGTCAATTCAGCTAAACATTACTTAGAGACTGGTCTCATAACTAGCCAGGTAGCTAGGTCCTATGAGCCTACTGGTTCACATGCGCTAGTTTAGGTGATATACATTATATGTATGTAAGTATCATGTAAATATATATATATATATATATACACAGTTCATATAATATATAATATGAATATTGTATTGCACATGTGTATATAATACAAACAAATATAGTATATTGTTTAGTTTTATTGAACTCTATGACAACATAATATATATCTCACCTATAGCATCCACGGTGTTTTCTTGACAAAGACACTGGAGTGGTTTGCCATTTCCTGTTCCAGTGGTTAAGGCAAAGGGACTTGCCCAGGGTCACAATAGTAAATGTCTGAGGTCAGATTTGAATACAGATCTTCCTAACTCCAAACTCAGAACTCTATCTACTGAGCCACCTAGCTTCCTGTGTGTGTGTGTGTGTATGTGTGTGTGTGTGTGTGTATGAATGAAATCTATATCTCAAGATAGATTATAGATATAGATCTATTATATGTATCATATGTTATGTGTATATGTATGCATAGATCTCTATAGATTGATAGAGATATAGAGATCTATACACACATATATATATTACATGTGTGCAATGTATTTATTTTTTTTACATCTCAAGTGGGCTTTGCTCTGGAGCCAGTAGGATCAGGCTATGTGTGGGATCCACAGAATTTTAACTTTCTACTAAACCTTATTCTATACAAAATGCAGGAATGAGATTCTTTGCCTTTAACACTTACAGTTTTAGAAGTCAATAAGAGAATGTAGTTTCAGATATTTTTCCAATTTTAAAATAGGAAAACCATCCAGCAGATTCAGAAATGTCTTATACTGTGACCTAGATTATCTTACTGAATCAGAACTATTTCCAAAACACAAAAATGAAAAAAAAAAGAATGGACTTCACTGGCTTTAGAGATCAACCCCTTGATTTTTAATATGATGACAATGAGAATGCCTCAGATGACCTAAGTAGTAAATGAAGAAGCTTATATTTGATCAGAAGTTTTCTGACTCCAAACTTTATTAAAGAATTTGTTCTTCCTGGGCAGCTAAGCAGTCCAGTAGATAGACCACTGGGCTTAGAATCAGGAAGCCTCATCTTCCTGAGTTCAAATCTGGTCTAACCTCACACACTTGCTAGGTCTCTGACCTTGGGGAAGTCACTTAAACCTGTTTGCCTCAGTGTCCTCATCTGTAAAATGAACTGGAGAAGAAAATAGCAAATCACTCCAGTATCTTTGCCAAGAAAACCCCAAAATGGGTCACACATGACTGGAAAAAATGATTAAACAATTAAATTGTTAAAAATGTAAATGACTATATTAAAATTAAAGTATATAAATTAAATTAAAAATATAAAAATATATTTTAAAATATGTACAAATTTTTTAAAAAAGAATTTGATCTTTCAAATAAGTAATTCATGATTCAATTCTAAGTCCACTTTAGGGCATAGCAGTTCATGAAATTGTAGATTTTTTCCAATTCCATGCCTGTATCAAACAACGGTTGTTCATCTTGGGTCCCTACCTATAGTCTTCTGGAGTACCCTACTCCTCCTACCATATGTGCTAAACTAAAATTCAGCAACCAAGGTCTGATATGCTCATCACTTTTCTAGCTTCAACACAGTTAAATAAACGAACCATTAGCCTTGGAAAAGAATAGCCAACACAGGCAAAATCTATAAATCTAGTGATCTTCAATGTACATTAAGTGGTTGTCAATCAGCTTTGGATCCCATGAAGTATTCTCAAGTCTGTTCTTTAAATGTTATCTTGCACAAAAAGGCAAATTTTTTTTTTGTTGCTAAGCAAGGTAATTCAGTTCTACACTTTATACTCTTGTTATTTCCTCCTTTGCAAGGAAACTGTATCTATATTTATAGTTACACTGAGGGAAGACATTTTAAAAGCACCATTGATGGAGAAAGGAAAAGAAAAAGAAGTGGACTTCATTGTATAGTTAGATTAGTTAAAGGTAGTTTGTGGGGCAGTTGGGTGGCCCAGCTCTGCCACTGTCTTGTATGATCTTACTCTATTAGCTACTGCACTCTGAAACTGGGACTCCATTGGCTCCTCCGGACCCTCCTAGCTTGAGAATGATTATCAACAGTAACTGTTGCTGTTTCCCACCCAGCCTGATGTCTTTCTTTTCTTGACCTCATTAAAGGAGCCATGCCCTGGTTATTTCTTAAACAGGCCCAATGAGTGGGCATTGCCTCATCCTAAGTGAGTGCCTGCAAAGACCTTGGCCTAAAGGGTCCACAGTCTCCCAGTGCATCCTGGGTCATCTCCAGTCATCCTGATGAGTATCTGGTCACTGGACCCAGATGGCTCTGGAGGAGAAGTGAGCCTGATGACCTGCACAGCCCTCTCTCACTCAAAACAAAGCCAAGTGCAAGTCATGCCATCCAGAGAAATGATGGCATGGTCTTCTTCGGCAACGAAGGACAAACACAATCTATTCAATAAATTTCTTGGACCATTATCTTTACTTTTTCAAAATGAGGAAACTGGGCTAAATAACTTCTAAGGGGTCTTTCATGCACTAACAATACTGTTAGAAGCGTTTCTATTGCTAATGTCTTCAGAACTTTGTTGCTTTTCCTGTGTGTGTATACATGTGTGTGTGTGTGTGTGTGTATCTCAATTTTAAGACTATCCAAAACTTGAATGAATTGCCTTAATGGCTATATGTATCCTTCACTGTAGGTACTCAAATCAGGACTAGATAAAGACTTCTTAAGGATTTTATAGACATTGTTCATGCTTATATGTGGGTTTCACTCAGTGTGGTTGTGTCAAAGAATTGAAAATAAAAGGGGTGCCCATCAATTGGAGAAATAATGACATAGGAATACAATTGAATATTATTATGACATAAGTAATGATCAAACGGAAGGATGCAGAGAAGTAGGCAGAAATTTTTATGAACTGATGCAAAATGAAGTAAGTAGAACTAGGGAAAAATAATTTATACAACAACTATAGTATTGTAAAGGAAGACACGTTTGAAAGATTTAACCCTGTTCAATGCAGTAGACAATCATAATTCCAAAAGACTGATGATGAATCATAAGTTCAACCATTTAACAGAGTGGTGATGGACTAGAGGTGCAGACATATATTTTCTGACATGACCAATATATTGGTATGCTTTTTCTTGACTATAGCTATTTTTGTTTTACAAAGAAGAGTGTTCATTTTTATTTTTTTGAAGGGTAAGAGTTACGGGCACTGGAGTTATGCTGGGAAAGGGGAGCATTGGCCATGACAAAAAAAGAGAGGAGTATGTTAATGAAATATTTATTCAACAATCAGAAGAGAACAGGAGAAATTTCACAAAAATGACAGAATTGGAATAACCATGTTAAATTAATTATATAATTTTTAAAAACCCAAGCTGTACACAACTGAGTCATGCTTTTATATGTAATTCTCTTTTTCTGTTTCTCCTTGTGTATGGAAATAATTATATTTGTTGAAATTTGTCAAGTTCATAATAAAAGTAATAAAACAAAACAAGTAGAAGTGAAACAACACAGCATGGCCTATAACGGAGCACATCTTTACAATCATATGATGGTATAGTGGAGACAATACTGGATCTGTCTTTAGTTGGGAAGAATACAGTTCAAATCTCACATCAGGCACTTACTCCCACGTGACCCCGAGTGAGTCATTTAACATCTTTAGGCCTTAGTAGTCCATCTATAAAATGAGGGAAATGGACTAGATGTCCTTGAATATCCCTCCTAGGTCTAAATTTATGATAGTAAGAAAATTATAGCAAATACAATATCTCACTATGCTAATTTTTTCTATAAAAAGCGTTTGATTCAAGTAAGCAAAATAGTGCCTGAGAAACTCTACTCCAGCAGTGTGTCCTATGCATATGACAAAATCATGTTTCCTTTCTTGCTCTAGGAAAACTTCCTTTGACAACTTTCTGATGATTAATATCAAGTGAGACATAAAACAAACACCTGAATAGTTTCCAAGGAGATTTGTCACTGCCCTGAAGCATGTCTAGAGCAGAATCCAAATAGAAGAGGGATTCCCTATAATTGGTGAGGTTGCCCGTAAGCATATGCTTTTGTATGACCAAGTATTGATTGTATCAAGGCCCAGAACACTTACCAAGTGTTCTCCTTAACAAGATGATAATTACTGGGGAAAAAAAAACAGCAACATGTAAATGAAGACTGTCTATTGTTTAGACAATGATATCCCGTTACATGGAAAGAACACAAAATTTGTCCCTAAATTCATATGCCTTGAACAAGCACTATAGGTGACCTGGACCTAGTATTGAAAAGTAGGAGAAGAGTGACCTAGGCTGTCTTGGGGAAATTTAATAATGTTTTTAGTTACCCCAGTCTTCCTGAAACAAAGGCTCATCTTTTTAACCCCAATATCCTTATGATGATACTGTATGAAAATGACTCTTAGAATACCACAATTTCTGTAAAAATAAGGGTAAAGTCACCCAAAAGGTCACAAAGAGGTACACAGTGGTTTCAGGAACTGACTGGCTGCATGACCCTGATCAGGCAAGTCACTTAACCATGTTTGCCTTGGTTTCCTCAACCGTAAAATGAGCTGGAGAAGGAAATGGCATACTCTTCCAGCATTCTTGCCAAGAAAATACTAAATGGAGTCATGGAGAGTTGGACGAGACTACAAAACAACAAGACCAACCTGGGACGCATGAACTTTAAAAAATATAATTGTATTTCAGTGTAATTGATTTCTTTTGTAATCTACCAGATTACAAAAAATATATTTATGATATTTGATTTTGTGCCTTTCAAACACTGTTCTGAGAAGGGGATTATAAGTTTCACCATGCTACCAAAGGGGTCTAGGACACAAAATTGTTTAAGAACTTCTGGTGTGGCTCTCTTGACATTGCACAAATGCCAATGAAACATGTGAATAGTCCATTAGTCTACATCCTTTGGTCTGTATTTTTCTACAGACAACATTCTTTCTAGTCCCCCATCTCCCTGATGACATCTTTTGTGCTACTTTTCCAACTCTTCCTTGGTATTAATTATGTAGCAGCCTACTTAAAACCACCTTATGCCTACATATGATCTTTTAGACGACCCTACCTTTACATGAGACTTCCTGACTCTCTATCCACTGTACTACCTACCTGCCATAGTTCCCCAGATTAAGGAACTCTTATCTAGAGGAAAGTCCCCATTCTGTTGGCTATTGAACCCTTTGCAGAAGATGTATGGGAGGCCATGTATGAAAATTACATGACCTGAGGTGTATCTGGATCATAATCTACACTCTTGGAAGGAATGCCCACATCAGTGAGGTCAAAGATATACAGAAATCACCAAAATAAGAATGAAGGAATTTCAGAACTAAAAGGGACCTTAGAGATTAATTATTCCCAGTCACTTATTTTAATACATGGGCAAACTGAATTCAAGAGAAGTTAGGTCATTTGCCCTAATGTCACATGCCTTAGCAATGGTGGCCTAAAGACCAGAAACCAAGTTTCCAGAATCCCAGGACAGAACGATTTCCATCAAACCATAATAACATTCCAGTGTTACTTCCAATTTTACCCCCTAAATAGTGTCTTGAATCTAGCATAGGTGTTTATGCAAATCTAATGTAAATGAACTGACCCCCAATTTAATAGAGGAGGGGTGATAAATATCCTTATCCAAGATCTAATGAGCTAATGAGCAGTGAGACAGCCAGAGATCAACTAGAAGAAAATGAAAGGAGAATCGAGAGTTTTGGCTAATCCAAAAGCCTAATAAACCAGGCCTGGCTAATCAAGGGTTGATTGTACCTGCTCATTCGGTAGAGACACTAATTTAAATGAGATCCAGAGGTGAGAAAATGGGATAAGGGCCACGCCTCATCTATTTTATGTGAAACCTTTGGCAAAGAGTCCAAACATAAAGTAATCAGTTCTAAATTAGTTTGATTGGCTGTTGGGGAGTTTTTTGTGGGTTAGTTTTCATCTGGCTTTACTAAAACGGTAACTGGGCCAAGGCAGCCAGGAAAAAAAGCCACTGGCCCACATGGCCCACTTAAAAGCTCTGGGTTTAATTGAAGCCAGGCGGCTGGCCTGAAAGAAATTCAATATACCTTGTCTTGAATTTCTCTTCTTTTTTATTTTTCCCTTTCCTTTTCATGAGGATCGAGGGCCAAGTGACCCTGACTCGGTTTCCTGATGACTGATGCTCATGTTCTCTTCACCTAGTAATATCATTCAACAAAGAAGTATCTTTGAGTGCCACCTCTGGGTTAATATAATGCTGTATATTCCTCTCCTCCCTATGCTTCAAAACTCTTTGACGGTTGGAATCCTGGTTTTATTTTTTTGTTTTTGCTAATCTCTTCCTCAGGGGAACTGGCACAGCGCTTTGCAGTTTATGGATGCTTTGTAAATATTTGTTGGATAATTGAATGAAATAATTTTTTTTAATTTTTAAAAATTAGATACTGTGACAATTTCCAAATAGCATATTTTAACTGATAGCTGTATGTTGAGTTATACATCCAAAGTTGTAACCTACAGTGATGGTCCTTAGTCCTTCTGTGGTTCTCTCCCATTGTGACCTTTGGTCATTGGAATTTTGCAGAAGTGTACAGCACCTCCAGGAGCAGGCTTTTATCTCAGACTTAGCCTATGGATGGAAATCCATCTGATGTGACTTGGTCTCTCTTTCTACACTAAGAGCCATCCTGTTTCTCATCCCTTGAGTGAAGGTGGGAAGATTAGAGAGAGAGAAACTTACCCAGGTATAAAGGAGTAGCAATGAAACCTTAAATGCTGTAGTAATAATTAATAATACTTTACATTTGTATACAACTTTAAAATTTCAAAGCACTTTTAAATCTATTCACATGAGGCAGAGAAGGCATCTGCTATGATCCTCAATTTACAGAGGAGAAAATTGAGCACAAAAATTGCCAAATGAGTACTATAGCAGTATTTTCAGGACCCCCACCCAAAAAACACAATCAGTGTATACAGTGTGACAAAAGATTTGCCATCACTGGGCTTCCTATCAAGCTCCCTTCATTCCCACCCCACCATCACACTCAAACACATTGATCAAATAGCAGTGAACCTCTATAAGGACTAGTACTTTATGAAAAATTGAGATTTTTATTTAGTCTGTGATTTTTTTCCTTGAATTTATGTGACTAGTATGTTTTTACTGTAATGAATTTGTCAATTAATTAATCTTTGATGAAATATTAGAATCCTTAGAATATTTTTATGATTTATGAAGATGATGGGCAGAACATTTGCTATCAGCACTATCCCAGAAAATTCAGCACATATGGTTATTATACAAGTGACTTACCTAATATCATATGGCTAGCTAGAGCTCCAACTAGAATCTATGTCCCTAGACTTCTAGGTCTCGGTTTTAACAGTGAGTAACTGAAGAAAGTTTAGAAGGTAGAACTTCAAGCCAATCCAAGTCAAGCCAAGCCAACAAGCATTTATGAAGCACCCACCACATGCAAGCAGGGGTATACTGGTACTAGCTCTAACCAGATTGTAAGAACCGTTCTTAAATTCTCAGTGGGAACATTTAAACTCCAGAAATCTGCTATGCCACCAATCAGGGCTTGATTTATTGCTTTCTTGACTGTCTAAACGTAAGAAAGTGTTAATAATTCAGATCAAATTTTAAAATGTCTCTGCATACATTTTTTTTTGGGAGGCCCTGTTTGTTAAGCATTTACCAGAACACTCCTGAATTGCTGTATAAACATTGCTTGAGCTCCGCAGGAGTGAAGGCTCAAGAAATAAAGTCAGCTGTAGTAGAGACCTACTAACTGTAGAATAATAATAGCAATCTGCCAGTTACACAACGCTTTAAACATATGCAAAGTACCTAACATCCACTATTTCATTTAAGCCTCACAACATCCCTGTACACAAGGCACTGCTCTGGACTCTAGAGACACAAAAACAAAATGAAATTCAAGTCTTGCTCTCATGGAGATGACATTTCTGTTGGGACAATGTAAGAGGAGTTGGAATTGGTTATCAGGGAGGTCCCACAAAGGCTTCAAGTGTTTGGTTTTGCAAATCATTTGCTGCATTGAACTAAGCAATCTTTCATAACGATGCCCATAACAGGACTGACACTATTAACAGATAATAGATTCTGCTCAGCTGTGCTGATGTCAATATTCACTTTGCTTTGACCAGGACGATTACACATTACCCACCCCATCACCAACTCTCCACCACAGCAAAAATGAGCTTATTTTCTGCTCCCTGGATGCCTTTTCAAGAGTTGTTTCCCAATCTGGGAATGCTTTCCCTTCCTCCACCTTTTAGAAATACTGCTGCCTTCAAGGCTGAGCTTGGAGAGACTTTTCCTGGTTTACTGAGATGCTAGGGCCCCCTTGAAATTGTTTCATATTTATTTTCTATGTAGCTCTGTATTTCCTTTCCTAATGTTTTCCATCTTAGCAGTAGAATATAAGTTTATCAAAGGTAAAGACTCTCAATTTTGTATTTGTATCTCCAGGACCCAGAAGAGTTCCTGGCTCCTGATAGGCACTTTAAAAATGGTTATTGATCACTTTGTTGACTTCGGCCAGTCTGTTGAGCAATTTAGTCATCAAGGTCTCCTTAAATACAAAACAATCTTCCTCTCCATTAATTCTAAGCATTGATACTATTTTTATGGCTCTGTAAAGACTAATCTCTCCTCCATGTGATATCCCTTAAAATACTTCAAGATTTTTTAACAAGTGCCCTGAAGCTATTTTCTCCTCTAGGCTAAGTAAGGGCAGCTAGGGAGTGAAGTAGAAAGAGTTTTAGTCCTAGAGCCAGAAGATTCAAATGTGGCCTCAAATGCTTACTGGCTGTGTGATCCTGGTGTAGTCTAACCCTATTTGCCTCAGTTCCTCATCTGTAAAATGAGCTGGAAAAGGAAATAGCAAATCATTCCTGTATCTTTGCCAAGAAAACTTGAAAATGGGATCATGAAGAGTCAGACAAAACTGAAATGACCCCATGACACCCTACATATCAACCAACCAGCAAAAACTTCCTAATGTATAAATTTGATTCTCATTTAATAAGCTTAAATTAGCACCTATTATGAGCTCAAGTACTGTGCCCAGGTCAGATATTTATTAAGGGTCTACTATGTGCCAGACCCTATGCTAAACAGTGGAGATACCACCCCCCCCCCAAAAAAAAGCCAAAAGACAGGTCTTGCACTCAAGGAAAGATTGCAATCTAATGGGGGAGACAACATGCAAACAAATATATACAAAGCAAGCTATATTCAGGAAATAACAGAGGAAAGGGTCTAGAATTAAGAAGCATTTGGGGAAGGCTTCCTGTAGAAGGTAGGATTTTAGTTGGTATGTAAAGAAAGCCAGGGAGGTCAGTAGTCAGAGCCAAGGAGAAAGAATGTTCCAGGCATAGGTATCAGCCAGAGAGAATGCCCAGAGTCCAGAGATGGAGAATCTTAACTGTAGAACAACCAGGAAGCCAGTGTCACTGGATTGGAAGAGTATGTATCAGGAAGGGAAACTTAAGCTTAGTAATGAAGTCCAAGCTTCTTCGCCTAATATTAATGACAGTCCACAGTCTGATTTCATCCTACTTTTCTAGCTTTATTTCATGTGAGTACTCTTTATCTACTCAATATTTCTACTCAGAGAGTACTCATCATTCCCTGAATTTACCGCTACCATATCTTTTCTTCGCACCACCCACAAAATTAGGTTGCCTTGTTTCTTTACTCATCTTTCCCTTTCAAAACCCTCCTCATCTATCACCACCCAACTCCCATGTCATCTTTTCCATGAAACTGCTGTGATTTGCTAGCCAGAAGCAATCTTGTGATCTTCACGTATCTGATTGATGTTTCTCTGGATCTCTCTGGCTTTCTTTTTCTTTTCGTGATTGTTGTTCCTGGCTTATATTCATCACTAAGTCATAACCTCAAAGCGATGGACCATTTGCTATCAATCTTCATATCCCAGTGCCTGGTACAATGCCAAGCTAATTGTGGTAGAGAAGGAACTGAAACTTGGTGTCCCTGATGTAGGGAGCGCTTAGTGTAGAAACTCCTTCCAGTACTATAGATCAGCAACTCATCAGGAACTTACAGTCTTCTAGAACTACCAGGGCTCTCAGTAGAGAGATTCTATTCCTTGCCCAAGGTAGCACAAGTAGAACAGGTGAAAGGTAGGACCTTTAACCCAATATTCTTGACTCAAATAAATCTCTCTCCATTACACCAGGCTGAGTCTCCATGCCTGGGAGACTTTAGAGGATTAAGGCATACTGCATGTTAAATAGGATGTAAATAAATAGAAAAGGCAGACAGAACTTGGATTTTCTGGCTTGAATAGCAATGAATCATGTAACATAGATGGGAGGGAAATATGCCCACAGCCCCAACCCAGTGTTTGCAGGGTAGTTTACATTAGATATTGGGATTATTAGAGAAGCTCTGAGTATTAGCTGCTGGCAAAAGAAAAGAGAGAAAACCAGAAATTAAAGGGATGAAAGCTTTCCAAAAGACTTTAAGCAAGAGGAAATCCCTCCCATTCACTGATAAAGAGCTTCCAAGTGGACCACAGCCAAGAAGACTTGTGTGTGTGTGCGTGTGTGTGTGTGTGTGTATTCTATAAAATTTTACATTCCCAACTTTAAAAGGTCTAGTAATGGTTGCCCCTTTGTGCATCCATCTGCTAAATGTCTGGGATGTCCTCATTTAAGGAGCTGGGGAGGGGGTTACATTTGCTCAGCAGCATTTCTCTCTGCTGATTCTTTCTGTGCATACCTTAAATGCTGGTTTGACTATAGCACTCATCAGGCAAAGGTGACAACCTTTTATTACCTAGAGCAAGGGAAGGAATGTTTTGCATTCTACAGTCTCTCAAAGCAGAGTCACAGTCATGAGACAACATTCATATGATAAGTAAAATTCCTGAGGGAGAAGAGACAATAAAATTCTGTAGGTTAAAGCCATATGTGCATATTTTATAGGTCCACTGACTGAGGATGTCTGAGCTAATTTATAATGCCAGATTCTGATTTATGTGATTTTTAAAACTGAACCTAGGGAACAGGTATTTTGACATTAGCATCTCCAGGTGAAATTTATTGATAAAAAGACACCTTCACTTCCAAAATGCACCTGGTCACACTAAAAAGTCAATGGAACTCTAGATCCTATTTAATACTATTCAATGTTGTTTAAAAAATCAGTTTCAAAGTCATCTCACATCAATCTCTGCTGTCAGGCTTCTGCAGGGGTAGCAACTCCATTAGCAACAGCATCCTCAGAAACAAAAGACAATGATGGACATACTTGATTGGAAAGTGCTGCCTGATTTGCTCTGAACTGTGGAGAACTTTGCCATTTATTCTGGAACACAAGGTGATTTCATGAACATATGTATACCTGAATTGAATTCCAAAGGGTCCCTGACTTTACTTCCATTGTATTTAAGGAACATGCTTGAGGCCTTTTGCTTTCATTCATGAGGTCTGCAGTGTGGTCCCTGTCTTCTAGTGAGCAATCATCAATGACTCAGCACTTGACAAAGGTGATTTTTGTTGAACAATGAGCTGAGATGAAAATCGTGGCTGACTCTGCTATCTGGGAATAGAAGGGATTTGGTGGAGTCAGAATAGTAGGAAAGTCGAGTATGAGGCTAAGTCAAGCCAACAACCATTCATTAAGCACCTATTATTTACCAAGCTCTAGGATCTGTAACTTGACTCTGCAATTCACCTAACAATCAAATATATGACAATTACCATTAAGGGCTACGAATTATTTCTTTGCATGCTGAATTTGACTGAGTAGACAATTTACTGAATTTGACACTTGAATTTGCATTCCTGGTTATTTGATTAGCCTACATGATTAGGAACAGATAGATATGAAATACTTTGTGAACTTTAAAGTGATCCATAAATTTCATTATTTTTATTACTATTTTTCTACAATGGTGACTCAAAGAGCTTCCTGGAATGGTTTATAGGTTGACCTTCCAGCTTGAGATGTATATGTGTATGTGTATGTGCATATGGATGCACATGTGTATGAATGTATGTGCATGGAAAAATGGTGTTAATATAGGTATTAATTAGGAAGACCTAAACAAAAGAACTGTCATATCCTGCAGGGTCCATCACATAAAGGACATAAAGGACTTTTCCATGGTCAAATAATCAGTGACTGGACAAAACTGAGTTTCTGCAATTTCCCTCCAAATCTCTCAGCAGAAAACTTGCTCTGTCTCCAATTGAAAATGCTATTTCACCAAGAAGAAAGGACTTCCTGCATTTCTAATGTATTGCATACAGTGCCAGCAGAGCTCTTTCCACTAAGTGAGTCATGTGTAAAAAGAATCATTTCTGGTCACCCACTATTTAAAGTGAACATATTTAGATGATAAAGTAAGTGATTCCATATGAACACTGACTGCTAGTATAGAATTCCTGTTTTTCTTATGCAGTGTCCAGGTTTTTTTTTTTTTTGCCTTCTCCTTTTGACTCAATTAGGTCAGTCTCCAAAAAAGAAAAAAAAAAGGAGAAAAGAAAGAAAAGAAAAATGACCACAGTCTTAAGCAGGAACACTGTCTATTCAGCATATGGTGTTTATAGAACTTGAAAACATATTCAGAAGGTGTGCTTTAGATTAGAGGGTATTTCTACATCAGGGATGGTTTTAATTTGTTAGCACTTCAGATCTGTAGTCTTGAAGTAGCTCCTATTACAGTCAATAAAATGGTTAGTGAAATGAGGATAAATATTATAATTGTGTTCATTAAATAAGACTTTTATGCAATTTTCCTCCCTGGCATGTCATTATGTCACTTTGGGGGCATTTGGGGTTTGGCTTTCCTTCATGGTAAAAAAGTGGCCAAAAGGGGGAAACAACAAGAATTGTACCCACTAATCCACACAGCTCTTCAAAGTCACCAGGTTAGGACGCTGCTAAATAGAGACAGAGATGGATACAAAGATCCTCTTTGATTCATTTACAGAAAGCGTGCCATCCCATTCAAACTCTTCTGTCCAGGCACAACAACCCAGATGGTATGGTTGTGACAGTCCTAGAGGATGCCTGTGTGTGCTGATAGTCAAGCTTCTGCATGTGAGAACCTGGAGGAAAAACTGCTGAAAGGTCATTGAAAGCTGATGCAAATAATAGTTGTTTCCCCAGAAGCAGAAATTAACTGGTAGGACCTTTGCAGGCTCATATAGATTTTAGGCCAGCAACAGTACACACCACACACACACTGTCATAAGAAGACAATTCGGTCACTGTTTTCTATTAAGACCTCAAATCACTTGAAACTCATCTGGCTGTGGGGCTTGAAGTGATCTCCTTTCCAGGTTTCTGAGAACCAAATGGCCACTTGGATAGTTCTCTACTTTGACAGCTACCACCCAAGCAGAGGCTGTTTGAGTTCCCAAGAACTGAGGAGTGGGCAGGGGTAGGAGGAAGGAATGGCAAAATCCTACCCAGATATCTGAGATGGCAGCAGGCTAAAGAGAGACCCCCTTGGATACTGGAGGCCCAGAATTTAAGCAATTCAAAGACTGTGTCATGTAATTGGAGAACATTGAACTAGGAGTTGGAAGTCTGCCACTGCTCATTAGCTGTGGAACACAGCGAAAGTTACTAAAACTCTCTGAGACCCAGGGGTTTCTATTTTTTAATTGTGTGATCTTTATTAATTCATTCCACCTAAGTTTGGGGTTTTTTTAGTTTCCCCTATTGTAAAACAGGGATGAGCATCCTTGCGACCATACTTTACAAAATTCTTGTCAAAATTTTAAAGATGGAACTTTAAAATGCCATATAAACATTTTAAATATTTATATATTTTATTTATTTTATTTAAATATTTATATATATATATATATATATTCATGGACCTACGGAAGTGAAAGATACCTTGGAAGCCAGAGATGTAGTGGATAGTGTTGGACCTGGACTCAGGAGAAAATGTGTTACAGTCTGCCTCAGCCAGACATTTATTAGTTGTATGATCCTGGGCAAGTCACCTAACTGATCTGACCTTCAGTTTCCTCCTGTAAAATTGGGATAATAATGGCACCTACTATACAGAGTTATCAGGACAATCAAATGAAATAGCATATGCAAAGCACTTTGTAAAACTAAAATGTGAGCTTTAAAATTAGTCTAACCTCAAATTTATCAAAATTCTCTTCTACAAAACTATTACAGTTCATTCTTCATCCTCTAAAAGAACCAATGACATCAGCAGCCCAAGTCTCCGTTACAAAACTATAAATAAATGGTGGTAACTCAACCTTCACTTGCAAATCTCCAGTGAAGGGAGTGAGAAGAAGTATCCCAATCATTGACTCCTAAGAAGTTGTCACTTCCTCATCGCCTGAGTAGAAAGCCTCCCTGAGAAGTATGGCTGGTGAATTGTGATGGGAGCTTCTTCCAAGTGAATCCGCTTAAGAGGTTCTCAATTAATTTATTTGTGTTATGAATTAGTGAATCTACTTTTATTAATCAGTTGACAACTGAATAAGCTACGATCATTTTGCTCCAATATTAAACCTAAACTACCATGGGCCTGAATAAGATGCAGCCAAGAACACCTCTGATCTCCCAATTCCCACCCTCTAAGGCCATTCCTTACAATGTTATATAGCTTATTAAAAATAGTTTTATATACAACTTTATTTAGTTTGACTAGTTAGGAAGTTGTTTCTTACATCAAGTCAAAATCTTCTCTAAATATTCACCTGAAACTCCTAGTTTTGTCATCTTATCGTGGCATAAAAATTCTAGGCATGCCAGGAAACTGAATCACTTCCATTTGAACTGTCTTGGGAAAATTCTGAAGATCACCTGGCAGGATAAGGTACCAGACGCTGAGGTCCTTTCTCAAGCTTAACTGACAACCATTCAAATTCTACTACAGAGAGAACAACTCTGATGCCAAAGTACATTTACCTGAAAGACTATTTTATGAGAACTCATATAAGGCAAGTGTCCATATCAGATCAGAAGAGTGATACAAGGACATTCTCAAGGTCTCTCTGAAGAACATTGGAACCAATTGTGAAACATGGGAGACACTGGCACAGGACCACCTAGCACGGCTTGCCCACATAGGAAGGCAGAATTACAGTAGCTCTAAAGAAAAGTGAAATGTGAGAATTGAGAGACATCTCCACCCCAAACATTCATATGAACTATTTGAGTCCAACCTATGGTAGAGTCTTTCAAGCTCATATTGGTCTGATCAGGCACCATCAAACACATTACACCTTGACCTTTGGTCATCTTCAGGAATGAAGGACAACTGACTTCACAAGAAATATAGATTTCCCCTTAAGTCCTCTCTTTTTCCACAATACCATCCCCATTGCTTTTAATAGATGCTCACAAGATCTCCAGTCCCTTGCCATCTTGGTTATCTTCTTTCACATCTTTTCTAGCTTATAAGGACATTAGTAGTTCCCGGAATGTGATGAGTGGAACTGAACACAATAATCAGAGGGTTGCAACAGAACTATTTCCTTTCTCCTTCTGGATGTAATACTTTTTCAATACCCCCTACATTCATATTAATTTTGTTTTGTTTTTAAGCCACTCATCAACTGTGGACTAATTTTTGAGCCTACAATCCACTAAAACATTTCAGATCATTTAAATACACACTATTTTTAACTAAGCTTCTCCCTTCCTGCACTTGCGAAATTGTTTATTTAAAATTAAATTCTGAATTTTAAATTTCATCACTATTAGATGTCAGCTTATTAGATTTGATCCACAATCCTAGCTCACCAAGATCTTATGGCAGCTTAAGTCTGATGCCTCCTTACTTTGTGTTATCTAAATTCAGCAAGCTTTGCTTCATCTAACTCATTGATAAAAATGTTAGAAAGTATAGGGCCAAGACAGATCCCTAGAACATTCCACTAGAGATCTTTCTTCAATTTGATATTGATACATAAATGCTCACTCACTCTTGGGCTTAACAGTTCAACAAGTTCAGCAAGGTAGCTAACTATATCGTCATCTAACCGGTGGCACATTTGTAAATATTTTACAAAGGAAGAGGAGGGAATGAAACACTTTTAAGTTGAATAATCTTCATTATTAGCATTTTATTCATCATTTTCTGAAGTTTTTGCAATCAGCAAAACAACAAATTGAGCCCTGATTCATTGTTATTTTTATTATATTATTGTTACATATTAACATAATATAAATATAATGATAATATAATGGAATAATAAATAGAATAAAATAGTAACAAATTAAGTTTTACTATATGTGTTATATTACATATTTATTTTTAGCACTTGCTACTTCTGAGGTATAAATGCTCATACTAAAATTTTAATACTTGACTCTCCAGAGTCAGGATGAGCTGACTCAAGCCCACCATTACATTTAGGCCACATCTCTTTATCTTGTCCCTAACTTAGTTGATGGACTTTGTCAAAATTTTTAGTTAAAAATCTAGGTGACAATATACC
Organism: Bettongia penicillata ogilbyi; assembly: GCA_023548195.1. Classification (NCBI taxonomy): domain Eukaryota; kingdom Metazoa; phylum Chordata; class Mammalia; order Diprotodontia; family Potoroidae; genus Bettongia; species Bettongia penicillata. The sequence goes on along the minus strand of JAJHZJ010000243.1, from coordinate 277,452 downwards.
AATATGGTAATCTCTTAAAAAAAATAAGAGGACATGAAGTTAGCCCATCATGACTTGTTCTCGATTAAACCAGGCTGGCTATTAGTGATCACAGCTTCTCTTCTAAGTGCTCATAACTCATCCCTTGAATGTTATGTTCTAGACTTTTACCTGAAATTGAAGTCAAGCTTCTCCGTCCATAGTTGCCAGTATTTATCATTTTATCTTTCCGAAATTTGAGACATAGTCACCTGATGGCTCTTCTTCCTTTTGTGTAACAGTTTACAAATCATACACATTGGTTTATCATTCACATCTGCCAGTTTTGTTTTGTTTTTTCAGCACTCTTGCCTATAGTTATTCCAGATTTCACCTGGGCTCATTGCAGCTCTCTAGTCACCTACTGACTTATTTTTTATTTCAACTTCGTAATATGCACTTTCTTCTATGAAGATCATCATTTCCTTTGGGAGAGAAATCAGAAGCCAAAGGAGAGTTCAGTAATTCTGCCCCCTCACTGTCATCTGCTGACATCAACTCATCTTTCCCTAATTCTTTGAAGTTTCTTCTTGCCCTTACAATAGCTTTAAAAATTCCCTTTTTTGTTGTCTTTTGAATTCACTACCATCTGCAAGTTCATTCAAGCCTCTCGTCCTAACTCTAAATATTTTAATGGAGTTTCTAACGCTGTTCTTAGAGGATAATGCTATTCTGTGTTATTTATTCTGCATTTCCACCCCTACATCCATCTTAAAAGTGTCTATTATTATCATTATTATTGGCATGTCTTCTCCATTCTGTAGCATCATAGCCTCTATACAAAAAATTGGCTGTTGTTCAGTCTTGTGTGACTCTTCATGACCCCATCTGGGGTTTTCTTGACAAAGATGCTGGAGTGGTTTGCCTTGCCTTCTCCAGTTCATTTTACAGAAGAGAAAACTGAGGCAAACAAGATTAAGTGGCTTACCCAGAGTCACACAGTTAGTAAATGTCTAAGGCCATATTTGAACTCATAAAGGTCAGTCTTCCCGAATCCAGGCCTGGCACTATCCATCTAGCTGCCCTACAGGAAACAATACCTTTGACCAATCAACCGTATTTAGTTGAGGTAATGAATAATGCTGACAGTTGATCAACATGTGGTGCATACTTTCTGGAGATGATCCCAAGCTTCCCATCACACCTTCTTGTTTTATCACTTAGCACTGTCTGCACATTTCACACACCCAACGGGAATCCCCAATGGTTCCATAGTAAGGGGCACTAAGCAGGACAAGGTCACACAGGTAACTAGCATAAGAAGTGAGATATGAACATAGGGCTCTGACTCCAGATCTTCAACATTATATTATTTAAGGCTCTTAGTTTGGCATTGATAGAATTAAATAAGAATTGTAGAGATTTTATATCATTTACCAACCCTAGGTATACAGCACTGTAAGTAAGGCTTCTGCTAATCTCTACAGAGTAGGAACATGCATCTGAATATATGCTTGATCATAAATCTGGAGCAGGAGAGTTCTAAGAGGCCATCTTGTTCAACCCTCTTATTTAATAAATGAGGAAAATGAGGCCTAGAGAGATGAAGTCACTAGCCCAAAGTCACTCAGGTAATAAGTAGTGGGATTTGAATCCAAGCCAGGATACTTTCCTTTGTATTATACTTACCCCTATAGTCACCCTGGATATACACAGTTTTTCAGAAAACACGTCACCAAAGTTTTGTACTTTTAATTTTATATATATTTTTATTTTTAAATAATTCATCTATGACAAACCCATTGAGGATAGGTCGACACTTTCTTTCTCTCTTCTCACTCATCATATATTTGAATTACCTAGTAAGTATTTTACTCTATACACCTCCTATCTGGAGAAAGATTCTCCTTGACAGAGAAAACAAACAAAAAATAAGTTATATAATGTGGTCTTCCCTATCATAGCTTCATTTACTCTGAACTTTGATTCTCCTTTTCATCTTTTTCTTTCTCCTGAGAGGCAGTCAGGTATAACAGACAGAAAGCCAGGAAGACCCGGCTCTAAGTTCTGCCCTGACACAAGAATCAACCTTTCAGTGTTTTAGTCAACTATCCTGCCACAAGTCTCTCACCACTTCCATCCACCCACAACTTAGCTGTCGAAGTTATCTTTCTAAACCCTGGGTCTGACTATATTGTCATTCTACTTAGTAAACCCCAAGTGGCTCCCTATCGCCTCTAGGATCAATTATAAAATTCTCTGCATGGTGTTCATGAGTCTTCATACCATGCCCACTTCCCACCTTCTTAATCTTTTTACACTTTATACTCCTGATCTACATCCCTCCCCCAACGTATTCTGTAATCCAGTGACATTGACCTCCTTGCTGTTTCTCCATCTCCTGACTCTAGCCTTTTCTCTGACCACTCCCCATGCCTGGAATGTTCTCCCTCTTCATCTCTGGCTTCCTTTAATTCTCAACTAGTAGTCCATCTTCTGCAAGAAGTCTTTCCTAGTCTTCCTTAATCTTTGTGCCTTTCCTCTGAAACTTGATTATATCTTATTTTTACTTACTAGTTGTTTGCATGTTACTCCCCTGTTAGACTGTGAGTTCCTTGAGAGTAGGAATTGTCTTTTCCCTTTCTTCATATCCCCACCATTAAGTGCCTGGCACTTAATTGGTGCCTAATAAATGTTTATTCACTGAGATATTCCCCCCTACAGTGGTAGAGGATGTTTTCTTACCGAGGTCTGTTACCTGCTCCTGTGTATATATCTTCTTTATATATAAAAGTTTTTATATTTAGAAACTTAAATGATTTTCCATGGAGGAAAATGGTTTCCCACAAAGGTTTCCCAGCTCTGCCCTCTCTCCCAAATATATGATAGAACTTGACATCTTCTCATTCATTGAGATGGAAAGGTTAAGCCTTTTAAAGTCTGCAGCCCATTTAAGGATGCTGGCCAGCTAAGACTCCCTAGCAGGCATCTTTGCTTTTTTCGTCTCTGGTAATTCTCCCTTTCATAGAAGCATAGGTATCTGTTTTAACTTTTATGTGAATTTGCCGTTTCTTTTTATCTGATAGGAGCAGTTCCCAAGAACATGAGTATCTGCTGGTAGTGGAGGTTGGAGGGGTAAAGAATAGGGCACAGAGTGTTGGTATTTAGCCATTCTAAAGCATCCCCCCACCTAAATCAGGTCCCATACTTTGGATGAGAGGATCACAGTCAGGATTAAAGTCTAGCCTAACAACCATTAGGAGAAACTATACAGTATAATAGAGTAATGAATTTGGAGTAAGGGACCTGAGTTCAAATTCCTCACTCAGCTACTAATTACTTGTTGTAGCAGTAAGCACCCCAACATGCACAGGGGGGCCTGCTATCACAGATTCTTAGATCTGCATTCACAAAAGGAAAACAACTTTCAAGGGTTAACAGTCACTTTAATCAAGCACATGTATCATTCTTTTAACCAAGCAGATATATCATTCACCTAATTCAGGGGAGTCAGCACAAAGAAAATACAAAGAAATCAAACAATCAACAGACATGGCTTCCTCTGCCCCACCATAATTCAACACACAGGTTCAGCTATCTGACCATAGTTACCAGAGAGGGAAGCATGACATCTGGGTTTTCAAAATCAAGGACTCCTTAAAGTGGTTTCCCAGAGTCCTCAGTCTGACACTCAAACCTTCTTGCAAAAACTAAGGCCCAAGGTAAAACCTCACACTTTTTTAGAGCCAGAGGGCATAACTCTCTGACCCAGTGACTCTATAGAAAAGATAAAAAGTACTTGGGACCCTCCTACAAAAAAACTCCCCTAATCAAGCTTCTCACAATGGGCAGGCCTATCAGCGGGTGGGAGAGACCTTCTTTAATCACATCATTTAATCGGAGGCACTTTTAGTAAAACAAAAACAGTAAAAGATCCTAATTTGATTGCTATCACACTCCTCCCCACCCCCACATGCCCCCTTCTGCCATCCTTGGCCTTACAATCTAAATGGCCATGAATCTTGTAACAAACAGAGGTATTATTCTTCTTGATTATAGTAAAACAAAAACAACAAAAGATCCTATTTTGCTTGCCTTTATACCTGTTTGTCTTGGTTCAAGCAGCTTGACCTGTCTTGGCCACAGAGTCTTCATCTGTAAAATGAGAAATTTAGACTAAATGAGAGTTTCTTAATCTGTGATCTATGGACCCCCCACAGGATTTGTTAATGGATAGATTTTAGGGATGGGGAGGTTGTGCATGAACTTGAATGGGAAAAAATACAACTTTATTTTCATTAACCTCTAACTGAAATTTAACGTTTCCTTTATTTAATTATTCTTAGAAGAATCCATAAGCTTTACCAGGCTACTACAGAGCAAAAAAAGCTGCACTGGATAATCTCCAAGGTCCCTCACTGCTCCTAATTGATGGTCCTGTGGTCCCAAGCTTGTAATCACTAATAATGTTGTCTTTGTCTGCTCTCTTTCCAACATACTTTCATATAACGGGCTTTTGTAGCTGTCCTCCAAAGCCCTAGAGAATTGCATCAAGGAAGTAAACCTGAAGTGACACACCGCACTGTGGCATGGTCTTGGTTGCCTGGGACAACTCCCAGAGGTTTGGTTCCATTGTCATTATTCTTCCCCTGAGATATTTTAAACAGTCCTTTCCTTGCTTGTCCTGGAAACTTTATGAGTCCTTTTGAAAATCAGAATTTGATGCCTGGCTCCTGGCATCTTCATTAGGAGAAAACTGTTCCAAGAGTTGTTTACTCCATGATTCCTTCTTTATCTTCCTTGCTATTGCATGTCTTCCCATCCTCCATTATTTTACTTCCTTTCAAACTCTCGTTTGTCCTCTTATTTTCTTCCAGTCACTGCTTACAGTTACTACAAAGGTTTCTTCAGCCACCTGGAAACATTTTCAATTCATTGGATGTTGTTCCTTTTCAGACTGAAATTGAGCTTCTAATTCATCAATTGCTCACTTTTGAGATTTTGTCCACTAAATTTTAGTTGGATGATGGGCTCCTGCATGGTAAAATGAAATGTATTTTATTTACACAAAAGTAAGATCATACATTTAGGGCCAGGAGAGACCTTAAAGATCATCCATTGCAAACCCTTCATGTTAAAGATGGGGGAACTGGGTCTTAGAGAGGGTAAGTGAAATGTTTAAAATCACAGAAATAATAAGTACCAGAACCAGAGACAAACAAGAACTAATTTAAGTCCCCTGATTCCAGACCTCCTACATCATATGGCTTTAATATTCCTATTTTGGTATGCATATAATTGAATAAAGATAAAAATGACCTTATACCAGTGTTTCCCAATCCTAGTTTTATAACACTCTAGGGTTTCATCAATCTCTATAGAATATCACAAAATGCTGAGGGGGAGGAGTAGGGAGAGATTGAGACAGAAAGAAGAAGAAGATAATAAAGAAGAAGAGAAAGAAGGAAAGAAAGAAAAAATAATGGAAGGGAAAGGAGAGGAGAAAGAAAGGTAGGAGGAAGGAAAGAAAGGAGAAATGAAAAAAGGGGAAGAAAAGAAAAAGAAGGAAGAAAGGGAAGGAGGGAGGAAGAGAGAAAAGAAAAGAAGGGAGAGAAGAAAGGGAGGGAGAGAGGGACAAAAGGAAGAGAGAGATAAGGGAGGAACAAAGGAGAGAAGGAAAGAATGAAGAAGGAAAGGAATGAAGGACAAATTTCATTCTCATATGATCAGTTCCCTAGGCATAGTAGGCATTTCCTTGTGCATAGTAGGCATTTTTTAAAATGTTTCTTGAAACAAAATGAGGTATGCATTAAAAACAGACTTAAAAATGGGGGGCAGGAATTCAGACAACTATTTTATTGGCTTTGTCATGTAATAAAATACCCAATTCAAAATATTAAATGCTCTAAGTGTTTCTTTTTTGTATATTTAATTGTTATGTAGTTTAGTAGATCTTACTCAGTTATTTGTAGTCTGCATTACCAAGCTACAGTATCACATATTTCCACTGTTTGTGCAAATAAGCAGCCTTTGCTTCAAATGGATGTTTCTATTAACACTATGACTAATTATTGAAAATAAACATGTGCAAGCAGGAGCTTCTGCTGACTGCCTCTCAACCCATCTTTTCTCCTTCTAGTTCACACTGAGGGGCCTGTGCTTTGCTTGAGCATGAAACGGACTTTGATTTGGAGTAACCATTGGTCATGATGAAGGCAACCCATGAAAAAGTTACTGAAATTGGTTTTCAAATTATTTCTTTCATTGTTAATGATAAGAAAAAAAACACTACATACCAAATTATTATAAAAATAAGGAGAGATGCCATTTCAGGGGAAAATATAATCCACACAACACCAATATGTACAGCATTTCTTATACCTTCAATATCCTTTTTTTTTTTGGCCTCAGTAATACCTATAATAGATGTAAAAGTATGGAATCTTAGACTTGAAAGAAACATTAGTTTTCATCTACTCCAGCACTTCTTGGGCTATATGAACTTATTGATTTTTTCTTTGATAGCTATTTCCATATAATTGGTTTCCTTTGTAATCCTATATATTTTATTTTATGCCTTTTAATAACATGATTCTGAGAATGGGTTCATAGGTTTTTATCAAACTACCAAAGGGATCCATGACACAAATAAGTCTTGCTTTTGTCCCCTTTCCTACCCAATTCAGAAATCCTTTCTATAACTCTGACAAATAGACATCTAACATGTCTGTGAATAATTCTGGTGACAATGAAGACCACATCACAGTCCATTCCATTTGGTGACAACTCTATGTATCAGGGAAGTTATTCCTTCACTGAATGAAAATATGTTTCCTGGTAAATTACTGTATGGCTAGGCCTGTTTCCTCACCTGCAAAATGAAGTAATTGAATTAGAACAGAGATGATGTCAAACATACCTACAACATTCTTGGAGAATATTTAACAAGATAAAATACCATAAAATACAGATGTTATCACATTACTAAACTAAGTCAGTATGTGACTCATGAGGATCCTTATGTAAAGCTTGATGACTCTCTTTCTATTTGAATTTGACACTGCTAGACTTGAGGGCTATCTAAGGTTCCTTCTGTCTCTACATAAACCTTTTTGTTATTTTCCTATTTCACTTCATTTTTGTGACATCTATTATACCGCCTCTCCTCTTTCACTTATTGTGAAAGCCCTTTCAAAAGCTAATATCAGATAAGTCAACCATTTTCAGTGACTCAAATTCTATAGCACTCTGGCATATATTCACATTGGCCATCTCACATACCTGAAATGCACTCTCCATGTCCACCTTTCAGAATTCTCATCCTCATTAAAAGTTCTACTCAAGTCACCACCTTCTCCATAAAGCCTTTCCTGATGTGCAAAGTTGTTAGGCCACTGCTCATCTTCACACTAACCTATATCTACTTACATGTATATATCCTACAACTTTCTGCTCTTAGGAGAAATAGTTGCAAAGGATTTTGAGGAAAAATAGGTAGGATGCTCATTAATAAAATGCTACATGAAAGGTCAATACAGAAGCTGATGCTCAAAACTAAAATTCTAAAGATGCAAAGGGAAACTGATGAAAAGAAATTCTGATAAGAGGAAAAAAAATATTTGTCAGAAGAGATCAATGTGGTTGCACAGGAAACTCACTGACCAAGTTAGATTTTTAAGAGGAAATTCACCAAAGCTGGAAGGAAGGGCAGGTAACAAAAGACAAACATAAAAGCAGGTCATGATGCTACAAAAATAGAGTCAGAGATGCCAAAGCTCAGAATGAGTTAAGTCTAGTAGTATGCTAAAGATAACCAAAAGGTTATATTTAGCTTTTGGGCTGAGGTGGAGAAAAAGGAGTAATGACATAGGGAGAAGAAATTTGTCAGGACATTAATAACTAACAATGGAAAGGAAGCAAATCTTAATTTTTACTTTCCTTTCCTTACCAAATGAAACAACCTCAACATAGAAAATAATAGAACAAAAATCACTAAGAGGAAGCTAATGCTCAAGATAAGAAAGGAGACAGTGAGAGAATACCTGGCTATCCTTGTTGAATTCTAGTCACTTGAACTGGATGAACTACATGTATAAGTAATGAAAGAACTGGAAGATGGACTTTCTGAGTCGCTGTCAGTAATATTTGAAAGATCATAGAAAATGGAAGAGGTGAACCACAAGACTAAAATAAACAAATGTCCCATTTAAAAAAAGTTAAAAGAACAGAATCTATAAACCGATAGACTTGACTTCAATTCCTGAAAAGATTTTTATGACAAATCATTAAACAATGAGCGGTAAACAGCTGTACAAGGAAGCAGTGATCAATCACATAGAGCCAGGATAACTCCATCAAGAACAGGTCATATTAGATTAACTTCATTTTCTTTTTTGACAAAGTTTCTAAAATAACAACTAAAAGGTATGCTGGGGACATACATTTACCCAGATTTTAGCAAAATGTTTGATGAAATATCTCATACTATTCATGCAAAGAAGATAGAGAGAATTGGATTAGACCAGGATTCAAGCAAATTATGGTCCAAAGGCAAAATTCAGACTATCTGTTTTTGTACAGCCTACGAGATTTTGGCATTTTTCAAGCAAAGGGCAGAAGTTGAAAAATGACCAATAGAAGCTTAATATCAGGAAAAACTTCCTCCCATTTGCTGTCCAAATCTGGAATGGGTTTTCTTAGGTGGTGATGGGGCTTCCCATCCTTCAAGGTCTTCAAGCAGACTGGGTGAATGTTAACTAGGTATTTTGGAGTAAGGACTCTTTTCATACACTGGTTAAATTTGATGGTCACTGAAGTCCCTTTAAGCTCTCAATTTCTGTGATTTTGTGATTCTCCTAATAGAAGGCAATGTCTTTGGTGGCAAAAATGGTATCTCATTTATTTATATCCCCAGGACCTAACACAATGCCTCACACATAGAAGACACAATAAAGGTCTATTCAATTGAATCTCCATTTGAACTACATCAAGATATTATAGTGAGGAAAACTGTGATTTCATAACCAAAAGATCAAGAAAGACCACATGACTCAAGAAATTCCTCACCTACATGTGAGAAAGGAGTCTCAAAGGCAGATATTCAATTTATTAAGGGCCATATGAAAAATTGCTCCATCACTAATAATTGAGAAATGCAAATTAAAGCAAGTCTGAAGTTATATCTTACATACATAAGATTTGCAAAGATGACAAAAACTGAAATTGCCATATTGGAGTAGTTGTGGAAGAAAAACAGACACACTAATGCACTGATGGTGGAACTGTAAGTTGATCCAACCATTCTGGAAAACAAATTAGAACTATACCCCAAAATTTACTAAATTGTACATGTCCTTTGACCCAGCCATACATCCTCTAAGCTTATACCCCAATGAGATCAGAGAAAGAAGAAAGTACCTTTATGTGCAAAAATAATTATGACTCTTTTTGTGGTGGTAATGAATAAGAAACTAACAGAATACCTGTAAAATTAGGGAACCATTTAGCAAATGGTGTTTAATGAATTTAATGGAGCATTATTGTGCTATAAGCCATGATGAAAAGGGTGAGTTCAGAAAAATATGGAAAGATTTGTATGAACTGACGGTGAGTGAAATTACCAGGAGAACAATTTATAGAGTAATAACATCTTGAAGACAAACAACTTTGTTAGACTTAAGAACCCTGACCATTGTAAAAGATGCTCAGTCATGATTTCAGAGTATAGTTGATGAACTATGCTACCTACCTCCTGAAATAAAGGTGAGGAATTTGGCATTTGGTGACAAATATTTAGAATATATAGAATAGAGAATATTTTGTAGTTTTTCACCATAGCGCAGTGGCAACAATCTCCCATTATCAGTGTTAGAGACTGGGGGAAGATCAATAAATATTGAAAAATAGGATCACTTCTAAAATAAAAATATAAACCCTTTCCTGCTCATTTTTCCTAGCTGAGCGCATACATCTGCCTTTATTGGCTCCTCATTCTCTGAATACTGTGAATTTCTGTATATAAGTCTATTATGCCAAATGCCAATTCAGTGTGCTTTGTTTAATGGTTTCAAGAAGGCTGAAGATTAAATCTCTGTCCCTGTGATATTTTCTCACTAAAAGATTTCTCAATCTGGATAAAATGCAACTTATTCTGAAACTCCATTAACTCAAGGTCAAAGGGAGCTGGTTTTAAGGGATTCCAAATTCTCACAGGCAGACATAATTTCTTCCTTATCCATATGAACTCTAGCTGCTAGATAATGATAATCATAACTCACATTTACATAGCTATCTAAAGTTTGTAAAGCTCTTTCCTAACAATAATCCTACAATGCTATAATGTAGCAATTGCCAATGGTATCATTCCCAGTTTACAGATGTCACAGCTGAGACTCTGAGAGGCTTTGTTAAAACCCAGATTCTGTACTGTTTCTACTTGAAAGATAGAACACATATTTATACTATAATGTGAATATAGTTATTCTAAGGCTTAATCTTCCTCCACCCTATAGACTGTTACTACTCTAGGATGCCTCCTCTTCTTTCCTGGTATCTCCTTCCTTCATACTCTGTTCTTTCTCTGGAAACTCCTATATCTAGAATCTTCTTGTCTGAAGACTTCCATCTCCTATCAGTTTTGCTGATGGGCACCTCCATGCCTTTAGCATCAGAGATAACAACAGCAATAGCTAGCATTTATATATCATTTTCAGATTTGTAAAGTCCTCTGTGAATATTACCTCCTGTGATACAACAACCTTGAGAAGTAGATGATAATATTATCCCCAGTTTCCCCATTAGGAAACTGAGACTGAGAGAGGGTAAATGACTACTTGCCCAGGATCACACAGTTAGTAAACGTCTGAGGCTGCACTTGAATTTGAAATAAGAAATGCATGCCACAATGCTTTGAGTCCTAGAGGAAAAGTAGCCAAGCACTTTCAGGATCATCAGAAAACTCTCTCCCATCATGACTAGAGAAGCATCACCAGGGATTATACCTGAATGTGATTCTTCCTTACGCCTCATTCCTTTCACCTATTATCTGTGCCTCTTTTCCCAGGTGCCCTCGGTTAAATGCCTTCTCTTGTGTGTGGGCAAAATGTACCATAGATAGATAGATAGACAGACAGACAGACAGACAGACAGATAGATAGATAGATAGATAGATATAGATAGATTTAGATATATAGATATAGATAGATATAGATTTAGATAGATAGATACATACATACATACATATAGCTTGATTTCAGCATTGACTTGTCTTTTTCCAAAGTTTCTTCAGTCCTAGCACTAAGCTATAATAGTAAAAAAATGAAAGCCCCCAAACCAGTAGTGACTTCCCAACTATTTCCTGTTTAAGTTGTTGTCCTTGGTCTTATCTATGATCACTGGAAGTCAAACTGAATAATAACTTGACCTAAAGTATGAAATCTCTGCTTGTGTCTCATTTTAAAGAAACAGTACATGCTATATATTTTTTTTTTATTTTTTGTAGATGTAATAGTATTTATAGGGTTTGGTTGAAATGGGGGCAAACATCTAAAAAGAGGGTAATTTCTCCACTTGCCAGTTGTCTTCTAATATATATTAATAATATAATTAATAATACTATTATTTTTATTATGGTACACTATAACTATTTGATTATTTTCAAGGTAGCTGGTGATTCAGTAATAGTCTTGGAATTCAGAAAACCTGAGTTCAAATCTGGCCATAGACATTATTAACTGTATATCCCTGGGAAATTTAATTAACCTCCATTTGCCTCAGTTTCCTCAACTGTAAAGTGGGGTTAATAGTAGTATCTAACTAGCAGGATGTAGCACCAAAGAGATACCCACAGCAGCCGCTATAGATATGCATTTGTATTTCCAGGGTAAATTCACAAAATATAAACTCTCTTCCTCAAAAATGAAACTAAGTTATTTATTCAGATACCAGAAAGCCAAATCCATCATAGCAACAAGGCAATCTATACACGTTATTAATGCAGGGAGCACCAAGGTTCCCTCTGTCAAGCCTCCCCACAAACAAGCTCCCCAGACAAAATCACTCCCTGTCTTACTCGCACTAGGGGCTCTGCTCTGCCTGCTCTCTCTCTCAGCTCTACCTCACTCACTCTTCCTGCTCCACCCATTCAGTAAGCTCTTCCCAGCATGGGTTTCATGTGACTCAAACTGTGGGCTAGGCTAAAGCTCAAAGAATGTCACATGAGTCTATTCAAGGGGCAGGGAAGATCTTCAAATTCTCTTAATATTGAATTCATCTTCATGTCCACTAATAGGTCAATGAGAGTTTAGGGGTAACTGGTATCGACATCACTTCACAGCAATGTAACAGATACAACACAAAATAAGCGCATAAAACAATGTCTCAGGGTTCAGGACTTGAGCACAAGCACCCCATCATTGCCCCCTCAAAAAAAGGCCCCCAAATCCTTTGGGGTAAGGGGGAAGGTCTCTTCTTCTATAACTACTTCCTGCTGAGATTGGATGCAGAGCTGTCCTTGCCTCAAAAGGTCCCATTCCAGGGGTCAGTTCTTTAGCTGGTATCTGGAGTTTGGACTATGCCAGGTCCAGAGGTGATGTATCGCAGCGTTGAACAGAGGGTGACATTCAGCTTAAACAGTCAGTCATCTACAACTGGAGGGCACGAAGCCTGCAAGAGAAAATCTAGAAAACAGGTTAAACAAACAAAAAAAGGACAAAAAGAATAAGGAGATAATAACCAGAAGCAGGTAAATATAGCATCAGCAGCGCTTCTAGAGCCTATGAATCCACTAGAACTGAACTAATTGCTATCTTCCTTACTGCAGGGTTTCCTTATATAAGAGAGAACTCTGCCCCTGTGTCTATTAATGTCCTAGTTACAGTAGTTGATTTATTTTTACAGTATATGGTTAAACTGATATGGGGTCTGCAACCCAGTCTGTGTACTTCTTTAATCTAGGCTGGGGCTTGGCCAGTTTCCTATTCTCCCTGCAACTGTGACAAACTTGGATACAATGATTCAGGAAGATTTGTAGAAGTAGTCCTTCTTTCCTTATTCCATCTAATACTATGTCCTTTTCTCGGTATATCTTATATAGTTCATTAGTTGAAATGCCATCTATTCCTCCAAAATCTATCCCTGCTCTTAATAAAGCAGTAAACAATTCTTTCCTTGTTAATTTATTCTGACTTTGGATCCACTGGCCATTTGCTTCTCTCTCCTGAAGAAATTTATCTTCTCCCCATTGCTCTAAGTCACCTAACTGTGAAATCTTATCCAGTATCTCTGAAAAAGGATGCCATAATTCCTCAATTAGTAGGGTCGGAATCAGATGCTTATAAGCAGGAAGAGCAATCTTCACCATTATATTTCTACAAGGAACCATTAAGGGGGTGCAATGATAAACCTCAGCATCTCCTATCATTATTGCGGTTTTCATTGCCTCTTTCTTTAACTCTCTCATACGGTCTTTAAGCAACTATCTCTACTAGGCCACATAGAGTCAGTGGGATATTGCTTACTGCATCCCTCTGCAGCTAAAACTAGCAGATTAGTTTCATTGTCACCTCCCTGAATATGGTAATCCCTAAAAGTTTGTTGTACAAAAGGATTCTAATACCTATGAATTTCAAACAATCTATGTTATCCATCCATACTCCTTTGGTCCCTTTGTCACTGATTCTCACCATCCAAGATATTAATGATTCTCCCATTTTTTGAGTGAATTGACTTAAAATATCAATGACCTCCTACTGAATAAAATTCTCAATTACTTCCTTAACCATTGTGTACCCCCCCCCAATTCACCTGCTTCCTTCATAGTATTAAACATAGCACCCATATTCCTAGAAGCCTCCTCATCTAAATTTGTTTCATTTTCCTCCCACACATCTTCCTCCCAGGGCCTCAATTGGTCCCAGAGATAGCAGATGCAAGGGAGGTATTCACTTTCCTTTGTTAACTTTCCTCTTTTTTTTTTTTCTGAGTCTCTCTCACAACTCTCTTTTTTCTGTTACCACCTGACACTTTTTAGCTTGCTCTGCTAAAGAAAAATATGAATGCTATAGCATAGAAAGCTTCTCTTGAAACTCAGCTAACTCCTTTTTCAGCTGAATCTTTTGCTCCAGCAATTTGTCTCTACTCTCACATATAATACTATAGTTTGTTAACAATCCACTCTGGGGGGTGGGGGTGGGGTGTAGAGCCAAGATGATGGAGTAAAACATAGGACTTCCATAAGCTTTCCACCAAAGCCCTCCAAATACCTGTAAAAAATGACTCTCAACAAATTCTAGAGCTACAGAACCCACAAAATGGCAGAGTAAAACAAATTCCCAGCCCAAGACAACCAGGAAAGTTAACAGGAAGGGTCTTTTGTATCAGGAATGGAGCAGAGTACGGTCCAGAAAGGGCTGCATGGGCACAGATGAGCCACAGCAGGCCTTGGAAGACTAAATCATTGGCAGCTGTGGTGGTTTCTAGACTTTTCAACCCTAAAACACCAAAAAGATCAGAGGGAAAACTCTGTGGGACTGGGTGAAAGAGGAACGTATGGTCAAGTCAAGGTCCAATCCCAGCCCTAGGGCAATGGAGGTTGTGGCAGCAGCAGCAGCAAGAAGCCCACAGACAGTGGGGGATTGAGTGACTGATACAAAATCCCTGAAGCTTGGGACAGTACATCCAATCCCACCCCTACCCCTATTAGAAACAGAATCCTCCCTCGACAAAGAGTTAGGAAGTCTAGTGTTTGGCTGGGAAGATGAATAAACATTGCAAAAGAACTCAAACTATAGAATCTTACTTTGGTGACCAGGAAGATCAGGGTATGCAACCAGAGGACAGCAGAAATAAAGCTCCTACATCAAAAGTCTCCAAGAGGGGTATGAACTAGTCACAGGCCATGCAGCAGCTCAAAAAGGATTTTGAAAATCAACTAAGAGAAGTAGAGCAAAAATTGGGAAGAGAAATGAGAGTGATGCAAGAAAATCAAGAAAATCAAGTCAACAGCTTCCGAAGGAGACCCAAAACAATACTGAAGAAAATAACACCTTAAAAAAATAGACTAACCCAAATGGCAAAAGAATTCCAAAAAGCCAATGAGAAGAATGCCTAAAAAAAGCAGAATGAGTCAAATGGAAAAGGAGTTCCAAAAATTCATTAAAGAAAATAATTCCTTCAAAATTAGAATAAAGCAAATGGAAGCTAATAACATTATGAGAAATCAAGAAATTATAAAACAGAACCAAAAGAATGGAAAAATAGAAGATAACATGAAACTTCTTATTGGAAAAGCAACTGACCTGGAAAATGACCCAGGAGAGATAATTTTAAAGTTCTTGCACTACCTGAAAGCCTAGACATCATCTTTCAAGAAATTATCTAGGAAAATTGTCCTGATATTCTAGAACCAGAGAGTAAAATAGAAATTGAAAGAATCCACTGATTGCTTCTGGAAGGAGATCCTAACAGGAAAACTCCTAGGAATATTGTAGCCAAATTCCAGAGTTCCCAGGTCATTGAGAAAATATGACAAGTAGCCAGAAAGAAACAATTCAAGTATTGTGGAAATACAATCATATTCTACATTAAGGGATTAAAGGAATATAATATTCTGGAGGTCAGAGGAGCTAGGATTAAAACCAAGAATTACCTACCCAGAGAAACTGAGTATAATCCTTCAGGGGAAAAAAATGGATATTCAATGAAATAGAGGACTTTCAAGCATTCTTGATGAAAAGACTAGAGCTAAATAGAAAATTTGATTTTCAAATATAAAAACCAAGAGAAGCACATGAAAATCTAAGCAGGAAAAAGAAACCTTAAGAGACTCATTAAAATTGAACTGTTCACATTCCTACATTGAAAGACATTTGTAACTCATGAGACCTTTCTCAGTACTAGGGTAGTTGGAGGAGAAGACAGACAGGCAGGCAGACAGACGGACGGACAGACAGACAGACAGACAGACAGACAGACAGATAGATAGATAGATAGATAGATAGATAGATAGATAGATAGATAGATAGATAGATAGATAGATAGATGGTACAGGGTGAGTTGAATATGAAAGGATGATATCTAAAAATAAAATTAAGGGGTGAGAGAGGAATATATTGGGAGAGGGAAAAAGGGAGAGATAGAATGGGGTAAATTATCTCACATAAAAGAGGCAAGAAAAAATTTTTCAATGTAAGGGAAGAGGTGGGTAAGTGAGAAGGAATGAATGAACCTTACTCTCATTGGATTTGGCTTAAGGAGGGAATAGCATACACACTCAATTGGGTATATTACCCTATAGGAAAGTAAAGGGGAAGGGATAAAAGGGGGGATGATAGAAGGGAGGGTATATTGGGGGAGAGTTAGTCAAAAGCAAATTCTTTAAAAAAAGAAAGACAGAGTCAAAGGAGAAAACAGAAAAATTGGGGGATAGGATAGGATGGAGGGAAATATAATTGGTCGTTCACATGACTATGGAGGAGATTTGCATAACTATACATGTATAAGTTATATTGAATTGCTAGCCTTCTCAAGGGGATGGGTGAAGAGGGAAGAAGAGAGAATTTGGAACTCAAAGTTTAAAAAAAAAAGGTAAAAACTTTCTTACATACAGCTGGGAAATAAGATATATAGGCAATGGGGTATACAAATCTATCTTGCCCTTCAAGAAAGTAAAGGGGAAAGGGATGGAGGAGGGGGAGTGATAAAAGGGAGGGCAGACTAGGAGAAGGGGTTATTAGAATGCATACCATCTCAAAGTTGGGGGGGTGGGAAAAATGGGGAGAAAATTTGGAACTCAAAATCTTGTGAAAATGAACGCTGAAAACTAAAAATAAATAAATTTAAATCTTAAAAATATATATATTACACCCTGAAAATAAAATACTCATTCTTTTCTACATATCCCTGCCATTTATTACCCCAGTTCTATTGTATTCCTTGCAAACATCTTTCTAAATCTCTGGGTTCTCCTTTCTGTATCCTCAGTTTCCAGTTTTCCCATCCTATGCTTTCAGCCCATTCTCTTGCCAGGGAGGAATAAGGTAAGTCTGCCCATCCTGGCATACCCACTTTCTTCCCCAGAACCTTCCTGTCTCCAAGTAAAGGTTTTATGTTTCGTGATCCCATCCTCATCACCATTTGTAGCTGCAATGAGATACCCATAGCACCTGCTACGGATATGCATGTATATTACCAGGGTAAATTCACAAAATATAAACTCTCTTCCTCAAAGAAGAAACCAAGATATTTATTCAGATACCAGAAAGCCAAATTCATCATAGTAACAAAGAAATCTATACACATTATAAGTGTAGGGAGCATGACTTTCAAACTCCCTTAGGCAAAATCACTTCCTCTCTCACACTAACTGCTCTATTCTGCTCTGCCTGCTCTCTCTCTCTCTCTCTCTCTCTCTCTCTCTCTCTCTCTCTCTCTCTCTCTCTCTCTCTCTCTCTCTCTCGGCTCCACTTCACTCTCTCTTCCTGCTATACCCATTCAGTAAACTCCTCCCACTTTGTGTGACTCAAGCTGTGGGCTGCGCCAAGCTCAAAGCAGGTCACATGAGCCTATTAAGGGGCAGGGAAACTCTTCAAATTTCCTTAACATTGCATAGGGTTGTTGTGAAGATCAAATGAGATAATATTTATAAAAAGCACTCAGTACAGTGCCTGGCACATAGTATGTACAATATAGATGCTTCTTCCCTTCCTTTCCCTTCCCTTCCCTTCCCCTCCCTTCCTCTTATATGTTCTTTCCAACCATAAACAGTAGTTTAACTGTGGAATTAAATGGTCAGATGACAGTCTCCACAGAGAAGTAGATAGGCTGAAAACTTTGACATCAAAAGGACCTGGATTTAATTACTTATTTTGACACTTATTGACTAGGTGTAAGTCATTTAATCTCTCAGTGTCTTTTACAGAAAAAGAACTGATCTCTTCTGGCAGAGGATTTTTTTTTCCTGCCAGGGATTTCCTTATAATAATGAAAACTACAGTCAGAACAACCAACAAAGCATATGTAGGTATAAAAAGGAAGAATGATGGTTGATTGACACTGGATGAGAATAAACCACTTGAAAGAGTTCTGCCTTCTCCATTATCTCCAGTTCTAAATACAAACATTTATAGAACATTCTCCCTTACTCAGATTATCTCATTTAATTTTCACAATCAACCTCTGAGTCTGGTAAGGCATATACTGTTATCTCTATTTTACAGGTGAGTGAAATAAAAGATGATTTTTTTTTCCAAGGTCACAGACCTAATAATGGAAAAAGTAGGACTCAAACTCATTGTGGCATTTACTACTACATACAACTGGTCCTTCTTTGTAGTGACAACTAGTATTCCTTTAATTATCAGTTACATTTAGTATTTCTATGGAAGGAATGGGGCAGAGAAGTGGCACAGAGGATAGAAAACCCAGCCCAGAGTCAGGAAGACTGAAGTTCAAATCTGGTGTTAGACTCTTACTTGCAATTTGATCCTGGGTAAGTCACTTCTCAGTTTCCTCATCTGTCAAAGAAGCTAGAGAAGGAAATGGGAAACCATTCCAGTATCTTAGCCAAGAAAATCCCAAATAGGGTCACAAAGACTCAAACACAAGTGAAACTACTGAGCAACAATATGGAAAGAAAGAATTTCCCTCCCTTCTTCAACTGATGTAATCACATGTGATAGAGATTTAGTGTGTAAACATGATGTTTCTACTTTATACCTATTTGATATCATCACCCTAGAATGTAATCATAAAGTATAAGGGAGGTAATAATGAGTTTTCTTATACCCCCACAAAAATGTGTGGATAATTTTTAACCATCCTGAAAGGCATGTAGTATCTTTGCCATTGATGAAAACAACTGATACAACATAGGAAATATTTTGTGATTGGCTAAGAAAATCATTTAAGGGAAGCTATGTGACCCTGTGGATAGAGCACTGTGCCTGAAGTCAGGAAGACTCATCTTCCTGAATTCAAATCTGACGTCAGACACTTACTAGATGCATAATCCTGGGCAAGTCATTTAATCCTTGTTTGCCTCAGTTTCCCCATCTCTCAAAGGAACTTGAAGAAGGAAAGGAAAATTATTGCATCATCTTTTCCAAGAAATCCCCAAATGGGACAACAGTCAAATGCAACTGAATAACACATGTAACGTTATAAAATGAGAATCATTCACATCTCTTGGACCCATAGACAAACGAAGTCATTCAACAGTAGAACATTTTGAATTTGCGTGTTGGAATCAGTATTATTGTACCAAAGAACACCATGGGAAGAAGTGATTTTCTATTCTTTCTCCACCCCACCCCCTTGCCTTGATATAGCTTTGAATAGGGAAGACACACACACATGCACACGCACATGCACACACGCACACATGCACATCGGAAAGAAACAGATATAAAGAGACAGTCAACTGAGGAAAGACATAGATAGTTAACCAAGGGAAAAAGCAGATTCAAGGAGTTAAACCTGACAACTGAGAATCAGACTGTGGGGAGAAACAGACCTTTGGAACTCACCTGAGTTCATCAGAAATGGTACCTGCAAGGGAACTTTTTGCAAGGATGCTACAAAAAAAGAAAGGACTCTCAGGACACGAAGTATCAGAAATGGAGAGTTAACTTTGGCCAACATTAAGTCCTACACATGTACCTTACTACCACTGGTACTCAAGTTTGAAACAACTCTCCCCTTGCATATTTTGCATTTTTGTGAGAGAATGTGCCCCAGGTTTATGGAGGTAATGTTTTATACCTACTACTTTATCATGCCTTCCTAATAAATGCCTTTGCTAAAAGTCAATTCAGGAAGGTAGGTGGTATTAGGGGATAGAGAACTGGGCTGTGAGTAAGGAAGATCTTATTCAAATCCAGTCACAGACACTTATAAGCCGTGTGACCCAAGGAAATTCATTGAACCCCTGTTTGCCTCATTTTCCTCAATTGTCAAATAGGGGATAATAATAGCATCTACTTCCCAAGGTTGTTGTGAGGATAAACATGCTTAATAAATATTTCTTACCCTTTCCTTTCCAGTGCATGAATGTTAAAGAGAAGCATAGGGTATATTAGGTTTTCAAAGAGGACTAGCATCTCTAGTGTAAAGGTTTGCTGAGCCCTTTTCAGGGCTGTTCATCCACCTTTAGTTCTACCTGGAACTTAACTCTCACCTCTGGCACCAAGAAACTATAGCATGCACAAGTGGCCACACACCCAGGTAAACCATCTTGGCAGACAGGCTAAATCAGGTTAAGGGGAATCAATAGGCCTCAACCCTGTCAGTGAGGTAGGGGGATGCCTACTCCAAGCTTGGGAAGACTTGCCAGTGGAATGGACAGATGAGTACAGTTTGGTCCAGTGGCCAGGAAGGTGGCTGACACAGGCATGTGGAGTGCTTAGAGCTTAGTCAGACATCAAAGAAGTCAAGGTCACCCACTACAAGGCCTGTCATCTCAACTTTGGTCTTGTCGCTGGACTTTGATGACTCTGGAAGAGAGAGCAAGGCTGACAACTTTGTGCAGCACTGCCTCTCTTAAATCCAAATCATGCACAAGTCAAGATATTACCTCATGACATCAGTGGTCCACTTCTAAAACAAAGGGCAAACACCAACAGTGGGAAGCACACAGTTAGAGGTTCATGCACCACTGTAGTAAATATAGCCAACCGCTGAATTACCCTAGACCACAGGAAAGCCTCTGTACTCTGGAAATCCAGTCTTGTAAATGAAAGCTGGAGGGAATATTAGCTCTGTATTAGACTGAACATTATCTTCCTGGTGTTTGCATATTTTTTGGCTTGTTTGCATACCAATTTCAAAATGATCTTTGGTGTCTATTAATAGTCTGTGATAGAAAACCAAAATTGGTCAGTTAATAATTGTTGAGCAACCACAAGCACATAAGGAGACAAGACCTGGAACTGTATGAAGACCCTCAGCAAAATGGTGTTCAGGCAATCACCGTAGAAGTTTTTATGACAAGGGGAATTAATCTGGTTGACTTTACACTAAGGTATTATAGGCTGAACATGTTATAAATATGTGGGGGAGTGAGTTCGCCTATTTAATCCAAATCTGTAATTTTGTTGTTCTAGGGAACACCCCTCTGCCAGCAAAGATCACAAATACTCTGAAATTTTTAGCCTTAGCACCCTGTCTTGGAGCTCTTAGAAAGTTGTCTGGGAGCCCTTCCAGACTAAGACTTGCCCACATTTACGCCACTAAGATGTGTCAAATGAAAGATTTAAACTCAATTTTTCCTGACTCAAAGGTCCACTGTCTATCCACCGTGGCACATTGCTTCTTGGGGTACTTTTTTAAAAAATTCAATTATATTTGATTTTCAGTACTAAGTTTTCTCCCAATTTCCTTTCCCACCCATTGAAAAGGCAAGAAGAACAAAACCCATTGCAAATATGTATAGTCAAGCAAAAGAAATTCCATTATTAGCCATGTCCCTCCTGCTCCCCACCCCTCAAAAGAAGAAAAAGAAAAAGAAAATATGCATCAATCTGTACTCTGAATCCTTCTGCTCTTCTCCCCCCGACCCTCTTCTTCTCTCGCTCTGAAGGTGAATATCATGTTTCAGTATGAGTTCTTTGAGATTGTGTTTGGTCATTGTGTGGATCAGAGTTCTTAATTCTTTCAGAGCTGATTATCTTTACAACTTTTTACAATTTATTATACAATATTTACAATTTGTATAATTTGTACAAATTTGCAATTTATTATGCAATAAATTGTTCTCCTGGCTCTGTTCTCTTTGCTTTGTATTAGTTCATAAAAGTCTTCCAGGATTTTCTGAAGCCATTGTTTTCACTATTTCTTACAGCACAATAGTATTTCATCACATTCATATACCACAATTTGTTCAACCATTCCCAATTAATAGGTATCCACTAAGTTTCCAACTCTTTGCTATCACAAAAAGAATTGCTATGAATGTTTTTGTATACAAGGATCTTTTTCTTCTTCTTCGATTTCTGTGAGGTATATATCTCATACATCTCACTGTACTTTTGGCCTTATTTACACAACACTTATTGTTTTAAAAATATGGTCAAAGGCTTGGACATAACCATTTCAATGACGCAGAGTGCACTGTGATGGAGACCATTAGTCACTTGGAAAAGGTTGCCATTTAGGAAAATCTTCAAGGGATTAAACTCACTATCCTCCTAATACCTTAAAATCAAACTAGTCTGAAACACAAATGTAATTAATCCAACTAGCTAATTACATTAATTAATCCAGACCCAGAAAATCCATCTAAATCTGCCACAGCAAAACCCCAGCTCATCAAATTGGCCTCTTACACAAATGTTTAATCAAAGACAGAGACAAAGGGCAAATTCAAACATTTCCTCCAAGAGGTAGCTTATTTTTTTCTTAAAGAAAAAGAAAGAAAAAAGAAGAAAAGAAAGTTTATTGACAAGTTTTTTTGGCACTGAAGTTTTTCCACTTAGAAATTAATTATTATCTGCTGATATATTTGCATACAGGCATAGAGAACTCTCACAAAATTTTAAGACTTCCACTGCATTTCCATTTTTGCTGAGGAATACGGTATTATTTTGTTTTTCCCATTCCTTTGACATGTTGACTTATGTTGTTGCCTTAACATATCATTTATAAACCATCTACTCCTACTACAATTCCACACGCGTTGTAAAAATGTTTGTACACAGAACTTGGTTCCGAGCAGAAACAGATTGCTGTTTAACACCACTAACAGGGAGTTTTTATATTACATATATAATTATACACAGCATATATAATAAATCTGCATAGGCACATGTGTTTAATAAGTATAAATAATATCATACTCACATACTTTCCCTCTTCAAATAAGATTTTCTCTTCTACATTTTGAAAAGAAAAATCCAGAAGAAAATTCTTCTTTCTCCTAATCTGTCGCTCTGCCCCATCTCCCACCCTTCCACACTACAACATGTAGAAACCACAGGCGTTTGTTCTGTTGTTATTTTTGTTTTTTCCCCTTTGAAATGGAAGCTACTGTTGCTATCAAGGACTTCCCTAAGTGCAGAATCTTTTATCCCTTCTAGATTGAAAGGGTAAATTAAAGGCATAGTTGGCAGTTTGCCACTGGCTAGAGTGAAGAAATGAAGTACATATCGGTACTGCATTCTCTGTTCTCACCCAGGGCCACTGAGGGAATTAAAGATAGCTTCTAAATCTAAAGATCTAAAGCTATGATTTTTTTTTTTTTGTCTCTCACTATATCGCATGAGCTGGATGGAAATCTGTCAGTCACTCAATGCACATCTAACCTCAAAGGGGAAGGCAAATAGTAAATAGGGCTATAAAAGATGGCTTGTCTTTCATTCTCTGAGCCAAAAGAGTTTAAACTTCAAAATGAAAACTGAAAGGAAATGAAACCTTAAATATACATATTGTGCTTGAATCCAATCCAATTCAGCAAATATCTATTAAAAGCCTACAATTAAAAGCTTGTCATCTTCACATCTCTGCAGCTTTTGATGTTGTTAATCAACCTCTCCTCCTTCCATTCCAACTTTGGTAACACTTTCATATTCTAGTTTTTCTTTTTTGGTAATCAAATATTCACATCCCATGTCCTAACTATGATTGTCCCCCAAAGATTTTGTCCTGGGCCCTCATCTTTTTTTCTCTCTGTACTCTCCTTCATCAGATTCCATGGGTTGAATTGTCATCTGTATGTGAATGATTCCCAAATCTACATGTCCAGATCTTAGTTCTCTCCTAAATTCCAGCTCCACGTAACATGTGAATGTCCTATAGGCATCACAAACAAAAGATAAGTAAAACAGAATTCATTATCTTCCTACCTCTCTTTCCATCAAGATCTCTACTTTTATTGGGGTTATTACAACCCTTCCACTTATTCAGGTCCATTTCAGAACTTCAAATCCAACTTAGATACTTCCTCGTTCCATAAAAAACAAAACAAAACTAAGTTTCCAGGGCTCAATGATTCTACTTCCATAACATCTCTCATCCAACTTGCTGAAGTGTTGCTTTTGGTTTCTTTTCTCTCTAATTCACTCTCCACATAACTATCAAAATTATCTACTTAACACACACAGGTCTAAAACATCTTACCCTACTTATATGTGTAAGGTGTGGACTGCTCATCTAGGTTATGCATATATCAACATGAGATGTCAAAACATATAGACAGGCAACTTGATGAAGGCATTCACAAATATCTCTGTAATCTTGTCCACCCTTCCCCAAGGGAGACAAAAATTCTGCCTTGCAGTGAGCAGGTGAAGTGGCCATGAGGTTGGCTACTCTGTTTTCATTAGAGAGAAGGGTTATCATCCTAGAATGATATCTATATGTCATGTCCCCCCAATTGGTTCTGGGCAAAAAGAACCTTTCTGATCATTCTTAAAAGGGAGAATTGCTCTAAGCTTATACTTAGCAGCTTGTCCACTTCTCACAAAATATCCATCACATAAAGACCATGACAAATAGTGAATACTAAGTAAAACCATTTATCCAAGTAAATAGCAAAGAGAATTTTGAGAAGTTATACAATTTATAATAGATCAGAAAATGCGGAATGTAAATCAGCTTTTTCTCCCTCTGGGAGAGAGAGCTCTCAGTCCAAATGAAAAAGACCCTCATCTCACCCAAGGGAAAATTCCCCAAAGTCTCAATAGAAAGAAGCTGGAAATCAGAGATATGTTGAAGAGTCAGCTTCCCCAATACAGCTGCAAAATAGTGTTTTTCTCTCTTAAGTTGCAAGTTGTTCTCAGAGAGTCTAGAACCATGTATGTGTCTCTTTCAAAAAGAAAGAATGTCTCCTGTCTCAAAGCTCTGGTGCCAACTCATGTAGGTACCCCTTTCATAGACATGCAGAGTCTTTGCACTAAAAATCTTAATAGAGCCAATTAATTTACTATGTCTGACAGAATAGGAAATATTCCATACCAGTAATCTCTCACGTCAATAGAGATAGACTAGAAGAAAAGAAAGTACATTTTCTCAACTATTCTCTGGGGTCAAGTTCCATCATAATATTCCTTCTATTTACATGTTGAAATCAATGTATCTAAACTGCTCAGGTTGAATTCCATCATCTCGACTAACCTTATTTTTAGCAATGTTTACTAAGACCCACTTAACTTCATTCTCCAGGAGGTCTGTTTCTCGATCAGTAACAACATCATGGTGGTTACCAGTAATGTTAATATCTTTCTTTTATAGTTCTGTGAATTCTTGGTATCTTTTCTTGACCTCTTACACTTCTGTTAAGTCCCTAGAATTTTTGTCTTTTATCATTCTCATTTTTGCACGAAACTTTCCCTTGATATCTCTAGTTTTCTTGAAGAGATCTCTTATCTTTCCTATTGTATTGCTTTCTTCAATTTCTTTGCATTACTCATTTAAGAAAATCTTCTCATCTCTCCTTGCAATCCTGTGGAATCCTGCATTCAGTTGGGCATCTTTTTCTCATTCTTCTTTGCCTTTGCCTTTCCCTATTCTTCTTTCCTCAGCTGTTTGTAAAGCCTCAGCAAACAACCATTTTGCTTTATTGCTTTTCTATTCTTTGTAATATTTTTTTGTTGCTGCCCCTTGTATGATATTGTGAACCTCTGACCATAGTTTTTCAGGCAATCTACCAGATCGAATCCTTAAATCTATTCATCACTTCCACTTCATATTCGTAAGAGGTGTTGTTTAGTCTTACCGATGGTTAGATGGTTTTCTTTACTCTCTTCAATTTAAGTCTAAATTTTTCAATAACAAGCTCATGATCTGAGTCATAGGAAGCTCCAAGTCTTGTTTTAACTGACTGTATAGAACTTCTCCACCTCTGGCTGCAATGTGTATATTCAACCTGATTTCAATATCTGGTGATGTCCACATGTAAAGTTGACTTGGTAAAAGCTCTATTAGTCTCTGCTCTGTTTCATTTAATATTCAAGGCCAAACTTGCCTGTTATTCCAATTATCTGTTGACTTCCTACTTTAGTGTTCTAATCCCCTGTGATGAGTGACATTTTTTTTCACGTTACTTCTATAAGATGTTGTAGGCTGTCATGGAACTAATCAACCTTGGCCTCCTCGGCATCAGTGTTTGGAGCATAGACTTTATAGTATATGTAGCACTCAACTCTCACCTGGGCCTCCAAGAAGCTGTAGCATGTACAGGGCCACACCCCAGTAAAATCATTTTAGCAGACAGACTAAACCAGGTTGAAGGTACCTGACAGACCTCAAACTTGTGGAGGAGTTAGGGTCTGTCTACCCCAAGCATGTGAAGACTTCCTCCATAGAAATAAGCAAATGAGAAGAATTTGTTCCATGCACGCTGGAGTGCTTAGAGCTTGGTCAAACATCAAAGATGCCAAGGTTATCCACTATATTCCAATATATTGCCAGTCAGTTTAACTTTTATCTTGCCACTGGACTTTGATGACTCTGGAAGAGTGAAGCTAATGATGTTGTACAACTTTGCTTCACTTAAATTCAATTCAGGAAGAAGTCAAGACATCATCCCCAGATGTCATTGTTCCTCTGAAAATAAAGGATGAACAGCAATGGTATATGTAGTGATCACCTGAATTAAATTCACTCATTCCCATTCATTTATGTTCATTCATGCCCGAGATGACAATGTTTAATCCTTCCTCCTCTTGTTTGACCACATCTAGCTTACCTTGGCTCATAGATTTTATATTCCAGGTTTCTAGGCAATATTGCTCTTTACAAAATCAGATTTTCCTTTCATCACCAAATACATCTTTCACTGAGCCTTTTCAGCCTTGGCATAGCCACTCCATTAGTACTGGAGATACATGTAGTTGTCTTCCACTCTTCCCTAGTAGTGTATCAGATACCTTTTGAGCTAAGGGAAGCATCTTCTGAAGTAATCTCTTATCATTTTAATACTATCCATGAGGTTTTCTGGCAAAGATACTGGAGTGTTTTGTCATTTTCTTCTCTATCCTAATAGATGATGCTATCAAAGTGGCTCAATCAATATGCCTGCAAATTTGGAAAGCACAACAGTGGCCACTGGATTAGAAAAGATAAGGGCAATGCCAAGGAATGTGCAAATTACCAAATAATTGTACTCATCTCACACATGAGCAAGGTTATGCTTAAGATTATGCAAACTAGGTTTCAGCAATACAGGAACTAAGAATTACCAGAATGACAGGCTGGTTTTCAAAGAGATAGAGGAATGAGAGACCAAATTGCCAACATTCACTGGATTAGGTTGTAGCAAGAGAGTTCATGTGGATCACAACAAAATGTGGCAAGCCCTCAAAAGAGAGAGAGGCACTAGAGCATTTTACTTGTCTCCTAAGGGACCTGTATGCTGGACAAGAAGCAACATTTAGAACCCAAAATGGAACAACTAATTGGTTTAAAATTGGGAAAGGAGTACAACAAGGCTGTATATTGTCATCTAATTTATTTCATTTATACGCAGAGTATATCATGTGAAATGCCAGATTGGATGAATCAAAAGTTGGAATTAAGGTTTCCAGGAAAAAGATCAATAACCTCAGTAATGCAGATGATACCATTCTGACGGCAGAAAATGAAGAGAAATTAAGAAGCCTCTTGATGAGTGTGAAAGAAGAGAGTTTGAAAGCTGGCTTGAGACTTAACATCAAACAAACAGAAAAAAAAACAACTAAAGATCTTGGCAATTTGTTCCATCACTTCCTAGCAAATAGGGAGAGAAGAAATGGAAGCAGTGTCAAATATTATATTCTTGGGCTCAAAGATCACCATATTTGGGGACGGCAACTATGAGATTAAAAGATGCTTGCTCCTTGGAAGGAAAGCTATAGCAAATCTGGACGGCATATTAAAAAGCAGAGACATCACCTTGATGATAAAGGTCCAAATAGTCAAAGCTATGGTTTGTCCTGTAACAATGTGTGATTGTGATAGTTGGACTAGAAGGAAAAGTAAATCAATACTTTTGAATTGTGGTGGTAGAGGAGACTTCAGAGAAACTTCACTGCACATGGTTGGCCTCAAAATCCAACATGACTCCAGCTTTTCAGCCTCTGGTATCTTGCCATTCTGACATTTTGAAGCACACAAGGTCATAGATGCTTTCACTACTCTTTCATCAAAAAGCAGGAAAGAACAAATGCAAAGAGATAAAGAACAAAAAGCCTGTGACTCTACTACTATCACCTCTCTCAGAAATAATAAGGCTATGCACTACTGGCTTAATTCCATTTCCATATAAGACAGGACTCAAAGTCCTCAACTACCCATAAGCTCTCCACAGTGCTTGTTCCTTCATTCCAACATACCAGGTGAGGAAAGAAAGGCCCACGGTTTCAATATGACTGGTTAGTGCCTTTTTAATAAATCTCAGTTCCAGTTCAGCAGTCAAAAAGTTTATCTCTTTACTATCTGGTTAGTAGACCAGAACCAGTTATAGAATGTCTATATGAGCTCCAAAACAGTATGCAGGGCCCTTTCATTACACATCATTACATAATGGCTAACCACAAGCAGCCTCCCTAACCTCTTCCACACGGGCTAAACTTTTAGTAGACAGAGCATACACACACTCTAGGGATGGAGATCCATTGGCCAGGATCCCATTATATGAGTAATTAAATTGTAAGTTATTAAAAAGTATCTTTCATTCGAATTTGTATTCTCCTACTATGCTGTACATAGAGTAGACACTTTAAAAAAATTATTTTGGGGTTAAATTGAATTAAATAATTAACTTAAATGATTTAGTCAAAATTAAAGAATTTTTTTCTGGTTTATATGGATTGACTACTAAGACAATATCAAATTTATTATTTAATTACTCAACCTCAAATATTTTTTTTGAATACTTTCCTGTATTTATTTTTTTAAAGATGTTTTATAATAGGGAAAATGTTTGGTATTATGAATAAGATGTACAGAGAAAGTGTGCTCATGGGTTTTAAATTTATGAGTTTAGAAAGGCACTCCATTTTGTCTGCTGTATTTTATCTGCCATATAATATTACCAGGAGAATTTTTTCTAACCCGATAGTACCTTTCTGCAACTTAAATTCTTTTTCTTTTCTTTCTTTATTTATTTATTTAACTTTTTACATTCATTTTCATAAAACTTTGGGTTCCAAATTTTCTCCCCTTTTATCCCCTCCCCCCACCCCAATACCCCAAGCAATCTAATTTTCCCTATCTCCAATCTGCCCTCTCTTCTGTCATCCCTCCCTTCTTTTCTCTCCATCTTCTCTTTTCTCCTGTAGGGCCAGATGACTTTCTATTCCTCATTAACTGTATGTCTTCTTTCCTAGTAGCAACAGCAATACTAAACAGTTGTTCCTAAAACTTTGAGTTCCTAATTCTCCCCATCCCTCCCTCCCCAGCCATTCCCTTTGGGAAGGCAGGCAATTCAATATAGGCCATATCTGTGTAATTTTGCAAATGACTTCCCTGACAGTCGTGTTGTGTAAGACTAACTGAATTACCCTCCATCCTACCCTACCCCTCATTGTTTCTCTTCTGTCTTTTGATCCTGTCCATCCCCAAGTGTTGACTTCAAATTGCTCCCTCATCCCTTTGCCCTCCCTTCCATCATCCCCCCCCGCTTGCTTATCTCCTTCTCCCCCACTTTCCTATACTGTAAGATAGGTTTTCATACCAAAATGAGTGTGCATTTTATTCCTTCCTTTAGTCAAATGTGATGAGGGGTAAACTAATTGTTTTTTTTTTTCTCAGCTCTCCTCTTTTTCCCTCCACTACAAAGTCTCCTACTTGCCTCTTAAATGACATATAACTACCCCATTCCATTTCACCCTCTTTTCTCCCACTACATTTCTCTCTCACCATTTACCTTAATTTCTTTTAAGATATGGTCCCATCCTATTCAATTCACTCTATGCTCTCTGTCTCTGTATGTGTGTGCATGTGTATATGTGTGTGTGCGTGCATGTATGTACGTGTGTGTGTACATGTATGTGTGTGTATGTGTGTGTGTGGTCCCACCAACTACCCAGATACTGAAAAGTTTTAAGAGTTACAAATATTGTCTTTCCATGTAGGAATGTAAACAGTTCACTTCTGGTAAGTCCCTTAAGACTTCTCTTTGCTGTTTACTTTTTCATGCTTCTTCTCATTCTTGTGTTTGAAAGTCAAATTTTCTTTTCAGCTCTGGTCTTTTCAACAAGAATGATTGAAAGTCCTCTGTTTCATTGAAACACCATATTTTCCCCTGAAGTATTATACTCAGTTTAGCTGGGTAGGTGATTCTTGGTTTGAGTCCTAGTTCCTTTGACTTCTGGAATATCCTATTCCACGCCCTTTGATCCCTTAATGTAGAAGCTGCTAGATCTTGGGTTATCCTGATTGTATTTCCACAGTACTGGAATTGTTTCTTTTTAGCTGCTTGCAAGATTTTCTCCTTGAGCTGGGAGTTCTGGAATTTGGCCACAACGTTCCTAGGAGTTTCTCTTTTTGGATCTCTTTCAGGTGGTGATCAATGGAGTCTTTCAATACTTATTTTGCCCTCTGGTTCTAGAATGTCAGGGCAGTTTTCCTTGATAATTTCATGGAAGATGATGTCTAGGCTCTTTTTTTGATCATGACTTTCAGGTAGTCCCATAATTTTTAAATTGTCTCTCCTGGATCTATTTTCCAGGTCAGTTGTTTTTCCCATGAGATATTTCACATTCTCTTCCATTTTTTCATTCTTTTGGTTTTGTTTGGTGATTTCTTGGTTTCTCGTAAAGTCATTAGACTCCATCTGTTCCATTCTAATTTTGAGAGAACTATTAAATTCAGTGAGCTTTTGAACCTCTTTCTCCATTTGGCTAATTCTGCTTTTGAAAGCATTCCTCTCCTCATTAGCTTTTTGAACCTCTTTTTCCAATTGAGTTAG
The DNA here is from genome assembly GCA_023548195.1 of Bettongia penicillata ogilbyi. NCBI lineage: Eukaryota > Metazoa > Chordata > Mammalia > Diprotodontia > Potoroidae > Bettongia > Bettongia penicillata. Next base: position 246,614 of record JAJHZJ010000243.1, on the reverse strand, counting down.
CCTATTTTTCAAGGTGTTATTTTCTTCAGCATTTTTTGGGGTCTCCTTTAGCAAGGTATTGACCCGTTTTTCATACTTTTCTTGCATCTCTGTCATTTCTCTTCCCAGTTTTTTTCCTCCACCTGTCTAACTTGATTTTCAAAATCCTTTTTGAGCTCTTCCAAGGCCTGAGCCCACCCGCCACCCCCCTGGGATGTCTGGGGTATTGAGGCCCCGCCCTCCAAGTCTTTCCCTGATGGCAAGAATATTTCCTCGTCGTCGTCGTCAGATCCGTATGTCGGGATCATTTGCATTTGTTGGAAAAAACTCTCCATAGTCTTATTTTTCTTCCCTTTTCTAGGCATTTTCCCAGCCAGTTACTTGACTTCTGAGATTCCTGTCCACCCCTGCCTAGATCTGCCCAGCTAGTGCTTGGGGTCTGAGATTCAAATGTGCTTTCCACGCCGCCCGCCTGCTAATCAATGTGAGCTTTAGTTCTGGTGCTGGGGTGGGGGCAGGGCTGCCTCCCAGGCTCAGCTCCCTCAGGGGCTTTATGCAGAGACCTTCAGGAATGGAGCAGGTGGGGGGGGCCTCCTCCCAGGCTCAGTTCCCTCAGGGGCTTTATGCAGAGGCCTTCAGTAATGGAGGGGGGTGGGGCAGGGCCGTGTCCCAGGCTCAGCTCCCTCAGGTTGTTTATGCAGAGACTTTCAGTAATGAAGATCCTGCCTGCTGCTGGGGGAGTCTCGGGACGCCGCGACCGCACTGCTGCTGCCTCTACTGCAGCTTCTGCCTCTGCCGCCGCCGCATCCTCCTGAGGGAGCCCGAGTCACAGAGACACCCTGCTCCCCTCAGCCAGCCAGCTGTCTCTCTCACTGACCTGTAGCTTCTGTGGGCGGAGGGACTTTCCCGGCTGCCGGAGCTTCCGTCCCTGAAGTCTGCTTGGGTCAGCTTCTCTGGGGCCGCGGCCAGGGCAGTGCTGGGGTGGGGTCTGCTTTCCGGGACACGAGGGACCCTGGGGACGGCTCTCCAGGGCTCTCTGGAATGGAAATCTCTTCCACTCTGTTTCTGTACACCTTTCAGTGATCCAGAAGTTATGGGGGTCTCTTTTTACATTAATTCTATGGGCTGTGGGTTGGAGCTCGTAAACGTGCGTCCTTCTACTCCGCCATCTTGGCTCTGCCCCTGCAACTTAAATTCTTAAAGAATCTCTTGTAGCACCAAAAAGTTAAGTGATTTGTCCAAGTTGACAAAACTCATATGTCTTCATGACTCTGAGATCAGCCTTTTCACCACTATACCATTCTATGTTGGTTCTTAAAGGATTGGATCAAATATTAAGGGAGGGCCATTAAGGGAGGGCTTCTGTTATAGGAATCCATTTGAGGAGGGGCCTCATCACATCCTCTCTGGCTGATTTTGATGTCTTTACCATTATCTCTAGTAACACATCTTATTTGAAGATTATATCAACTCTGAAACTGTCACCAGGGCCTTGAACCTCTTTTCTCCCTCTGATTGGAGAGAGTGAAGGGTAGACCTCTAGAGAGCTCCTCTCAGATCTTCCATTCAAGGAGGGGTCCCAGTGCAGCCAACTCATCATTTCTCACTTCATTAGGCATCCCCCTCTTCTAGGCATCCTCTCTCTCTCTCCTAACCTTTACATGTTATTTTTCCCCTATACATGAATCTCCTTGAGGGCAAACTGTCTTTTGCCTTTCTTTGTATCCCTAGTGTTTAGCATGGTGCCTAGAACATAGTTGGTGCTTAATAAATGTTTGCTGACTATTGATGAAATGTCAGTCAGAGTTTATCAAAGCTTGAAGCAGAAGTATGCAGAAAAGTTAACCCTGTAAATAGTGTTAAACTGCTTCGGTTTTATAGAATCAAAGAAGGCAAAGGGGAAGGGAGGGGGTGTGCTTAGGCACTCTTCAGCCTACATACTTCACTTTGTAATAAAAAACAAATGAGGCATGTTTTGCCCAATATCTCAGAGTGAGTTAGTGATTACAGCAAATTTATAAGTTATCACTAAATGATCATTTCTAATGATTCAATAATATCATTTATTTTATCTTATCTACACATTTAGGTAATATCTACACATTTGTCTTTGAATTTTAAGGACCCGGAGTCTTCATTTGTTATATATCTGAATCTAAGTTTATTTTCACAGTATTAAGGCTGTCAGACTTTAATACATCAGAATTCAGTAGACTACAGTCAGAATCCGCCTGCTCAAATCTGGCATCAGGAAACAGGAGAGCTGGGATAACCTTTTTTAGACAGAGTTTTAAGAACCTAAAAAATCACTTTTAATTTTGAAATCTTTAAAAAGTGAAGCTAAGAACATTAGATCTCTCTTGACATTAAACTCTGAAATAAATTCTTATGCAGTTTCTCCCTAAGAAAACACAGAAATAAATAAATTGAAAATAATTTAATAATTATTTTCAATGTGTCATGAACTGAGCTAAATGCTGAGAAAAAATTTTAAAATCAAGATAGTTCCTACTCTTAAGGAAATTATACTCCAGTTGAAGGAGACAATATTTATGAAAATTCAACTACAATGTGGATGAAAAAGTCCTTAATTCCTGAGAATGCTGTGGTAGGGTAGATGACAATACCCAGGAGTCCCTAGGATAAAAGGGTTAGCATGTGGTAGTAGCAGTGGGGGTAAGGGGACTCTTAGAATCTGAGTTAGAGCTTCCCCATCCCAAACTATCTACAACTTATCTGGGTGCCTGGGCAGGAATGGGAACAATTTGACCTCCAGCAAAGGGGAGTGAACAGGGCACTTAATAAATGTTTGTTCAATGATAGACTGAGAGGTAAAGTAACTACCCAGGAGTACACAGTATGTTTCAGAGGCAGGACTTAAACCCAGGTCTTTCTGTCTCCAAAGTTATCTCTCTATTCACAATGTCATGCCCCCTCTGTAATGTTAAGGGAATTTGAAGATCTTCCCTGCCCTATAATAGGCCCATGTGACCTGCTTTGAGCTTTGGCCCAGCCTGAGTCACATGACACTCAGGGTGAGAGGAGCTTGCTGAACGGGTGAAGCAGGAAGAGAGAGTGAGCTGGAGCTGAGAGAGAGGCAGCAGGCAGAGCAGAGCAGAGCTGTTAGCATGGGTGAGAGAGGGATATTTTACCTAAGGAGCTTGTTTGTGGAGAAGCTTAACGGAGAGATGGCATGGGGATGGGGGTCCTCCATCTACTGGTAATGTGTACAAACTACCTTGTTACCATGGTGGAATTGGCTTTCTGGTATCTGAATAAATACTTTGGTTTTGTCTTTGAGGAAGAGAGTTTATATTTTGTAAATATACTCTGGAAATACACATGCATATCCATCATGGCTACTGTGGGTATCACATTGGCGCTACACCCTCTCAACTGAATGAATGCAAAATTATATATTGCTATAATACTATTAATAGTATTTATTATGTTTTACTAGAGAATATGGGACTTTATTTGTGCCTTATTGGACAGGTAGGGTTTGGAAAAGTTAAAAAAGAGAGATGAGGGAAATGGCAAGAAGGTAAAAAGAAGGAAGGAAGGAAGGAAGGAAGGAAGGAAGGAAGGAAGGAAGGAAGGAAGGAAGGAAGGAAGGAAGGAAGGAAGGAAGGAAGGAAGGAAGAAAGGAAGGAAGGAAGGAAGGAAGGAAGGAAGGAAGGAAGGAAGGAAGGAAGGAAGGAAGGAAGGAAGGAAGGAAGGAAGGAAGGAAGGGAAGGAAGGAGAGAGGGAGGAAACATTCTAGCTTCATGCCAGATATTATACTAAGCACTTCACAAATATCATCTCATTTGGTCCTCACGACAACCCCAGAAGGTAAGTTCTATTATTATCTCCATTTTACAGTTAAGAAACTGAGGCAGACAGTGGTTAAGTATAACACAGATAGTGGTTGAGGTGGGATTTGAACTCAGACTTTCCCAACTCCAGACCCAACAGTTTATCTAGCATTTCTCCTAGTACTCCAAGTAAGGGCAGAAGAGGGACCAGGATGAAGCTTTGGGGGATTGCAACAGTTCTCAGGAATGACCTAGATGAAGATCCATTAAAGGAAACTGAGGACTAGGAAGATAGTCTATTTTGCTAGATGTCTGACTCTCCTGTGATCTAAATCAAATAAAACCACAAAGGACTGAAGATAAAGGAAAGCACAGGGGATGCAGAGCATGCTGGAGACTTCTCTAGAAGTTGGCTCCATAGGGAACAATAGCCGGGTTATCTTGGTCACTGATTATATTAACACATTTGTGAAGACTTTCAGGCTATTTAGGGAATTCTGAAAGGGAGAACAGACCCAGTGTATCATTGGCCACAATGGCTAATGTAAAGATGTGGGAGAAAATGACTGGTGCTGAGGCTGGAAGAGGTCTCAGGTCGAACCTGAGTTGTTACATAGGCTTCTGGTCAAATTCCCTCTTGGAAATGAGTAGGATAGTAGCAGCTCTTGGGAATTCTGAGTTGTATAAGGGCATAATTGGGCCAGGCTCTTGAGTTCTAGGTCATTCATGAGATAGGCTGGCACTCCTGAAAATATTCCTCCAATACAGTGCCTGGCATACAGTCAGTACTTAATAAATGCTTGCTGATGGATGACAGGACCAAATAAATTTTCAACTGTTAATATATGTGAAGTAATTTAAACAGAAAGATAAACAGCATGGAAAAGCCTCAATTTAATTACAATAAGACAGAAATAACTTCTTGTGAAATGTTTTCTCTTCAGTGCTTCTCAACTGTGTAAAAATATTCACTGTGGTTCCTTTTTGAAAGCCATATCTCTGTATCCATCTATCCCAATGAAAAGGCTAAAAAGCCAGGATTTGATAGCAGGAGCTATGACTAGAGGAAAATATTCTCTCTCAGTTTCAAGACTTGAAAATATTTTCCAAAGTGATTTCAATAATCAGCTTTATCTTTTCGTAATTGCATTTGTGGGAAATGAAGACTAAAGCTTTTGCCAAGTGATTTTAATTAAATCACAGTTAATCAGATGTATAGTCATATTATCTAAATTTGGATCAACTATGTCAAGAATACAGTACATCTGTACTGTTAAAGAGATAAGCCCGATCCCCTTGGCTTTGCCAAAAACTGTTTGATTTCTTTCAACTCTACGTGGTTTCCTTTGTGACATTACTACTTATATTCAATGTGATAAGGTTAATCAAATCTATTAAAAAAGAAACAAAGGTGTAAAAGATCAGCCAAATTTGCATCTTTCATTTTATCTGTCATAGTTCTTCCTTGGGAGTAAGAAAAGTCCGCATTGTGTAGGGGAAGGTATGCATTTGACTCCTGATTAATAAAAATCTATTGTAATTCAAAGAGAAATTGGTATTTGTATATTCCACTTATTGGCCCATCTCTACCCATAGTTTGATAATGTTTTATAATAAATCATATTGATGAGTGGTTTATCATTAGGCCTCTGTCATTGTTGGATAATTTAAGGAAGAGAGAATTGGAAGTCTTCAAGGAGAGCTGATGGTCCCTTTTCAGACATAGTATAGATTTGTCTTTGACACAAATTGAACTAGACAACCACTGAGTTCTCTTCCACTGCTGAGATTGTTTGTATGATGAATATCACCCACCCAAAACCATAGAAAAGGTCAATGGAAATGCTCACCTGTATGTTCTGACTTCTAGGCTGGAGGACATAATGACTTCTTTCTCTAAACTCCCTAATACTTTGAAACTACATACTATATAATGCTAACAATAATATTATAAGATGACCAATGGTGAATGATTTAGCTGTTCTCAGTAATATAAAGATCCAAGACAACCCTTGGATGAAAAATGCTGTCCATCCCCAGAGAAAGAACTGATGAAGTCTGAATACAGATCAAAGCATACTTTTTAACTTTCTTTTTTTATTCTTCTTGATTTTCTGTTTTCTTTTACAACATGACTAATATGGAAATATGTTTTGCATGACTATACATATATAACCTATATCAAATTACTTGCCTTCTCAATGAGGGGGTGGTGTGGGGAAGAGAGAGAGAATTCGTAACTCAAAATTTTAAAAACAAATGTTAAAATTGTTTTTACATGTAATTGGGGAAAAATAAAACATTAATATATAATTCAAAATTTTTTTAAAATATATACTATAGCTCATGCTATGTATGGTATACTATAAACAACATATTCTGATTTGTATTACATACCGGCAGTGGGATACAATGCCCTTGAGGCTGAAAAAATCTAGGTTCAAGGCCTGTCTCTAACATGTAGAAGCTATGTGACCATGGGCAAATCATAACCTCATAGTGCCCTGTGAACTCCCTAAGACTATAAACAGCAGGTGAGTATTCAATCTTCATCAGTCAACCAACAATCAGGTTTTAAGCACTTACTATGTTCGAGCCACTGTGCCAAGACCTGGCAATAAAAAGAAAGGCAAAAGCACGGTCCCTGCCCACAAGGAGCTCACATCCTAGTGAAGAGTTCCACACCAAGAATTATCTCTGAAAACAAATTAGATATGAATAGTGAGAAAAAGGGAAGAATCAAGGATAACACTGAGGGTAGGAGTGTGGATGATAGACTGATAGTGCCCTGGCCAGTAATAAGGAAACTAGGAAGATGGAATGGTTTAGAGGGAAAGGCAATGAGTTTAGGTCTGGACATACTGAATTGAAGATGTCTACAGAACATCCAAGCCAAGATGTCGAGTAGGTAGTTAGAAATGCAAGACTGAAAGCACAGAGTTTGTGACTGGATTAATTGATCTGACAATCATTTGCATAGAAATTATAAAGCTGATGAAATCACCAAGCAAAATAATAAAATAGGAGAACAGTATCCAATAATGCAGCCCTCACTTAGCAGACACAACTTGGATGAAGAGACAAAAAGGAAGCTGAGAAGGAACACTTGAGAACAACCAGAAGAGAATAATGTCATCAAACATAGACTAATAATAGCTAGCATTTTATATTTCTTTAAAATTTACAAAATGCTTTCCAAATATTATCTCATTTTATCCTCACAACAACTTTGAGAGGTAGGTGCTATTATCATCCCCAATTTACAATTGAAGAAATAGGTACACAGAGGTTAAGTGACTTTCCCAGGGTCACATTGTCTGAAGTAAGATTTGAACTAAAATCTTCCAGATCTGGTATCCTAACCATTGAACCAACTAGCTACCTCCCAGAGAAAGGAGGGTATGAAGAAGGGATCAATGGGAGGTACCAAAGGTGACAGAGAGATCAAGAAAGATAAAATTTTTTAAAAAAAGAACATTGGATTTGGCAATTAAGTGCTCACTAGCAATTGACTTTTTGTACTCCATTAATTTTATCTCTATTTTGTAACTCTGAAATACAATGTAAGCTTCTTGAAGTCAGGCAATGTTTTATCTTTGTCTTTGTATACCAGATTCCCATACTATTACCCTGGCATATAGTAGGAACTTAGGTCAATTTGTCAAATTATAAGTCATGAGAAGTCAGGGCCTAGACTATGTCTTATTCTTCTATATATCCCTCACAGTACCTAACTTCATAGATGTTTGATAAAGATTTGTTGAATGAATGAATAACTTAAATTTATAGATACTTCAAGTGCTTTCACTATAGTATTGCTGCCAAGTAAACATAAAGTATTATCAACTCCATTTTAAAGATGGAGGAATTGAGACTCCAAAAGTTTAAATGATCTGCCCAAGGTCACACAGAGAGTCAGTATCAGAGAATCCAAACTCAAAGTCCAGCATTCAGTTTCCAGCCATATCACCTTGCTTCTGACACATCATGCAGAACAATAATAATGATCCAAGAGCAATCATTAGAAGAAAAGAAATCATTTGCATACTTTCAATGTGATTTCTTTCATTATTGCACCAATAAAACCAGCCTGGACTTGTTAGAGCACAGAGCTTCAGTGGGAAGTCAGAGAGAAGTGGGGGATTCACAGGTATCAAAAACAAAGAAATTGGGGAGGAGCCAAGATGGCGGAGTAGAAAGACTCATATATGCTAGCTCCGAATCCACAGCCCATAAATTCCCTGTAAAAAGAACTCCCCACAAATTCTGGAGCACTGCAAGCCGCACAGAAACACAGTGGAAGAGATTTCCATTTCAGAGAGCCCTGCAAAGCCGTCCCCAGGGGTCTGTCATGCACTGGACAGCGGAGCCCACCCCTGCGCTGCCCTGGCTGCGTGGCCCCAGAGGAGCAGATCTGAGCAGGCATCAGGGACGGAATCTCCTGTGGCCGCGAAGGTCCCTCCACCCACAGGCAATACAGGTCAGTGAGAGAGACTTCTGGGCTGGCCGAGAGGGGAGCGGGGTGTCTCCATAACTCAGGCCCCCTCGGGAGGCAGCAGCAGAGGCAGCGGCAGGGGTGGGTCTCCTGCCCAACTCCCCAAGCACGCAGGGGCTCGGGTCCATTATCAAAGGTCTGCGCATAAACTTGCCACCCCTTCTCCCACCCCCCCCCTCCCAAGGGAACTGAGCCTGGGAGGTGGCCCTGCCCTCACCCGAGCACCAGAACTTAAATTGAATAGCAGCCGCGCCCACCACTGAAAGCCCCAAGGCTGGGGAGAAGCATTTGAATCTCAGACCCCAAGCACTAGCTGGGCAGATCTAGGCAGGGGTGGAGAGGAATCTCAGAAGTCAAGTAACTGGCTGGGAAAATGCCCAGAAAAGGGAAGAAAAATAAGACCATAGAAAGCTACTTTCTTGGGGGACAGATGTTCCCACCTTTCATTTCTGATGACGAGGAACAATTCTTACCATCAGGGAAAGACGTGGAGGTCAGGGCCTCTGTATCCCAGACATCCAAAGTGGACGTCTGGTGGGCTCAGGCCATGGAAGAGCTCAAAAAGGATTTTGAAAATCAAGTTAGACAGGTGGAGGAAAAACTGGGAAGAGAAATGACAGAGATGCAAGAAAAGTATGAAAAACGGGTCAATACCTTGCTAAAGGAGACCCCAAAAAATGCTGAAGAAAATAACACCTTGAAAAATAGGCTAACTCAATTGGAAAAAGAGGTTCAAAAAGCCAATGAGAAGAGGAATGCTTTCAAAAGCAGAATTAGCCAAATGGAGAAAGAGGTTCAAAAGCTCACTGAATTTAATAGTTCTCTCAAAATTAGAATGGAACAGATGGAGTCTAATGACTTTACGAGAAACCAAGAAATCACCAAACAAAACCAAAAGAATGAAAAAATGGAAGAGAATGTGAAATATCTCATGGGAAAAACAACTGACCTGGAAAATAGATCCAGGAAAGACAATTTAAAAATCATGGGACTACCTGAAAGTCATGATCAAAAAAAGAGCCTAGACATCATCTTCCATGAAATTATCGAGGAAAACTGCCCTGATATTCTACAACCAGAGGGCAAAATAAGTATTGAAAGAATCCATCAATCACCCCCTGAAAGAGATCCAAAAAGAGAAACTCCTAGGAACGTTGTGGCCAAATTCCAGAATTCCCATGTCGAGGAGAAAATATTGCAAGCAGCTAAAAAGAAACAATTCCAGTACTGTGGAAATACAATCAGGATAACTCAAGATCTAGCAGCTTCTACATTAAGGGATAGAAGGGCATGGAATAAGATATTCCAGAAGTCAAAGGAACTAGGATTCAAACCAAGAATCACCTACCCAGCAAAACTGAGTATAATACTTCAGGGGAAAATATGGTGTTTCAATAAAACAGAGGACTTTAAAGCATTCTTGATGAAAAGACCAGAGCTTAAAAGAAAATTTGACTTTCAAACACAAGAATGAGAAGAAGCATGAAAAAGTAAACAGCAAAGAGAAGTTATAAGGGACTGACCCAAGGTGAAGTGTTTACATTCCTACATGGAAAGACAATATTTGCAGCTCTTAAAACTTTTTAGTATCTGGGTAGTTGGTGGGACCACACACACACATACACACACATACACATGCACACATGCACACACATATGTACACATGTGCGTGCACGCACACATACACATGCACACACATATGTATGCATGTGCATGCACATACATACACACATGCACACACATACAGAGACAGAGAGCACAGAGTGAATTGAATAGGATGGGACCATATCTTAAAAGAAATTAAGGTAAATGGTGAGAGAGAAATGTAGTGGGAGGAGAGAGGGTGAAATGGAATGGGGTAAATTATCTCTCATTCAAGAGGCAAGCAGGAGACTTTTTCGTGGAGGGAAAAAGAAGAGAGCTGAGACAAAAACATGAAGTTTACCCTCATCACATTCGACTAAAGGAAGGAGTAAAATGCACACTCATTTTGATATGAAAACCTATCTTACAATACAGGAAAGTGGGGGAGAAGGAGATAAGCAGGAAGGGAGGGATAATGGAAGGGAGAGAAATGGGAGGAGGGAGCAATTTGAAGTCAACACTCTTGGGGAGGGACAGGATCAAAAGACAGAATAGAAACAATGGGGGGCAGGATAGGATGAAGGGAAATACAGTTAGTCTTACACAACATGACTATTTTGGAAATCATTTGCAAAACTACACAGATATGGCCTATATTGAATTGCCTGCCTTCCCAAAGTGAACGGGTGGGGAGGGAGGGATGGGGAGAATTTGGAACTCAAAGTTTTAGGAACAACTGTTTAGTATTGTTCTTGCTACTAGGAAATAAGAAATACAGTTAATGGGGAATAGAAAGTCATCTGGCCCTACAGGAGAAAAGAGAAGATGGGGACAAGAGAAGGGAGGGAGGATAGAAGAGAGGGCGGATTGGTGATAGGGAAAATTAGAATGCTCAGTGTATTGGGGTGGGGGAAGGGGACAAACGGGGAGAAAATTTGGAACCCAAAATTTTGTGAAAATGAATGTAAAAAGTTAAATAAATAAATTTATATTAAAAAAAAACAGAGAAATTATAGTAACAAGACTAAATGGAGTGTCGTTGACTAACCATAAAAATAATCTGGGGAAAAAATTAGCTCCAAGTACTTTCTCACCCACCATAGGTAAATAGTCAATCAGAAAGCGAGCATTTATTATGTACTATGTACCAGGCACGGTGCCAAGCTCAGGGATGCCGGAAAGAAAAAGGGAAAGACAATATGCGAACAACTATGTGCATACATGATACATTCATGCAAATAAAAGGGAATCTCAGAGGGGAGTTGGAGGAGTGGGAGAAGGGAGGGGGAAGATCCTACTGTAGGTGGGATTTGTATAATCACTTATTAAACCAAAGACACCTTCCAATGTCCCAGTGTATTGAAAGAATTATTTGAAGTGACTCTCCATGCTTTAGAATACTATAGCAAAGGTTAGAAGAAGTAGGTTCCAATGGGACTCCAAGTCAACCTGCTCCCAAGGCCCAGTTTTGACAGTAACAAATGAAAGTCAGATCTACTCCAGACATATCATCCTGCAAGTTCACAGTCAGCTCTGAAACTCACATCTCCTCATACCCACTTCTCCTGGGGCCCCTGCTGCTAAATGATAGGAGAAGGTGAATTAAGGAGTATTCCTCCCATTTTAGGAGAGTCTAGATTTATTACTGTTTATTGACTGACTTTTCCCTCTTCAATTTCATGCTAAAGTAATACCATAAAGAAATTCGTTGGCCCAGTGGAAACAGACAAAGATAATAAGGATTTGATCAGCAGAAAAGAATTGAGGTTTGCTGGGAGGAGTGTGAGAAGAGAAGGAAGGATAGTGTGAGAAGAAACTACCCAAAATCTAAGCAAAAGTAGAGTCTTAGCACCTCTTCACATTTAGCTACAAAAACAGAACTTATCAAAGTGTGACCTAAACATAGATGATACAGAAAGGAGATTCTATCTTGAAGTAGTAACATCTCTCTTTCCTGAGAGGCAATGTGGTATTGTGGCTAAAAACTGGTTTCAGAGTGAGGAAGACCTGTGTGCAAGACCTACCCCTGATGTATGCTTGGCTATTTGTCTTTGGGCTAGTTATTGAACCTTGGAGCCCATCTAAACAGCTCCCTAAATCTCAAAGTGCTCTAGAAAGTGTTGACCTGATTTGGTAGCAAGAGTTTCCTGGTCTAAGTTTCCCTCTATCAATGAAATTACAGATCTAGTCCTTGTACTCCTCTCCCTCACTTTTATCTTATAGAAGTTTGGGAATAAGGAAGAACTTGGTTCAAGCCCTGCCTCTGAAGTACTCTTGTGTGTGGCCATGGGCAAGTCATTTAATTTCTCAAGCCCCTCAGTGTCTAAGGGAACTCTCAAATGAGTTGCTGATGTGCATCTGTGAAGGAAATTTACACACCTGTAGTACTCTACATGGCAACTAGGTGGCACAGTGGCCTAGACTACAGTGCCAGGGCTGGAGTAAAGAAGACTCCTTCTTCCTAAGTTCAAATCTGCTTCAGACATTTACTAGATGTAAGATGCTGGATAAATCACTGAATCCTGTTTGACTCAGTTTCCTCATTTGTAAAAGGAGTTGGAGAAGAAAATGGCAAACTGCTCCAGTATCTTTGCCAATAAAACCCAAAGACATTCATGAAGAGTTGGAATGACTACTCTACATCAATGAAATCCCAGAAGGTATGATTACTTCTAAAAGGGAACAAGATTATCCATGACACATGCACACACACGCATATATATACATATATATATACACACACATACACCATTACTTTTGCTTCTCACATAAATTGATTATATTTGATAGAAGTCAAATGTTCCTGCATCAGTGGTCTACCAAAGGAAGATATTTCTTCCAGTTCATCCTGAAAAGGGGTTTGTTTTTGTTTTGTTTTTTCTGTTTTGTTTTGTTCAGTTTTGGGTTGTTATTGTTGATGGCCAATGGTAACAGGAAAGGGAAAAATAGGGCAATCATTTATATATAGTGCTTTCTATGTATTAGGCACTTTTGCTAAGCACTTTGCAAACAGTATCTCAGTGGAGTTCCACAACAATCCTTCCAGATAGGTGCTGTTACTATTCTCATTTTACAGCCAAGGAAATTGAGTCAAACAGAGGTTATGTAACTTGCCTAGGATCACACAGCTAATAAATGTTCAAGAAACAATGAAACCAGTTTCATGAGGTCATATTGCATGTGGAAGATAATAAAGAGTAAGAAAACTGGAAAAGAAAGAGGAGGCAAGGTTATATAAAGAGCTTTTAAGATCGAATAGTTTTTTATTTGATCCAGGAGGTATCAGCTTTCATTCAGTGTTCAGGGGGTTGCAGACAGCACAAGACTTAAGGGTTGACCACATTGTTCAAGTGCCAAATGTACATTTGCTTAAAAGACTGTTTTATAGAGAACTCACACAAGGAAGGCCATTACATTGAGGACAGAAGAAGCATTGCAAGGATACTGTTGAGGTCTCTGAATAATTCTGGAATCAATTGTATGACATGGGAGGAACTGGTAAAGGACCATACAGTATGGCATGCCTGCATCCAAGAATATGCTGTGCTCTATGAGTAAAACAGAATTACAGGAGCTCAAAAGAAACATGAATTGTGCAAAATTAGAGACATCTCCACTTCAAATGTTCATATGGACTATTTCTGCCCCATTCAGAGCTCATATTGGTAGGATCAACTATAATTGGACACACAGTATCTTGACTCCAACAGAGAGATGTCATTTTGATCCTCTTCAAGAATAGACAACAGCCAACCAACCAACCAATAGAGAGCTACTGGAATTGTTGAATGAAAAGAGGGTGGCATGATCAGACTTTTGCTTTAGGAAGATTATTTTGGTAGTGGAATAGAGGATAGACTAGAATTGGGAGAGACTTGAGACAGGGAGACCAACCAGCAGCTAATGCAGTCATCCAGGTATAGGTAATGAAGATAATGGCCATGTTGGAGGAGAGAAAGGAATGTATAGAAGAGATGTTATGAGGTCAGAATGAATGGAGTAAATGATCCATAATATCTTTTGTCTGAAAGAAACATCCGATAAATAAAAACGTTTGAGATATATTATATGTGTTGTAGTGTTACTAAGGAAATTAAATTAATTTTTGTGAAAGCACTTTGGGGAGGATGCAGTGTTATAAATAATTTCTATGTCATTTTTTCCCCTTGTGTAAGATATGGTTATTATACTATTGAATAGTTCCTGTCAGAGAGAGAAGGCAATGAAAGAGAATTGCGTTTGATTTTGCTTTGCACTGATTCTTTATTTACCTCTAGTTGTTCATAAAATAGATACTTCTGCCATTACTTTTCCATGATTTTGTCTTCTGGCCATGTTGGTATTCAGAGCATTGAGTCTGGTATGGTCTAATTATTCCAAACATTGCCTTGAAGTGCTTGTAAATCCATGCTTGAAAGACAAAGTCAACTCTATGAACATCTTTTTGTTCACATCTTTACAGTGGCTGAAAGGGATGTGAGATGGGAAAAAAAAATAGCCCTCCCTGACTGCCAAAAGTTTCTTCTGTATTGTAAAAAAAAAAAAAAAATTAATTGCATTCACTGATGACAAGTGTGGGTGTGTTTGGCAGACAAGGGGAAAGGACTTTGCTGGTGTATCTGCTTCTCAAAAATGCTTCTCGTTCTGCTAACACTTTCCCTCTTCATGTCATCGAAAATAATTTTTTACTGATTATGTTGACACCAGCATAACGCCAGAATTTTTCTTACATCTCAGATGTAACTGTCTATCATGATTTGAATTCCAGTTTTTTTTAATACTGCATATATGTTTTTAAAAAAAAAAAAGCCCTTCCTTTTGGAAAACTAAGCAAATTAAATACAAGTATTCTCTACTTAATGCAGATGGGTTCCCAGTTATGGAATAATGAAATAACATCTTCACCAACTGGGTACAGAAAACACACACCTTCCTGACTACTTCAGGCCTTAGAATTTACCTGGCCACATCCTCTTCTTACAAAAACTGGTTGTCAGTCTGAATTGACCTTTTCTGGGATCACTAAGGTACTATTATTTTTAAATGATTATTATCAGGCTGTTCCTATTATCAATCAGATCTTCTTGCAATGAGTTCTGCAGTCTTGCTTATCTTTATACAATACACATTATTACTAAAAAAATGTGTTACCCTAAGTCTATTTTCCCATGGGCTTATAGGACAATTTCAGAGATATGTTCAGGATTCAAGCTCATGGCTTGAAATAACTCTTCTCCTTTTGTTTTTTCCTTGTTGAGAGAGTAAAATCCTCCTCTTCAAGAGCATAGCCTAGAATTTCTGCAGTTCCTGTGAACATGTTCCTGATAGAACTGTTGGGCAGGTAGCTCACAGAAGACTTCTGTAAGAAGTGATGACAAGGAAGGGAAGTTAACAGGTAAGGGGAAGCTTATTTTGCCTTCACTGAAGTCAATGCAAAACCACATTGCAGAGAAGTTTGTTTGCCTTCAAACAAGAAGATAGCAAGGAAACAGAGAATACGATAAATATGAGACAGGGTAAATATGCAGCACCAAGAAAAGTGATTAAAGAAGCAAGGGCTTCTGGGAAAAAGGGGAAAAAACTTCACTTATCAACAACATGGCAAAAGGAAGGAGATTACATAAACAAGAGGGTGACAGGCAAGGATTGTGTCAAGCATGCACATTGAATTATGTACTACGTCCACTATCATGGTTACCATTAACGTAATGCACTAAAACAAATGTATGGGCCTCCACAACAATAATTGTAACAGATTCATATAGTGCAATAGGGCAGCTAGGTGGTGCAATAGTTAAAGCGCTGTGCCTGGAGTCGGGAAGATTAATCTTCAGAAGTTCAAATCTGGTCTCCAACATGACCCTGGGCCAGGACACTTAACCCTGTTTGCCTCAGTTTCTTCATCTGTAAGGTGAGCTAGAGAGGAAATGGCAAACCACTCCAGTACCTTTGCCAATAAAACCCCAAATGGGGTTATGGAGGGTCTGAAACACCTGAACAACAATAGTGCTTTAAAATATGCTCAGGACTCTATGTGCCTTATCTCATTTTAGCCTCACAAACAACCCTGTGTTGTTAACTCATTATTATAGATCATAAGATCATAAATCTAAGGTTGTAAAGGCCCTCCGATTCACTCTCCTTCTTTATGGGTGAAGAACCGAAGACTGGGGAGGTTGTGATGCCTAGTGTCTGGTGGTAAACATCAGGCTGAGATTTGAATCCAGGCCCTGTAACTCAAGAACTAGAGTCTTTCCAGTTTCATACCGCCTCAAGGCTTAGCAAAGTTGTGCGATTTGCCTTTGATTCCACTGTTAATTGTAAGAAGCAGCACTTGAGACGAACACTAAGTGAGGTTTACCCCACCTGTAAAATTCTTCTACATTGCCTAGTATAGTACTTTATTCAACCATCAATGGATGAGCCAACAAGCATTTACTAAGAGTCTACTTGGTGCTTACACTATGCTAAGCGCTGGAGATACAAATACAAAGAATTAAACAATACACTGTAGTAGTGCTTTGTTGAGTATCTTAAAAGTTACAAATGAATCAGAGCCTCCACTACCGGGCTTATACCCCAAGGAAGCCACTGATAAGAAGAAAGTGTTTATGTGTGTGTGTGTGTATGTGTGTGTGTGTATACACATACATACATACACATGCACATACATATATTTGCATGTGTATGTGTGAATACACACACACATCACAATATTTATAGCAGCATTTTTTATGATAGCAAAGAATTGGAAACAAAGTCAATGCCCGTTGATTGAAGAATAGCTGAACAAATTATGGGTATGTAGATGTTACAGAATCGTAAGAAACCATGTGTGTAATGAATACAAAAAATGTGAAAAGATCTGCATGAACCAATGCAGAGTAAAGTGAGCAAAGCCAAGGATATATGCAAAAACTACAATGTAAATGGGAAGAATGATATATCAAAATATCAAAAGTAGATTTCAAAAATTATAAAGTTCCAGCAGGATCCAATCCATTCATTCATGGAGGTGGGAGGTCCACAGCTGTTACACATCACACATGTTTTCAGACATTTTCAGTGTATCAATCCATGGTGCTGACTTTTTTCCCTTTAAAAAAAATGCTGTTTGTTCTATGAAATGGCTCTCTGAATGAAGGAGGGGGAAGGATACTTGGGATAACTAGGATGACATAAGAAACAGAAGATATCATATAAACTTGTTAAACAAAAAAGAAAGCGATAACTACCAACAATTCAGGGTAACATATTTCTAATTTATGTCTACGTAAATATTGTGGGGGAATATCTTAGAATACCAGACAGCTGGCCATATCTGCTCTATAGTCCAGGAGTTCTTAACACTTTTTGTGTCACAGACCTCTTTGACAGAATAATGATTTTAGATGCATAAATATAAAATAGATGAGAATGTAAAGGGAAACAATTGTTTTGAAACAATTATACAATTTTTTTTAAACAAGTTCAGGGAGTTTAGGTTAATGGATATTAACCCATGTGTTCAGAACCATTGGCAAAACAATCTCTCACTGAACACACTGGAAGTCAGCAAGGGAGTAGGAAGTAAGGGAGAAGAGGAAGGACAGATTATCAGGGAAAGGCTTTGGAAGAAATAGTCTTGGATCTATATTTTTAAAGCAATTACCATTGATTTTTTTAAAGAAAGAAGTGAATATTGTAAATATAGACTTGGAAGTAGTAAAAACTTAAAAGAGGCAAGATGGAAAAAATTTATAAACCAAAATGGCTTGGTTGAAGCACTTGGTCAGTGTTTCAGAATAATGACATACAAATGTTTATTCAGTCTATATTATGTACTTTGGGCAATTTCTCAACTTGGCTTCCTGGAGAGCCCAATCAATAAAACATTTATCAAGTCTCTACTATATCACAGATACTATACCAAGCAGCAAAGATACAAAAGTAGCAAAAGACAGTTCCTGACCTCAAGAAGCTTATAATTATGGAAAGACAATATGTGTGTATACACACACACATACACATATATATAAAACATATATACTTGTGTATGCATATAGGTGTGTATGCACGTACATATGCATATATACATGTGTGCACATGTGTGTACATGTGTATGTGTGTATATGTGTGTTTATGTATTGTGTATCTATGTGTGTATGTATAAAGCAAATTTATATACAAGGTAAATAGAAAATAATTAATAGAGGAAAGGCACTAGAATTAAGAAGAATTAGGGAAGTCTTCCCATAGAAAAGGAGATTTTAGTTGGGACTTAAAGGAAGACAGGGAGGTTGGTAGTCAGAGCAGAGAAGGGAGAATGTTCCAGATAGATAGATAGATAGATAGATAGATAGATAGATAGATAGATAGATAGATAGATAGATAGATAGACAGGCAGACAGACAGATAGATAATGCATATGTATATATATATGTACGCTTTATATACATGTACTTTGTATATATTTGTTTGCATGCTGTCTCCCCCATTAGTTTACAAGCTATTTAAGGGCAGTGCTTAGTAAGCAAGGTACTTAGTAAATGTCTATTAATTAATTGACAAGAAACAGTTTTTTTATAAAAATGGACAAGAAAGATCACCTGCTTTACCTTGTCTTTACATAGTTTGCTATATCTTATTTTTCCATCATGGGCCAGGTACTGAATGAAACTGAGCTAGAGACAAAGTATGAGACAAGGTCTCTTCAGTCAAAGAGACTATAATGTTGGTTAGGAGTCCTTGCAGTAAACGTATAAAATGTATAAAACCTTGAATGTTCTATTGAGTTTAGATCTGATATCATAGGCAACCAGAAAAATGTGAGGCTCAAGAAATGTGGAAATAGAGGATGAAAATGTTATTTTTTTCCCTGCTTAAAAGTGAGCAGAACCAGAACATCAATTATAAAAATGAACAAATTTGGAGATATTTATAAATTGAAGAAGGTTAAAATGAGCAGAACAGGGAGAACAATTATTCCACACTATTATAAAAGAAACAACTTTGAAAGCTAGAAGTATTATGATGAAATGAACGAGCGTTATGATTTTGGAGGATGGATGATGAAACACAATCCTTCACAGAAAGGTGATGGATTTAGGGTACAAAATCACATATACACAGAGAGGGATGCATACACCTAGAAATGTCTTATTTGAGATGCATATATATTAAACATATTATACGGGCTGCTAAATGGATAGAGCACTTTGACTAGAGTAAGGAAAACCTGCTTATAAATCCAGACTCAGACACTTACTCGTTGTATGACCCTGAGCAAGTCCCTTAATCATCTTTGCCTCAGTTTCCTCATCTGTAAAATGAGCTGAAGAAGGAAAATTCAAACCACTCCAATATCTTTGCCAAGAAAACCCCAAATGGGGTCACAAAGAGTCAGACACAACTGAAACAACTAAGCAACAACCACAAATATATATGGGTGTGTGTGAATATATATGTATGTATGTGTGTACACACATACACACACATACATATGCATATATGCATATATCTATTGGGAAAAGTTGCCTTTTTATACTTGATTATGTATATTTGTTACAATAATTTTTTTTCTTTTTTATTCCAGTAGTGTTGTGGGGAAAGAAAATAGATTTTTTTAATTTAAAAAAATAGAAACGTAGAAGGTGCTACAGATGTGAAATATTGCTTACAACTTCAATGAGGTCATTGTATTATCAGTTTTACTTAATTTTTTCTAACTTTGTAATAAGAAACCTCTAACAAAGTGGGAGTATTCTATAAATATATGTAAAGTAAAAACAATACACATTGATCAAACTAAAAGTGACCAAAAGATTCACTGATTTTATCCATTATCAAATATATCCTGTTCATAGTGACCTCTTCTCCATTCTTTCTTTGATATTTATCAGCAGAGATGTCTTCTCTTCCACTGATACTTCCCAAGGAGCCATAATGGCCATTAAGACAAAGTGTCAGATTCAATAAGTATCTATCTATTATGTGCCTATTATCTGTGCTAGACTACAATAAGTGACTATTAATTACCTATTGTATACCTGACTGAGCTAGTACTAGGCCCTGGGGATAAAAAGAGGGAAAAGAAAGCATTCCCTGCTCTCAAGGAACTTACACTCTCTGCTGTGGGGGAGATAGAATATGTGCACAAAGATTCTAGTAATTCTTGGTGTGAGTAAGGAGGATTTGGCTATCCTTCTTAGAGTTAGTTTCTCAGGCTCCATATCCCTGGGAATGTCTAGTCTCCAGGTGTTAGATAATAACTCCCACAATAATTTCAAGGATTCTAGACAGTAGTTCCCGGGATTGTAGTGACAGACAGTCGTACTGAGGCTGCAATATGAGATAAGGGGTGACATAATGTAATATTTACTAAGTTTACACAGAATGACAATATTACTAAAGTTAATATGTGAGCTTAACTGTTGGCAAAATGCCCTCTTTTTCTGATTGCAAGTTGGTATTGGTCAGTGAATGGGAAAAAAGCACAGGGAATCCATGGGGGAAAACCACGGGGAGCCTTAGGGTTGAACGCATGGAGAAATGCATGTACCTGCCACACCTGGCCCCCATTGAGGCTTGAGATTTAGGGGAGTGCACAAGTATGCCTGTCTTGATTGACCCCATTGAGACATGGGGTAGTTGCCCCCCTACTCTTGCCCACCCCTGTGAGAAGGGTGATTAGGTAATGCTGTAAGAGCTGGTTCTCCCCTACCAACAACCTTTCTGAGAAGACTAGACTGATTATTAACCCTTCTGAATCTGTCTGCCTATCTGATCAGATCAAGAGCAAACTTGTTAGAGTATGGAGACCAAAACCTCCAGTGTCTCCTGTGTATTATCTGTGAAACATCTGGTATTGAAATAAGTGGTCAAGATAACTTGAAGAGAGAAAGAACTACTAACAAATCAGGAGAGAGGTAGAATAGTTTTATACAGGTAAAATCACTTGAGCTTACCGTTGGAGGAAATTGAGGATTTTGAGACGTGGACTTGAGAAAGGTGAGCATTGCAATAATAAGAAATTATCCATGTAAATTGAATAAAAGTTCAAAACAACTAATCATCCAGTTTGGCTAGCATGTGAAGTAGTATAAAATAAAACTAAAATGGGAGGCAGAAATCATGTTACAGATGGTCTTAAGAACAGGCTGATGAGACTGGGGAGCCATTTAAGATATTTTTATAAGCTATGGAGAGGATAACTTGGAAAGCAAGAGAAGAGAAAGGATTCAGAAAGATCAATTGGGAAGCTATTTCAGGAGTCCCAGGTGAGATATAATGAGGGACCATATGAGGGAAGAGAAGGAAATAGATATGAGTGTCTGTGACAGCAGAAATGACAAAATTAGACATGGGAAGGATCAAGAATTGTTGGAGATACGTGTTCGGGTGGCTGGGAGCAATAAAAATTGGAAAGTTTGGAGAAGGGCAATTTTGGGGTAGGGGTGGAGAAATAATAAATTCTCTTATAGACATTATGAATTTGAGATGCCTAGGTATAACAGCAAGGACCCCAGCATACACAGGAGGACCTGCTGTACTGGTTTTTAGATCTCCTTTTCTAAAAGGAAAGAAACTTTTGAGGGGTCAACAATCTACTTTAACCAAGCACATATATCATTCACTTGATTTAGGGGGAAAAGTCAGCACCCTGAACTTCAGAGAAAATACATTGAAATAAAGACCAATAGACAGAGCTTCCAGCTGTCTGACCATATGTAATACATACATCACAGATCAACAGATAGATCTACCTGTCTGACCATACATACATAGTTAGTAGAGTGAGAAGCACCAACATCTGGGGTTTGAAAGCCTGGTGCTCCTTAGCGGCTGGCCAGAATCTCACCTGGCCAAACATTTCCAGTGAGTAAGCTCCAAAGTAAAACCTCACCTTGGAATATTTATACTTTTCAGAGCCAGAGGACACAACCCTCTGACCCAGTGCCTCAACAGAAATTAACAAAAGGTATTGAGACCTATTGATGAGTGGGGAAGATCTTTAACTCTTCCTCCCCACCCCCACCATTAACCTTGCATTAACTTTTTATTAGGATAATTGCAAGGTAGAGAAATCCAACATGTGGTTGATGATATGAGTGAAATTCAGGATAGATAGAGGTTCAATCTGGATGTATAGATATAGAGGTCATTTCAGTAGGGATAACACTTCAATCCATGGCAGCTGATGATATTCCCAGGGAAAAAAGCATAGAGAAGAAAGCAGGACCCAGGATGTGTTCTTTGGGAACACCTACAATAGAGAGTTAGGATATGGATGATGCTCTGAGAAGAAGCTTTCAGAAAGGTGGAAGGAGAGTGATGTCACAGAAAACAAGAGAAGTAAAGAAATATAATAATACTGACAATGGCAATAATAGCTAGCATAGATAAAGTGCTTTAAGGTTTTGCAAAGTACTTTCTGCTATATTAGCTAGTTTTATCTTCACCACTTTGGGAGGTAGTATTGTAGGTTTCCAATTTCTAGGGAGCTAGAAGAGGTAAGGATTTCTTGGTCAGCATTCTAATCCCCATGGACTAGGCTAAACTCGCATATGGTACAAATAAGACACACGTAGAAGACAGCCCATAAGTTAAGCATGAGCTGAACACTGAAGAAGGTTAAGGATTCTGAGCCATGGAGGTGAGATAGCTGTGAACTGCAAGACTAAGAAACTATGTGGGCTAATAGAATATAAGTTCTGCTTTCTGAAGCCCTACTTCAGTTTGATGTCTGAGGCACTAGTCCCTTAGTTGCCATGTGCAGAGAAAAAAATCAGAAATAAAAGCAAAAACATAATCCCACACTCCACTCCTGGTTCCTTAGTAGCTTCATCTCTTTCTGAGTTGGAAAGAAATATAATTCTCAGGGTGTTTAGTTTCCCCTTGCAAAGCAGAAGGCCAACTCTTTCTGAAATGATTGTTCCATATGTATGGTTTCTGAGTCCCTGGCCAGTGATACACCAGGCCTTTGCTGAGTCTCTGGTCCTTTTAGAGCTTTGTCTTTCAAGTTATTAGCATATAATTAGCTTGGTTAGGAGATAAAAGAGTTAGATGACCCACATGGGTGAGTAAGATCTGATTTTAGATATACTCAAGCTTGTTTGTACTAGGATGGTTGATTTAATAAACCTAATTCCTTTCCCCACCATAATCCTACTTTTCTTCAGTTCCTAACCTTAAATTCCCTCATTTACCAGATAATATTAAAAATTAAAATAATAGCAATTATATACCACATTAAGATTTTTTCCTTTTTCTCAGGTTTTATTCATTTTTATTTTCAAATTAAGAAATAAAAGAAACATTTATATAATACAGTAGAATACGAAAAAAGATGATTGCACATGAAACTATCTTTCATGTATAATTTGTTATTCCTTCTAAATATATAATAAAGTTATCATGTAATTTTTTAAATTTTTTTCTTCCTTCCCCCTCCCCTAATTTAGAGATGGCTATCATTAGACACAAGTATGAATGCATGTATGTATGTATATATATATATATATATATATATATATATATATATATATATATATATATATATATGAGTGTGTGTGTGTATATGTATCAGTAAACACCTCAATATACATGGGGGACCTCTATCACAGGTTCTTTGATCTGTTTTTCTGAAAGGAAAGGTAACTTTTGAGGAGTGAACAATCTCCTTTAGATAAGCACATATATCATTCACTTAGTTCAGTAAATCAACAGACTGTGCTTCCAAACTGTCTGACATAAGCAGTACAAATATCACAAATCAACAGACAGGTCCAACTGTCTGACTACAGTTGCCAGAGAGGGAAGCACCAACAATTGGGGTTTTCAAAGTGGGGGGGAGGGGTTTCTTAGTGGCTTCCCAGAGTCTGGCACACAAATTCTCTTCCAAAAAATTAGCTCCAAAGTAATACCTCACCCTCAGAGTATTTTTTACCTTTTTTAGAGTCAGAGGGTATCCCAACTCTTTAGAACCAGCTCATTAACAAAAGAGGTAGACTTTCCTACAAATCTTCCCTAATCAAACTCCCTTTAATGGGCAAGCCCTTTAATGAGTGAGGAAGATTTTTAATCACATGAACAATACAAACACATATATTGTTTCTAGTTTAAAAAGCTCTTGTTGCTTGTGGTATTGGGGTGGGGGAGGGGATAAAAGGGGAGAAAATTTGGAACCCAAAATTTTGTGAAAATGAATGTAAAAAGTTAAATAAATAAATATTTTTTTTTAAAAAAAGGCTCTTGTTACTATACTTTATTCATAGTAAAGACTCTTGGTTGATAAAGGCAAGATTCAATCAGAGGTACTTGATTATAGTAAAACAAAAACAGCAAAAGATCCTACTTTGCTTGCTGTTACAATCCACCCTTCCAGGATCCTTGGACTTATAGTCTAAATGGTTATGGATCCTACAACAAATAGATGCATTATACTTCTTGATTGTACTAAAATAAAAACAGCAAAAGATCCTACTTTGCTTGCCTTTACAATATGTATGTATATGTATGTAAAATCATTCTGTACATACTTCTATTTTATCAGTTCTTTGTCTGGATGCAGATAGTGTCTTTTTTCATAGGTCCTTTGCAATTAATTTGGATATTCATAATATTCAAAATGACTTAACTGCTCAAAGTTGTTTTTAAAGTAATATTCCTATTACTGTATAAAATGTTCTTTTGGCTCTGCTTATTTTACTCTTCATTATTTTGTGGAAGTCTATCCATGGTTTCCTAAAATCATTAAGCTCATCATTTCTTATAACATGGTATTTGCAAGGCACTATAACTATGATATCAACTGTGAGGTAAGTGCTACTATTATTCTCACTTTACAGATAAGGAAACTGAGTCTGAGACATTCAGTGACTTTTATAGGATCACAGAGTTAGAATATTTCTGAGACAGGATTTGAAGTCAGGTCTTCTGTATTGATGATGTCTTTTTGCTTATTGTTAATGTAATTTTGCTTCTTAATGAGAAGATCTTTCCCATCCATTAACAGGTCCATGTGACCTGCCTGGGTCACACAGAAACCTAAGTCACACATGGTAGGAGGATCTGGCTGAATAGGTGGAACAGGAAGAGGAGGAGCAAGAAGGATGAAACAGGAAGAGGCAGAGCTGGGACAGAACTGAGAGGAAATTGGACAGAGCAGTCAGAACTGAGGGAGAGATAGGAGGCAGACAGCTATGCTCCTGCGTGTTTATTTGTTTGTGGGAAGCCGAGCAGGGGGAAAGCTTGGGGGTAGTGTTGTTCTCTGCATTGGGATTGTGTATAGATTTTTGTTACTATGATGGCTTTGGCTTTCTGGTGTCTGAATCAATGTTTTGATTCAGTCTTCCACACGGAGAGTCTATGGTATTTTGCAATTCAGAATTGTGTTGAGATATTCATGACCACTGTAGGTGTCATGAATATTGCTTTGGCTCTGTATCCTCATAGACCCAACATTCTATCTAACCACCATGCCCACAAGCTTCCTGATGAATTTAGAAAATTATTAGAATGATATTTTGCTTTCCTGTTCACTTTCTTGACATCTACAACAGAATTATGGACTGGAATCAGGAGACCAAAAGTCTAATACCATAAATTAACTATAGAACCTCGGGCTAGTTATTACTTCATCCATAAAATGAGAGTGTCAGGCTAGATGACCACTATTGTCCCTTTCACGTTTTATGATTCTGTGGCTCTTACACTATAACAATATTTGAGTCTAGAGCAGGCATGGCAAATAAAGAGAGAGGTTAAGCCATTCTTAATTCATTTCGTGAACCAAAATGCTTGCTCTTTCCCATTAATCTTCCTAATTATTCCATGTTACTGAGAAAGGGCTTGTTTCCATGATTTAGAGTATCTTATGGTGGCTCCAGAATCCTTTGCAAGTCTGACCCTCTAATCACATCTCCTAAAGACACTCATTCTAATAGAATTAGATTAGAATATGAGTAGAACTGACCTATACAGCTGAGGCCCATGGAGCCAGGAACAATATGCATTAAAGACTCCCCCCAGCCCTGCCTAAGTCAGAATTCACAGATTTGAGGTGGCTAAATGTATTGGATTTGGGCTGAGAGGTACTGAGTTCAAATCTCAATTCTAGCACTTCCTAGCTCTGTGAATTTGAGCAAATCATTTAACCTCTCTGGGACTCAGTTTCCTCTTATTTAAAATGAGGGAACAATAACTTAATAGTTCAATAGAGCCAGAGGTCCCATGTTTAAATCCCACCTTTTGATGCTTATTGCATGTAAAACTTTGGGCAAATTATTCAGTCTCCATGGGCCTTAGATTACTTATCAGTAAAATGAGGAGGTTGAACTAAGGGACTTCTAGGATTTATAATAGCTCTAAATCTACAATTCTATCATCCAGAAATTCTATTGCTTGTCTTTAGTTTTTTAAGAGGACCAATGACATCCCAGATGATGTCTTAACTTGCTCATAAATTGGATTTAAATGAGGTAGAACTACACAAAGTGATCAGCCTCACTCTTTCTTTCAGAGTCATTGAAGTCCAGTGACAAGATGACTGGCAAAGGCCTGGGATGCAGTGAATGACCTTGACGTCTTTAATGTCTAACGAAGCTTATCTGCTTTAGCAGCCTTCATGGCCACTGGAACAAATTGTTCTCATTTGCCCATTCCTAGAGGAAGTAGGGATGGAGGGACTCTTCATATGCTTGGAGTAGACACCTGCCTAATTCATCAGTGGGTTTGTGACCCATAGGTTTCCCTTAACCTGATTTAGCCTATCTGCTAAAATGGTTTTACCAGGGTGTGACTGCTGTGCATGCTACAATTTCTTGAAGTCACAGCGAAGTGCTTGGTGCAAATGGACACCAAAGGTGAATTGGCAGCCCTGAAAAGGACTGGGCCAGCTGTCACACCAGAGGTGCTACTCCTCTCTGAACGTTATAGGTACAGTAGAAAGGTGGCACAATGGTATTGGATTCAAAAAGACCTGAGTTCAAATCCAGGCTCAAATACTAGCTGTGTGATGTTGGGAAAGTCATCCAACATCAACCTCAGTTTCCTCATCTATAGAATGGGGACAATAATATTACCTACCTGCCAGGATTGTTGTGACAATTAAACGAAATAATATTTATAAAAACGTTCCAAACCTTAAAACATTACAGAAATATTTACTATTATTATTATTGTTTATCTAGAGTTGTAAGAGAACTCAGAAGCCACTTAAATCAATCTCTCTGTTTTACAGATGAGGAAACTAAAGGCTTGAGAGTACTTGGATTTGCCATAGTGCTTATAAATTTATACAAGGGCACATCTTTTTGTTTCTTACATGGAAAGTTTGACAAAAATTTTTTGACAAGGCTAGAGGTGAAAAATAATTATTGTTTTCATTGTTAGTCTCAGGACTTTTATTTAAACCCTAGATTTTATTTAAACCCTGGATTTTATTAATCTAGGGAACTCCCAGTGTACAAACCCCCTCCACTATTGCAGATCAGCAATTGCCCTCTAATTTATAATCATCTACAACTGGGAGAGAAATGAGGGATTGGTTGGAACTGAAACGTTAAATTTTCACACAGCCAAAATGTGTCAGAAGCAGCACTTGACCTGAAATCTTCTTAATTCTAAGGTTTACATTCTATCCATGTATCAGTCAATCAAGCAGCAAGCATTTATGGCAATATGTGCTAGGCACCATGGGAGGCACTGGACATATCCACTTACCAGACTAAAAATACTCCTAGACATGAGAGTACTATCCAGGAAAACTAAGGTTGGCTTTGTTGCTGCATTTTTCCCCTTTAAGTTGGTCTGTTTTTGATAGGCCAACCACACGATATGCCGATAAAGTGAGGATTAGAGCCAAAGGCCTAGAACAAGGGTTTCTGAATAAGTAATAATCTAATACTCAAATTATGTCCTTCAGATGTCAGTAGAGTCCCTGTCTCTTCTTTGGGTCAGCTGGAGATAGTTTGTCAGCCAGCCTACAGCAGAGGCCAAGTCATCGGGTTTATTCAGCCAAAGTAAGCCTGGTGTGAATGGTAATATTTGCCCTTGGGCTATGATATACTCTGATTGCCCAAACTAGAGGAGATTCAAATGGCAGGAATCCAAGGGAAATACCAGAGGTTGTTTTAATCCACCCTTATAACCTTCTGCCCTTTAAATCAGGAGAAAAGGAGTGAGCTGAGAGAACACAAGGGCCCAAGGGCAGTCCTAACACCTAAGTCTCTAGTAAAATCCACTGGAATTTGGGAAAGAATTTAAAAAATCACATTTACTGCCTTGACAAATCACTAACAAATATTTAATGAATAAACATATAAATCAAAGATTATGAATGAGATGAGGGGAAAGGGGAGATGAGACATCAGACGTGTTTGTCTGTTGGCATATGGAGCTCCCAAGGAGGAAACTCCTTCTGGCAGTGCAGATCTGGATCTGCTTTGTAATTTATGATCTTAGAGAATTTCCTAGGGAGTTGAGAGATTAAGTGACCTTTTCAAGTCATGTAGCCAGTATGTCAGAAGCAGGACGTGGACCCAGGTTTTCCTAACTCAGCTGGTGTCTGAGTCTTTGTCTACTATGCTCTGGTGCCACTCAGATGAATAAAACTCATGTTTTTATAGCATTTTGAGGGTAGTTAAGTACCTTACATATATCATCTTATTTGCTTATTTACTTATTATTATTTATTGACAGAAACTGATTATTTGCATTTTATTTTTCCCTTTGTTTCCAATAAAATAGCTGACCTCTAAGGTTTGGAGAGCAATTAACATATATACTATCAGAGGGAACTTCACAGCAAACTTGAAAAGTATGATAATCCCCATTTTATAAATTAAAAAAAAACAGACTTGGAGTCAAGATGGCGGAGTAGAAAGATTCACATGTGCTAGCTCCAACCCACAGCCCATAAAATACCTGTAAAGAAGAAAATTTGACTTTCAAACACAAGAATGAGAAGAAGCATGAAAAGGTAAACAGCAAAGAGAAGTCATAAGGGACTTACTAAGGTTGAACTGTTTACATTCCTACATGGAAAGACAATATTTGTAACTCTTGAAGCTTTTCAATATCTGGGTAGTTGGTGGGATTACATGCACACACATATGCACACACATACACACACACACACATGCACGCACACATGCACACACACAGAGAGACAGAGAGCACAGAGTGAATTGAATAGGATGGGATCATATCTTAAAAAATGAAGTTAAGCGGTGAGAGAGAAATGTATTGAGAGGAGAGAGGGAGAAATGGAATGGGCCAAATTATCTCTCATAGAAGAGGCAGGCAGGAGACTTTTTAGTGGAGAGAAAAGGAAGGGAGAGGAGAGAAAAACATGAAGTTTACTCTCATCATATTCGACTAAATGATAGAATAAAATACACACTCATTTTGGTTTGAAAACCAAAAAACATGAAGTTTACTCTCATCACATTCGACTAAATGATAGAATAAAATACACACTCATTTTGGTTTGAAAGTGGGGGAGAAGGGGATAAGCAGGGTAGGGGGGATGATGGAAGGGAGGGCAATGGGAGGAGGGAGCAATTTGAAATCAACACTCTTGGGGAGGGACAGGATCAAAAAAGAGAATAGCAGTAATGAGGGGCAGGATAGGATGGGGGGAAATATAGTTAGTCTTACACAACATGACTATTATGGAAGTCATTTGCAAAACTACACAGATATGGCCTATATTGAATTGCCTGCATTCCCAAAGGAAATGGGTGGGGAGGGAGGGATGGGGAGAAGTTGAAACTCAAAGTTTTAGGAACAACTGTTTAGTATTGTTCTTGCTACTAGGAAATAAGAAATACAGGTAATGGGGTATAGAAAGTTATCTGGCCCTACGAGAAAAAAGAGAAGATGGGGACAAGAGAAGGGAAGGATGATAGAAGAGAGGGAAGATTGGTGATATGGGAAATTAGAATGCTCAGTGTATTGGGGTGGGGGAAGGGGACAAATAGGGAGAAAATTTGGAACCCAAAATTTTGTGAAAATGAATGTAAAAAGTTAAATAAATAAATTTTTAAAAGAAGAGACTTGTACATGGTCACTCAAATAATTAATAAGGGTTTTAAATCCATGTTTCTCCTGATTCCTGAGCCAATGTTCATGATCTTTTCATCTTCTATTGCTTGTCCCCAAAAGATTACCCTTGAATTTATTTTGTATATATTTTATTTTTGCTTATTTTGTATATATTGATTTGCCTACAGGATGTCCCTGATTCTTTTAATCCCCAGAAGGAAATGGTACTACATATAAGGGGCAGTTAGGTGGTGCAGTGGATAGAGCACCAGTGCAGGCATCAGGAGGACTTGAGTTCAAATCTCACCTCAGACCCTTTACACTCAGCTGTGTGACCTTGGGCAAGTCACTTAACCCCAGTTGCCTCATCCTGGGTCATGTCCAGTCATCCTGATGAATATCTGGTCACTGGATTCAGATGGCTCTGGAGGAGAAGTGAGGCTAGTGACCTGCACAGCCCTCCCTCACTCAAA
Source organism: Bettongia penicillata ogilbyi (assembly GCA_023548195.1). Lineage (NCBI taxonomy): Eukaryota > Metazoa > Chordata > Mammalia > Diprotodontia > Potoroidae > Bettongia > Bettongia penicillata. The sequence continues at coordinate 216,258 of JAJHZJ010000243.1, read as the reverse complement.
ACAGTCAAGTGCAAGTCATGTCACCATTTCTCTGATGACATGGTTTTCTTCAGCAACGAAGGACAAACACACACCACATGTAAGCACTTCCCCTATTTATCTCTCATCCTCACTACATGAATGCTCCATCTCCTTTTCTACTCCTGTGTGTCATTGGTGATCTCATGCCATTCCTCAAGTAATAAAAAAAATTGTCACATGTTGCAGCCTTCTTACACACCCACCATAAATCATTTCATTACCCTTCAGAACACCTACAACTCTGATTGTTCTGAAGTCATAGGGACTAATGATCGTCCTTTAAAAATCCTGGTTCTTTCAGGGTTCTAGTGTTAACTCTTTCATTTACCCCCATTTCTTCTGATGAAAATGTCCCCATGTCACAATATCAGTCCTTCTTTCCTCTGCAGTTTCCTTACACGTTATTCTAATCCATGTACTTTATAGTGTAGCCACTCTGATGTACATAAATACTTCTCACACAAAAACTCCATCAACCACCTCATGCCCTTGCCCTGCCTTTTTTCCTGTCCTTGAAATGCTCTTCCTCTTCATCTTCGTTTACTGGAATCATGGGTTGAAAATTATGGCAAAGTAGATAGAGTTCTGGGCCTAGAATCAAGAAAACTCATGTTTAAATCTGGTCTCAGACATTAGCTGTATGATCTTGAGTAAGTCATTTAATTCTGCTTGCCTCAGTTTCCTCATCTTTCACATGACCTGGAGAAGGAAATGGAAAAACATTCTAGTATCTTTACTAAGAAAACCCCAAATGGGGTCATGAAGAGTCAGACACAACTGAAACAACTGGACAACAATGATAAGCAAACTTTAAAGTGCTGCATAAATGCTATTCTTTTTCTTTTTATTATCATTTGGTAAAGAAAGCAGCCCAATATGGTGTAGGGATGTGGCTTGAAGAAAGTAGGGGGGTGGAAAAGAGAATCAGGCTTATCAAATCAACTATCCCTGAAACACACACACACATACACACACATGTATATAGACAAATGAACACATATACTGAAATACATAGATACTATTTATAGATACTCAGATACATACACACACACACATACTCAAATATACTGATACTAGATATGGTACCCATCCAATATAAATACTATAACTATATATATATGTATATGTATATAGATAGATAGATAGATATACACACATACAAATATACATACATAAGTTTGTATATGAAATCTATCTACCTATCCATCTCTATTTTACCTGACTTCAGTTTTGTTTGTACAAGGGTGGTTGACTCGATAAACCTGATTCCCTTCCCTACCACCACCCTACTTTCTTCAATCCCTTTCTGTACCCCATGGCCTCATTTATTGAACCAAGGATGAGTTTGTATTAGCTTCTTCCCATAACACTACTTGATAAGTTATTTCATGTTACAGAAGAATACCTTATTTCCATGCTCAGGGGCTCTTATAATATGTATATGCAAGTTTCCTCCCAAGTTAGAATTGTAAACAGGGGCTGTTTGTCTAACTTATGCCTTGTTCTCCAAAGAATTTAGAATGAATGTTTGTTGATCTACTGAAATGTGGAATACTAACTCCCATAACCAAATATTCCAGAGATGGTCCTTTCTTAGCTTTGAGTCTCTATCTTAGTTCCTTGCTCTCTGTGTGAGTATGTTCAGTTACTTTTCAGTGTGTCCAACACTTCATGACCACACTTGGGGTTCTCTTAGCAAAGACACTGGAGTGATTTGCCATTTCCTCCTCTAGCTCATTTTATAGATGGGGAAACTGAGGTGAACAGGGTTAAGTGCCTTGCCCAAGGTCACACAGCTAGTAAGTATCTTAGATCAGATTTGAACTCAGGAAAATGTCTTCCTGGCTGCAGACCCAGAACTCTATCCACTGCACCACCTAGCTTAATTGTAGTTCATGTCCCTAAGGAACTTTTCAAGCAAATTATTAAAGAAATGATTTTTGCTGGAGTAAGCAGTTTAGGATTACAACACAAAATCTCAGCTGCAGTGTGGTCTCACCAGGTCCTACTCAACTCTGGTGTGGTGCAGTACCTAACTACAAAGTCTTTTTAAGATACATAAAGGTCTATAGCTGGATCACCTAATACAATGGACTATTTGTCATAGTTATTAAAGTACATTTCTCCCCATCACAACTACTGTAGTTTTGGGGGTTTTGTTATTTTTCTTCAGTGGCAATGCTTCAGTGACTTTTTATGCAAAGTTATGAATTTCACTAAGGAAGGTTTTAGTATTCTGGCGTTCAACAAAATTTATGCAATTTCATCTGAGTTTATGAGCATTTGGAGAACTTCACTTACCAGTAAGGAATCTAACTTTCATTCGGATACTGAACAAGACACACTCCATGACACTGGTGAGCACCTTAGTAAGTATATATTTTCTACTTGACCTTCTGGGAACCAAGATGGTGGAGTAAATTATAAATTTTCTCACCCTCCCTTTGTTGGAAAAACTCAGAGAATATTTCCCCAGGAAAAATCCTGGAATAGTGGAGCCAGAAAAAGGGGTACAGCAGTTTTGCAGCTCAGGAGGCTGGTAAGATCAACAAGAAGGGTCCCTCTTGCACTGGCTGAAGGAGAACAGTGCAGAACCAGAGGCATCCCAGCAAGCTCCACCAGCAAACATCAACACCAGCACCCCAGCCAGGGGAATTGGGCAAACACCAATGCAGATGAGGGTTCACCAACCATAGAGGTTGCCTGTGCTCTAGCTCATCCCTAGGGGAGGAGGAGACTTCTTCCAACCAGACCACCCCTTCCCAACACCTCATGCAGTATAACCCCCGGGAAACAAAGCAGGATTTCCCCTGGCCTTGGCCTTGGCACACATCAGTCAGCTTAGCACCAGTAATCTACAGCTTTATATAGCTTCTAATTAAAAGAACCAGAGGCCACAACACACAAAGCCTCAAGCTTACAGCACAAGAAATGTGGAACAGAGTGTCCCGTGCCCCAGAAGCAGAGATCCACTTCAAAAAGCCAGGAAAAAGGCAATCACCATGAACAAGAAGCAAATCAGAAAAAGCAAAGACCATAGAATCTTACTATGGGGACAGGGAAGATCAAAATATGAATTCAGAAAAGGACAGCACTGAAAATATATCCACATCTGAAACCTCAAAAGGGAATATAAACTGGTCTCAAGACCAAAAAGCATTCTTGGAAGAGCTCAAGAAGGACTTTAAAAGTCAAATTAGAGAGGTAGAAGAAAAATTGACCAATGATTTTTAAAACACAATTGATACAATGAACAAAGAATTCACTGAAGAGAACAACTCCTTAAAAAGTAAAATTGACCAAATGAATAAGGAGGTAAAAAAAACTAACTGGGAAAATCCGACAATTGGAAAGGGAGGTACAAATGCTAACTGAAGAAAATAATTTGTTAAAAATTAGAATTGAACAAGTAGAAGCTAATGACTCAAGAGACATTAAAAATCAGCCAAACAAAATTTAAAGAATGAAAATATAGAAAAAATTGTAAAATACCTCATTGGAAAAACAACTGACCTGGAAAATAGATACAGGAGAGCAAATCTAAACATTATTATGGGTCTACTGAAAAGCTATGATGGAAAGAAGACCCTGGACAATATCTTCCAAGAAATCATCAAAGAAAACTGCTCTGAGATCCTAGATCCAGAGGGCAAAACAGTCTTCAAAAGAATCCACCAACCATCTAATCAAAGAGATCTCAAATTGAAAATGCCAAGGAATATTGTCACCAAATTCCAGAACTATCAGGTCAAGGGGAAAATACTGCAAACAGTCAGGAAGAAACAAATTCAAACATTGAGGAACTCTAGTCAGAATCACACAGGACCTTTCAGCTTCTATATTAAAAGATATCAGGGATTGGAGTATGAGGTTATGTAAGGCAAAGGAGCTGGGATTACAACCAAGGATAAGTTATCCATCAAAACTGAGCATAATATTTCAGGCAAAGAGATGGGCATTCAATGAAACAAGGGATTTCCAAGACCTTCCTGATGAAAAGGCCAGAGTTCAATAGAAAATTGATCCCAAATATAAGACTCAAGAGAGGCATACAAAGGTAAACTAGGGGAAAAAAGAAAAAAAAAAAACTTGTTATTCAACATGGACAAATTGTTTACATCCTTATATGGGAGGATGATACTTGTTAATCTTGAAAATTGTATATTTATTATGCTATTTAAAAGGGATATACATAGACAGAGTGAATATAAATTAACTGATGTGATGATAAAAAATGTAATTAGATGGTGCAAAGGGATTGTAATGGAAGAAGAGGAAAGAAGGAGGCAGAAAAGGATAAGTACCATCACATGAAGAGGTACAAAACTATATTATAGTAGAGGGAAAGATGGGAGTGAGGTGAGTATTGTGTGAACTTTACTCTCATTTGATTTACTCTCAACCTAGGGAACAAATTCAGTTAAGTATAGAAATCTAACTTGCCCTAAAGGTAGTAGGAGGGGAAAGGAGAAAAAAAAGGGAGGAGGTGGTTAGAAAGGAGGTAAGAAGTAGTAAGAGAAAAGGGGAAGAAAAGGAAAGGGGGTTGATAGAAGGAAGGCAAGATTGAGGGAGGTGGTAGTCAAAAGCAAAAGTCTTTTGAGGAGGGTAAGGGTAAGGAGGACAAGCATAAAGAAGGGGGGGCAATAGGATGGAAAGAAAGACACATACAGCAATCATAACTCTGAATGTGAATGGCATGAACTCTCCCATACAATGGAGGTGGATAGCAGATGGATTAGAAACCAAAAATCCTACAATATGTTGTTACAAAAAACACATTTGAAGGAGGGAGATACAAGGTAAAGGTAAAAGGCTAGAGTAGAATATATTATGTTTCAGCTGATTAAAAAAAAAAGCAGGGGTAGCGATCTTAATCTCAGAGAAAGCAAAAATAAATCTAATAGAAAGAGATAAGGAAGGAAACTATATCCTGCTAAAGGCACCATAGACAATGAAATAATATCATTACTAAAGTGATATACCATCCAGATTCTTAGAGGAGAAGCTAAGGTAATTACAGGAAGCAATAGATAGCAAAACTATACTAGTGGAGGTCCTCAACCTCCTCATCTCTGAACTTGATAAATCTAACCTCAAAATAAACAGAAAAGAAGTTAAGGAGGTGAACAGAATTCTGGAAAAGGTGGATATGGTAGACCTCTGAAGAAAATTGAATGAGAATAGAAAGGAATATACCTTTTTCTCAGTGATGCATGGCACATACACAAAAATTGACCATGTACTAAGGCATAAAAACTTCACAGTCCAGTACAGAGAGAGATAGTCAATGCATCCTTTTCCACATCATGATGCAAAAATAATTATATACAATGAAGGACCATGGAAAGATAGATCAAAAATTAATTGGAAACTAAATAATCTAATCCTAAAGAATGAGTGAGTCAAACAACAAATCATAGAAACAATTAACATTCAAGAGAATGACAATAATGAGACAACCTACCAAAACTTATGGGATGTGGGAAAAGCAGCTCTTAGGGGAAGTTTTATATCTCTGAATGTTTACATGAATAAAATAGAGAAAGAGGAGATCAATGAATTGGGCATGCAGCTGAAAAAGCTAGAAAAAGAATAAATTGAAAATCCCTAAGTAAATGCCAAATTAGAAATACTAAAAACCAAGGGAGAGATCAATAAAATTGAAATTGAGAAAACTAACAAAATAATAAATAAAATTAAGGGTTGGCTTTATAAAAAAAACAATAAAATTGATAAACCTTTGGTCAATTTGATTTAAAAAAAGAAAGCTAAATCACCAGTATGAAAAAGAAAATGAAAAAACTCACCTCCAATGAAAAGGAAATTAAAATAACAATTAAAAATTACTTTGCCTAACTTTATGCACATAAATTTGACAATCTTAGTGAAATGGATGAATATTTACAAAAAACATAAATTCACCAGATTAACAGAAGGGGAAGTAAAACACTTAAATAACTCTTTCTCAGAAACAGAAATTGAACAAGCCATCAATGAATTCCCTAGGAAAAATTCTCCAGTGCCAGATGGATTTACAAGCAAATTCTATCAAACACTTAAAGAAGAGTTAATTCCAATACTATATAAAATATTTGGGAAATTGATGAAGAAGCAATCCCACCAAATTCTTTTTATGAGACAAATATAGTGCTGATGCCTAAACTGGGAAGAGCCAAGACAGAGAAAAAAATTTTAGATCAATTTCCCTGATGAATATAGATGCAAAAATTTTAAATAAGATATCAGCAAAAAGATTACAGTAAATTATCATGAGAATAATACACTTTGACCAGATAAGATTTATACTAGGAATGCAGGGTTGGTTCAATATTAGGAATACTATCAACATGACTGATTACATCAACCACAAAAACTAACAGAAACCATATGATTCTCTCAATAGATGCAGAAAAAGTTTTTTGACAAAATACAACACCCATACCTATTGAAAACAACAGAGAGCATAGGAATAAATGGAGCCTTCCTTAAAATAATAAGTAGTATCTACCTAAAATGATCAGTAAGCATCATATGAAAAGGGGAAAAGCTAGATGCAATTCCAATAACATCGGGGTGAAACAAGGATGTCCATTATCACTGCTGTTATTCAATATGGTACAATAGCTTTAGCAATAAGAGAAGAAAAAGAAATTGAAGGAATTAGTCTAGGCAAAGAAGAAACTAAGTTGTCACACCTTGCAGACTATATGATGATATACTTAGAGAATCCTAGAGAATCAAATAAAAACTACTTGAAATAATAAACAACTTTGACAAAGTTGGGGGTTAAAAATAAACCCACATAAATCATCTGCATTTCTACACATTACTAAAAAAAGCCCAATAGCAAAAGATAGAAAAAGAAATCCCATTTAAAGCTGTGGTAGACACTATAAAATATTTGGGAGTCTCCCTGCCAAAACAAACCCAGGGACTGTATGAATGCAATTACAAAACACTTCTTGCACAAATGAAATCAGATCTAAATAATTGGAAAAACATCAGTTGCTCATGGTTAGGCCAACTTAATACAATAAAAATGACAATTCTACCTAAATTAATTTACTTATTCAGCACCATACCAATCAAACTCCCAAAAAATATAGGTCTAGAAAAAATTATTTCAAAATCCATCTTGAAGAACAAAAAGTCCAGAATAGTAAGGGAATTAATGAAAAGAAATACTAGGGAAGGTGGCCCATCCATTTCAGATCTCAGATTGTATTATTAAGCAGCAATCATCAAAATCACTTGATACTGACTAAGAAATAGAGGGGTAGATCAGTGGGATATGTTAGGCACACAAGACACAGTGGTCAATGATTATAGCATTCCAGCTTCTGGGAAAAGAACTCACTGTTTGACAAAAAACTGTTGGGAAAACTGAAAAATAATGGCGGAAACTGGACATAGACCAATGCCTGACACCATATTCCAGAATAAAGTCCAAATGGGTACACTATCTAGGTATAAAGCCTGATACTATAAACACATTAAGGGAGCATGGAATAGTTTATTTGTCAGATTTATGGAGAATGGAGGAATTTATGAACAAACAAGGGATAGAGAACACTATGAAATGCAAAATGGAGAGCTTTGATTACATTAAATTGAAAAGGATTTGCACAAATAAAGCCAATGAAACCAAGATTAGAAGGGAAGCAAAAAACTGGGAAAGAATTTTTACAACTAGTGTTGATGATAAAGATCTCATTTTTAAAATATGTAGAGAACTGACTCGTATTTACAAAAATATGTCATTCTCCAACTGATAAATGGTCAAAGGATATAAACAGGCAGTTTTCAGAGGAAGAAATTAAAGCTGTCTATGGTCATATGAAAAAATGCTCTAAATCACTGTTGACTAGAGAGATGCAAATCAAAACAACTCTGAGGTACCACATCACACCTATGAGATTGGTTAACTTCACAAAACAGGAAAATGATACATCTTGGAGAAGATATGGGAGAATTGGAACACTAATTCACTGTTCATGGAGCTGTGAGCTGATCTGACGATTCTGGAGATGAATTTGCAGCTATGTCCAAAGGGCTAAAAAAAATGCACGTACCCTTTGCAATATCACTTCTAGCGCTGTATCCCAAAGAGATCATAAAAATGGGAAAAGGACCCACATGTACAAAATATTTATAGCGGCTTTTTTTGTGGTGGCCAAGAACTGGAAATTGAGGGGATGCTCATAAATTGGGGAACAGCAGAACAAGTTCTGGTATATGAATGTAATGGAATATTATTGTGCTATTAGAAATGAAGAACATGCAGACTTCAGAAAAACTTGGAAACTTATATGAACTGATGTTGAGTGGAATAAACAGAACCAACAGAACATTATACACAATAAGAGCCACAGTGTGCAAGAATTGCTTCTAATAGACTTAGCCCTTCACAACAATGCAAGGACCTAAAACATTTCCAAAGGACTCTTGATGCAAAATGACATCCACATCCAGAGAAAGAAGGATAGAGTCTGAACATAGAATGAGGCAGACTATTTTCTCTTTTGTTATGTTTTGGTTTTTCTCACAGTGTTTCTTGTAGCAGATGGCCCGTGTCCCTACATGGCTCGGTGATGTGGTTGAAAGAAAGAGTCACAGGAGGCGGGAAAAGATAGACCAATTTCGTTTATTGATCCGAGGGTTAGACCCTTGACTTTGTTTGAATTCAGATAAGAGTAAAATTCTCCAATTATGTAGTATCTGTTTCATAGCCAGATTCAGGAATAGTCAGGTAGGAAATATTCCCTTTGAATAGTTTGTGGTATTTTTCTCAAAATATTCAAATTCAAGCTCCAAACAAAAATATTTATGGTCTCAAATGCCTTTCGTCTTAAACAGTAAAATTCACTCATCAGCTCAGAGCCAGATAGTCATTCCTATTCTTAAGGAGTTATAGTAAGCAATAATGATTTACCAGGACTCATATGCATAAGGGAATTCCATTAAGATCTTTCCTTTTCAAGTCTGAAACTTATCCAGATGTAAAAGCCAATTGCAAAAAATCCTCTCCATATATTACAACTTTTGAGCCAAGTTCATTGTTTATAATTTGCATAAATCAATCGAGTTTCTTTCTCAGGAATGATGACTACCTATAGGGATGGTTTCCTAGAGACCTTAGCAATTTTACAAAATAAAGGGGATTGGTACCACACCCATGCCTGCCAACCCCCAAGCATACAGGAGGACTGTTCTGGATGGGCACATCTAAATGAAGTTTCCATTCAATTCCTTTCTTTCTACATACAGTAATCAATTATAAATTTTAGGTTTAGCATTAAAACAGTAATTCCAAATAAATTAACAATCCTTACAACTTTTAAAATGATAGCCAAATTGTTTTAACTGAAACTTCTTTAACAAGCAAAACCTGGTTTTCTAAATGACAATTACAAAAACCGAAACATTCTAAGACAAGGTTAGCAGGATTGATAAAATTTAAAATAACGTAACTGGTTTTACACAATTTTCCCAAATTCTTTTAGTTTCAACCAAATTCAGATTAGAAATTGGTTTCTCTAACACAGTTTCTGAATTGTAGGGGTTACTCAGTTTTTCCAATGCAAGACTATAACACTTTAGAAGCACAACAGTAACACAAATAGTGAACACCTTAGGTGTTATTAATTACATTTCCAAACCATCACATTATTAATAGAAGACTGGGCTTACTAAATGTAGGGGCTAGTTGACTTGTGATCTCATACTGCTGTGATCCAACCCCTACCCTCAGGGAGGGTAAATTAAATTCCCTACTATTCCTTTAGCATTCTCTTCCCTTGATCTAATCTGAGATGATAAGAGTTACAATTCACTGCAGTCCTAGCTGGATGATGAGTTGGGACTGCAGGGCAAAAAAAAATCTTAATGGTTCTAACCTTTACTCAAGTAAATTTTACTTCTGTGTCCACTCCTTAGGAACTTCTTTGAAAGAGAGGGCTTTTGAATCAATCAGATGAAATGAGGGAGACTTCTGGACAACTATCCAGTGGCACCAAGTCCCCTCCATTCTACTGGAGAGTTCAAAAGCTTTATCTCTGCTGAGGTATCTTTTTCAGATCTATGCATTTTTCCAATTTGCCTTAGTGCCAAATAATATAACAAATCCTGATCTGTTTTAAACATCCAATTAGGAGTGACATGTTTCACTTAAAATATGACCAGATTACTACTTTCTGGTTATTTCCCATTATACAAAAATTTCTCTTTCAGGTGAGGCATGAGATAATTAAAATGCTAATCAACCTGCCTCTGATATGAGAAAAAAACTTCCCTGATTTCTTCTTCTCTTTCTCGCCACCTTCCCAACCTGTCCAGGGTGAGAAGGTAGAGAGAATTTTACTAACAACTTTCCAAAACTTTCATGCTTTCCTTAAAACATGTGTTTCCTTAGCACATGTGTTATTTCCTTGTGTACCGTATCTGAAACTGCCTTTAGCAACATAAGATTCGTTTCTCTCTTTCTCCCATACTCCTCCCTGATGCTGTAGTCATCAGAGAGAAGGGACAAGGGGGAAGGAAAGAGAAAACATGGGAAAGAGATTAACACACAAACACATTCACACAGAACATAGAGACAGAATACATAAACAGACAATAAGACAGAATTCCAAAAACGGAAAAGATTGTCAAAAATCCTCTGCACAAATTAGACCTATGGCTTGATTTCTTTTACTTTGTTCCAAACATGCTTTGTGAAATTCAAATTTCCACATTAAGTAATCTCCTTCAAGAGTGGTTTTATCTAAATTACACCCATCAGTGGGGCATAGGGCTGTCTGAGAAATGCTGTCTAGAAGAGACTGAATGTAAGGCTTACTTGGTCCATAATTGATTGCCCCTTGTTTTAATTCCTGTAAAAATTTAAAATCCAGAGAAATGAATTCTCTTGCAACTCCTCCTGGGTTAATGGGATCTGGGGTTTCCGAAGGAGTACAGAATGGCAGTGGTTCTGTGGGAACTGAGGGTTCCAGGGGTACTGAGGCTTCCTCTGACCAGGAATCCACCTCTTCTTCCCCTTCCTCCTTCTCTGCAACCAGCTCTACCTCAGTGTTTCTGCTCTTAAAAAGTATCTGACCCATTGTTAACCTTACTTTTGCTATTTACCTGTCAGTATTGATTTCTTATGAACAGAATCTGCCTTTTGATTCTGTTAACACAGTAAATTCTCCCCATAAGCCTGTAAGTGCTGAGATTTTACTGTGCCTGCATGAACCTTGGACAAAGTGAAACGCCCCTGCTGGGGTTCTTTGAGGCTTCCCCTTACCTTAGTTGTCTTCTCACAACTCGGAATATGGAATTCTTTCCAAGGAGGCCACTACCACCAAAAGATGAGTCCTTTTCCTGGATCAGGTCCTTGTTGAGGCGCCCTATGTAGTGGATGGCCCATGTCCCTACATGGCTTGGTGATGTGGTTGAAAGAAAGAGTCAGGGGAGGTGGGAAAAGATAGACCAATTCTGTTTATTGATCTGAGGGTTAGAGTTTATATAGACAGAATCTGCAAGTCTATGTGACATTCTACTCATCTCCTGTCCCAGTGATTTGGCCAGTCTTATTGTCTTTAAAGGCTATTAGCCTAGAGGACATCATTTTACATATCCCTTGTTTTCTGTAGTTCCCACATTTGTCTCACAGAGACAGCAACATCTGGGGGACATGGAGAGCCATTCTGGATGATAATGAGCACAGTCTCAAAGAACAGTTTCCCTGAAGATCTTTCCTGATCTTGTCAACAGCCCTCCACCCTGGCCCTCAACAGTGTCTCCCATTCATTTTAATTCTATGTGACATAACTAATGTGAAAATGTGTTTAATAAGAATGTATGTATAGAAGCCATATAAGATTGCATGCCATCTTGGTGAGGGAAGAGGCAAGGAGGGGGAGAAATTTCAAACTTATGAAAGTGATTTTTGAAATCTGAAAAAAATTAATTTAAATTATTTTTTAAGTATATGTTTTCCAGTTTATACTTTGATCGATGTAAGTGGTTGAACAAAGTTATATTCATAGACCTATCTTTCAAAGAATTTTGCATTATTCTAGCCCCCTTGGGAGATCCAGCTCTGATACTGTGGGCAAGTCACTTAACCTTTCACTGCTCTAGGCAACTCTAGAAGACTCTATAAGGAGTAGCAAAGGTGCTGATCATCACAAGTAAAGGAAGTTTATTACTGGGAGTTCTACACAAATGTTGTTGTTTGTCCTTCATTTTCAAAAAGGACCAATGATGTCTTGACTTAATGCATGAATTGGATTTAAGTGAGGCAGAGTTACACAAAGTCATCAGTCTCACTCTCTCTTCCAGACTCATGGAAGTTCAGTGGCAAGACAAATATCAAGATGACTGGCAATTGCCCAGGGTCCTGTGGATGACCTTAGCATTTTTGATGTCTGACCAAACTTTAAGCACTCCTCACAGCCTGCATAGCAACCCATACATTTTTCTGAAAACTAGTCCCATACTGATTAATTAGCTATTGTCTCCATGTTCCCTTGATTGTTTACAGACTGTAGGGAGTAGGACAATTCTTTTTTCTGAATTCAGGGAATTGTACTTGTTTGCCTTCCTCTTCCCAACTTAGAAAGTCCCTAATTTTTCATCCAATTAGAAATCAGATTACCTATTATATTGTATTGTTTCCTTTTAATTAATTGGTCTTATTCAGTTACTTATTTTTCATCTATAATAGTCTGTCTCCCACTATATTTGAGGTCCAAGCTTAAACTAAGGAGATCTGGTCCTGGTTTGTTGAGCAACTGGCACACATTGCTTAATAAATCGATATGCTCAGAAAATCAAACCTTTGTTTTTCTGTCATTTCATCTTCATCTGCCACAGCTGTTCATCCTTATCTAGATATTCTTCAGGTACATATGTCCTAGATTTCTCTCACATGAGTGTATCTTTTTTAAAAACAATATGTAATATTACTCTACCAACACTTTGTTCTTTCTTGAATAAGGTAGTCCCTTCCAGAGTATTAATGCAGTCACAAGTCACATGCTACTAAATCTTAATGATGCCAGTAATGTTAAATGTATCTTCTTATTTCAAATTTTCTATTTCAACCTATTTATTATTCTTACTTTGCTCATTTCTATATAGACATCAGAGGCCATTGGTTTTATTGCTGGCTCTCTTGAATTTTGTCTGCTGTGAATGGGTCCTCTCATCTGTTATTCTTCCTTTGTCAGATTTATGCTCTCTCTAGGATCAGGCATGGGGGAGTTTTCTCCCTGCTCCCATTCCTGTCTTATTTATAGCTCTGTCAACTGTATTTTCAAAGCTCTAAAAACATGCATTTTTACCAGACCTTCTGAAGTGCACTCCGTCCTTGGCCAAGAGCCCGTTATTCTAATATTAAGCTGAAGTCTAGAAATCCAATTCGTACTCTCAGACATTATTTTCTCTAGTAAATGGTTCATTTCTCAAATTTCTCTTTCTCTTCTGAATCTTCTACCTTCAATTGTCATCAGTAATGAAAAACTAGCCTGCACTGGTATTTTGAAAAGTTTTTTCCTTTTTCTGTTGTTGTTCTTATGCCCAGGGCCTGGTTCCTTGCAGTGTGGTTTGGGTTCTTTCTGGTACTGTGATTTGTCCTCACGTAAATCTTCACATTCACAGTAATGTTCATCATATTTGGCAATTGATTCTCCTCCCATTTGTCTCACAGACCCTTGTCAATATCCTTTAATTAATCTTCGCCAAAGTCATGCCTGCTAAATTTGGGTATTCCCCAAGAGGCTTTATTTTGGGGCCTCTTCTCTTCTTATAGGCATATTATTAGAAAGAATGTGAATAGCATGCCTGACCTGGAGTCAGGAATACCTGAGTTGAAATCCAATCTGTGTGACCCTGGACAAGTCACTTAACCTCAGTCTGCCTGAGTTTCCTCATTTGTAAAATGGTGATAATAATAGCACCTATTTCCTAGGACTGTTGTGAGGATTAAGTGAGATAATATTTGCAAAGGACTTAGCACAGTATCTGACATAAAGTAGACTTACTTCCTTCTTACTCCTTCCTTCTTTCCATCCTTTGTCCTTCCTTCCCTCCTTTCTTCATTCATCCTTCTTTCCCTACTTCCTCTCTTCCTTCCTTCTTTCCTTTCTTCTTTCCTTCTCTCCTTCTCTCTTCCCTTCCTTTTCTCCTTTCTTTTCTCCATTCTTCCTTCTTTTTTCTTCCTTCCTTCTTTCCATCCATTCATTTTTTCTCACTATTACAGTAACCTTCTGGTTGATTTCCCTAACCAATCCCTTCCCACTCCAGTTCATCCTTCACTGAGCTATCAAACTGATATTTTCCTAAAAGCTCAGATCTCCCATGCCATCTTGTGTTGTTACCTCCAGCATCAAATAGAAAATCCTTTATTTGGTTCTTGAAATCCTTCCTAAACTAGACCCTTCCTACTTTTCCAGCCTTCTTACATTTTATTCCCCTCACACACTGCATGATCCAGTGACTTGGCTTCTTTGTGGTTCCTCATTTACTCTATATTGTTCCTCAAGATTTTCCATCTCTTAACACTTCATTTTTTCTGGCTCTTCCCCATGTCAGCAATTCTGCCTTTTCTCATTTCCATCTCCTGACTTCCCAACTAAAAAACCTACCTTCTCCAACAAACCTTTCCTGATCTCCCTTAATTATATTTATAGCTTGTCTGTACCTAGTTGTTCACATGTTATAAACTCCCCCATTAGACTCAGAGTTTTTCGAGGGCAAGAATAGTATTTTGCCTTATATCCCCAGTACCTAGCACTACTATGTGTGTTGGGCACATAATAGGTACTTACAAATGCTTGAGATGAGTTGACTTGATAGTTCCCAGGAGATTCTGCCTAATGTCCCAAATAAATATCCTTTGAAAATAGTAGACAACTGTGTAGTTTATGTCAGATTGACAAATACCACCTCAAGTTTCCTTAGTTGGGATATACCAACCACCAGTCTTTGACTAGTATTTGTTGAACACTCACCTGAAGGGAACTCTGGTGACATATCATTATTCTTTGAAGTATAAGAAGTTGCTTTCCCCCGATGGTCCAGTTATCCCTTCCACAGAAAGTGTTTCATAATTTCTTGTGATCCAGAGAAAAACAGATTTAGTGATACAATATCTCCTGGATGTCTGGATGCCAAGACTATTTAATTCAGAGACTGAATATGACTTCTCTGTACTATCCTCTACCCCTAGCCTCTTACCAGATTGGCACAGTATTAAATTCCCTATGTGCCTGACTCTTATTTCTCATTCCTTATTAGACAATTGAGAAAATACCCTCATCTCACTGGTCCTAACTCTACTGCTATCTTTGCCTCTGGATGCCAGGACAGTCTCCCATAGATTCCAGGAGGCTCTTTATCTGAAACTCTATATAAGTTTGAGCTTTCTTTCTACCAGAGTAAGAGAATTGTTACATAGTTCTATATCCAAAAGATCACCCCACTGTCACACCCCCTAAACTGGGAGCCATGGGAACCACATGCTGAGACTTTTCCTTTTGGTCACCTCATGAATAATAAGAAAAATTTGTTCAATGCTATCCATACATGCTTCTGTTGCTTGTCATCCAAACTCTCCTGCTACATATTACTAACTAGTTAACTTCATATGTTCAGTGGTTATTATTCTTCCCTCTCATCCGTTTCATGTTCTTTTACAATTTAGAATTTCCCTTTGCCCCTTCCCATCTTTTTAATCCTGTGTTCTTTTCTCAAAGTACTTCTCTTCTCTCCAGAGTTACTACATTCTCCCAAATTCCCCTCCAGAAGCATTCCTTGGGCCTTTTCCCCTGTTCATCTAGGAAGTTGATGAGTTAGCACTTTACACACAGATGCTACTTGATTCTGGGGGAAATACAAACAGTACACATTCCCTAGGGGCTCCTCCAGGAATCTAACCTTTCATCCTTGTTAAGTAATCTGAAAGGCAGAGCCTCCTCAGCCCTTTATCTTCTTTCTGTAATATGGCTAACTGACTTGGACTATCCCGAAAGTAGCCATTCTGAGCAAAGATTAATTCATTTAAAATACCCTTTTGCACTTTTACTCTAGATCATAGGTTCCCAAAGTAGGCCAGATTGCCCCCTGAAGGGTGCTGGAACAATCCACAGTGGGGTGGTAGTAATCTTGGTTTCAATTAGGGGGCATTGAATAAAAATAAGGAGGTAGTGGAAGCATAAAGAAAGAAGACAAGAAAGTTTTGAAAAAATTTCATACATGTTTCATCTGTTGTATAACAGAGTTAAAGTTGTGGTGATTACATTATTTTCCAAATAAGCATACAAAATGCAAGTTATAACCAGTCAATGGTCAAGTCTGCCAACAAGTCTTAACAAGCAAGTGCTGGCAGGCAAGCTTGTCACTCATTGTCAGGAAGTCCAGCATGTATGAGCAGGAATATGTGTGTGTAATGACTTGTTTACAATATGATACTATATGGTTAATTGGCACAATAATGAGTCATCAAAATTTCAATTCAGGAAAAACTCATAAATTTACAATAAATTATTAAATTTAAAATGCATCATTATATATACATATATATTTATATATTGAAATGGTGCAAATATTTTTAAAAAGTTAAAGTGTTAAAGAAAGTAGATTTCCAGGGGCCACTGAGTAATTTTTTTAAAAGGTTACAGTAGGCCAAAAAAGTTTGGGAACCTTTGCTCTAGAAAATGAACTCTGCTTCTCTGCCTTTCATTGTCAGGGAAGATGTTCTTGTAATTCTCTGTAATATAATCAAACAAAAGTCAATTCACAAGAATAAATCTGATTACCTAGAATTCTAATAACCAAGGAGCATATTCAAAAAAGTCATTTTTTAAAAAAAAGTTTTGCTGATTTTATAATCATACATATATATATGTAATCATACATATATATATAATATATAATATATATAATAATATAATATATATATACATATAATCATACATATATATATGAACACAAATTGTTCAAATTTTATAATCATACATATATATATATATATATACATATATATATGAACACAAATTGTTCTCAAAACACCATGTAATTGTTGCAAAAGTATATAGTATTGATGACCACAACATACCTCCCAAACCCACAATAGCTAGTTAACATATAATAGAGTATTTACTGCCATTTTCTCTTTCCAATGCATGTCCAGACATTGTGTCTTAAGTAGTCATATTGATTTCATTGATTAATACTCCCTGTAGAAATAATGAAAAAAAATCAATTTCCTCTTCAAAACTTCTGCCATAACTGAAATACTCAGAATAGGTGTGTGTACATTCTTTTTAACATCTTTGAACTCCATACAATTTCTTTGATTCGCACTTGTGAGCTTACTAATTGCACCCATAGATGGAAATTGGGTGTGAAAATCCATTAAGATGCTCTGCAACTAGGGAAACTTTGCTTTTATTGAACTTTTGTCTTTTTTCTTCCCTAACTAAGATCTGAGCAATATTGCAAGAACACTTTGCCACAGAGATAGGATGACTAGGATTGTGGGACCCTCTAACAAGGTATGCTTTTTACCTGATTGTCAAATAAAACCATTTGTTGCTTCTGGATCGCATATTCAGTCTTGCAAAGAGTAGCTCACTTTCCACTAAGGGAGGGAGAAAAAAGGATAAGGCCAATTCAGTTGATAACAAGCTCTTGATTGTACATACTAATGGGGAAATATATGAAGTCTATAGAATGTACATAGATCTCTCTTAGTCGTGGCCACCCTTCCGTTCCAGCATTCGTTAGCATCATCTTCAGACAAGAAATTCCATTTGACTGCTGACCTGAGTGTATCTGATTTCAAAACCTCTCTGTTCCCTTTCAGGTGCTCTAGAAGAAATGGTAATGAGCTTTTCTCCTAAGGGAAGAACAAAGAAGAGAAGGTAAACAAGGAAGTACCTGGGTTATTCACAAACTGATTATATGGACTATGTAGAGCATTGTAGACTACATAGTTCCTCAGTTGATTGCCTATGAATTCTACTGTTCGAAGTAGGTGGAAAAGATAGTTGGTTAATTTAAAAAAAAACAAAAACAATTTGTTTATTCATAGTTCCTCTAAAGTCCAGAGATATTTTGTTATTTTTTTTTAATCAAAGAAAGTCTAACTTAAAGGAACAGTGTGAGACAGTTCTAGAGAGGCTTCAGAGTCAAGAAGAACTTGATTCAAGTCCTGACCCTGTGCCCCTGGTGAAGTCCCTTGACTTTTAACAAGTACCTTGGGCAATTCTATAGAACTATAAATTTCAGAGAAGGTATTAACCTTCATTGGTAGGGGGAGTTTCCCTCATCCAGTATTTCCCTAATGAATTATATCACAGGTATAATTTAACATAATGTTATCCATTTTTTAACAGTAATAAGTACATTTGTAAAGTAATATTTTAAAAGCACTATAAATTTAATATAATACTCTCCTGTCTAACTTTAAGAGGTG
The DNA here is from genome assembly GCA_023548195.1 of Bettongia penicillata ogilbyi. NCBI lineage: Eukaryota > Metazoa > Chordata > Mammalia > Diprotodontia > Potoroidae > Bettongia > Bettongia penicillata. The sequence continues at coordinate 197,774 of JAJHZJ010000243.1, read as the reverse complement.
AGTATCTGCTCTGATGGTTAGGGTTCCTTAACCCTAGGGGAGACTAAAAGAAAGGGAATACTCCCAACTTGGGAAAAACAGTCCTTTTCTAGGGGTCTCCCAGTCCAAATAGAATGGATTTGTGGACTGATGGATCCAACATTTCAAAGGTGCATAGTATTTTCTTGGAACTTTTTTTTACATGTATAGTATTTTATTTTTCCCCATTAACATGATAATGCAATTTTTAAAGTTTTGAGTGCCAAACTCTATCCTTCCCTCTATTCCTCCCTCCTTGAGACTGTAAGCAGTCCAATATAGGTTATACATACACAGTAATGTAAAACATTTCCATATTAGTGATTTTGTACAAGAAGACTCAAATTTAAAAAAAGAATGAAAGAAAGTGGAAAATAGCATATATTCAGAGAATATTAGTTCTTTCTCTGGGGGTAGATAGCATGCTTCATCATGAGTCCTTTGGTATTGTCTTGGATCATTGAATTGCTGAGAATAGCTAAGTCATTCACAGTTGATCATCTTACAATGTTGCTGTTACTGTATATGACATTATCTTGGTTCTGTTTATTTCACTTCACATCAGTTCATGTAAGTCTTTCCAGGTTTTTCTCAAATCATCCTGCAGGTAATTTCTTATTGCACAATAAAATTTCATCACAATCATATATCATAGCTTGTTTAATCATTCTTCTATTGATGGGCAGTCACCACAAAAAGAGCTGCTGTTTTGTACAAATAGGTTCTTTCCCTTGACATGTTTTTTTCTCCTATGACCAAGAAGCCAAAATCCAAGCATGCTACTCCTCACAAGGGAGTAAAGCAGTTTTAGCTGTTAATTTGGTTAAGTTTTAGACCTAGTATCTGAGTTACCCACCATGAATGACTGCTATTTCAGGGGAATATAAGTACCTTTCCCATTCCTGATGTCAGCGTTATTACTCAGCTCTAGACTACCTGTGCTGATAATGCATGTGAAACAGAAGCCAAGAAGTTTAGCCAAATGCATAGAATGCTGGGTTTGGACTCAGGAATATCTCTCAGTTCTATGTAACTATGGACAAGTTACAACCTTTCTAGGCCTCAGTTCCTTAGTTATAAAATTAGGGGTTTGGACTCAATGGCCTATAAGTCTCTGACAACTCTCAAGTTATGGTCCTATGTTCCTAGGAGGAATGGGTTTACTCAGCATTCCTTAGGCTAAATTGCTTTAGCATGCCCTTCAACATAAGAGCTTTGCTTATCAGGTCTTTCAAGGAACTGACACTCCTCTAGAGCTAGGAGAAAGAGGAAGGAACATAAGTTTAGAATTAAAAGAGATGCTAGATGTCAACTAGTTCCAACCCCCTCATTTTGCAGAAAAGGACAGTAGTTGTTAGAAAAAAACAGTCCTTCCAGTTAGGGATGCACTCTCCTCTTGTACATAGAAGGCCCCTGAGGCGAGAGTGTTCAAACCTAAAGCACAAAGATAGTAAAGTGTGTGCACAGAGAACACATGTGGCAAAGTGGGTAACACAACATCTGGTCCTTCCCTCCCTCTGTGAAGTCTAGAATTTCTTCTTATGTGTAGCTCTCTGCTGAGCACTGATAGTCTGTGCTGTTGCTGAGTCTTGAAATTCAAAATTGTTCAACGGATCTAGTTTCTTTTTGTTCCCAATATGTCCCTCTGCTCCTGATATCATGTATTGTCATCAGTCATTTCTGTTCCCAGGACAATATGGCCAAATTTGTGAAAACTACAGTATCTTCAGGTCTTCTGATTTTTCAAAGTTGTAACCTTGTCAATTCCTAAGTATCTTCTGCTTACTCAGTTATCTTTTCTTGGGAAACTTTCTCTTTGGCCTAGGCATATCTTTGTTCATTCTCCCCTGGATGTACTGTTTCCTACTACTGTTTCTCTTGTTATATGGTCATTGGTGGTAGAGAAAAGAGAAGAGAGAAGGCACATTTTTCTCCCTTCCAAATGATGAATTAACAATTATTTATGAAATACCTACTATGTGCTAGGCATGGGGAATACAAGTACAAAATGAAATAGTCCCTACCTACTATGAGTTTACATTCTAATGGAGGAGATTAACAAGTATATATAAAAATAGATGAAACATAGATTGGGAAGGAGGCCACTAGAGGCTGAAGTAAATGATTACATGAAGGAGATGGGATAGTGTCGTTGTCGTTCTTCTTCGAAGAGGACCAAAATGACATCACCATTGTAAAGTGAAATCTCAGTGTGTCCGACTGTGGTTGATCAGACCAATACAAGCTCAGAATGCTCTACCACAGGTTGGGCACAGATAGTCCATGTGCATATTTGGCGTGGATATCCCAATTTTGTGCATCCTGTGTTTACTTTGTGCTGTCTCAATTCTGCTTTGGTCAAAGAGTACAGCACCTTTTCTGATGTGGGCACGCCATGCTGAATGAATGGTCTTTTGATTTGTGTGTAAATTGGATTTAAGTGAGGTAGAGTTGCACGAAGTTGTCAGCCTCACTCTCTCCTCCAGAGTCATCATAGTCCAGTGGTAGGATAGAGTCAAGACGGCTAGCAATGGCTCAGGATGCAGTGGATGACCTTGGTGTCTTCAGTGTCTAACCAAGCTCTGAGTGCTCCATATCACCTGCTCCATCTGCTATCACAGTCATTGGAACAAATTGTTCTCATCTGCCTTTTCACCAGATGAAGTCTTCATGTGCTTGTGTAGACACCTCCCTAACTCACCAATGGGTTTGAGAACCCTTGGTCACCCTCAACCTGGTTTGACCTGTCTGCCAAAATGGTTTACTGGGGTGTGGCCGCTATGCATGTGTGTGCTGGGGTGCAGGTTGTGTTCAGTGAGGACCAGTACCTTTTCTGTGATGGCTGCTGAGCCCTTTTCAAGGTTCTTTCCACCTTTGGTGTCCACCTGTTCCACCTAATTGTCACCTGTGGCTCCAAGATAGGATATGAGTTTCATTTTAAAGGAAGAGAGGGACTTTGTGAGGTCGAGGTTAAGGAGGGAATGAATTTTGCCATGATAGATGGCCAATATGAAAGGAATGGAGATAGGAATTACAAAGTCATGTGTAAGGAACAGAGAAAACTTAGTCTGGCTAAATCTCAGAGTACCAGGAGAGGAAAAATGTCCAAGGATGATGGAAAGATAGGTTCGGATCTCATTTTATAGGATCCAAATAGAGGAATCTGTATTTTTTCTTAGAGGCAATAGGAAGGCATTTCAGGTTGATGAAAAGGGGAGAAAAATGGTCAAATTCATGATTAAGGAGAAACTTTTGGCAGCAATTTGTAGGATTGACTGGAGTGGTAAGCAATTTAAGGCAGAGAAACCAACTAAGTGACTGCTGTAATAACCTAGGTCAGAGATGATAAGGTCCAAACCTAGAGTGGTAGATATGTGAATAAAAGTGATTCCCTCTTAGGGGCCTGGTATCCATAGGTCTGTATTTAAAGTTCTCTCCCACTTACCTGACTGGCTCTGAAGTAGCTTGTTATTTTTATATGTAGTCCAATCAATGTAACTTGATTTTCAACCAATCACAAGATATTTCCTGTATAGTATCTTCTGTCTTCAGCCAATGACCCAATATCTCTAATTTTTTCAAATGGAAAAAAATACATATTCATATCTAATTTATTTTTATTAATTTTCTTCAATTAGGCATTTATTTTCTCTTTCTCTTTTGACTTAATTGAGATTTCTGTGTATACAGTTATTAATTGTGGTGGAGGGTAGCTCTCCCAACAAAACAGACACCAAGATCATCTAATCATATGAATCATTTTTAGAAGGTACAAGGAGCATCACTGATCTCAGGGGTGAAAGAATAGTGCAAAAAGGAAAGTGGCTTGACAGGATCTTTCAAACATGCAGATGAGGGACTCTCTCCATAGTAACTGGCTTTGGTAGGCTCACTTATACAGAGTCAGCAAAAGAAGAACAATTGATTGAATATTTATAATTGATGTTTTAGCATTTGCTCAGTTCAAAGTGAAAACAATGCAAAAGAAAAGACATGCTTTTTGTTATCACTGATATAACCTGACCCACCAGTGCAGAGGTAAAAACTGTCCAGCTTGTAAAGCAGAATCTTTCCCAGACTAAACAAACAAAAAGCCAAACCTCACTTGTTCCTTCCATCCATGATAACTATTGTCATAGAGCTCTTCGGCCCTTTGTAGCTAAACTACTTGAAAAGGTCATCTACAATAGTTACTTCCACTTTCTCTCTTTTTTATTCTTGTCAACCCCTTAAAATGCATCATTCCAATGAAACTGCTTCTCTAAAGTTACCAAGCATCTTTAATTGCCAAACTGGTAGTTTTTCTCAATCCTCTTTCTTCTTGACTTCTCTACAGCCATTGACACTATTAATCAATTTCTTCTCCTGAATACTTTCTTCTTTCTACGTAGTTGGGGTACCGCTCTCTCCTAGTTCTCCTATCAGACCACTCCTCAGTCTCCCTTCCTGGATCCTCAACTTGTTCACTCAATCTAACATAGATGTCCCACAGAGTTCTTTCCTGGACCCTTTTCCCTCTAAACTATTTCACTTGGTGATTTTGTTTCAAACGATTTAATTACCAGCTCTATGCTGATGATTCTCAAATCTGCCTGTCCTGCTTCAATTTCTCTTCTGATTTTCAATGTCACATCTGTAAAGTGTTTTTCACTCATCTAGAACTGGATATCCAAAGAACATCTTAAACTCAACATGTGCAAAAAAATCCTCCACCACATCCTACCCTCCCCATTACTGTTGGTTGGTTGTCCTTCATTCTCAAAGAAAACCAAAATGACATCACTAGTTCATGTCCAGTATGTCCAACCATGGCTGATGAGGACAATACAAGCTCAGGAGGTTCTACCACAAATTGGACACAAATAGTCTATATGACCATTTGGAGTGGAGATGTCTCTAAATTTGCACATCTCACATTTCTTTTAAGCTACTGCAGTTCTATTTTACTCATGGAACATAGAGTCTTCTTTGATGTGGGCACACCATGCTATGTGGTCCTGTGTCAATGTCTCCCATGTCTCACAATTTAGTCCAAAGTTCTTCAGAGAGATATTGAGACTGTCATTGTATTGCTTCTTCTGAACTCTGTGTGAGTGCTTGCTTTGTGTGAGTTCTCTAGATAATAGTCTTTTAAGCAAATGTACATTCAACATTTGAACACAGTGGCCAGTCCATCAGAGTTGCTCTACCTGCAGTAGAATCTGAATACTTGGCAGTTCAGCTCAAAAAAGGCCCTCAGTGTCTAGTGCCTTATCTTGCTAGGAGACCCCAGAATCTTACTAAGATAATTTAAATGAAAGCAATTCACTTTCTTTTCATGGCACAGGCTTACTGTCCAAGTTTCACAGGCGTATAGCAATGAGGTCATCACAATGATTCTTCAGATGTTCAGTTTGATAGACAGTCTAATCCCTCCTCTAATACCACACTTTCCTTCAGAACTTCCCAAACACTGAACCACTTCTGGCAATGGATGTTACTCTCATTATCTATATGGGCATTCCTGGGAAATAAATTGCCAAAGTAAGTGAATTTATCCATAGTATTCATAATTTCTTCATTTGCTGTAACCAATGGTTCCATGTATGGGTGGTGTGGCGCAGTCTGGTAGAGAACCTATATTTTCTTGTTATTAGTTGTTAGGTCAAAATTAACACAAACAGAGAGAATTGATCCATACTCTGTCAAATCTCATCAACAAATCTCTATTACTATAGAGGGCAGCAGTATCTTCCCAGTCAGGCTTACAGCTAGGGAGTCATTTTGAATTCTTCACTATCTCTCACCTCCCATATCCAATCTGTGGCCAAGATCTATTGATTTCACCTTTGCTGCATCTCTTACAACATGCCATCTTTTCTTCTCTGTCATTGCACCCCCCCCATCACCTCACATCTGGATCATTATTATAGTCTACTGGTGGGTTTCACCATCTCAAGTCTCTCCACACTCCAATCCAGCCTCCATTCATCCTCTAAAGTAATTTCCCTAACCATGTCTCCCATCTACTCAATAAACTCCAGTGGCTCCCTAGAGCCTCTTGGATCAAATACATCTTTTTTGATGTTCAAAACCTTCATAACTAACCCCACCACCACTCTCCACCTTTCCAATCTTCTTATATTTCATGCTTTGGATCCAGCAACACTGACCTCCATGTTGTTTCATAGATAAGACACTCCAACTCCAGGCTCTGGGCATTTTCTCTAGCCATCCCCCATGCCTAGAATGTTCTCCCTCTTCAACTCTACCTTCTGGATTCTCGGGCTTCCTTCCAGTACCAAATAAAATTCCATATTTTACAGCAGGTCTTTCCCAACATCTTTTAATTCTCATGCCTTACTTCTTTTAGTTATTTCCTACTAATCCTAAGTATAGCTTGTTTGTACATATTTGTTTTGTCCCCCACTAAACTGTGAAAATCTTGAGGGCAGAGATTGTCTTTTACCTCTTTTTGTGCTTAGCACAGTGCCTGTCACATAGTAGGTTCTTCATGAATGTTTATTGACCTTAGGAAGAGAAAACCATTTTAAAAGTACCTACATTTTATAGACTTTCTTTGAGCAAGTCACTTTATAGTTCCAAGTCTTAGCTTTCTCATTTGTAGGACCGTGGGAATTAAAGTCCAAGCTGACTCCATCATTTTGCAGACGAGGAAACTGAGACAAAGGAAGGTAAATTGGGAGACAGAAGTAGAAGAGCTAAGATTAAAAGCCAGGTTATAATCCCAACACTATTTCTATTATGTCAGCTCTAATGACTGCAGTTTACTTTTCTAAAGAAAGGAACTCAAGCAATGGAACACTGAGACTACCCCTCTTTACTCTTCTTTTGTCCTCTGGCTTTATGGAATGTAATGGAAATGCCTTTATTAAGTGTGCTAAGTACTAAGCACAGTACTGAAATCTGGAAATACAAATAGAGACATGACAGTTGCTGCTTTCCAAAGAGTTCACATTCTAATCAGAGTGGGAAGACAAAAATCAGCTCATGGCTTTGTCCCTAAGAATTTATCTTCTTGAACCTATTACTAAAAGCTCAACCTTTAGCAAATTCACAGAAACAGTGCCTGTTTTAGCACAGGTGGCCACACCCCTGCTCTCATCACAAGTTTCACTGTATACCACCTCTCTCAAGTCATTTGAATTTTGTTTGCCTCAGTTTCCTCAATTGTAAAATGGGAATAATAGCAGCACCTACATTTTATTGTTGTCCTGAGGCTCAAGAACTTAGCACAATATCTTGCGAGTAATAGGAGGTATATAAATGCTTGTTTCCTTTCCCATTCTCCTTCACCCCCTTCATTCTATGCCAAAGGATGCTGGTGACTTGCTAAATTATTTATCTCACTCAGCAGCTTCAGCTTGGAAGAGTGGTGTCTTTCATTAGCATTTGACTAAAGCTGCATTTTTAATTAAGATCTTCCCATCTAACAACAGGTATTTATAGAGCAAACTGCTGTAATAGGTACATTATTGGCAGCTTTTTATCAGTGAAGAGTAAGAATTTTTAGGTTCATCAATATGTGTACTTACTTTCTGTGAAATTGGGTTTTTCAACTTAGATCAGAATTCAGAGAGACCATGTAATGAAAAGGAAGAACCATCCTGTACTGGGAGTCAGAAGACCAGGGTTTGACTCCTACCTCCTGCTAGTTGTGTGACCTTGGAGAAGTCACTTCTGAGAATTCCCTGCCTATAAAACAGTTACCAACAATAACACCTACTTCATAGGTCTTCTGTAAGAATCAAATAAGATAATGATTGTAAAACATTTTACAAATCTTAAAAGCACCATATGCTATTTGACTTGGGTTAGGAATTTGTAGAAGACTTAGATTTCCACCTCTGAAGAGCTTACAACTTAAACTGAAAGAAAATAAATATGTGCAAACTCAATAAACTTCAGTTAAACAAACAAAAAAAAAATCCCAATAACAATACAAGATACATAAGGCAGTACTTAAATATTTGGAAAATCTATGATTTTCCAGTGTGAATACCCTCTCCTCAAATTCAGATAGAAGCCCTTTGTTTCTTAGACTCAAAGGAATAAATATAATAAAATTTTATTTAAAAATGTAAAAACCACTATTAGGTTGTAAGCTGTCCAAAAACAGGCAGCTGACCAAATTTGGCCCTCAGGCTGTAGTTTGTTGACCCATCTTCCAAGATAGTTTCATGACTCGTGGCCAAACAATCCATCACCTTGGTAACCAACATTCTGGTATTGAAGCTTTCCAAACTTAGCTACAATGGAGGTATATTTCAGGGCTGTGTTTGAAACCCTTCCAGCATGGTTGGCACTAACAGAGTTTGTCATCTGAGCATCCAAGGTCATCCTCCCAATGAGGAATTAGAATAGTGGAGAATTATATAGCAATTAATAGTGCATTATCCAGTGACTAGTACAAAAAAGTGGGCTGAGTTCATCCAAAGCAGAGATAGGAAATCTTTGTCAAAGAGGAAAGAGTTGACTATCAGAGAGGAAGAATTGGCTAAGTGGAGAGAAAGAGAGGGGGGAATTCAAGAGGAGGAAAACCATTTATGCTCAAATGCACAGTTTTTTGAGGAATGGCGAATACACTGGATTGAGGTAGCTCATGAAATGGAGTAGGAAAGAGTCTGGAAAAAACATATATACACATGTATGCATACATATCCACATGATATATACATTCATGCACATGCATACGTATATATATATGTATGAGTTTGTGTGCATTTTATTTGTGTTTATGCATGCATACATATGCATAAATATACATACTTATATGAACACAGTCACATGCATATGTACATGATACATGTGTATATTGTACATGCTACATACATATGCATATATGCTTACATATACATTCACTGTGTGTATATGTGTGTTTATTCATGCACATGCATACATGCATAACAGATAATGGAAAGCTTTGATTGCCAAGTTGAGGAGCATAACTTTTATTTAGTAGCTAATGGATAACCCAACCTCTGAGAAGGCTTTTGAACAGGGTGCCTCACATCATCAAAAAGTAATCATGAAAATTAATCTTGAGGCTGTATGCAATGTACTACATAGTCTTCTAGCCTAGCTATGAGATAAGGGATTGAACTATCATGGTGGAAGGGGGAATAAAGAAATGGAGGGATGGATGAGAGGCACTCAGTGAAAGGAGAATCAATACATCCTGGTGACTGATTAGATATGGAGAACCAAGCAGAGAGAAAAATAAAACATAACCTCAACTATGACTGCCCAGGCTTGCTGGTCACAATTGCATTCTCAACTCTTTAACACAGATATTTTGTGTTTAAGATTAAAGTTCCTGATTTTAGGTCACAGGGATCCTGCCTAAGCTGCCAAAGTCTTGAGAAATTTGAAAGACATAATACACATAGTCTTTTTTTGAAGGTAGATGGTAGACCACTGATCCAAAAGCAACCAACAAGTATTCGTTATGTCATTACCATGTGCTAGGTACTAGGCTGGGTGCTTGGAATAAAAAGACAGAAAATAAAGCAGTCTTTGCTCTCAAAGAGCTTACAGTCTAATGGGAAAAAACAACATGTAGATAGGTTGATAGATGATAGATAGATAGATAGATAGATAGATAGATAGATAGATAGATAGATAGATAGATAGATAAATACATGCAAAATAGATACAGTATAGAAACAAAGCAATGGGGTGCCAAACAGCCAAAGGGATCAGAAAAGGTAAAATGTTCACAATTATACTTGAACTAAGTCATTTATACACACATACATTGTAAATGTACTCATTTTCAAAGTAGTTTGGCAAGAGGCAGTCATATTTCTCTCTAGGATTTAAAGCCTACCTAGAAACTGTATGGGTAGGCAATGCAGCAACCATTACTTGGCTTCTATTTTCATATTAACTGGACACTTTTATTATTTATCAAGTATTACACCTGATTTCTCCTTACTAAAATATATTTGTTTACAAAATTACAAACATATTACTCAAATATATTTACTTACCTGTTAAAATGTTATATCCTTGAGAAGAACCTCAGCTTCTTGAAGGCAGGGATGGTTTTTCACTTTGTCTTTGGATCCTTAGTGATTGGTATGCAGTAAATGTTTAAGTAATCTTTGTCAAATTGTATACATCATCAGACTTGGTTTATGTGATGTTAGTTTTGTTGAAATGCTGCTCTTTGTTTTTTATTCTTTGTTATAGGGGACAGCTCACTTGATAGGGGAGTGGAGAGAGATATTTGAAAATGAAGATATGCTTAAACAAAAGATACCAACAAAATATTTAAAACAATAAGACATAAGAAATATTTGTTGAATAAAATTGATATAAAATAGTAGAAAAGCTTGAACAGAGTTAAATTAACAGAGAGAACAATTTAGGCTCTATTTAAGAACAATATTCCTAATTACCAGAGCTAGGCAATTATGGACCTGGTTGGTCCAAAAACCTGTAGCAGGTTTTCTGGTCATTGGAAATCTTCAATTTAGTACTGGAAAAACACCAGTTGGGATATTGATCCCCATGTGGTTATTAGTTGGACTCAATGACCTCCAAGTTTCATTCCAACACTGGGATTCTGTGACAACCAAAACTTATTTTACTTCTGTTTTTTTTTCACCTAGAAGAATGATCTTCAAACTGAAAAGATAGAACTCAATTTGTTAACAGGGAGCTAAAACCCAAGATAAGTCAACAGATGGTAAGAAAGCACTTGGCTGCCCCCAATACTTGCAAGTCACTGGGCACAGAAGAGTTATTTCCCAGGAAACTGAAAGAACTGGCAAGTGTAAAAGGGTAGATTTTTCTAATTATCGACCGGTGAACTAGTCTTTGATTCTAGAATGAATTATTCAAGAGATGACTGGTGAGTTTTTATAAAAGGGGCTGCAGTCACTAGATCGAGAAGGATCTGCATCAAATATACTAAAGTATTTCATTTTTTGATGTGATTAGAAAAGCAAAGAAAGACAATGTTGTAAATATAGCACACATATATAACCCCAGTCTCAAACCTACTATCTCCTTATTGGTGGACATCAATGCTCCAAGAGCAAGAAAGCTCATCTGTCTCTTCAGTATACTTCAAGTTCTACTCAACTGTTCAGTTGCTTTTAGGCACTTCTGGCTTCCAGATTCAAGAAAGAACATGGACAATGCCAACCCCACTTTAGATTATTGAAGGAAAAGACTGGAAAGACATGAGAGGAAAGGGCAGTCTCTCTCATGTCCCTATTAACAGCTTGCTAAGCTAGAGACTTTGAGAACTTCCTCTTGAGTGAGATCTGGGGCTCTTTCTCTCTCTCAATGGTTGAGCTGAGTTGCCTTGATGCAATGGGAGAGCTCCTTCATTCTGTATTGCCTATATATTCTGCTACTCATACCTTCTCTGATTTCTGTTTTGTTACCAATTTGGATAAATGGGTTTCTTGGCTAAGTGTTATGTGTGTTCATTGTAGAACTGGTATTAAGTAGGAAAGGGGTCAAATCTTAGAAATAAAGCTTGAGATACTAATTTCTCCAATAATGAAACAGCAATCAGAAGTTAGATTTTACTTCAAAAATCACATCCCCTATACCAATAATATTTAAGGAAACAGATATAATTCTAGCCCTGTTTCCCTCTTTCTCTGAGGAGGACAGAATGGTCTTCAGCTCCAGCTTCCTGCTTCCCCTCCTGACAGAAATTGAAATCTCCCTTGGAGAAGGGAGGAGGTAGAAGATGTTGGAGATTTCTATTCTGTCTTCCTTCCAAGTTACACAATGATATTCCCATTCCACATGGGGGGACAGACCCTGCAACGTGGGGTTTGCCATATGTGTATTCCAGAAAGTCCCTTGACAAAGTCCTTCATGAAACTCTTTTGCACAAAATTCAATGATAGGAAGATAGAAGATAATAGTTATATGGAATAGGAAGTGGTTGAATGATCCCACACAAAGTATGGTCATTAATGAATTGATTTCAACTTGAAGGTAAGGTCGACGGACTCAGCTCTGATATGCAAAACCTCAGTTCCTCAGGTGCTTCTCTGCTCTGATTGGAGGGCTGGAGAGTTGTAAAGCAATAAACTCCTCCCAATGCTTTCCTTTATAAAGGGTTCAGAATTTTGCAGGTAATTGTCCTGACCTGATTTCCCCTCCCCAGAACATCATTCCCCACCCACAGCTTTTCAGCTTCTTTTTGTGTTTTGTGTTTAGAGTATGAATTATTCAAGGACAAAGATTATCTTTCTTGTTTGTTTTCTCAAGATTTAACTGAGTTCTCAGTACTTAGTAGGTGTTTAATAAATATTTATTGAACTGAATTACTGGAATTCCCCAAATCACTGGCTCTTTATGTTGTGTTGTTCAACACTATATACATTCTATATGATCATTCTTTTAGTTTGTATGTATCATCCTCTTCATTTCCCACCTAGGTGCAAAAGTCTGTATTTCTCCACCATCCTCTAAGATCACTTAAGCCCTAGAACACATACTTTGCCAGAACCCTTTGCCCATGGTCCTTCAAGCCCTCTAATTGGAAAGTAGAGACTTCTTCCATAACCTCCATTTACAGAGGGAGCCCAAGTCAGCAATCTTTTCATTTCCCACCCAATTGTCCTCTTCTGAACTTCTCAGTCTTATACCAGAGTTTCTCTACCCCTCCTTCTTTCTATTTGTTTTGTATGTAAGCTGTTTTGATTTTAAGATCCTAGAGGGCAGGGACTATCTTTCACCTTCCTGTCTATCCCCAGTAATGGAATATAGTAGGCACTTAATAAATGTTCCCTGATTATTATTTTTTAAATCAAATTTGCAGATACCACTAAGTTAGGGCAGGGGATTTCTCAGTCAATAGACCCTTATTAAGTGCCTGCCTCTTCATGAGGGTGTATGAGGAGAGTATAAAAGCTGACTTGAAGCTTAACATCAAAATACCTAATCTTGGCAACTGGTCCCATCATTTCCTGGAAAATACAGGGAGAAGAAATGGAAGCAGTGTCAGATTTTATATTCTTGGGCTCAAAGATCACTGCACACTGTGACTACAGCCATGAAATTAAAAGATCTCTTGCTCCTTGAAAGGAAAGCTATGGCAAATCTAGACAGCAAACTAAAAAACTGAGATAACATCTTGTGGACAAAGGTCCATATAGTCAAAGCTATGGTTTTTCCAGTAGCATATATGGTTGCAAGAGCTGGATATAACAAAATCTGGGCATTGCAGAATCAACACTTATAAATTGTGGTGCTGGTGAATTATTTTTAGAGTCCCTTGGACAGCAAGGAGATCAAGTCAGTCAATACTTAAAGAAAGTAATTCAGGCTATTCACTGGATAAAGATCAAATACTGAAGCTGCAGCTTAAATACTTTGACCACATAATGAGAAGAGAGGACTCATTGGAAAAGACCCTGATGATGGGAAGTATTGAAGGCAAAAGGAAAAGGGGTGGCAGAGGATAAGATGGATAGATAGAGTCATGAAAACAATGAATATGAACTTGGACAGACTTCAAGGGGTAGAAGATAGAAGGCCATGGAATGCTATGTTCCAAAGAGTCAGACAGGACTGAATGAATCAACAACAGTAAGTATCTGCTAGAATCAGGAACTGTGCTAAACCCTGGGGATGCAAAGAAAAGTAACATACAGTCCTTGTCCTTGAGGAGGGATTTAGGATTAGAGACACATGATAGAATATAAAAAGATCTCAACAGAACCAAATGATGAGATGAATTTAACAAGATGAAATCTAACAAAGGATGCATGTACAATTTTAAATGTGGATTCAAAAAGTACAAGATGATGGAGACATGGCTAAGGAATAGTTCTCATGGAAAAGATCAGAATGTCTTGGTGAACTGAAAACTCACAAGAAGATAACCAAGTGAGATGGCAGGCAAAAAGGAAATCTGACAACGAACACTTTTAATACAAGTACAACGTAAAGAAGCAGGAAGGTGATAAGTTCTGGTCAGGCACCATCTGGAAGACTGTTCAGTTCTAGGTATAAAATTGTAAGGAAACTGAGAGGCATGTTGTGATGAAGGTAGTCAAATTGTGAATACTGAAAACCATACAAGGAAAGAGCAGATGAAGGAAAAAGGAGCATTTAGTTTGGGTCAAAGAAGACTTGGAGGAGATGCAAGCTGTTTTCACAGCATCTAAAGTCTCCTCACATTGAAGCAGAATGAGCCTTGTTCTACTTGACAGTGGCAGAAGTTATAAAAAATCCAGATGTAAGCTTATTTTTTTTCCCCCTTTTGACCAGACTTGTCATTGCATTAGAGTAGCTCCCAGTGATGAATGTAGCCTGGGGCCTTCTGTGATTCAGGAGCTGAGAAATGACTTCCCTGAGGTCATACTGTCAGTATTTACTAGAGGAAGGACCTGAACCCCATCTTTACCTTACTTTGAGGCCTTTCTTTTTTCACTGTACCACCTACTTCTTTATACTTGACATAAGGAAAGCATTTCTAATAATTAGAACTATCCACAAGAAAGTGGAATAAATAAACTCCGGGACCAGGAGAGAGAATGGCAGAAAGTGAGGATCCATCACCCAGTCTCTGCAAGCAAAGGCTGGATGATTATTGTAGGGTGTTGTAAAGTAACTTCTTGTTCAGGTTTTTAATTTTGAGATTCTCTGACTCTTTAAATCCCCAGGGTCTCTTGCCTGACCCTCCTGTATCCAATCCATTGCCAAGGACTGTCAAATTTCATCTTTGTACCATCTTTCGTGTACACCCCCTTCTCTCCTCTGACACTGCCACCACTCTGGCGCAGGCCCTCATCATGTCAAACCTGGACCCAGGTAGGTCTGCCTACCTCACATGTCTCCCCACTCCAATCTATCCTTCATTCAGCCAGTAAAATGATTTACCGAAAGCACAAGACAGATCATTCAAAACCTGTACCCCCTCCCAAGTTAGAATGACTCTAGTGGCTCGAAATTCCCTCTAAGGTCAAATATAAAATGTTCTGCTTGACGTTCAAAGCCCTTCATAACCTAGTTCTCTCCTACCTTACCTGTCTTGCCTTTGATCCAGTGACACTAGCCTCCCTGTTATTCCTCAAAGACAATCCGTCTTTTGGCTCCAGGCATCTTCTCTGGCTGTACCCCAACTCTCTCCTTCATCCTCCCTGACCTCCCTGGCTTCCTTTAAGTCCCAACTAAAAGCCTTCTACAATCCCACCTAATTATTTCCTATTCATCCTGTATATAGATTGTATGTTTTCTCTCCTATTGCATTGTAAGCTCCTCAAGGACAGGAACCTCTTTTCAGTTTTCCCCCAGTGCTTAGCAAGTGCTTGGCACATAGTAGGTACTTAATATTGATTGATTGATTGACCAAGGTCCTCTGGGCCAGAAGGTGTAACAGCTTACTATCTCCTTTAGATTCTAAAAGATCCCGGTGCCACATAGTAAAGGCATCTCAAGTACTAGAAAAGGCTTTTGTTACCTGGCAGCTGGCATCAAGGGAACTTAGAAAAAACAATGATCTAGCTGCTATTTCTCTCCCTTCCCCTACTCTTCTCTCTCTCCCACCCATTTCAGTTTTTTAGAAAATTATCAGGATATTTACTCTTAGTTTATAAGCTTCACATGAAATATGTATTAAGATCAAAGATATGGCTCTCTTGAAAGCAATCAATCACATCAGGGAACTGGGAGGAAATAAAGACATTATCTAATCTGAGTCATTTAGCAGATGAGGGAACTGAGTACAAGGTAGGGACAAGGAATTTGTTAGAGATCATAAGGTATTAAGGAGTAGATCTGGGATTCAAATTCATGGTCAGTGAGGCAGTACAGTAGACAGAGTGTTGGAAGTAAGGAAATCCTGAGTTCAAATCCAACCTCAGACATTTACTAGCTGTGTAACTGGGCAAATTCTTTATCCTGTGCCTCATTTGTCAACTGGGGATGATAACAGTATTGATTTCCTTGGGTTCGTTGAGGATGAGATGATATTTGTAAATCTCTATGTAAAATGCCACATAAATTCTAGCTATTATAAAATATTGACCTATTAGCAAGAGAAATGAGGCACTATTCCATGATTAAGGAATTTTGGTTTAGAAACAAGTGTTAGAGAGACACAATAAATCCTTAAAAATAAATCTGAATTACCCGGATTACTAGACTTGAGCTGTGGATAGCAAGAAAGGGAGACTTAGATGGCAGAAATGATTAAATCTAAAAAAGGGGGGAAAAACACAGAATCACAGAATTTAAAAGTTGGAAATGACCTGTTTTGCTAATGAGAGGAAGTCAGTAGTCAGCATAGACATGCTTGTCTTTTCCCTTTGCCTATTTTCATAAATAACCTTCCCAACAAGGTAACAGACCAGGAATCTTTTTTGGTCATTCTCGGCATGTGAAGAACCAAAGTCTGGAATTCCCTTTGAATTTCTCGTTATTCTCATCTTACATGGATGAATTCGCTGAGAACTCTTGTTTACAATTACCTTTGATTTTGCTGCCTATCACTGTTGGTTATGTCTCCTTATAAGAAACTAAGTAATTCTTCCACCCACTTTGGCATTTATATTTTCCCAGTATTTGCAAACAACCATCATACTGCTCCTTAATCACCATCTGATCAAGCTGTACAGTTGTTTCATCTTCCCTCTTAAATCAATCCCTTCAGCCGTTTAAATCATTTCCGTTCCTCTTTCTGGTCCTGCAGCCAATTTGTTCATTTCTGGGAAAACTGGCACCAAACTATTCCAGATGCAGCCTCACAGTTGTATTTACAGCTAATATTTATTGAGTGCTAACTGGGTGCTTGACCTTGGAGTAGGTAGTGGAGAGAAGGGCTGTAGTCTCTGTCAATTTATAGAACCACTGCTGTAGCATCTCTGCAGCACAAGAAGGCTCTGAAATACCCTTGCTGTATTGTGCTCCTGACATGTTTAGTCATTCGCCACTTCTCCATGGTGCAGTATCCACAAGAAGACATAAATCCATTAGCAGTAAGACCCATCGGCAAACCACCCTACTGGCAATAACTCTCTAGGTTAGAGTTTCTTGACGAGGAACCTATGACTTTGGTATTAAAAATATTTTGAGAACTATATTTCAACATAACTGATTTTCTTTCTAATTTTATGGATTTTATTTTACACATCTAAAAACATTATCCTAAGAAGGGGTCCATAGACCTTAATAAGCTGTCAAAAGGGACCAAAACAGGTTAAGGACCTTTATATGAGATGGCCACAAAAGTCTCTTCTAACACTAACATTCTAAGATTTATTGTTTTAGTTGCTCTCCACCCATGCAATTAATTAGGTAGTTAGGTGTCACAACAGGTAGTGTGCTGGAATTCAGGAAGTCTCATCTTCCTGAGTTCGAATCTAATATCAGACACTAGCTGTGTGACCTGGACAAGTACTTAACCCTATTTGCCTCAGTTTCCTCATGTGTAAAATGAGTTGGAGAAGCAAATGGCAAACCACTCTAGTATCTCTGCTAAGAGAAAACCAAATGGGGTCACAAAGAATCAGACATGACTGAAAAACAACTCAACAAGCCCATGGAATTATTACTCTTCTTTTGTATTCTCCATGCTTAATGTAGTGCCTGGAATGTAGTGCACCCTCCATAAATACTTAACATATTGACTGAAAAAAGTCAACTGGAGATAAGTCTAAACAGAGACCAGACGATTGGTACTGTGCCTTTGTTTTCATGGGTATAGAGAACTCCTGAGGAAAGACCCTCTACCAACATGGCTCAGTACTTTCTCCTGTTAGTTACAGTCAAGAGGGAGCCAGGTGGTTTAGTGGATAAACCTGGGCCCGGAGTCGGGAAGATGAGTTCAAATCCAGTCTTAGAAACTTACTAGCTACGTGACCCTGGGGCAAACCATTTAACCTGTTTGCCTTAATCCACCGAAGAAAATGGCAAAACCTTTTTTTGGAGGGCGTTATGGGAGTCTTAAGAGAGGAATAGTGCCTGTAGCGTGAGGGCTGCCAAGCCCTTTCCAGGGTTGCTCATCCACCTTTGGTGTCCACCTTCACCAACACTCACCTATGGCTCCAAGAAGCTATAGCATGCACATTAGCCACAGTCAGGTAAAACCATCTTGGCAGATGGAATCAACCAGCTTGAGGGTAACCGACAGGTCTGAAACCTGTTGGTAAGTTAGGGGGATATCTATGCCAAGCATGTAAAGAAGCCTGGCAGAATGGGTGATGAGAGCAGTTGGTTCCAATGGCCATGAAGGAGGCTGAAGGAGTCCCTGGACTTCTTAGAACTTGGTCAAGCATGGAAGACATCAACAAGGTCATCCATTGAATCCTGGGCCATCATTAGTCATTTGGACTTCTGTTTTGCCACTGGATTTCTATGACTGAGAGTGAGGCTGATTGCTTTGTGTAGCACTGCCTCACTTAAATCCAACTGATGCACAAGTAAAGGCATTAATCCATGATATCATTGGCTGATCCTCTTAGAAAAAAAAGGACAAACAATAGTCATAGAGTTGCCTACAGAGTACCAGAAAGGTTATGTGATTTGTAGCACTGCCTCACTTAAATCCAATTGATGCACAAGTAAAGGCATTAATCCATGATATCATTGGCTGATCCTCTTAGAAAAAAAAAGGACAAACAACAGTCATAGAATTGCCTACAGAGTACCAGAAAGGTTATGTGATTTGTTTGGATCTAACAGTCAACATAGATCAGAGCCAGAACTCAAAGTCAGGATGTCATGACCCTCCGGCCAGTTCTATATATCACTGTTACTTCTTTAACAGTTGAACCCTTTCTAACAACAACCAAACCATTTGTTGAAAATATCAACTCCTTTTTGCCAGCAAGCAGTTCACTCAAATTGCATATTCATTACTTAATTTGTTATTAAAAGGACACCTTGCCTAAATGAGAGGCTTGCAAAATATTTAGAAATTTTGTGAAATTGTAACATCCATTTTTATCAGTAAATTATTTTTTTAGGGGCGGAGCCAAGACAGTGGAGTAGAAGGACGCACATTTACAAGCTCCGAAACCAAAGCCCACAGAATTAATGTAAAAAGAGACCCCCATAACTTCTGGGTCAATACAAGGTGTGCAGAAACGGAGTGGAAGAGATTTCCATGCCAGAGAGCCCTGAAGAGCCGTCCCCGGGGTCTGTCGCGCCCCGGAAAGCAGAGCCCACCCCAGCGTGGCCTTGGCCGCAGCCCCAGAGAAGCTGACCCGAGCAGGCTTCAGAGACGGAAGCTCCAGCAGCCAGGAAAGTCCGTCCGCCCACAGAAGCTACAGGTCAGTGAGAAAGAAGGCCATGCTGGAGGAGGGGAGCGGAGTGTCTCCGTGACTCGGGCCCCCTCGGGAGGAAGCAGCGGTGGCAGAGACGGGGGCAGGAAGTGGCGGGGGCAGAGGTGTGGGTGGCGGCTGAGGAGGCAAGGCCCAGGACTCAGGAATCCCCCAGCAGCAGGCAGGATCTTCATTACTGAAGGCCTCTGCATAAAGCCTCTGAGGGAACTGAGCCTAGGAGGCGGGCCCCTCACCCCGCCCCCACCCGCTCTGTTCCTGAAAGTCTCTGCATAAAGCCCCTGAGGGGGCTGAGCCTGGGAGGCAGCCCTGCCCCCACCACAACGCCAGAACTAAAGCTTGCCGCAGAAAGCCCATTTGAATCTCAGAGGGCAAGCACTAGCTGGGCGGATCGAGGCTGGGGTGGAAAGGAATCTCAGAAGTCAAGTAACTGGCTGGGAAAATGCCTAGAAAAGGGAAGAAAAATAAGACTACAGAGAGTTTTTTCCAACAAATGCAAATGATCCCGACCTTCGGATCTGATGAAGATGAGGACGTATTCTTGCCATCAGGGAAAGACGTGGAGGGCGGGGCCTCAGTACCCCAGACACCCCAGGGGGGCGGCGGGTGGGCTCAGGCCTTGGAAGAGCTCAAAAAGGATTTTGAAAAGCAAGTTAGACAGGTGGAGGAAAAACTGGGAAGAGAAATTAAAAAGATGCAAGAAAAGTATGAAAAACGGGTCAATACCTTGGTAAAGGAGACCCAAAAAAATGCTGAGGAAATTAACACCCTGAAAAATAGGCTCACTCAATTGGCAACAGAGGCTCAAAAAGCCAATGAGGAGAAGAATGCTTTCAAAAGCAGAATTAGCCAAATGGAAAAAGAGGCTCAAAAGCTCACTGAATTTAATAGTTCTCTCAAAATTAGAATGGAACAGATGGAGTCTAATGACTTTACGAGAAACCAAGAAATCACCAAACAAAACCAAAAGAATGAAAAAATGGAAGAGAATGTGAAATATCTCATGGGAAAAACAACTGACCTGGAAAATAGATCCAGGAGAGACAATTTAAAAATTATGGGACTACCTGAAAGCCATGATCAAAAGGAGCCTAGATATCATCTTCCATGAAATTATCAAGGAAAACTGCCCTGACATTCTACAACCAGAGGGCAAAATAAGTATTGAAAGAATCCATCGATCCCCACCTGAAAGAGATCCAAAAAGAGAAACTCCTAGGAACATTGTGGCCAAATTCCAGAACTCCCAGCTCAAGGAAAAAATATTGCAAGCAGCTAGAAAGAAACAATTCCAGTACTGTGGAAATACAATCAGGATAACTCACAATCTAGCAGCTTCTACATTAAGGGATCGAAGGGCGGGGAATAGGATATTCCAGAAGGCAAAGGAACTAGGACTCAAACCAAGAATCACCTACCCAGCTAAACTGAGTATAATACTTCAAGGGAAAATATGGTCTTTCAATGAAACAGAGGACTTTCAATCATTCTTGTTGAAAAGACCAGAGCTGAAAAGAAAATTTGACTTTCAAACACAAGAATGAGAAGAAGCATGAAAAAGGAAACAGCAAAGAGAAGTCTTAAGGGACTTACCAGAAGTGAACTGTTTATATTCATACAGGGAAAGACAATATTTGTAACTCTTAAAACTTTTCAGTATCTGGGTAGTTGGTGGGACCACACACACACATGTACACACATGCACACACATACAGAGACAGAGAGCACAGATTGAACTGAATAGGATGGGACCATACCTTAAAAGAAATTAAGGTAGATGGTGAGAGAGAAATGTAGGGGGAGGAAAGAGAGGGAAAGGGAAGGGGGTAACTATATGTCATTTAATAGGCAAGTAGGAGATTTTTTTAGTGAAGGGAAAAAGAGGAGAGCTGAGAAAAAAAAAAAAAACAAGAAGTTTACCCTCATCACATTTGACTAAACGAAGGAGTGAAATGCACACTCATTTTGGTATGAAAACCTATCTTACAGTATAAGAAAGTGGGGGAGGAGATATTGCAAGGGGGGGGATGATGGAAGGGAGGGCAAAGGGAGGAGGGAGCAATTTGAAGTCAACACTTGGGGAGGGACAGGATCAAAAAACAGAAAAGAAACAATGAGGGGCAGGTTAGGAGGGATGGTAATTCAGTTAGTCTTACACAACACGACTATCAGGGAGGTCATTTGCAAAACTACACAGAAATGGCCTATATTGAATTGCCTGCCGTCCCAAAGGGAATGGGTGGGGAGGGAGGGATGGGGAGAATTTGGAACTCAAAGTTTTAGGAACAACTGTTTAGTATTGCTGTTGCTACTAGGGAAGACATAGAGTTAATGAGGAATAGAAAGTCATCTGGCCCTACAGGAGAAAAGAGAAGATGGAGACAAGAGAAGGGAGGGATGACAGAAGAGAGGGCAGATTGGAGATAGGGAAAAGTAGATTGCTTGGGGTATTGGGGTGGGGGGAGGGGAGAAAAGGGGAGAAAATTTGGAACCCCAAAATTTGTGAAAATGAATGTAAAAAGTTAAATAAATAAATTTAAAAAATTATTTTTTTAAAAAAAATACTTATTTTTCATTAAAGCTTATACTTTTGAAGCTCAGTTTCGGTTCATTTGCAATTGAAAATTATTTTACCAGTTGTAGGGGTGACAAGAACCATTTTGACTAACATTATTTTCTTCAAGCTCATCAGCAGTACTGAGGTACTTGTTGAAAAAAGGAACAACATTGTCTAGCATTAGAGTAGAAAACCGTTATGGAAAGTGGGGGATGGTGTTGATGAAATGTTCCCTGAAATAGGTCACCATTGCCCTCTGAAAAGGTGAACTTTCTTTCCTCCCTAGTCTCTCTTGCTCAAAAATCCATCATTTTCTCATTGTACCTGATGGCTGCATCAAGTTGTTGCTGCACTCCCAGTTCAATACCCACATTTTAAAAGAAGACACAGAGGCACAGGCGTCTTGGTCAATATGGTTACCATCTCACAGTTAGAGATTAGATTTTTCTGACTTCCAGTGACCCTTTGCATGTCACCATGTTACCTTTCCAACATGTCCCCATCAAGAACAGCCTCTTCTATTAGTTCTTCTGAAGGGTAGGGCTGTATTTTGCTTTTCATAAAACAGTGGTTCTCAAAATGTGGTAGACACTTTCAGGGCATCCTCAGGGCCAAATCTATTTTCATAATAATACTAGAATGTTTTCATTTTTAATCCACATTAACCAAAGCTTGTAGGAGGGTCCTCAATAATTAAGAAGGTAAAAGGGGCCCCGAAAACAAAGTTTGACAACTGCTGCTGCTGTAGAAGACTGGAAAAATTAGTCTTGAAATACTGATGTTCAACCAAAGATTAAGCAAGGCAAGAGAATTGAGGAGTACCAATTTTTAAACATTTTTATTACACAGTAAAGGATACAACAATACCTGAATCATACTTTAAAGATTCACAGGTTGACAGACCATACATTACAGTCCAACTAAGGAAAAAAGGATAAACAAGAAACCACAGTTCAGACATAGTAGACTTAAAAAGCTCAAAGAGTATGCTGACAAAAGCATGATGCCCAGGCCCTGCCCCCCCAGTGTCAGTCTACCATTAACTTGTGGTACATGTCTGAATTAAGTATTGCACAACAACTTTTTTTTTCACAATAATGTCGCAGAACCCAAAATAATAATAATAAAAAAATTACTTCAAATCTGCATTTCAACAGTCTCCAATTTTTTTTTCTGTCCCTTGAGGAATTTGGACAACATGGAGTCACTTTCTTTCCCTAAGTATTTCCAGACGTAGGCATGCTTTGCATAAGTAAACCAGCCTTGTAATTTTTAAATCCCCAAGACATGCACCTACACAAAAAAATTTTTAAAAAATTAAAAAAAGACAGGTGGCCCTGTCACACACAGTCTCATGACAGAGAAAGAGAGAAAGAGAGAAGAGTAAGAGACAGAGTAAGAGATAGAGGACGCCCTATTCCTATCAGCGACCACCATTCAGTTATATCCAATGAAGTTAACTTTTTTTAAATGTGTTATACCTACAAATTATACTCTCACAAAGCCTGTATATAAGTGACAAGCAAAAAAAGGAAAGTAACAAAAGTTTTTTTTTTCTTCTTTCTCTTCTTTAGGTTTATGAGGTCTGCATTGTTACCAAGAAGTGATATGGTTTGCAGCTGTATGAGCTTAACTTTTGGTATCCTGGTTCTTTTGTGCCCATTTGGTTTGACTAGACCAGTTTTTGTTCGCTACTGGTGCAAATATACATGCTGTCAGAGGTAGAGTGAAAGTTTTTGCCACTGAGGAGACTGTAGCAAAACAGGAGGAGAGGAGGACAAGGAAGAGGGGGGAAGGAGAAGGAGTTGGAGATAGAGCTCAGAGTTAGGGATTTTTTGTATTTGTTTTCACTCAGGGTGCCCTGAATTTAAAGTAATAGACATACTGTACTAATCCTTATTTTACACACTAGTGTTAAGAATAACAGTGCTGTTTCACATATATCACAGCTTCTAGAGATATAGACGTATGGGTATGACATACCTCATTTTATTTTATTTTTTTGGGATTATCTAAACCCTTCGTAGCCTAAAACATAGAATAGTTCTATAAGAAAGGACTGTCCAGTGTCACAAGCAGACTAGAAACCAGAGTGAGGTCAAATGAGTCTTGGGAGCACCATGATAAAAATATAACCCATTCACAGCCTGGTTATGTGCTTTCCTTTCCCTTTAAGCAGGTGGGCTGGCAGATGGACTTCCAACATGGAGATGTATTTATTTGCTCATCTTTCTGAGTTAACAGGTGTTTTTAAAAAATGGAAACCAACTTCGAAATAATACAGGGATGAATGCTTATGTTTTCAGATTTAATCAACTAAATCCAAATCAAGATTCAGATCTCTTCTCTGCAGGTATTTAACAAGCCCTTTAAAAGAGTATCTAAATGCTGTATGAAAATTTTGGAGGATAATGGATAATTCACAAATATTTAAATAAATGCCTGGTATGTTTATGCATGTGTGTGTCTGTGTGTGTGTGTGTAATACTTTGTTCCCAGCCTTGAAAACTTTGGTTGCCTACACAGCCTACAAAATTGCTGACTTTCAATAAAGCACACAACCATGTCCTGGGCTATTATTTTCGAAACTAACAAGTAGTTCTGGTCTGGACCCTGGACAACGAAGGGTTAATGGATTCACACTATACCTTGCTGAACATGTTTAACCTGCTGATCATTTGGAAAGTAGTTACTGGTGCTTTTCAAAATTCCGATTTTGGTCCATCAGATCAGTCTTTGGCTGACTTCCCTTTTTGTAATAATACTGTATAACCTGGCATTCAGCAGTGTTAAAGCTGTCAATCTACACCTCAGCATTTGGAGCTCTAATTATTTTTTTTTGAAAAATCAGAAATACTTAAAACGACCTTACAGCGATATGCATGCACTTTTTTTTTAAAGTAGGATATCTTGTTATTTTATAAAAAATGTCCCTAATAGTGAATTTTGAAAAAAAAAAGAAAAAGAAAAAAATCCACCACTACTCTATGCTATAGCTAAACTTGGCAAAATGGCTCTAGCATATTTAAAATGTTTGCTCAAAAAAAAGCATGCCTAGGGAGTCATTGTGACAGTGCAAAATACATTTATGTACATCCCTCTTACAAAAACACCAATGTTAGCATTCCATGAAGCATGCTCGTTTTTAGGAGAAAAAAAAAGTCCTATAACAGAGTGAAATAGCAGCTCCCAAAGATAGCTTTTTTTTTCTTTTCTTTTCTTGAGGACAACCAAAAAAGGTCTTTTTTTTTATTTTTAAACTACTAGAGAAATATCACTAATACATACAGATATAAAAGCAGCATAGAAAGATACAGGTTTCTCACCAACTAGGAATAAAGAGACTAAATGTGGGCGTATGGTTAAACTACAATGCATCTTCACATTTGTCCAACACATTTACAAGAAAAACACCACTGGGAAACCTCACAGGACAGAAGTGTTTTAACACCAAGAGAACTACTATTTTTTAATTAAAAATCCAAACAGGGTGGGGTTGAAAAAATTTGGAAGGGGGCTGGAGCTGAAGCCACCATTTTTTTTTAAAAATTATTTTCTTTTTCCCGATATAAAATGAATGAGCTGGAATAGACCCGATTGTCTTACTCTGTGGAACCTTGCAAAAGTGAAGAAATGATGAAGGGTTATCTGGGGCAGCTGGCCGATGTCAAAGCTGCCAGAATGCTAATTACTGCAGGCTGTGTCCCTTATTTATGGATATAGATATAGACATAGATATTTTTTTTATTTAAAAAGGAGCCTTTTGTGTTATGGCATTTTTTTTCCTTTGCTGCTGTATTCATACATCCCACTTCAAATCATCTTTCATTTTTCATTCTGTTGACCTGGATATTATTATTTCTTTTCAGAAACAGAAAAAATGAACATCTGTGTCTCCTTCCAATCTGCTGCACATCTGCGCGTTTTGTAGCGGGTCTTCAAAGTTCAGTCAGTAACCCACGGACGCCATTCATCTTCTTGTTAAATGTCTACTGCTGTATCCAATGCTCGTGCCCTTGAGGGGTTTTTTCTCTCTCTCTTTTTTTTTCCCATTATTGTTATAAAGAACATTGTGACTTTTTTAATATTAGCATTTTTGCTTTCAACAGCAATTAGCAATCTCTTGGTTTGCTGTTTGGTAAAGCATCTGTTAATGAGGTCATCTAGTTTAAAATCCCAGCTACTGGAAAATAACAGGGAGGAGGTCAAATCTATCATTTTTGTGTTATATTCTCTGTTCTCTTTTCAGTTCTCTAAAGAAAAGATATCTTTGTAATCCACAATAAGTCATTATGACCCGTTACTGGCCTTCTGTGTTTTTTTTTTGTTTGTTTTTTGTGTTAGTTTTTACGACTGCCTCAAGATACAGTAAGTTCTCTTTTGCTGAAGTATTTTAAAAAACAAAACAACTTTGAGTATCTGAGGATGAAATATTGGTTTCATGTTTGTTTTGTTGGTTTTCCTCTAACAGTTCTGAGTTCATTTTTAACGAGGAGTTGTGTCTATGGTGGATGGGGTGCCAGGGGTAGTTGACCTAGGAGTGGCTGCTGGTGGTGTGTCAATAGGGCTCCCTGCCCCACTGTTGGGAGTCACAGAAGAACTGACTGCTGGTGTCTCTCCCTGCTGTTGGGCTTGGAGGGTCTGTCCACAGATGTGATGGTGCTTCTCCCAGTCTTTGTGCTGGCAAAATGAGCCACAGTATCTTGCTGTGTTGCAACCACTACAGGTTTCACTTGCTTTACGGCCACAATTCCAGCAACTCTGAAACAGACAAGAGGGGGAAGAAATTTGAAAATCCACATAAACACAGTCATATTTCTATTCCTAACTAAATATTCCATGTCATAGCTTTTTTAGAAAATTCTCAAGCACAACAAAAGATGTGAAAATACCTTGACACTACCCTTACCCTACCTCTCAAATATTATTTACTGGGGTCAACTCAACTTTCTATCAATAACCATTTTGATATCTATCTAGTAAGTCTTTGTGAACTTCTTTCAGTTTTTAATGACCAAATCCTCCTCCTAGGCCAACTTCTTGGTGCATGCACTGAGATATCTTTTCCACTCATCCCAAACTCTTTCCTCTCAATGTTTCTCTTGTAGTGTTTGCCATATTATCAACACTAGCCCTTGTGGAGAATAAACTTATTTTCTCAAGACTTTCATACAAATCAACTAGGACCTGAAATAACCACAGCCTATATTAAAATGTAATCATGCAACATGAGATATTTCCCATTTTACTTAAATTTGCTTTAAAGAAAATCTTTGAGACAAGCCATGAAATGGCTTCATGCTTAGTTATCCATGCTGTAAATTAGATATTCAATGCACCTTCCCATCATACCTTCCCACCATACTATCAAGGTTTTACAACCACCCAGAATAGATTTAAATGCTTTTGAGAAACCTAGAAGACTAGGAACCGAAAGGATCGTTTGTGAAGTCTTTGACAATTTCAGGGGGAAAAAACCCAACACGATGAATGGATCCACAAAGGAACTCAGTCACAAATGTTCCCTAAGAGATTTCATTTGGCTAATCCTGTCAATCTGTGTGTCAGGCACAATACTGATGACAGGTAGGGCCTCAGGCAGCCTGTTGCTATGTCATGGCGAAAACAAGGAATATCATACAAGGCAAAGAGAAAGACGCTCCACTCACTTTTCTGTTTATTTTATGTTGTATGGCTGTGGCAGTAAAAGACTGTTCAAAGAGTCACTAAGAGCCTCTTAATCTGAGACACTGACATTCTGTTGCAGTTTGTCATCACCCTCATGACATTTTGTCAGTCAATAAATGTCAAAGGGATGGCTGAACATCAGTGGCTTCTAGCCTCCGTGATGTTGTGAATACAATATATAGAACACAATTTTTATTCCCCTTTCAATTTGGACCCACCACCTACGCCAAGTCCCATGTTAGAGAAAACAGAACACAGAGAGATGAATAAGATCAAGATGTCTGGCCCTCATGGGGCTTAAGCCTCAACTATGAGGTAAGAGAAATACTTATAAAGACTAGAGAAAGGGGCATACAAAAGAAACACAAATTCTAGGGCTGGTTGTATGAAAGATATTCCTATTAAGTTGGGTGTAGGAAAGATTCTATTAGGTTGAAAAGGGAGGGCAATCAAGGAAAGTCTTTGTCAAACAAGGTCATAATGGATGGGTAGGACTCTGGTAGTGGAAATGGGAGGAGGTAGAAGGGGGGCAGGAGGAGGATCACATTCTAGGCAGAGAGAAAGCATAAGCAAAATAAAGAGGAAAGAAACCCTATTCCAAAATACTCTTAGAAATATTTTGAGAAGCAGAACAGTTTGACTGATCTTAGGGCACATATAGGAGAACATGAAAGACAGTTAAATCCATGAAATAGACCCCCTCCCCCATTTTATCATGCAGATAATAGAGAACAATTGAAGGTTTTTTGAGTAGGAGTATAATCTGACCAAAACTTCATTGAAGAAGGAACTCAGGCTGCAGTAGTGAAGAATTAATTTTTAATCTTTTCTGGGGTTAGGAGCTGCTGTGGCAGTGTGGTGAAGTCTCTAGGTCCCTTCTCAGAATAATGTTTTTAAATGTATAAAGTTAAATAAAATACATAGGATTACAAAGGAAATTAATTCTACTGAAATAGTTATCAAAATACTTAAAAAAAAATCATAGACCTCAGGCTAATAATATCTGCTCTAGAATAATTCAAAATTCATTTAAAAAATAGAAAATTTGACAAATGAGAATAGCTCATAATTCATGTAGAGTTATTGATGGGTGGTGGGAAAACTCACCATGTCTGAGGGTGCCAGGTCCCCCACTCCCCCATCTCTTCCCCTGGGCTGTCCCAGAAACCAAGTGTTACAATGGAGCAACAGGAAGACCCTGCCCTTTATCCCCTTTCCTGCCTGGGGCTGCCAAGAATCCATCTGGGTTTTTTGACTGCTCACAGGGCAGGAATGAGATGGGAGCCAACAACTCTATTCCTTCTGGCAAGATTGGAAGACCACCAGGCCTTACCATCTGTCTTTCCTCTACACCCCGCAGACCCCCAGAACTATCATCTGACCTACTGACCCTAATCTAAGTACCCCTGGGCCTTGCCATCTGCCCTTAAGACTTCTCAGTTTTTCTTTCCTCCCTGAAGCAAATTTTTTTTTTAAATGTATTGCCTCCCCCAATTCAAGTGTGAGACCCTTGAGAACCAGAAGTTTCTTTTCCTATCTGTTACCCCAGTGCTTAGCATAGAACTTTGCATAGATAGCAAACATTTAACCAATGGTTTTTTCTTTCATTCATTGATTCATCCAAAACAGCTACAAGCAAGTCTTGTTGTCAATCTCACATAAAGAAAAAATAGGACTAAAATTAATAATCATGACTGGCACAAACTGCAGTTTTTATTCAAATTCCATGAAACTAATCTTTAAAAAAAAATACAATCTCCAAGGAGACACATTTGATGAGCAGCTTTACTAATGGCAAGTTAAAAGTCCCATCTTCCTTAAAATTAATTGAATCATGTTGCATTGATAATGAACACAGAGATGTGTGGCTTTCTGCCTTCTCAAATTTCCTTCCCTCCCCACCTCCATACAACTCATGACACCCAGCCCTGAGGATGAAGTTTGCTTCCTAGAGGTTTAAGACTTTAGAATAATGCCAGCTGATTCTGGAACAAATCCAGCAAATAAGTAAGATTCCTAAACAACAGAAAATCCCAATTACAGGACAGAGACCTAAATCCAAACCAGTATTTTAAGGAAATTAAATATTTAATCTGAGTCAAGTGGCTTCTTTAGGAAATATCCTGGTGTTAGCTCGATCCTTTCTTGGCAGAAGCACATTTTGGCAGATACAAGGGTGGTGACTGCCCAACACTCAATAGCTCCTTCAGATTGAAGTCAGATGTACACAGCATTCTCAATTTAAACTGATTAAACACACAGACTAAACCAGGTAATTACAAATGCATGTGTTGGCAATTGGGCGAGGGAGGAGACAGAATGGGGACTTGCTTATTTTTTAAAGTGTTTTTAAAGATGGGAACAATTTTACAAAAAAAAAAAAAGTGGAATTACGCCAAATACAGAAACAGATGTTTAGGAGTAGTTAAACTGTTGGGAATTCAGACTTCTTGTCTGGCATCACCTGGTTTTGATTCTGGATTCATGGGCTCAGGTTAGTTATATCTGGATAGAATACTATCAAGTTTATAGAAAACATTAATTTACCACCACTGAGACCGAAGTAGTCCAACATCTTTTTTTTATTCCCTTAATTTCACCTTTATGGAAGGTAAAACAAAGGCTGGGCAATTTTTTTTGATGTGACGAAAACTACATTTTTAATAACCTCTGACAGAAAAGTGAAAAAAATTGATAATTAATTTATCAATGTGTTAAAAAGAATCTTCACTATGGACACCCAAAACTGTCATTCAACTTTTAAATGCTTCTTCAAAAAACTGAAATGTTAAAAAGGAAGAAAAAAAATGCATCCTTCTTGGACTCAAATTAATGCACCCATGCTCAAAGCAGTGTGAGTACTCTCCCCTGTGATGCAATTATTGTCCATTTCTTTCTGTAAATCCTCCAAAGAGAGGCCACCTAATACGGTACATGAGAGGTGTGTTAAAACTGTCTAGCTATCAGTGTTCAATGTCTCTACATAATCAGGCAATGTTCTTTTCCAATCCTTACTATCATGATGATATCGTCTCCTGACATGTCTTGTACATATGCTCTCATTAGAAATATGACGCAGCCTTACAATGCCAAGTTTTTGCACTACTATTTGAGGTCACCTACAGTTTTGATTCTTCTGTGATCTGCTGTTTTGTGATTCGTAACCATATGGTACTACTGGGAGAATATTAGGTAGTATGAAAGAGATGGGCTTTTCAAAGGAGTTCAGCTTGAGATCACTGTAATATGTCCTGCATAACTTCTCAATTATAACCCCGCCCCTCCTTGACCTATTTATTCAATTCTGGGCCCAGTTCTTTCTGTAATACCTGTTCAAGGTGTGCATACTAATTGACTAATACAACACTGCTGCCCATATATTGAACATTATTTCCTGGGCAACACACATTTTTCATAAACACTTTTTTTTCATGTGGATGAGACACCAGTCTCTTTTGATTGCCTGTGCATTTAACTAAGAAAGTCTTTGTATTATAATAGGTGAAGTTTCAGTTAGCACAATATGAGCCACAAAAGGAAATCAGGAACATCTGCAGTATCTAAGTATTGAGAAGAACATCCTACCCTTTGGAGTAGAAAATATTATATTGGATTCAAATAGTTAATTCAGTGCTAGGTAAATCTGGCTGATTGACTGTGCCCTTCAAGAATGGAGATCTGCAAACCATTTCCCAATCAGAGTGGAGTCACCACCAGTCATCCTGATGTGTATCTGACCACTGAACCCAGATGGTTCTGGAGGAGAAAGTGAGGCTGGTGGTGACTTTTCTCTGCCCTCCCTCACTGAAATCCAATTCACTTGCACATCCTGGTTATCACCTGCATGACATCATGGTCCTTTTCAAGAAAGAAGGACAAACAACCACCCAGTGAGTAGTAGAAGCTGCCCCACAGGGGACCCAACTGAAACTGGCCAGTTGGGCAATGCAACTTGTTTTTTTTCCTCCCTCCCTCCCCTTCCTTTCTTCTGGAATCAGTCCCTCCCTCCCATCCTCTTTTTCTTCACAAGATATATTGGTTTTTACTGGCTAAATTTCTTTTTTAAGGGCCATGCTTTAAACCCAGATCACTCTGGATCTCACTGACTGGGCAACAAAAGGTCACAGGCAAAACAACACTTGGTCATGGTTTGGTCCCACTGACTGAGAACGAATGTAAATAGGAATTGTTTCTGTTTTGTCCAGAAACCCTAAGGGTCTTCCCCTCCTAGTTTGATTTTTTTTTCTGGACTAGGTTAAAGAAGAGGTCATTCTTTGCCTCATTTTTTTTTAACCTAGGCTTAATCATTGAATGGACTCTGCCTCAGTCAAACTGGGACCTGCTAAAGACCTTAGCTTTAGAAGGCCAAGGTCCTCCACCCCAACTGGGGCCATCTCCAGTTGTCATGATGAGTATCTGGCCACTGGATACTGATGCTGTGGAGGAGAAAGTGAGGCTGGTGATTCTGCACAGCCCTCTCTCACTTATCACATCCACAATGTCATGAAACTCTTCAAGAACGAAGGACAAACAACCAAGTAATCACTAACTTGGATGCAGGGAAATACAAAGACCACTAACTGTTTTAATGAAGACCAAACTGAAGAAGGCTATCTAGCTATAAAGCACCTACAAATCCTATTAGTTCCTAAGAACTTTGCTGTTTACAGAAGTGACAACTACAAAAATGGTGTAACATCAGTGAACATGGTTAAAATACAAATATAAAGACTATAGCAATATATAGCCAAAAAATTATTCACTAGCAACAATTCCACCATAAGTAGGAATTATGCCAGTGATGGATGGATAGTTTAACATTAGGAAATAATTAACATAATTAATCATATTAAAAGCAAAAAAAAAAAGTCACAAAGCTTTAACAAAAATCTAACACTCAAAAAAAAAAAATTTAACACTCACTTAATGATAAAAACCCTACAAAGTTTAGACAAAGCAAAGATGACTCCTTTCCCCTACTGTTATGATGTAATTCTAGAAACACTAATGTTAGAAAGAAAGAAAAAGATATTTAACCAATAGGAATAGAATGCAGACAACTCTGGACGTACAGCAAAGAAAGTTACTGAGACAAAGAAAAGCTTAAGGAAATGAGCACAATACAAAATAAAATCACAGAAATGACAGCAATGACAAAATTCAGACAGAAATATTGGAAAGGGAAATCTCAATCAAAGACACTACAAAATGGATAAAACATAAGTCAATATGCCTTCTACAAATATGATTATAAACCAAGCTTTATACAAACACCATGATTTAAGAAAATGATGAATGGTTTAGATTATGTGGAGTGATCATCATGGTTCAAGGTTGAGCTACAACAATAAAATAAAAACAAAAACAAATTAATTTGCAATTTTAGTATTATACTAATCAAACTATGAAGTGGTTATATAGAATTAGACAAAATAACATTCATTAAGAAGAATGAAAGGTTTAATTAATCACTCACTGGGAATAAAGAAGGGGGGAGGTAAAAGTGATAAAGGAAAAGTATTTCTAAACATCAGCTTATATTACCAAAGTGGTAATCATCAAAGCAATTGTAACTGATTAAAAAAAATTAAAATAACTGAACTTAATGTCCTAGTGTTCAATAAACCTAGGAACCCAAATTACATTCTATACCTGGCAAGAACTGCTAGGAAAACAACAAAGTAACATTAAAAAAAACAAAAAAAACTAGGTTTTGACAATCTTTATACTATACACCACAATAGTTCAAAATGGACACATGACCTAAATATTAATGGTTACCACCATCCCTCAAAAAGATGGGGAGAAAAAAAAAGAATTGGATCAAATCTTTTTGTCATAGCCTAGGGGAAGTTTCTTTACCAGACAAAATCTATCATCAGAAAAGAAACTGACTATATGAAATTAAAAAGCTTTTAAATAAACCGATCAATACAAGTACAATAAAAATGGGGGAAAAAACTATATAAGGGAACTGAACACAAATATAAAAGAGCAACCATCCAAAGATGTGAACAGTTCTCAAAAGAAGTTCACATTGTTAGCAACTATATGAAGGATTATTCCAAATCACTAATAATTGAGAAAAATGCAAATGAAAATACATCTGAGATTTTAATCTAATACCTAGCAAATTTGAAAAAATAACAAATAGACCATATTAAGTGGGAAAACACAGAGAAACTAAATAGATCTTGAGTGGAGCTGTGAATTTTTTCAACCCCTCTGGAAATCAATTTGGCATTATGCTGAGAAAACAACTAAAATGTCATTTGGTTCAGAAATCCCACTGCTTCCATGTATCCTAAAGGGGTCAGAGATTAAAAAGTTTCCATGTACACTGAAATATGCCTAGCAGCATATTTTACTCTAGCAAATAATTGGAAACAAAGTAAATGCTCATTCATAGGAAATAAGCAAATGAATATAATTACTATTGCCATTCAAGAAATCATCAATATAATGAATTCAGGAAACATGAGAAAACCTACATCAACTAATGCAGTGAAGCAAACTAAATTAAGGTAACAATATGCACATACTCATGTAAATGTAATTATAATGACTGTTTGGCCCCAAACAAGAGAGGAGAATGTAGACCTAACCATCTAAGTCTTCCTCTCAGCCTACCAAGGAACCATGTGACCAACAGTAATAATCCTAATTGACATTTATATGGAGCTTTAAAGTTTGCAAAGCGCTTGATATTTTCTCATCTGAGATCTATTGCAGCTCTGTGACATATATACTAAAGGAATTAGTCCTACTTAAAAAAAAAAAAAAGGAATATGAGGCTTGGAGAATTATGTGACCTACCCAGAATCATAGAGGAATTATTAGAGGCAGAATTTAAAACCATGCCTTCCTGACTCCAAAACCGTTCATTACTCCATCACCTATGTCAAATGGCTTCTCTGAAATAGATCAACATTGTGAATAGACAGAGAACAAATTTTATTCAGCCCATTTCTTTTCCATTGGTCAAAGGCATCCATTCCTCCAATGTTTCGTTTAGTTGCCTCTTGGAGTCATGGAGGATATGTGTAAAATGGGCCCAAGTCACAAAATAAATTGGAGTGAGCTGGGCTATGAATCAAAGGGACAACAGCAAAGCCCAGGTCTCCTAGCATCTACTTGAATGAGCTAAATACATAAGACTCCTGTACTTCTTGTGAGATTTGAAGTGATGGCTTGAGTCTTTTTGTACTAAGGCATCATTCAGACTCATGGATTGAGGGTTTGAAGGGACCTTAGAAGTTATTACCCTAGTTCTCACGTTTTAAAAAGGAAGAAACAGGCATAAGTAGTCATTGACAGTAAGTGTTTGAACCCAGTTTCCCTAATACCAAATCAGTATAGTACATCTAGAGTATATATTTTTTCTTAATATCTTTTCTTCATATTGGCAACTCTCGCTTTCATTGTTCCTAACAGAAGGTCATCATAAGTGCAATTTCAATGGCTCATGAGACTGAAAGTAAGAGGGACAATAAGTTTAGGTGTAATAAATAGCTACCTATATATTGTGGTCAGGTCACTGTCTCCTGAGACACTTTTGGGACCCCCTGGTTAAACTACTACAATGTTCTTGTTTCCCTCGTATTTTTTTCCTCCCCAAGTCATGATTTAGCTGAGGGCTCCTGAACTTGGGCTAAGGCTTCAAAAGCTTCTTTGACAAAACTCCCCTTCTAGTATCCACAGCTTCTGGTTATCTTGTACCAATGTATCAAGACTATGATTTTTAACATGCCAGCACATCTAACCTATAAAAGAAGAAAGCATGCAGGTGTGTCACAGAAATCCAATTTTAGAATGCTGATGACATTTTAGGGAAATGTAAGCGGTAACAATAATACATTCATCCATCTTAGTTGAAAATGTGTATTCCCAAAGAAAACTCCAGGTAGAATGAACTGTATCTGCTACTATCAATAAAATAAAAATAAAAAAACAAAAACAAAAAAAAGACTTCCATTAAAGCACTTACTATGTGCCAGGCACAATGCTAGGTAAGCATTCCTATTATGCAAACATAAATAATGATCCTTATTCCCATGCAGTTTCCCCTCTTAAGAAAAGACCCCTAAAATAATAATGGCTCACATTTACATGGGGCTTTAAGTTTCATCAAACAACTCAATATCAGTATCTTTTTAGGAACTGATTGTTCTGTATTTCAATCAAATATGAGTATACACACTAATCACCCATAGGACAAAAACAGGATCAAGGAATTGCAGAATTGGGTGGACTCTGCCAAATATACAGCAACATATTTTTTTCAATGAACAGGTCCCTATATCCTGAGCCAAGGTTCTATTATAGGCTGATAAGGTAAAATAGCAAAATGTCATTTATGAGAGATACCACAAGTCATCTTGTCCAACTTCAAACATGATTTAGAGACTCTGACTAAAACATTTCTAAAAACCAGCCATTTAATGTTTGTCTGAATACCTACAATGCCAAGAAAAACATAAGAAAGGAAATTATCTTTTTCTAGCTTCTATATTTTAAGGACATTGATAGAGTCTCCAAAGCCACTAAGTCCTTCCTAAAATTCAAACTAGCCCTTATGTAGCCTAAGTTATGTACTCAACATATACACAAAAAGCTATAAGGTTAATTCAAATAGTTATTAGGTACCTATTGTATGCAGAGCACCATTCTCTCTCTCTCTCTCTCTCTCCCCCCACCCCTCATTGGTACATTTATGAATGAGAATGAGTACAAAACATGGCAGACTGAGTAGATTGTAAGTTTTATGATAGCAAAGTTCATTTATTAATCCAACCTTTTCACAATTAAAAATTATTTCCTATTACCAAAAATCTGTGTTTTCCTTCCACATTAAAAAAAAGGAAGAAAAACAAAACGCTTATCACACTTACACATAGTCAAGTAAAACAACTGTTCTTCAGTCATTCAGTACTGTCCAACTCTTTACAACCCCATGGACCATGCTATCCATGAGATTTTCTTGGTAAAGACACTGGAGTGGTTTACCATTTCCTTCTCCATTTTCCCCCCACTACCCATGTCCAAACAATACATATCTCAGTTTATACCCTGAGTACATCATCAGTCCAGAAGTAGGTGGCATGTTTCATCATAGATCTTCTGAAGCATAGCTGGTCATTACATAGACAAGATTGAAGTGTTTCAAAGTTCTTTGTCTTAATAATGCTGTTGTTATGTAGATTGTTACATTGGTTCTATTTTACCCTGTATTTGTTCACATAAATCTTCTCATTAAAAAAACAAAACAACTATCTTTTTTATCAGAGCATAATAGAATTCCATTGCATTTATATTTCATATTTCGATTCTTATCAAGTTTCTGCCTGAAGTCTTTCCTGACTCTATCTTCTACACAGCTGCCAAAGAGCCCCTAAGCATACATCTGACCATGTCACTCCTCTACTCAAACTTCAGTGGCTCCTCATAAGCTTCCTGGGTAAAACAGAAATTGTATTTAGTGTTTAAAGTTCATCAGTACCTAGAGCCAACCTATCTTTCCAGTCTCATAATACATTACTTCCCCACATGTATTTTGCAATCCAACCAAAATGTCCTCCCCTCTCCTCACTTCCTCACACATAACACTACACCTCCCATTTCCATGTCCTCGGAACATGGTGTCCCATGCCTGGAATATACTCTCAACCCTCAGTTCCAAGTTAAAAAAATCCCTCCATTTACAGCTCATACACTACCTTCTGTTACTAATTCCCACAACTGCTAGTGCCCTCTTCCCAAACTACCTTGCACTTATTTGCATTTGATAATTACATGTATTTTTTCTTTTGAAATGCATTGTTCTTGCAAGTAGGAATCGTTTCATTCTTCTCTCTTTCTCGTGTGCGTGTGTGTGCGCGCGTGTGTGTACGTGTTTTGCAGGAGGGGAGAGATAAGGCAGTATCTCTTGCACTTAGCATGGTGCCTCATGTACAGAGTTGGTTCTTAATAAATAATGGTTGATAGGTATGTACATATGAATTTGTGTGTATGGATACACACATATAAAAGGTTAACTGTATATGTTTAATCTTAGTACTACACAATATGAAAACTCTTCTTTCCCTAGGTTCTATTTTAACTTCAAATTGCTTACATCGAGAATATTTGTACAGGCCTGACCAGGTCCTACCCTATAGAAGTTCTTCATTGCCAAATCTAAAGAAGTCATCTATTTCTATGCAGTTTTCTAAAGTCCCCCAAACCCACTGGGTACCAGTCCTTTGATCCTTCAAGTAGGCATAAATAACTCAACTTTAGGCCACTTGTTCCCACTATCAGGATTTAGCAGCCTCTGGCCATGTTGAGATATATTTGTTCAATGTTGCTATTTCAGAAGGGCCAACCATTCTTCAGTCGACTGTGTTCAGTTCATCTCTTTGTAAATGGAGGCTAGGAGGTGATGGTTTTACTGCTGCATGTGCACATCAATTTGGTGAGTCCGAACTCACAGCTGTCTACGGGTGCAGTATAGTTTATCTTTCGTAATTTGGTTGAGATCCCACTTCCAATCAAAGCAGAGGAGACAAATTCTATCTGAAAGAACACCACTTCTGTGGCTGATCAGGGATAATTTATAGGTTACTTTGTTCCTCACAACCCTTCAGAAAGACTAATGGATTACAGGTCCAAAGTAATCTGGGGAAAGATCACCAAGTAGTTTAGTGGGAAAAGACATTTAGGTAATTTTAAGGAAAAATAAGATTATCATATGAGAAAGGTGAAAATGTCTTGTAGAACGCAAGGTGGTGCCAGGTTTTAAGGCTTTCTATAATCTGCCTGCTGACTTTCCTGTCCATATTGTATTTCTTATTGATCCTATATATGGACTTTTCACAATCCTATGGGGAAACAGATTCCATGTTCCTCTTTTCTTGACCTGACCTCTACTTGTTAATGTTTGTGTTTCATAACATTCATCCCTTTCCTTCCAAAAGCAGCAGAAACCATTTGGAGAGAGAAAGCTTAACACTTTGTTTTTTTATAGCACTTGACAGGTTTTCAAAGTGCCTTTCATGTAGTGAATATTCTATTTCAGGGCCATGACAACCTGAGCAACATCCCCTTCCCCCAATCTACTTGGCAGATGAGAAAATAATAATGATGGGGCTCAGGTTTCAAAGAAGGAAATCTAGGCATTTTAAGGGTAATTTTCTTCTGGTAAGTTTATGGTCCAGCTTATGAAATTACTGGCTTAGGCTACAAATTCTCTCCTTTCCTTTACTAACTTTGATGTCTATCTAGTAACCAAATAATTGGGGAGCTAAGTGGTACTAGGCCTAGAGTTAGGATGACTCATCTTTCCAAGTCCAAATCTGGCCTCTGACATTTGCTAGCTGTGTGTCCCTTGGCAAGTCATTTAACCCTGTTCGCCTCAGTTTCCTCATCTGTAAAATGAGGTACAGAAGGAAATGGCCAACCCACTCCAGTATCTTTATCAAAAACAAACCAAAAAACCCAAAGGGGTAATGAAGAGTCAGAATGACTGAAGAGTAACAAAATAAATAACTATCTACAAATGAAAAAATGAAAATCTTGCTTCCTATGGTTGTGAAGTTTGCTAAATCCAAGAAAGACATTACTTACTTTGTTGATAAATCACCACACGAGGGACATGCCAATCCTAAGTGAGAAGGGGATGGGAATAAGTATTGAGATAGTACTCACTACGTGGCAGGTACTGTGCTAAGTGGTTTTTAGAAATATCATCTCATTTGAGATAAATGGGAAATGTTTTATAATGTATATAGAAAATTTTTTAAGTAAGTCTTAAAAGACATCTGTAAGTCAAGTTCTCCTCTCACAGAGAACATCAGCAATATTTAAGTGACTTCAGACACAGTGAGTGCCATGACAAATAGAGTACTAAGTATCTTAAAATATATACACTCTGTGTATCTACTTTCAATATCCCCTGACACTATTTATTGGTCAGGCTCCTACTTTTGTTTTAGGTACAGACCCTTAGCAAATGGCAAACAGGTATAGACATGCTATCAAAATAAAGGTCAAGCACATGCCAGCAAAGCAGTATGGGTGCATTGGGACTGGTCTAAGTATGAATAAAAACAACCTTTGAGAAAAATGAAGGAAGTGGAACTTGATGTCATCCAAGGAATTAAATGTATAGAGCTTAAGAGGCATTGAATTTTGCAAAAGTCATGTGTGCTAAGTGCAAGAACAAAAAGAAATAGTTTTCCCTCAAGAAGCTCATATTCTTCTAGGATGAATTACTTCTTACCAATGGTTCTCAACAAGAAAAAAAGAATCATGCAGAGTGCAGAAGTACTCTGGGAAAAAAATTGATGATAGCCCCCATTACTTCCATGAAATATCAGCATTAAGAAATAATGTTATGTAGGTTACACATTACAGGCCAAAAGCTTTAGAGTTAGGAGTGACCTTACAGTTCAACCAGTTAACTGTGGAGACTGGATTTGTCCAAAACCTTACAACTAGCTAGCTCCAGAGTCTGGATTAGGACCAACATCCTCTGACTT
This sequence comes from Bettongia penicillata ogilbyi, assembly GCA_023548195.1. Taxonomy (NCBI): domain Eukaryota; kingdom Metazoa; phylum Chordata; class Mammalia; order Diprotodontia; family Potoroidae; genus Bettongia; species Bettongia penicillata. The sequence goes on along the minus strand of JAJHZJ010000243.1, from coordinate 157,731 downwards.
ATGGGGTACTCTTTACACTAAACAACACATGGCTATATATTCTTTTGCCCATGTTTTGGGACTAAAGGAAATATATGAACCCTGAGAGGAGATAATACGTCCCTTAGAGAATGCAAGAAGCTAATTCAGAGTTTCTTCTTAGATACTTATCTTTATGTCTTCCAAAATACTTTTACATACATAATGATCTTAAGTATGCCCATGAAAGTGATGTTTTAATAACAATAGCGTATCGCAGTACTACTGCTGTAACATAGGGGGAAGACATTTCTCCTCATACAAAGATGCTAATAAAAAAAATAGAAACAAAGTTCCTGAATATCTTAGCTACAAGATGTCAATAAAATTGAATTTATGTCTGGTTTAATTCGGCAATGGAATAGTCAGTAGTTAAAGGGTAGATAAACTTCCCCTCGTCTCTCTTTTCCTGAGAAACTTTCAGATGTTGAAAATCAATTCCTTTTGTCTCCTTGTTATTCATCTGCTACACATTAAATAGAAACTCTAGGCATCTCATGATCCCGCGGGGTCTTTCATCTCTAGAGAAGCCTGGTACAAATTAAATCCTTACTCTCTCTCTCTCAAATTATAGATATGTATTGTAGCAAGCCATTGATTTATCAGCTCAAGCTTTTTGCTATTTCAGCTTGGTGTGACTAGCTCATCGTGGTCTTTTAACTGAATCTGCTCCTTCGCAGGGCTTCTGATACTTCAGCTCTTGACTACATCATTTTCCTAGATTGCTCTGATTATTGTACAACATACAAAAAACCCCCACACGTTTACACATTGCATTATACACTCACAGTTCCTAGGTCCTCGTGATAATGCCATCTAGGCAATTAGCTCCATTTTATATATAAATATATAAATCACTGTACAAGAAAAACAATTTATGAGAGTAATATTTTCTGATGTCAACATCCTACTATGAAAGAATCATCATAAGGGTTATTACAAAGAATATGGAAATAAAGAACGTGAGTAAGATCTCTTGGAAATATTTAATTGAAGTAAAAATGTTATTAGACTAGAGGGACCTTTTTAATGAAAGTTCTTTTTTGTTTACCAATTTTAATATTTCATAAGGCTCCCCATTTTTTCAGGTCTTCATTTAAAAGAAATGAAATTTCATTTTACCCCAAACACTTCAGTACGAGCAATAACTATATTATTCTTTTACCACTAAGTTCCCATTGCACACACTGCCAGATGTCCCTCCCTCCAATACAGAGATTTCAAAGCTCCTTGTCTTTCTCAAGTCTACAGGGAGTTTTACTATTTCATTCCAATCTTATTCTTGTTCATTCTTTCATTGTATTTTCTTCCTACAGACAATGTTCACCACACCCTTAAGCTCACATATAATCTATCCTCGTAGCTGACATAAAACATCCAAAATCAAGGAAAATGTTCATCTTCAGCACTTGATTCACTTCTCTTTTGAGGACATAGTATGATACCAAGCATCTCAATTATTGATTGCCTTTTGGTATGAAGACAAACACAAACACAGAAATCTCATCTAGGCTAAGTTACTGGGAAATTTGGGGAAGTTTACCAAAATTTAGTGCATCCATGAAACATACCAAAATATCTTAACTTGTGAACAAATTCACATATTATTTCAGACAGTTATCAAAAACAAATGGCAGTGCACATTTGGTCTTTCATACCCACGTCCAAGTTGCATGAGCAAGTTTTTTTCAAAATTTCAGGCTAAGATAAGGAAGCCCAACACATATTTGCATTTCGAACTTCGATGGATGCCCACATTCAAGCTACAAAATTATCTTACGTTAAAGCTTCTCTTCACAGCCTTGGGTAATGGGCCCCTTACCAAGGTTCACACTAAAGTCTTACCTCACTTGAATCTTCCTGTTGGTTGATAACAGCCAGGGCATCCTCTGCGGCCTGCCTCTTTGCTTCCGCAACTGTTCGCTCCATCTTAGCTCTCTCGGAAGTGATCATGTCATGGGCCTTCCGCTCTGCCTCTGACACGGCCTTTTGCAACTCAGTCATAGCTTGACGTTTCACCTCATTGACTGCTTCCTCTACAAAGAAATAAACCCCCCAAAGGGAAAGACTGCAAATCAGCACAGCAATTTGGATTATGGCATACTGTGGAGTCATCTGAGGGTTACACATTTCTAGTTGTATCAAGATGCCACAAAGCACTAAAAACTGATATTTTCCTGTGAATATTCTGAAATAATCCCATGACAAGCTATTGGACTTTCTCTATAATGTTTTATCCATCGGACACAACAATATCAGTTTGTTTGCCAAACACATGAGCATTTTCTTTTCATTCTATAGCAAACAAACCCAGAGTTCAGTTTGTAGTCAATAATATCAATGTTCAGTCTTCCTAATTGAGCTGTTTCAAACTTTCAGTCACCTAGAGCAGGAAGACTAATCTCTTATAAGCATTTGCTTTTTCTTGAATAAAAAATGAATATGCCAGTCCTTAATAAGGACTACTGGGGAGTGAGGGGAGTCCCTCTACAATTTCATGGCTCTGATATTCCACATGTTCTTTATATTGAAATTTTTATAAGTTACTGGTATAATAAACAGAAAGTTGAAACATTTTTACATATAATTATTAATAAGTTTCTAATTCTTTTTTGATAACTATTTGCTTATATTATTTGACCAGTTGCCCATCAAGAAATGCCTTTTACTTATATATTTCTGTTAGGACGTGTGGCGTGGCGTGACGTGGCGTGAGTGTAAAATCTCTTAGATATCAAACTCTTCAATGTATTCATTGGTTTTGGTGATTCCCTGCCACTTTTTTCCGCTTTTTCTTTAAAAAACAATCTTTCTTGTATGAAATTACTCTCTAGCAGTGTAAAGAGGGGATTGTAGGCAATGTAAAACCTAAAAATAATGATAGAAAAAATTTTGCATACCCTATTTCTTTGAACACTTATCAAAACACAGGGGAAATGTAGAAATATATTGATATATTTATTTATGTGTGCATATATATACACACCCTAACACACATCAAGTCACGTATGCATGTATATATAATCTCCTTTAAAACTCACTCCAATTATTCTACTACTTAGAGAATGAAAGAGAGAATACTAAAAAGGTAACTCATAATAGCAATTAGGTTAATGCAGACCTTTTAAAGAAAATCAATGATGAAACAGACAATATAGCTTTACTTCTTCTGTAATCATTTCCTGAGTTATTAAGAGGAAGGGGGTGCACACAATCTGTATGATAGGAAGATTTGGAAATTTACCATTGTTTTCTGACTTAAGTCTTCCATTTTAAATAATCATTGCCCTACTCAAGCAAACACCTACATTTTCTTTAGCTAACTTGCACTACAACATATTTTTTTACATCATTGTATCAGAGGAGAAAATGTTCAGGTTTTACATCTTTCATATCTGACTAAAACACAAGCTGTCAAACTTGCTATTCGGTTCTAGATACAGAGAGAGTGCAAAGATTCCACTATGTACGATCATACAATTGACAAGTACAACAAGTCATTTCCCTTTTAAAAAATTAACCATTCTAATTAACAAGGGAAAATATCCTCCCTCTGAATCAGTTTATCTAATTTTCATCTTTATTCAAAGCAAAATGACAATGATTAATTGAAAATTTAATAAGCAGTAATTATTAACTTGGCAAACGTAGTACCAATTAACACTCTATTAAAACTAATTATGACATGTTTCATTCAAGTGTTTGCACTTAATTGTTTCACCCACTTAAAAAGCACCTTAATTAAATGTTCTGTTTAATTAAAAACATAGATTCCTAATAAAAATGTTTTACCGTAGATTAAAAATGTAAGAGTTACAAGTACTGCTCTGGTTGCCTAGTTTTCTGAGCTTTGTTTGACATGCCTACAGTTCAGAGCTTCTGAAAGCATCCAAACCATCACCGAGCAATCAGTTGCCATGACACTTGTAGCCTGCTTTCTTATAGCAGCATTCCTTAAATTATATTACCTAAACTTCACAAACCCAAAGGTATGAACAATTAAAGGGCACTTATTCTAACTAAAGCATTTCAAAACTATATGGGATTTAAAACATATATGCTCTCAAAAAAGGAAACTTTGCAAAACTAGAACATTACCGAAAAGCTGAAGGCATTTCTTTATATCTCTACTCATTATGCAAGCACAAATGAATTGGATAGCAGGGACAAAGGAGGGAGGAGGTAAAAGGGGGAGAGAACGAGGGTTGAGGGAAGTCCTACTCTTCCACTATACAGTCAAGGCCTAATTTACTCTGAATATTCAAGGTGAATTAAAATTCTAAGTGGCAATACAGGACAATAATTTTTGCTTACGATCAAAGCTGCAGCTTGACTAATTGTGTATGCAAATCAGGCAATTTATATTTAAATTATGCATTCCTATTCTAGTCCCACAGGCATATACAGATCAGCAAAGAGAATTGGTAGGACATTGGCAAGGTGCTTGAATATTTATTACCAACTGCAAACATTCTCTGATCACTTGAAAAGAAATATACAGAAGAAAACATACAGATGCAATTTTATAACCATCTTTATGTGAGATGCCTCAAATTTTATAAAGACTTTTTATTCCAGAATTTGGTTTGGAAGGTTGCTTATAAAGTTGGGAAGAAATTGGTCTAAACACTCACCAATCAGTAAAAATTTCAATGACCAAAATTAACGTGCTTTCTGTATATAATAAAATCTCCTGCAATTACAATTTTATGTTAAGAGAGGCATACTGGTTATGAATTCAAATCCAATACAAATTTGCTTTATACCATATGAAAGCTTTTTGATTCAATAATATTATTTATCCTATGTATACTTTGCCCTAAACTTAGGTAGGTATAATACTTTTACTGCAAAAAGCTTGAGACTGGGTTTTTCTATGGTTTTACAATGAAACATTCCAAAATTTTTCTCCAAACAATACAGAATGCTATACATGTTATATATACATACATACATACATACACACACAGGCATATATACATACACATATATACATGTGTGTGTATACATACATATTTATGAACACATACACATCTGCATATTCCTACATCACTATAAGTTGAAATAGTTTTAACAGCATGGGTGAATGTCAGATGAGGGAAGGGTTCATAATTTTTATATCATATACATGGAACATACCAAGTGTATTATGATTTCCTTTTTATCACTTAAAGTATATTTAGAAACCTGCCAAAAAATGAATCCACTACATAACAGATGATCTAGAATTTTCAGTAATTGCAGACTACCTTATAATTATATTGCATTCTCAAACTATGAGAATTCCTTCAGTTTTCTCATATATTCTGGAAGATTATGTCACCTTTCAAAAAGGAAAAAAATTAATCAAGTGATTAACAAAAGTCATACTTCAAACAAATCACCAAAATCAGTAACATTTATATATAGTTCTTCCTTCTTCAGGGATAACTGAACAACACAAATTGAACCAAAATATTCTTTCTTCTTCTTCTATCACCCTACCCTGCCCCCCCCATCCAAAATTATATGCATAAGCAGCTTCAGAGAAGAGAAACTAGAAAGGGGAAAATAAAAAGGGACATGTCAGGTTCAGTTCCATCCAAGATGGGAAAAATACTGAAAAGTAGAAAATCTTAAGTACAGAATTTGTATCTGCTTCTAACTGCTTACCATGTAAAATAGATTTCTTTTGTCTACAGCTACTCAAATTGACTTTCTAGCAAAGGTGGTTCATTAAGAAAATCTGCTCTTACTTAAATAGCACTCACAGGCAGGAGTAGAAAACAGCACAGAAGCAAACAGAATTTTAAGATAGTTCACTCTTTTTTTTCTTTCTAATATCAAGGATTTAATTTAAATATACATAAATAAGGAAATGTAGAAAGAGAATGACTACTTCATCTCAACAGAAAACTAACCCATTGGTCTTAGGAGATAGAGAGTTAAGTTACACTACTCCCAAGATCCAAAGAAACAATTTGACATATTCCTTAAACTTTCTTACTGGATCCAGATGGCATGCTACTTAGAAGCCAGGATACACTGGCTTCATTGCTAAGACCCCAGTATACTAGGGTTGACAGTTTCATAGCTCTAGATCTAGAAGAGACCTGAGAGGCCATTCATTGAGTCCAACCTTGTCATTTCACAGATGATGAAACTGACGCTCAAAAAAGTTAAATGATGTACCCAAAGTCATAATGATATTCAGGTTCAGAGGTACGATTAAACCCAGGTTTGCCAGCTAGAGATAGGACCAGTGATTTTTTTCCTTCACCTTGTGTCCTCAATTTCCCAACAGGGAGGCTGTAGAGCCATATTGTTCACTCAGAATATAAAAACTAGAGAAGAAAACTAGAAGAAGTGCTATAAAGGAAATTACAAAAGATACATGCTAGAAAGAAACTTTTCACTCTTGGACTTATATACTAATACATAGCTATATGCACATACATATAGAGTGTGTGACTGTGTGTGAGTGTGTGTGTGGGCGGGGGGAGGTTTGTGTGTGTGTATGGGTGTGTAAAACATTTAACCTAGAGCTTCATCTGTCTAGACTCCCTTGACTTGCTGATAAAATAAATTTTCTTCCTAGTTATCAATCCATGCTACTAAAGCCTTGAATACTATCATATTCTTGATTTCAGTATCAGCCACTCCTAAAAACAGATAAATTTTCAAATTTTCTAATATGCATGAAAATACAATGGACAGGGTGTCTAAGTGACCAGAAGAGAGGGTGCCAGTTGCATGGAACTGCAAACACAGCTGAGTTAAATCAAAAATAGAAATCTTTTATAACAGAGGGAAAAAAGGGCCTCACATTTGACTCCTGACCCATGATTACTTCTGCCAGACCACAGTCCATCTAATACCTGTGAACGTAGCACTTTCCAGATATCTAACTCAGTTAGGCAAAGTTATTTTTTAATGTTGGAGCTGCAACAGTTCAAAGTCACAGCTAGGCTTGAGTTACCATGAAGTTTTCCTCATGTCACCTCTCAATTCCTTCTGCAGTTGTGCTGTATCACCCTTCTTGGCCTTGCAGAATGGTTTGTTTAGCTGTTACGGTACTGATATAACAGGCCACTAAGATTCTATCAGATCTTAGAGCCCTTTATTTGTGCCAACAACTCAGCGAACATACCTTGGAAGACTTTGGATTTATCACAGAGTACAAAATAAAAGCATTTACAATTTAAGAAAAAAAGTTTATGGAAACTTTTATCATTTAATTTAAAAAAATGAGCGTCTTCTTAGCCTATCCCATTGCTAGTTACTAGGGCCTAACCATTAAAATTATTTTAATTCAATATAAGTAAAAATGGGTCCAAAATGGATCAAACAGCATTGATGGAAATTTTTTTTTCTCTTTTTTTTAAAAAGTATATGTGGAGGCTGTGGGGAAGGCGGAGGAGAAGGCTGAAGTAAGCAATTTAATTTTTAAAAAGCCAGATTTTTTTTTCTGAAAGAAAAATTGCACACAAGCTGAGACCTTGTATGCCACATTTCAGCCTGAAACCATTATAGCCCCCTGAAAATAGGGGTTTCTAATGGAAATATTGACAGCCCCTCAATTACAGTGGCACTAGCAGATGTTGCTATAATAAAGACTATTTCATGTTCTAATCAGGCCTGGTTTAAGAATATTAAATAAGGTTTTTTTTCAGTTGTTGTTGCTGTTAGCAGTGAGTACTTTCTTGTCATTCTTCACATCAGTGCATTAACAACTGCACACAGCTGTCAGAACGCTAAGCTCATGTTTTTAAACAATTCTTACCAGCTTTCTTCCAGATCTCCTCTGGCACATATCCAGAAGCAGGCCTGTGAAGGAATTCCCGATGTGATTCTAGGAGGAGAAGGGGGGAAGAGAGGAGAAGAAGAGAGGGAGGGAAGAACATTATAAGCATTGTTAAGTCATTGTACATAATTTAGAGAACTGCCCATTTTCTCGGCTCCTTTACTCCCAACAAAATTGTTTAAAGAATATTTTACTTTCAGAATGTATTTTAAAAGACTCAAGGCATCAGACCCTAAATGGAAGAGGATGACACTATGGGTTCTAATGTCTATGTGTTTCAAGTTTATCTAGTTTTATTCAATGTTTATATTTAAAGTGCAATGTATAGTTTGGTAGAAATTTTTTTGGTGGGAGAGAGAGGAGATGAGATTTTCAATATGGAAAAAAATCCTTGTTTTTCATTTGTTTTATAAAAGAAAAATATTATTGCATGATTTTTTTTTTGGCAAGAGGAAGAAAAAGTTCTGCTAGAAAACAAAAGATCAGCTAAAGTGCCAATTTGCTACAACTTTGAACACACAGCCTTCAAGAAAAAGACACAGAAGGAGCATTACTCCATGTCCAACTACTTCTCACACTGAAGTGAATCTTATCAAGTACTAAAAGTGACACTATCATTTCAGATGACTTTAAGGGAGAAGGAGCTGAATTTCAAATTAAAAGATGGTCTGGGAACGGAATTGACTGAAAAAGTAGCATATGACAACGTTTAAGTATATTCTAATCGCTAAAGTCACTTACATGAATGGGAAATTTGGTGGATAATAAACATAAGGATTATATTTTTTTATAACCCCATGCTTTAAAATAAACCTAACGGCATGCTCTGTCTAGCATCTTCCACACCTGTCACATCCAATAGAAATTACATGCAGGTACAAACGTCACTTTAAATTTGAAATTTTTATTAAGAATACGCTAAATTCTCATTTATCTGGAAACTAACTCACTAATAAATTCAAACAGTTGGAAATTTTCTGTACTATCATTTCATGAGAAAAGCAAATGACAGTAAAAAGGAGTTCACACGGAGAGTTGTTTAAAGATTTACAAAGTGCTTTCTTCATAACGATATCAGGAAATCAATTATAAATAAGAAAGTTTGGACTTGGCATTAAGGGGAAAAAAATACAATCCTTCTAGTAATTGGGAGTATTAAAAAATACAAAATGAAACTTCCTCAAGAGGTAGTCAGATACACTATAGAGTGAGCCTTCAAAAAAGAGACTAGAAGTGCATTCGTCAGGTATGTTATAGTGAGAGTTCTTATTAGGTTCATCAAGACGGGACCTGATATCCTCCAAAGGGTTGAAGAATTACAGATTTACAAGTGGAATGGACCTCAAGGGTCATGATTTCAACACACCACTTTATAGATGGAGAAATCAAGGGCAAGTGAGATTAAGTCATCTGTCCACCTTAGCTAGGAAACACCAGGTGGAAGATGGAAACCCAGGTCCCTTGATTCAAGAGCTAGCTCTCTCTCCAGCACACCATATCACCTCTATCTTCTACAACTCACAATTAGTATTTGTTGAACAAAATGATCTTTTTGGTCCTTTTGAAGTTGCTATAACTCTTTTTTGTGAAAATGGCTAAGGCACTGAGGTAATCTTAGTGTAATTTTACCATCAAATATACTTCATAGCATTTTAGTATTTTAAAAACTGGGAATCTAATTAAGATATGTGTTACAACTAGAACATCAATAGGCTACCTTAACTGTCATATCTTCTGTGGGCTATTTTATAAGTTAAAACACATGGATGATGGTGATGGTACAGATTGAAACATCCTCTTTAGTAGGGACTTAACAAGAACAAGGACTTATCATTCCTGAAAGAAAGGGTAATATTCACACTCTTTTGAACATGTGTTAAAGGCAACACTCAACAAAAGGTCTATGAAAACATTTCAATTCTGAGTAAAAGACCACAGAAAAAGAATCACATCTAGGCAGCCACAATTCACTAACATATAGAAAGAATTAAAGTAAGAGTAAATGTGTTATGGCAAGAAATATTAATAAAAATTGTAAGCAAAACAGGACATAAAAATATTTCTGAGTGAAAGTAAACATGTATTAAGCTTGAAGGCCTCACAAGAGCAGGTTAGTACTCTTATTGACTGGGTTAAGGGAATGAGGCAACCTTAAAGTCATCACTGTCTTAATAGGCATATTAATTAAAGAGCCACTAATTAAAACATGAGTGAACTTGACATTGGAAATGTAATTATCTAGCAAGACCACAAGTGAAAAATCCTAGGCAGGAAAGATAGTATTACTATCACAGTGTGATGGAATATTTAGAACAAAGCAAGCTGCCCAGCTCAATTTTCTATAAATCAGAAATACTAAAAATTTTTAGTGTTGCTGTTCTTGTTTTTAATCCTACTTCTAATGTTCCCATAGCATTGGAGGGTTGGGCCCATGAACGCTTGAAGACGGACAGACAAGAGTAAACATGATGAGAGACTTTTTTGTCTGATGTCTGAGAATCAACTTAGCTAAGTTTAGTGAAACCCCTCAGCAGAAGATTGGTCACCAAGTGATGGCCAAAGACCAAAGAAAAAACTGCAATTGCTAATAGAGGAAGGCATATCCCTGCAGAGGAACACATGTAGGAGGAGGAGGAGGAGGAGGATGATGATGATAATACTAAGGAATGAAAAAACAATTATTAAGTGTTTGGTATTTGACAGCTCTTATTTATTTAGCACTTTGTGGTTTGAAACATATCTTACAAATATGATCCCATCTAATCCTCTCTATAATCCTATGAATTTTTTTTAATTCCCCCTCTTGCAGATAAGGAAAATGAGGTCTGAAAAGGTCAGGTACTTGCTCAGGGTCACACAACTGGCAGATATAGGAAGCAGGCTTGGAACTCTGTTATTTCCTGACACTACTACATCAAGTTGAATTTCTAAAGTATTTGTCCAAACAATGAAATTGCAATACAGAAAAATTACCTTCGTAACTTTCCACTCCCTGAATAATGCAATGACAAATTAGGGGCATGAGCTGATGTCCACAGTCCCGTTAAGTTAATTGACTCGGGAGTAAAATTCTGGTTTCCCTGAGACAACGGAATGTATTCTCTCAAACACCATGAATACAGTATGGATGCTTAAGTACCTTTTATTGTAGAATGAAATATCTAAACCAAGAAATTTTGGGAAGTTGGATATAAATGAAGAGGTTAGACAACACATCACTTCCCTGACTACAATAACTCAACCCTCCCCCCACCCAAATTCCTCAATGACATACTGCCAGGTTCAAAAGCAATGCAAACAAGACTGGGAAATGTGAAGGAAATAGCAAAAATCAGTCCATGGAAAAAAATGAGCACTAGTCAACCTGAACAATTTTGGAAAATATGTTTTTAAATTCAAAATGCTGCTTGGCAATATATTTAGCAAAAAGGACATGGTTATAAACATCTATTCAAACCTGATTTAAAGGTCCTTGATTAGCTAACAGATGCTACCCATAGCAGCAGAAAAAATGGAAGTACTTATACTACACACTCTAGAATCCTACTTTATCACATCTTGACAAATATTATTACAATATACCCATCTGGGTCTAAGAGAAGAAAGGTTTTAATAAGCAGCTTCTTTCTTCTTTTGCAGATTAAGTAGCACAATCAAGTGTTTTCAAATAGATGATGATTTTGAACTGACTAAAACACACACATACACAAACCTGCTATCCAATCCCATAAATTCTTAAGTTAAGACATTTTTGCCTCTCATGATAGATCACACACATGAACCCTTTACTGTTTTAGATTCTCACCTATACTATAACATAAAAGGACCACCATCAACTATGTGAAGACATCAGCCAGATTTTGAAAAAGTATTTTATAAATTAGCTAACCTCCGAGTTACCTAGAAACTTTGATTGAGCTAAAATGAAGAGTTATTCTAAAATGAGTGACAGAAAAAGAAAATTGATGTCTTCTAAAAGATAATTTTAACATTACAGGTGTGTGCTTGAGTAAATATATCTGCAGACATAGTAGGGAATTGTTTAATATTGACATATTAATCATAATCATTTCAGTTCCAACTTTGGAAACAAAAGAAATTTAAGTATAATGAATCATGCTACTAGGTTCATTCAACGTAATTTTAAAGTGCTTAATCCACTCTTTCCCCACTCCCCCCCAGTGGTGATAAATCTTCAACAAACAAATGATTAGGATGAAGAAGCAATGGTATAGGCAACTGTAACCAATAATGGACACTTAGGTATGAAGTTTTACACACACATAACAGAATCGGTCATCTAAAGCAACATGTTATCACGTGAGTTCAATCATTCTATTTAGCTAAATTATATACAACTCTGCTAGGTGATTTTTCTTTATCAAATGGGAAGCCTATGATGCTAGTGTTGATCATCACTTATTATTACATATCACCACTGTAAAGGGTGATATTAAAGGTTGAAACAGTCTGTCTCTATAAATTTAAAAGACAATTAAGAGCTGTTTTTTAAAAAAAGAAAGCTACCAAAACAATGGCTGCAGCAACCATACAGGGAATACTGTTTTATACAAATATCAGATAAGAAAACTGTATCAGTTGTTCTTGTTTATTCACTTCTCTTTGTTACAGGGAGGTACAGTTCTTGGAGCATGCAAGTAAAGTGAGTTAACCCTAAAATAACAGATGTAGTAAGTGACAGAAGCCACAAATATTTTTTAAAGCAAACTATTAAGAACCAAAAAGCAATACTGGACTGCATCTTTGCATTCCATATTTCTGCTAGATAGTAAATTCTAGGAGAAGATGGACAAGATTTTATGTAAACTTGTATTTCCACTCCCAAGCACCTAGGCACAATATTCTTTACTTTGAAGCTAATTGGTAATTGTTCACTGAACTGAATTAAATGTTTGGAATTTCCTGAAGAAAACAGACACACACACGCGCACACACACACACACACACACGCACACGCACACAGAGCTATGGACAGAGGAGACAAAATCCATGTGGAAAAAAATGCCATGGGGACCATGAAAAAAGTGAAAGGGCAATCTATGAAGCATGAAAGAGATGGAAGATGGACTACACTTACGACAGAATGGAGACCATTGGATTATAGATACAGCAAGGGCCGCCATCAATAAACATGAAGGGATGAGCTGATAGCCTTTGAAGGACCATTGTGGTCTCATATGGCCCAGGACAGCAATGGTCAAAGCTTGGCAGCACCTAGGCAGGGCCTTCATCCTGCAGTGGACAGAATGAGGCTGTGATCATGATGAGGTCTATTACAAAAGCCATCAAAAGACAGGAATGGTTTTGTGATTTCACTTTTAATTGCTATAAAGAATGACATTTACCAAGCTAATCAATTTAGAAAACTGAATAGTCATTTTAAGGAAAAAACAGCCCAACTCAGTGTTAATCTATTAATAAAAGCCTAGCAATGAATGAGTCTTCAAAAACAAGGAATTTTATAAAGTACAATGGGGAAAATATACATTCAACTAATGCTTCCTCTGTAACCCAATATGCAAGTACAAGGAAGATCACTTTCAGTTCCGCTTAATGATCTTCCAAATTTATTTGGGAGATGTGATGAAAATGGATCCATAATTAAATGTAAACATTTAGGGTAAAATTTGACTTTTTTTCACCTACCTATTCCTCAAAACTAAGAAAACAAAGATGTAACAAATAATTACTAAAATCAGAGAGAAAAATAGCCTACCTCTAGATCAATAGCTCTCAAAGTGTGGTATGGGGACCTTCTGGGAATCCCCATGACAAGGACCCCTAAGGTCAAAACTATTTTCATAATAATATTAAGATTTAAATTTTTAATATGGCAAAAAATTAACCCTCATAAACAAAACTCTTTGGGGGAGGGAATATCCTCAGTTAAAAAGGCCTTGAGACCATAAAGTTTGAAAACCACAACTCTAGATAAAGAATGATAATAAAAGTCAGTCTCTTTCCATATTTGTTAGATGAGCATTTCTTTTCTCTAGTTTTCCACCTATTCACAAAAGATAATGCCTACCTATGAATTACTCTTTGGAAATATTTTCCAGATGAAATTGCATAATGATAACCGCAATTTCTGCATCTTGGTTGCCAACAGAACACATGCTTATGACATAATGCATAGTAATCATTCTCTTAAGCAATGAACATTATCCTTACACGAGCTAGAGCCAAAATAGCATCTCTACAAGCAACAAATAGCACTGCAATTGATTGTTCCTTTCTTGAGCGAGTAAAACTCGGAGAATGATCAGTTTCTAAGTAGGGCTAAGTCTTCTTTGAGGAATTACTCTTCAATCTTTAAGACAAATGTTTCAAGTTATTATAATGTGTGTATGTGTGTGTGTGTATATTTATAAAACCAATGCTTTCTAATTCATCAAACCAAAGAATTGAATCAACTTGCATGATTTCCGAATGATTTTTTTTAAACAAGTTCCTAAATTTTCAAGTTGGTTTATTTTGGGAGCAGAGTGGGGATTTTTGTGTGCTACACTTCCTAACAAAGATTGATCCCTCTCCAATTCGAAATTAAGCTATTTTGAAAATTAAATAGTTCCTACCACTACCACCCTCATATATTTCTGGATCTACAAAGTGTGATATATTATCAAGTTTCAATCTCTGCAACCTCATTATTAAATTGACCACAGACAGAGTTCTCTTCTTATTTCAACTGTTCTGATGCCTATTCTGTGATGATTTAGGATTTCAGAGAAAAAAAAGGATCACTGAGAAGGGTAGGAAACTCTCACAAAGATCCCAGAATAGTCAAAAGTAATAAGACATATAGTTAAGACAAAAAGGATGTCTCAGGCCATTGAAGTGGAGGAATATATAAAGAAAGAAAAAGATTGGATGTAAGCTGGAGAGTGTAAGGAAGATAGAAAGAACTAAAGAACATTATAGGATCTGCTTCAACAGGCAAGTTTCCAGAACTTTTAAAACATCCATACATGGTAATTATAACATGTGTTGCTTTAAAGTCAAATATATGTCATTTCATTGTGGCTGACTAGTATTATCCATATACAGTCAGATAGTGCTCTGGAAAAGGAATTTCTTCTGCTCAAATATCAAATCTATCATCTTATCAAAGCTAAAAAGCTATCAGTAATGGTCTCATAAACTTCTTCTCCAAGACAAGTAAAGAGACCTATCAAATGAATACTTACAGTCTACCATAAATTAATAAGGATGTTATTTTATTTTAAATGAGCATCATCTTGGACCTCTCTGTCAAACACTGGGGTTCTACCATACTTAGAAACTGGGACTATCAAATTATTTGCCTACCAAATAGTCTTTCAAAAGTAGTATTTTACAAGATATGATTTGTTTTGAAGGTTTTTTTTTGTTTGGTTGATTTTGTTTTTTTTTTTCATGTAAGTATCAGAAATTCAGTAAAAGACATTAAAAAGCAAACATTTCAAAATTCCCCAAGAAAACTTAAACATGATTTCAAGGGAGGTAATATCATTACAAATGAAATTAATGAATATTTATAGTGGTAGCAAAAAAGTCATACTTTTAAAGATTAAATTAATACATTAATCATATTACTTTTTCCATTTCCAAAGTGGTTAAAAACAATGACTGCACTAGAAAGGAGGAGCTTAATCTCTTATGCGCTGGTCATGTTGATTCAAATTCTGTTATCTTTAACAAAAATAATATAGTGTTTAAATGTTGATACAACGACATCCCTGGTATTTCCTCATTATGGCAGAAATAGAGGGATATTCTGAATCTCATTTTAAAAGTAGTCTGATGGGTCAAAACATTAATGCAGATTCCTAAGTTCTGTAACTTGCAATCGGTAGTGTAGGCACTTAGGAAAACTGGCTGAAAGAATAATGTACACCCTCTATATAACAACTATATATTCCTGAAAAGAGAAAACAATTTTTGGGTAGGGAGAAGTAGGAATACATATAGGCCAATGAGATCTGATTATCTCATTGCAAACACAAATATGACCTAATCCACCAATGACATACCTGAAAGTCAACCATTGGCGTTCCATGTTAGATGCCATACTTAGAAACTAGGACTATTAAAAATTATTTGATTACCCAATAGGCTTCCAAAAGTGGCAACATCCCCTTAAGTAACAGCAAATTGGGGTCTGTATTTCACACAATCCCCTTAATAGAACCTATTTTAAAATGATATACAATTTTTAAAAGCTTCTTTTAGTCATTTTCTATTGAAATTTTAATTACTATGGAATACTTTACCTCCTGCTCATATTTAAATACCAAAATATCAGTTGTACTATATCCACTTTGCCTTGGTAGCCTGAGAATTTCACCATCATCAGAAATTAAAGATCAACCAACTTAAAATTTTCTTATGCAGTTACTAAAATATGCATGACCCCATTAAAAAAAAAAGTACAATGCCCCCTCTATACACTCAAGCTGATTTTTAAGGTCAAACACACCATTGGTGTATATGCAAATGAAATTCATGTAATTGAAACTGGATATAATTTAATTCCCTACATTTCTACTGTACCATAGTCTGTAACTCAGAAAAAAATGACATATTCTAGGCACCACAATTTTGAGTATAAAATTAGGAGACAAAAATGCACTCAAACTATTATCATATTTTTCCCCAATATTTTCTTTTAGCCCAATCCATTTTTTAAAGTGATATCTGAAAGTTACCAAATGCCTTTAGATATAAAAATGTATCTATTCCAGTAATCCCAAGACTATGTATTTGGTTGTGACAATCACAAATACCTTACCACACTGTCTAAGTTTACTAAATGGATGAAAATTTGGGCTGGGCTTTGTATTATTCAATTTTCTCTCACCAAAAAGGAACAAGGAAATGCTTTCCTTTAATACCATCAACCCAAATGGTCTCACTTCATTTCATTTTGGTTCATGCCAAGTTCAACTTGTTTCTCTTCAACAGAGATGTCACCCATTTGCCTTTGAAACAACGTTCAAGATTATACAGATTCAGAACATACTTTTTGTTAACATTCATTAATTATATTAATTTCATAAGCTTTGAGCAGTTCTTTTGTTTGCAGGGATAGTATGTGAAATAAATCATATTTTACAGACAAAGTCAAGTTGGCAAAATGGAAAAAAAAATCTGATCCTAAATCAAGTACACATTACTTCAGGTAATCAAATTTTGCCTCTGTTAGCTGTATCTGTACCCTATAAGATAGTTGAGCACAGTAAAGTGATAAAGAAATCAAGGATGGGGGTTTGGCTCTTTCATTATTCAATTAATTGACTGAACCCTTAACTTCAGCTAACCTATATCACAGAACACTAACTGGAAGAAAAACTATTGAAAAGCCTAACCAAGAATGAACAAGTGCAATCAACTTTCTGTGTGAAGGAGAGTCAGGAAGCCTTGGATTCACATCCTGCCTCTGATACATGTTAGCTATATGATCATGGGCAAGTCTGAGTACCATAAGCAGATGAAGATACAGAAGGCATTCTAACCCACACTGATAAAAACCAAAGAAACCTCCAAACAAAACAAAAAAACAATAACAAAAATTACTTCATTATTAGTAAGGCAAAAAGGGTCATCCTTGTAAAAATTATGAGTAGGCTCACAGATTTTTTTGGTAACCTATGACAACATACTTTGTTTCCTATAGCTTTCCACAACTACAAGTATTTTAAAATTTCATTTTTTATATAAGCTGTAAATTTTATAGCTAATACTAACATATCATGGCTAAAACATTTTATTTTTAGCCCAAAAAGAATGCCATAGCTATTTTATCTGTATTGCTGATTTGTCAAATAACTTTAGGGGAGAGGAAAGGGTCTCTTTTTTTAAGGTGGTTTAAGAGGTAACATTTTAAATACAAAATATTGCAGCAAGGCAGAGTGGTCTTAAAAAAAAGGCTCAGAATTAGAAACCAGGAAGCCTATTTTCTTGCGAAAGTTACGCTATAGATTTATTGGGCTGCTCTAAGGACCATGTTTTCACGTGAAAAGCAAGACTTATGTGACTCAACCTACCCTCCCTAGAATACGAGGACAATATAAAAATCTGCAATAATTTGCAATTGCTTTTGAATTTCATATTTTTATTTTTAAGTAGCTTTATTATTTCTTATGAAAAAAGTTAAAGTGATGCTTTGCAAAGTGGCCATACCTAGCGGGACTGGATCTGGATTGACAGGACTCTGCTGCCTGGAGTGGCTGCTGCTGCTGCTGCTGCCGCCACCACCTTTCTTTAAGTCTTCTGCATCACTGTATCTACGGATCCAGTAATTGAGCTCCTCCCTGTCTGCTTCCTGACATCGTCGCAGCACAGTGAGAGATCGCCTTGTTTTTTCTACCATGTCCATAATACAGTTTAAGAGCTATTGGGGAGAAAACACAGGTGAATACACGCATGAGAAGGTAAAGTATATGACATGATCATGAAGTACTTCATTTTCCCCCAGTTGATACCCCTACAAAACCCTAAAGACAATGAAATATAGAAGGTTAACAGTTCATTTAACTTACTGGTTCTTAACCTATGATCTACAAACTTGAGTTAAAAAAAAAAAGAATTTTACTGTTTCAATATAACCTTGTTTTCTACGTAATCCTATGAATTTTATTTTATACAATTTAAAAACATTATTCTCAGAAGGAGCTCTGAGACTTCACCAAACTGACAAAGGCATTCATGACCCCCAAAAGGGGAAGGATCCTTGATTTAACTGGTTTTAAAGAGGCAAGTTTTATGCATAGTTGTACTGGATTTTTCCTTTCCAGAAGCCAAATGCATCCAGCTCTGAATTTCCTTTAGAATATGCCCTCACATTGTGTTATTTTCTTGGGAATGGAAAGAGTAAAGTACTAAAACTAGTATTTGTTTAATTAGATTTAAGCTTTTACAGGAAATTTTTGACATAAACATTTGTCAATATCTTTACATGGTCAAGGTGTTTCCATTCTTCTGCCCATTCTCTGTCTGTTAGTCTGTGATCAATCATTTCTTCTTGACGTGTGCCATGCAACCCTACAAAAGGAGACAAGAGTATCTATTTACTCCCAAAGCACTCATAACATTTTCCATATGGATGCAGATATATATGTTACAGCATATGTACATAAGCTAGTTCATTTGCAAACAGATGTGCTTATCAGTGAATGGGTCAACCCATTAGCCCTGCCTGAAAACAGAAACACATTAAAGGCCATTCACAGAATCAATAGAATATTGGAGATGGAGAAAAATTCAAAGGTCATCCAGTTCAATCTCACTTTAAAGATAAGGAAACTGAGGCACAGAAGTTATATATAACCCAGTCATGACTTGTTAGTTCTTCCACCTAATTTTAAATTTCCTGTATTTCTTTGGCTGTTAGATGTGCTTTTGGTCTTAAGCTATATTGCTATTTAGTAGAAGAGGCAGAACTAGAGAATTCTAACTTCAAGATCAATATTCTTCTCTTACACAGCAATATCTCAAGACTACACAGAAGATCAAAGCATTCTGATTCCTATCAATAAGGAAAATGTAAAATTATATCATCTTGAGAAAAGGATGGCAAAGAAAACCATGATAGCAAATAAAAATACTTGTGACACATAAAGGCTTTGAGGATTTGATAATTTTTAAAAGTTACAGAACAAACAAAAATCATTCCCACTTTGGAATGTTTTCTTATCTGATATCAGGACACCAGTTCCAATAGATTAAAATGTCCCTAACAGAAATTTCCATTTCCATTTGAATGTGAATCTGTACCAATAGGTCAAGTTTTGGTGCACAGACACAAATATGAGTTTATGCTTACATAAGAACATATTTCTACATGACACTGATATTATTATGAAAAGGACAAGACATGATATGGAGGCTAATATAAAAAACTACATTACACATATCCAAAAGCTCAATCATTACTGAAAATGGTTCATTAGATTTGAGCCAAAAGATACAAAAATTCCCTTTTGAAAGGTCAAGAATTTTATTTACATCTCAATTTGATTTCACATGAGAAGTAAATTTATCATTGAACAACAATATTGATCACCACAGAACCTAGTTAAAGATGTTCATCAAAAAATATGTATCTTACTGAAAAGATAAACTATAAGACTCCAGCAATATCTGGGAAACTATTTCTCCCCCAATAGCTCCATTCATAAGAACAGTAGTGCAATATACTTTGCAAACTAAGGAACAACACACTCGGCTATGATCATATCCTATAGGTTTAAAGTACTTAAAGTACCCTACTTTTGAATTTGTCACTTTTTGAGTAGCCTTTTTCTGAGTAAGAAACTATTTTAGCATCATAAAATTAAAGCTGCCAGGGATCTTAGACATCACACAGACTAACTGCCTAATTTAATGTGAGGCAATTCAGGTTGGTCAATGAATATTTTTGAACGATTTACTATGTGCCAGGCATCCCTGCCTCACTGAGCTTATAATCAATCTAATGAGGGAAGATAACATGTAAAAAGATGCTGAAAATGGGAGCAAGGGTAGGAAAAGACTGGCCCAGAGGTATAATGGGAGTTCAGCACAAAGGAGTGTAGCTGGGGTGACTGGCCTGGGATTTCTTGAAACAGAGATTTTTGCTCAGCCCACCAATCTTCCAATTAGAGGGACATGGCCTGACTGGCCTGGGATTTCTTGAAACGGAGATTTTGCTCAGCCCACCAATCTTCCAATTAGAGGGACAGAACATACTGATGAGGTGTGAGTAGGAAGGTTGACGTAATATCAATGGATGAGGAGTTTCTTAATCCAAAGAGAGTAGTGACCTGTCCAATATTACAAAGGCAGCAAATGGTGGAGTCATGTAATTTGTAAGTCAAATATTCTAACTTCGAAACCAGAGCTCTTTCCGCTATATCCTGGCAATAGCTATAGTCTCCATAACTTCCCTTAAGAGACAACTTTGAGGCTTAAGGTACATTTCCAAGAACAAAGGCTGCCTGTTTCTAGATCTAAAAGTTGGACCACAATTTACTTTCCATTCTGCTAAAATCTAAGTACATGCAACCCAATACATATTTTTGGCCAATCACGGTCATGAAAATTTGTACATAACAAACATGATTACATGAAACAAGTTTTTTTATTCTCTTTCTTAAAAGCATAATATAAATAATCCTCTATGAGGTTTCCATTAAATTACTAAAAATCTTCAATACTTTTTTTTTTAAATGAGTGTTGCCTATTGAGAAAAAAGTAACCTGGTAAAATATCTTGATAATTTGCATAATAGTAGCACATGTATAATGGAAAAAGAAGTATTTAGCTATTGCTCTATTTGTTTTGATTATTTCAAGTTGAAATGTTTGCAAATATGCAATTTTGGTTGACTTATTTGTTGGCTGTGTTTTTTTGGGGAAAAGCATTACTGTTAAAATTAGTCATCGCAGAAAGAACTGCAAAATGATGGAGATGTAAATGTGACAGAAGCAACTTGCAGGAGGGAGAAATTTTAAGATATCTTTTAAAGGGCAAATACTTGCAGAGCTTTTTAAAATTTCAAAAATTCAACAGACAAAATCAATACTCCTAAGAGTCCTTGACATTTGGAGGGACACGAGTGAGCAAGCATCAAGAAATTGTTTGTAACTTCATTGAATTGATCTGAACTGCTGGTAATAAGCATTTGAGAAATGCTTCTGCGCCCAAGAACTTGCCTTGTCAAACCAAGGAAGAACCAACAGGTCTAACTTGGCTCTTTTTATGTATGGTAACCATCTGTCACAAGAAAATAAAAATGCTTACTTTGGGAGGAAAATTGCAATGCTTTAAAAGTTTATATTTATTCAAGTGGTGGGTGTGAGTACAAAACTCCAGAACACATTGCCATTCTTATTGATCTGCAAATGACTATTAAAATGGAAAGAACCAGAGAAAAATCAATCTTAAAGAGTCACTGAATAGCAAATTTTAGTTCAATGCTGCTTAGATGTTTGGTAGAAAATAGTCTTAAAACCATGTGCAACTAAATTGGTTAATAAACTTAAAAGAACTATAAGTTTCTTTTATAAACTAGGATTACTTTATTACAGAACTCAATTAGGATGAAAATACTTCCCTGTTTAAAAAAAAAATACATGGCAGAAGTGCATATTCACACTACGATTAGAAATAAGTCAATCTCTGTACATGCAAAATGGTGGCCTGAGTAACTGGTACCATCCATTAAGGATGAACTTTACACTGACCAAATTCAAGGACTTTTAAAAAGGGGTACATAGGTCCACAGATCAACATTTAAAAAAAAGATCTATTATAATTGTGTTAAAAAAACCATTTAAAGAAAAGTAGCCCGAAAAGTAATCATTCATGCCTAGGCAACTATGTAATTCTTGCATATAAGCAACTAGCTTCTTGCTGCTTAAAATGTCATTTGCATAGGAAATGGTGGCATTTAATTATTAAATAGTGTTTGCTATCTAAAATTTAGACACCTTCTAAACCTACCATTTGAATGGCTCCCATTAAGGGAGAATGAGTGTTTTTAAAGGTAACAGAAGTAAGTCTTCAATGCGTGGGGGAAAAGGGATCTAAATTGACATTTGTCAAATGGGAGATGAGACGTAGGTTGAAGTGGAAGAATGGTAGATGGAGGAAAAAAGGAAGGAAAGAAAAACTATATAATTAGATCTTAAAAACATATTAGAAGTACTTCCTAAAAGGAACGAGGAAGGAAGCTGATGGGATGAGGAGGAATAAGTTTCTTGTCCTCCAAAGAATGGACAAAGACAAGACTGAGAGATGATCTAATAAGGGTGTCCAATGAAAAAGAGATGAATATTAGCAATTGGTTATTTTCTGCCAAGGCTACTGAGACAACTAGGTCTGACAAAAAATAAGTCTGTTTCCTTCCTAGGGACTTTATCCAGGACATAACAGAACACCTCCCAAGACTCGTTAAAAAAAGATAACGACAACTCACTTCTGGTGATTCATATGGCCAGAAATGATATGAGTAGAAGGGATCTAAAAAAGGAAGGTCAATCATTATGAACTCTTGGGTAAGAAACTAAAGACCATTTGGAAAAAGGTTATATTTTCCTCATTGTGTTGAAGGCAAGGTATATCAAAGAGAAATATTAATTTGAGAAGTGAGAATGGGATTTGAGTTTTTGGACCATGGCATAAAATGGACAGATGTTACTGGCCTAAAATGAAGTATACCTAACAAAGGATATTATGAATGTTAAATAGT
This sequence comes from Bettongia penicillata ogilbyi, assembly GCA_023548195.1. Classification (NCBI taxonomy): domain Eukaryota; kingdom Metazoa; phylum Chordata; class Mammalia; order Diprotodontia; family Potoroidae; genus Bettongia; species Bettongia penicillata. Next base: position 134,698 of record JAJHZJ010000243.1, on the reverse strand, counting down.
CTTCTTCAGATTTGGTAAGAAGGACAGGTCAGGGAGAACACTACTTAAATATGTAATCACAAACTTAGATACCATAGAGAGTATAAGCAAAAGTAAAAAGAATGGCAGCTGAAATACACAGAGGTTCATAAAAGACAAAATTCAAGAAAGATGGCATCAGAAGACCTGTTAAGGCAATAAACCTAAGAAATCACATAAATTTGACCTCATAAGTATCATTGAGACTTGATGGCATTAAACTCATGACTGGATCATGGTCCTGAATGGGTGGGTTTACCTTATTCAAAATAACCAGGTTAGGGGAAAAAAAAAAAAAAGATGAGGTGGCTCGAGTAGTGGGCTGCTCATGGTATATAATAAGAAGATATACTCATGAAGAAATATGAGAATTAGAGAAGGGAAGCATGACAGAGAGCCTCTAGATGAAGGTCAGTGAAGGGAAAAACAAATGATTTTCAAAGAGGAAACAGATGAGGAGTTTGTAAAACAGATACAACCTGGCAGGGAGGCAAGATATAGAGCCTGTAACTTCAATTATATAGATGCATACAGGAGCTCACTCTCTGCCAAAAGCAGAGCAGCTACTAACTTCTTTGCTTGCTTTCATGATAATTTTATCCTTCAAAATGTGAAGGAACCAAGAAAAGGAAATATTGTTTTGGATCTTGTCCCTGCTAGCAGAGAAAAACTGGTTGCTGTAGTGAAAATGATGGGAACCTTGGGAGAAAGAGACCATGTCATCCAAGAATCTGTGAAGGATAGGAAAGGAAATCTAGACATAGTGTGACATATTCCCCAGAAATGGGAAAAGCAAATTTCAAAGGACTCAGGGGAGAGACATGCAGGATACCTTACAAGAAAACACTACAGGTGAAGCAGTCAACCCAGGAAAGATGGAAGATGCTCAAGAACTCTGAAGACACAATAACCACTCCAATAAGCAGGAAATAAAACTCATAGGATTACAAAGCAAACAAATTACATTGAAATTAAGAGCTAAATCTTTCCATCTAAGCTCACGAAGCTCCTGAAAACACAATGATCCTTTGTGGGGTCTTTGGACCCAAAGGTAAGAACTCCTATAATACATAAAAGCCTTTCTTTATTTTTCAATAGCTTGTGTCCTCCCTTCAAACTACTTTGCATTTATTTTCCTTATATTTATTTATTCTGTGTGTTCACACACACTCAGATCTCTCTCTCTCTCTCTCTCTCTCTCTCTCATATAGCTGTAGTCCCTTTTAGGATATAGTTCCTCATAATTAGCCATTTCATTCTTTGTAGTTGTATGCTCAGTACAGTCAGCACACAGTACTTTATAAATATTGGTACGAGGATTGAATGAAGTATGTGGACATAATTAGCTTAGAGAAAGGAGCAGAAAGTCTTCTATGTGAAGAACGTATTATAACTGTTCTGTCCGACTCCAGATGGTCAAACCAGGAGCAATGGGTAGAAGCAGTCAATAAGTAAACCTCAACTTCATTACAGAAACAGCTTACTAACAATACCAGCTTTACAATTATGGAATGGGCTGTATCTTGAGAAGGGATAAAGTTTTCCCTTCCTTGAAGTCTTTAAGCAAATGCTGAAGGAACGCTTTTTGGATATGTCCAACTAGAGATTACTCTGGGGTATGAGTTGGACTAAATGGACACTGGGGTCCCTTCCAACTCATATATTCTGTGAACCTGCTTCTGTGACTTTGAAGTTGATCTTAGAATCTGAAATAATAATTCTCCTATTTAAGCATTTGCAACCATGTCTCATGATAACAAGCTTTCCATAAATGGCATGGCTTACTAAGAAAAGGAAATCCCACGTTGATATATTCAGATTGGCTTTTAGATCAGTATATCTAGGTTGAGAAGCTACTGTGGTTATTTGAAGGATTCATAAAGAAGATACTGTGCCTATCAGAAACAATACTAGAAGGCTTGACTTTTGGGAAACCAAAAACTATAGGTTTAGATAATCTTTTAATGTGTGGATTGAAACAGGTGAAAATCCATGTCAACTCTGGCCATATGCCCAAACCCTTTGCCTCACTCTAGATTGAAGGAAAGGATGACCATCCTTTGCTCTTAATTCTAGAGAGAATATTACAAGTCTACCCTCAACAGGGTCTTACTGTTGCTGCCTATAAGCTCTCAATCTGGTTAAAAAACTATTTCCACTTTTATCCTCAGCTCATGTTTCTGACACTAACCCCAAGCAATACTGCTATGACTACTAAATGCTGAATTCTCATACTGTGCTAGGATTCAATATTCTAGTATCACATTGCAACAATGGCTCCATTTCCTGCGACTTCAAAAGCCTCTCTACTAAATTCCCATTATTCATCTCCCACACCCTGAAGAAACAAACAAACAGTAGCTACTTGCCCTGAGAGACTAAGTCATCTCTAGTACATGAAATGGATGGATGAAAGTGAGGGGAAGAGAGCAAGGATCATGCAACTGGTTTATAGTAAACTTTGCTCTCATAACACTGAAGGAAAGGAAATTGATACTATCCTACAGAAATGAACACTACTCTCCCTTGATTTCACTATTATAGTCATTGATTATCCACTAAACTCTTGCTTTGATGGCTGACTATGTAAAGGAGATAACAAGACTCTCAAAGGGGAGTCAATTCCAGGAAAATACAAGTTTTTCTTTCCATTCTAACCAAGTTAAAACATCTTTTAAGTATGACCTTGACAAGAGATTGTGTCAGTCATTAATTAGTTAAATTTTGAAAGGCATTTCTCTACAAGTTTGGTTGCCATGTAAAGTAGTAATGTAGTAAAATAATTTACTACAACAATTCATGAAAGCACTTGCAAAATCATAAAACTTTTATTTTTACCAGTGAATGAAGTACCCACACGACTCAAAACATGATTTTTTTTAAAAATATAAATTGACAAATTTTGTTTTGGTAAAGCAAACACTTTTGAACCCATATCCCTCCCCACCCCTCAGTTTTCTTCCACAAAATACATTCATAGAAAATAGTTTTATCATTTGCTTAGAGAAAGAAGGTATAAACGTCCCTTAACCTTGAAAGAACGATACTAACACTGACCCTGACCCTTTAATCCGAGCAGAGTTTTGCTAACCATCTAGAAATCACTTCGCATTAAAACTTACCTTAATAATCTTCCCTCAAACGGTACAGCAGACAATTATTCTGCTAGAGGGAATGTTAGTGACCATCTTTCCTGGTGATTACTAACACTTCTGATTTTCAGTAGCATAAACAAGAATGAAGGCAAAAGGAATATGTATAAATATGCCAAAATCTTCTCCCACCAAACATCCATATTTCTGAGTCAGAACTACAAAATACACAAAGGCACTAGATGTCTGGTTAAGTGAAATTTTGCATCTAAGATTAAAATAGAGTGTTGGCCTAGGAATAAGGAAAACACAAATTCAAATCCTGTTTTGGACCTTACTAAGTAAGCTGCATGACCCTGGACTTGTCACTAATTTCTCTAAATCTGTCTCCTCATACAAAAATGGGATAATATGGAACTTATGCTACAGGATTATGGGAAGAACCAAATGAGATAATATATGCAAACCACTTTGCAAAACTTAAAACTACTATTATATAAAAGCTATTGTTGTATTATTATCATTTATCCATTCAAATCCTATATCACATGCCATTCCCTGCTTTAGGAATATGAAAATTTATGGAACTTGGGATACTAATAAGAATTTTTTACTTGTACTAATTGTATGGATTTTGAAAATGTACTAAGAGAAACAACAAAGAAAAATATGCTTTTCTTTTCAAATCTAAGCACATATTCTTCGATTTCTATTTAAAATCCCCATAGTGCAAAAAATCAAACAACACACTTCCCCAATAGAAATCAAAATAAAATTTTATTAGATTATATCAGTGGTTCTTAACCCGGTTATAACCGATTCAGGGTAGGATCCATGAACTTAGGTAGCAAAAAAAAATTAGAACTTTATTTTCATTTCTCTCTAAATGAACTGTGGCATTTCCTTTAATAATTTTAAAACATTATTTGGAGAAAAGAGTTCAAAGGCTTCACCTGAATGCCTTGATTAAAAAAAAAAAGTTAAGAATCCTTGGATTAGATGCTCAACTGTCTGACACTCAAAGGTACTGAAGGAATATAAGAGTTTAAGAAAGATACAAGCATGGTGGTTTCTAAAGGGCATCAGAATTGCACACAAGTCTCTGTGGGCAGATGATAAAAAAAAGAGAAAAAAATTTCTAATTCATTAAGTAATTGAAACAAGAGCGGAAAATAATTTTTTGTTTGTTTGCTTTTTAAATAAAAGCCTGTAAATGTCAGGACATTCATTCTTACCCATAGGTCTGTTCCTGTCCCTGAGGTCCCTGTGGTTGGGGTGTCGGTAGGAGTCCCTGTAGTGGTGGGCAATGGCCATATCATCCAAACGATAATGTTGAGGTGGCGGTGGGGTGGGGTGAGGCAGGCCGTTGGGCTGGTAAGATAAGCCATTATTTGGACTGTACCGCTGGCCTGGGCTAATAGTGCATGGCCGCTTGCTTGGATGCTCTGAGTGCAAAGGCTCTCTGTCAAAGCCATTTTCTTTGGTTCTGAAGATGGAAAAACAAAAAGAAAGTTTGTTTCATACTTCATTCTGCAACCACTGCTGTTTGGACACTCACTCCTGCTGGAGTCCTCCTAGATGTAGTCTTTTGGAGGCCATTTTGCTGTTGAGAATCTTTCTTAAATTCAGAATTTTAGAAGAATAGGTCATTAATGAAATCTAGGAAAAGACCAAAATGATCAGGGAACCAATGTTAGAGGTCTTTTACCTTCTCATTAAAACTAATTCACTAGTTTTAATTTATCTGGAAGGATAACAAAAGATTTACAATCTACATTGCCCTCTGAAGGATGACACTTTCAATCAAAACCTACGTTTCCAGTCCTTGAGTCCTGGATAGATTGGCTTTTGGACAAATCATCATTAAGACACAAAAGACAAATAACTTAATCAACGCCTATACCATTTTTTATCCAAATTTGGGGCAGACTTTCATGCAAAGAAAAATTCACATGTAAGACAAATTAAGTATATATAGAAAAGAATTAGAAGTGTCTGTATACCACAAAAATGGTAACAAGAAATAGAGAATTTTAGAGATGAAATGAACCCTCAAGGTCATCTATACAACCCACCAGCCTCAACTACCTTCTTTTTCAAGGAAGAAACTATGACCTAGAAAGGTAAAGTGATCGATTTGCCCAGGATCGCACTATTCCTTAGTATCATAGCTGAGACAATCCAGCTGATGTCTCTTCCCCAAGGTCAGTTCACTACATATCAAGTTCTATCACACTTCATTGCCTCCATCCATGCCATTTTTGAGACCTTTAAAATCTTCTTAAGAATTTAAGATCTAAAATCTTTTAAGATCTTCTTTAAAACTATATAAATCTAAGATAATTTTAATATTTAGTCATTTTCCCTTGTTTATCAAGCAAAATCAGCATTGAGTCAATTTACAAGCACTTGCTAAGTGCCTCCTTTGTGCCAGGTAGTGTGCTAAACAGAAAGGTAAAAGGCAGCCCATGAGCTCAAGCAGCTCACAATCTTATTATAGAGGATGAGACAACACGAAAAAACAAAACAAAACAAACTATGTAAGGATAAACCTCAGATAATTAACAGTGGGAAGAAAGAAGCATTAAGGAAAGCCAGTAATGGTTTCTTAGAGAATATAAGATTTTACCTGAAACTTGAAAGAAGCCAGGCAAGACAAGAGGCACAAATGAGGAAGGAGACAACAGCGGGGACGAGGGACTGCTGGTCAAATATTTGGTATATGGTAATGGGAGTGTGTTGTTGTATTTCATGAGTAGGAAGATCAGTGTCACCAGATTGCAAAGTATGTTGCGGGGAGGAAGGTATAAGAACACTAGAAGGGTAGTGGGGATGTCTTTTGGTGATATCTAGACAAGTTAACGGACCCATCCAGAAGGTAACAGATTCATTCAACTGGTTAGTTAGTCATATGCTCCCAAAGCAATGTCCCACCATGGAACATTTAGGATAGATACAATTCTGAAGAAACTGCCACACTAGTACAGAATATACTATGCTCTTTTTGTGTTTGTTTGCTAGAAATCTAAAAGCAAAAAGGTCCTTGGTAGACCTCTGAAACTTCTTGGCATCAGATCAAAGTACTGAGATGGAAAGAGGCTGAAAGGTGTTAAAAGGATGAGCTCCTGCTTTGGAAAGTCTTTAAGAAGGAGCCTGTGTCATCACCATTAAGTTTTCCCTTCCCTCTTCAACCTCATTCTCCTCCAAATACTGGTATGGCTGAAGCAGGCCCATACTTAAATAAACTACCTTGAAGGGGTAATCATAGCATATTCAAACTTCATTGAGAAGGGCATTAGAAGTGGAGCCAGTAGATATGGGTACCAATCCTAAAACTGTTAACTCTGTGACTGGCCAATTTACTTTTAAATTCTTTGGGCCTCAATTTCTTCATTTGTATCAAAGGATCAGGATAAAAGGGTCTGGATGAATACACTAATACCTTCTTTCTAGCCCTAAAGACCATAACTACAAACAGCCTGAATTCTAGTCTAGCAATTCTGAAATGGCAGAACCAGAAGAAATTCTGCAATGCTAACAGGAAGATGCTCTATGGAAAATTGACAGAAGAACATAAACATGAATCACACAAGATGAGAAGGTGCAGAGACAATTGGCACCAGTGTAGGAAGAATCCATTGCTGAGATCAGAGACTCAGGAAAATACTGGGAATGTTCCTAAGAACCAAAAAGTTAAGGGATAAAAAGACCTGTGAATAGCCAAAAAAACGGACAGAAATTAGATTCGTTATTGCATTAGTGTAATTAATTTCTGGACGAGAAAATTGTCTTCCAACATGGATCAGCACCTTTTAGTTCCCTAGAGCACAGAAAAGCTGTGACTTTACTCAGGATCCAATAACCAGTATGGGTCAGAAGTGGGGCTTGGAACCAGTTCTTCCTGGCTTTGTGGCCCACTCTATAAATCCAGTCATCATGCTTCTTGTGCCTCATGGCCAAAGCAGCAATCTCAAATTCTACACAGCAGTATTCAGGTAACTCCTTAACTCCAATCGTATATTTCAAATTGCCAACTACATCTTTCCACTTGGATTTCCTAGCAGCATTTCAACACAACATCTAAAATTAAATGACTATATTTCCTGCTCTAATGCCACCATGTTCCATGCTCTCCTTCCCATCTTCCTATCTCCCCAAACAATGGACAAGTCTTATGCAGTGGAAAGAATAATGTACTTGGAGTCTGGAAGAGTTTGGTTCCAGTCTTGTCCTAGAAGCTGTATGACTCTGGGCAAGTCAAAAACCACTCCATACTTCAGATTGCTCATTTTTCTGAGGAAGGTTTATGGACAGAATATTTGCCTTTTCTAATGGACTTTTGAGATTGTCTTTCTCCCAATGGACAAATAGGCACTGTACTTGCAGAAATTTTTCTCATTCTGTCCTAGCAATCTCAATTTTTTCATATTAGTCACTATTCTCAGAAATACTGTTGATCCTAACAAATATTTGGGACCAATGTTCTTCAAAGCTAATGTGGTGACTGATTTATTAGCATTTTTTGGTTTTTTCACATGCTGCATAAAACTCTTTCTGAAACAGATAATCCTTTCTTCCTGCTATCTTCCATATTGGCACAAAGCACTGATTGGGAAAAAAGTAACATTTTCTTTCCTTTTTGTTCTATTTAATCAAAAACACCTTCAAATTGACATGTTTTTCTTCTCATTTCTCGCAGATTTCCAGAGTTGGAAGAAATCCTAGGGGCCACTTACAGATACAACTCACACCTGAACAGGAATCCTTTCTATAGCACATCCATCCAATGTACGGTCATATAACCTCTACTCTCTGCAACGATGTGGGTACTAACTCTGAATTGTTCTTTTCTAATTTTTCAAAGACCTAACAAACTATATAATGTGAGTAACCAAGTTAATGATTTAGAACAAGAAATAATCCTTTCTCTTGTCTGAAATGAAGATCACAGGAATGTTTAAGAAGGCACTGAAACTTAGGATAAATGAAATGCTCCCTAAATGAATTAAACTCACCTGACCCAAACAAGTTACAACTCAGGGTCGTACAAGAAAATGGTGATATGACTGTTGATTACTGGTAAGGTTCAAATGATACAGTACTTAAAAAGTGCTATATAAAACTTAAGAAACTAGATAAACATAGTTATTATTTGAAAGAATATTTTTTATTATTAAAGGGGCTAGAGTCCTAGGGCCAAGACAAATCTGCTCCAATTTCCAAAAAAGGGAAATAAGGATGATTTTGAAACTTGGAAGGCTTAATAATAATCCCTGACCAAAGGTTAGAATGAAATATTAAGATCAATGAATCACTAGGGGAGAGAGGAGTCATTATGCCTAGCAGTGTGGCAGAGGGCAAAGAATACCACACTCAGAAAACTAGAATTTAAGCTATGGAATATTTGAGATGTATTGGTTGTTTCTAAGTAAATCAACATCTCTCTGCCTCAGTTCCCTCATCTCTAAAACAGGAACAATAAAACTTTCCATACCTAACTTCATTTCCTTTTCAAATTATGTGGCTTTGAGAATGCCACAGAGAAAAGACAAAAGAATTTCAGTAAAACTTTTAATAGAATGGAAAATAAGATTTAATATTCGACAAGATCTCAATCAGCTATCAGAGAAACTTAGTATTATGAAATTGAATGGTAATACAGCTAAACTCCTGCAAATTTTTAAACTAAAAAATAAAACTACTGAAAATACTAAACATGTATAACTGTAAATACGTAGCCATGTGGAGAACAAAAGAGAAGTTTTTTTGATATCAGAAATTATTCCTTTTTATTCTTTATATCACTACTGCCTGGCACAGTAGATGCTTAATACTTGTTCATAGCTTAATAAATAGTGATTATGTATGTATGTACTGTTGCAGGGGGGTGGGGGTTGGAGAAGGAATTCTAAAACAATTGCTCATCAGTGGAAAGAATTCCTAAGTATAGAACACTTCACTCTTCTGATATAGATAGGTACTGTTTGCTAGAAGTTATTGGCTTAGAGTTTCCTATGATACAGAGAGATCAAATGACTTTACCAAGATCATGGTCAGTACCCGTCAAAAATGGCAGACTGCCTTCTTCCCTCAATACCATACTGTTCTTCATATATATATATTATATATATATAAAAATTATACCTCCTATTTTTGTTATTAATGACCACATTATCCTTCAATTTCTAACCTGTCCTTTTTTCTTTTATGCATTCTTTCCATGTTAAAAGGACCGTAGGAAAACAGATCAAAGTAATTGAGGACAATTATATTCTTCTATTTAAACATTTGCTGCTGCTGTTGTTGAGGTCCTTGGCAGGGATATTGAAGTGGAGCCTTCTCCAGCTCATTTTACAGATTAGGAAACTGAGGCAAAAAAGTTAAATGACTTGACCACAGTCACACAACTAAGGAAGTATCTGACATCCAATTTTATCTGAAGAAGATGAGACTTCCTAACTCCAAGCTGAACACTCTACCCATTGAGTCAACTAGCAGCTGTACTAAAAATCACAATCCAGCAAAAATTCTTCATTATCTGGAATTATGAGGGAAGTGAGAACCTGAATAAGAGTTTTCCACAAAATTTCAGTTTTTTGATAGATACTATAGACAAATATTGATACAATTTATCTACATAACTTAGGGCTTATTGTACTATGCCATAGATATGAATGTGGAGGTTTAAATAATGATATGAAAAACGGGACAATTTTTCACCAGACTACATATACAGAACTGGGCTTCAGGTAACCAAGGTTTCAATACAGTGGTAACTTCCTATCGAAAGTGACTTTTCATTCCTCCATTCAACAAATACTTACTCAGTGGAGTACACATAAATGAATAAGACCTTGCCTTCAAAATCAGAGGCTTCAGAACCAAAAGTATATATAAACATTACTTATATTTTATTGTATTTGTATTTAGTTAAATATTTTTCAATTACAATTTAATCTGATTTACAGTGTTTGACAGCTCTGCTGTAGTAAACTCTTGAAGGCAGTATAGTGCTGAGAAAGTGCTTATTTACAGAGGTAGTTATATCATCGTTGAGGTTCACTATTATCAATGACATCGTAGAACCAATCTCTATTACTTCCCTCAAGATGTTTAAAAGATTGAAAAGAGCTAGACTACACAAAACAATGGGATCCAAAAGAGTTGCAGAGTCACAGAACCAAAGGAAGTAGTCTAGCATTGCTGAAGCCCAGGGCATGGAGGGTAAGGAAGCAATGTGGAGAAAAGCTCATAGTGTGCAAACTTCAAATTTTGCAAATTCTGAAACTAAGACCCAGAAAGTTAATTTGGTTACTGTCACAGACCTGAGATTTGAATTCAAATCCTTTGTCTTCAAATTTAGCTTTCCTCCCATTGTGCCATGTTGTCCTTTGAAAGGTAGACTGGGGCTAGATGGAGACCTTTAAAATACTATAACTTCATTTATATTTGTAAATATAACAATATTCACTTGGGAACCTATAAACTCATGAGTATACATGAAAAAAAATTTCGATAATGTTCTTATTCTTTTCTTCTGAAACTGCAAGTTAAAAAAATTTAAATGTGTGATACTACATGAATTCAACCCATATTACAGCAGATTCATTTTAGAACATTTAAAGTTTAAGGAGATACCATAGCTTCAGTAATAATAATGTTCATAGTCAATAGATCCTATAACTCTTGCCAAAAGCCTGGCTAAATTATCTTCTCCTGAACTAGCATATAGAGAAATAATTCATTTGCAAAAACGAAAAAAAATTCTCATGGTATCTCCAGAAGTACTGCTATGAATACTAAATCCCAATAATTCCAGTAACATCTGCTTCCAGATAGCCATATTCTTTGTCATCTCCCTCCCTCCTCTTTTCAAATTTATTCCTTAATCCAAGAAATTTGGCAATCCCCAGTGGGTTCTCTATTCCTAAAGAGTTTTACAAGGTTCTTTAATATAGTACTAGTCATAGTTGTAGTAATGGGCAAGTATTCTGTCACTATGGATGAGTGCGTAATAATATAAAGTGACATATAAATGCTAGCTACAATAATTAGCATTATATAACTTTCCACAAAAAATATTATGTATAAATCTGTACAAATTCTTAGTTGAATTTGATGCATCACGTTTCCTCTGCTACTTAAAATATTTAACTGCTTGCATATCTAAATTTCACTTTGATAAGAAAATCAAATCTGGCTACAACAATACCAACATCTCTAGAATTTATAAACTTTTACCTCTCTGACCCTCAGTTGCCTCTTGCGTGAGATGAAATGATTCCTTGTAAGATACATTCCAAGGAATCCCAAGGTGTACTATAGAACCATCTTTAGTTATTACAGAAGATTAATGAAATTATCCCAATTTTCAGTCCATGTAGTAAAATTAATGAATTCAAGAGTTAGAAGGAAAGACTGTACCTTAAGATAAACATGTACAATAGAGGAAATAAACTGAAAGGTTACATTTTAAAATGTGCATTTATGGAAAAAAATCACATTTATTAGGAGTTATTCGTTTATTTCAAGTAATTTGAAGTATAATAAAAGAAAAATACCTCTCTTCAAAGTTATTAGATATTCAGGATGATTTCCTGGACAGGAAGTGAACAAAGAAGTCATGACTAAACAATAAAGTATTAATAATGATGAAGACGTAAAAAGACCTTTGTTTTCAGCTATTTCCATAAGGCTAGCGCACCTGCTCTGACACCTTGCTAGGAAAGTGGGGGTGGGGGAACAGAGGACAGAAGGAAACACTCAACACTTTTCAATACTCTAAGGCCTTGCAGAAACTTGACATGGTATACTTGCTTTTCCTTCCAACTTCCCAATCTTTATGGAAGTGAAATGATGCATTTCATGAGTCATCTCGGTGAGCAGTTTTAAAAGTGTTCTTAACCTCTCACCTTTACCTCTTGTGAACTTTCACCTCATTTTTTAAAAAAAGGTACATGCTTATTATGGTCTCCAGATTCTAAGGGCAAAAAAGATTCCAAGAGAAGAATGGCAAAGGAACTCAAAAATAATTTACCTTTCATCTGTTTAGAAAACACAGAGATTACATTTTATGTTTTAGTCCCCTCCCACCCCATGATTTTAGACTAAAGGTTCAGGCTAATTTTCATGCTCTCTGAGAAAAGGGGGATGTAATTTCACTCCTGTCTATGTATTCTTATGACAACTGGCACATAGTCTGACACATGGTAAGCCCTCAGTAAATGTTCATAGGAGTGAAAATTTTAAATTCTTTTTTGTCCCAGTTTGGGGCACACAGTATTCTCCAACTGTACTATAAACAACACAGCTGCTCAGGGAGCCCCTCTCCAGAGTGAGATAAAAATAGAAATAGATCAAATCTCACTTTTTCACACTGAGAAAACCATTTTCATCAATGGCCCTAGAGGACTTGCTTCTCTCTAAATAACAATAATTGTTAAATAAAACATAACCAGTCATTCTCCTATTTAGGGAAGGAGAAAAACAGAAATGGATTCAGTTTGCCAAAACTTCCTCCTCAAAAGCTGAAAAATGACTAATAGATTAAATCAGCGGTCTCAGAACTGAAGCCTCCAAAGTTGTAAACAAAACAAAGGGAGCACTTTTGTCCATGACATGTCAGGAACAAATTACCCCGATGTGTTTTCTCCTCCTCAGGTGTCAGTTTCTTCCCTCTGTCAGTGACTGACGGCTCCCAGTGTTATTGCAGAAACAGATTGATCTTTTTAATGAGCCAGTTTAATAGACTCCAAAATCTCACCGTGGCTGCTCATCCATGTCAGACCATATGCACCAACAAAACATTCAGTAAAACAAAACAAAAACCAAAAAAAAAAAAAAAAAAACCAACCCACAAACCCAAAAACAAAACAGAATAACAAAAAAATCTTGGCTGTCAGACACTTTTATACTCTATAAAATTACTGTAGATTTGGATGTACAGATAAATAACTTGCAAAAGGGAAATGCAAATGCAAACAAGATGCAGAAAATGTATGCAAAAAAAAAAAAATGCTGTCAAGGACCATATTTTCTTGGATCTGCTCAAATTCCCATAAGATACAAATGTATTTACACTACACATTCTCATCACCCCTCCTTTTAACTCTGAGGGGATGGGAGAAAGAGAGACTCATTTAACATCTTGCCTTCATAAAACATATTTCAGAATTATAATGCATTGATCCAAGTTCAGCCCAGAGATCACTGTGTAAACCTTAACCTCAGTGATCACTCACATGTAAGGAAAAAAAGAGATATCAGCTTCCTCCCAAATACAAGAGAATTTTGTATGCACAAATAGTGGTATCCATCACTATCATTTTTCATTAAAATACAATTTTGGGAAGAGCCAATTAGTTCTGTAAACTTGAAGGTATGTTTTCCCACTTGTGTAGTATTTAGACTAGCTTTTACATAGGGTGCTCAATGCAAATTTTATCATAAAGGAAAACTTAAATCCAAGTTACATATCAACAGAAAATGTTGTTTATGAACACTGGAGAACAGGGAGGAAATTCCAGACTTTGCAGGTTGTCTGCTCTAAAATGACCTCTGATTACAGAAGACTCATAAGATTGCCTGATAGCCTCATCATCTCATGATCTATATCTTTCTCAAGTGTCAAACATTTCACCCTCTTTCTCAATGGAACAGTAGAATACCTAACGCCAATAGAATGGATGTGAGCTAGACGATAAAAGTGTTGAGTGGCTCCTAAATTGGCTGAATGACCATAATGAAAAAAGTAGTCATTAATGATTTGATGGCAACTTGGAAGAAGTCTCCAGAAGACAGCCACAAGGATCTGTCAGTGCTTGGCTGTGGGCTGTTAAGCGTTTTTATCAATGACTTGAATAATGCCACAGATGGTATACTTACTAAAGTGGTAGAAGTCACCAAAGTAGAAGGAGAGGTAATACACAGGAGCATTCTTGGGATACAAGATCTTGAAAGATTAGAACAGTAAATCAAATCTAGTAAAATAAAATCTAATTCAGACAAATGTAAAACACCTTCAACAACACAGGCTCCAAAATAATTTTCACAAATACAAGACAAGGGAGATATGCCTCAAAAGGAATTCATTTAGAAAACGTCTGGGGGTTAGGAATCCCATCAAACAAAAGTAGAAAGCAGGTGCCAAAAAACAAAACAAAATGACTCTCATGGGAGCAACAGTAGCATTGCAAGGTATAGAATCCAAAATTAGGCTGTAGAGAGAGTCCTGTGGAATTCTGTCCCAAATAGACCGTATTTCCAATTGGAGAAGAGTGATCAAGATGTTGAATGTCCTAAAGATCATGTCCCCATATGACCAACAGCAAGAGCTGGACATGGTTAGCCTCAAGAAAGAAGACTCAGAAAGGTCCTGAGAGCTGTCAGCATCAAGTATCTACAAAGGGCCATATGAAATAGAGATTTAATTTTCTTTTTTCTGATAGGGGCTAAAGGGTCCAATTTTAGTAACTGTTCAAAATTAGAGAAAAGATTTTGAGATGATATAAGGAAAAAACAATGTCTAAACACTACAGCTACCAAAACATTAATGGGCTGCTTCAGGAGGAAGTTTGGTCAGTCTCATTAAAGGACTTCAAGAAAAGGACAGATGACCACTTCTTGGATATGTTATATATAGGGAGGATTTTGATTCATGTTCAAATTGGATCAGATGGTTTCTAAGGTCCCATTGCAACTCTGAAATTTCATGGGGGCCATCCTCAATCTACTGTCTGGATGTGAATTTCTAGGTTTTAGATCCATTTACACTTGGGGATAATCTGTCCCTAGGATAGTTTAGCTTTCTCACTTGGAATCACAAAAATATTGCCCTTAGTTACTAGCACTAAGGATTTTCGAATATTCCATTCCATTAGACATTTTATTAATCATCTACAGCACACACTGCTAGAGTCTAAAGATATAAAGATCTACACAACACAGACTATTGTCAAAGAGCTACTAATGGGGAAAAATTAATAAAGAATCAAAAATTTAGAGTTGGAAGGGACTTAAAGGCCATTTAATACAATTCTCCCTCCTCCTACCCAGTTGACAGATGAGAAAATCAAGTACTTCAAAGTGTAATTATTGCCAAGCATCACAGTCACTAAAATATCAGAGAGAGGATCTAAACCCAGAATTTTCTGATTCAGATTCTAAACACTCTAAGCACTACACTACTGTTCAACTAATATGCGAGAAAATACAAATAATTATCATACAAAGAGCTGTGATGAGTACAAAAGAAAAGTCCTGGCAAAGCAACAGAAGGATTTTGAGGAAGCACTCATACATAAAATGTGATGGGGAGAAAAGTCTTCTTCAAGAAAGCAGCATCTAAGTAGGGTCTTAAAGGAAAGGAAGGTCTTCAATATGTAAAGATGATGAAGAATAATGTATTTCAGACATGGGGAAATGTACTTAAAATACATGTATGAATATGGGAGAAAACAGGAAAATAAGCAAAGTAAGACAGAATGAATGTAGTTTGGATGAAATACAAAAACAGGAACGGGTTTAAGAAAAATGGCTGAAATAGCAGGTCCAACTTAGACACTCAAGACAGATACTTTATTGGATAAAGGAGATAAATTGGATAAACGAGGAGAAGTCACTAAATGTTTTTGAATAAAGGATGGCTGTGATCAAAGTAGTAAAGGGGATGAGGTTCACTGAATACTCAAATGTGACCAGGAAAATATTTGCAAAAATAAGATATTATCAGTGATGGAAAATTGAAGATAGTTCAGAATGTCAGGTTCAGAATATGTAGGAAATGTTCTGATATTTAATCAATCAATTAAAAAAGCCTTTACAAAGCACTTATTATGTGCCATCCTTTAGGTTAAATGCTGGGGATACAAAGAAAAAGAAAATTATTTAGAAATGAGCAAAGCAAAAAGTCAATCTCAAACAGAAAAGACCTGTAATCATTTTGAAAATAGCATCAAAATTTCCAAGATTGAGCCAATAATAATTGCATGATAAAAATGAGTAACAAAGCTGTTAACTTTAACAGATGTCTATGTGGTCAAGCAGCCAGTAAGCTTAAAAGTTTCCATGCCTTTCAAAAGGGTTGTCTCTCCCACTGTATTCCTTTTATGCTAATATGCATAAATGAATAAAATGCAATCTCTCTCCCCAAAAAGTTTTGTTTCTAATGATGAAATAAAAAAAAATACGCATGAATAACAGGAGATGATATATGGTAAGAGACAGGTACAAAGGTTTTACAGTGGAAAATTACAACCTAGAGTGGGGCACTGGGAAAAGACTTTTTGAGAGAACTCAACACGACTTAAAGGAAAAGATGGCATCTGATTTTGGTTTTCAAGGATGTACAGGACCACAACAAGTATAGATGAAGAAAAAGAAATGATTAAAGGTACTGAGGTGGCAAAACGAAGGATATTATATATACAAGAAAAAGTAAATAATCCAGTTTGGCAGAAGCATAGATTAGTGGAGCAATAAATATGTATGTTTCCAATGAGACACAGTGATTTGTGCAGTAAATGTTGAATGATTTCGGGGGGAAAAAAGACAGTAATAACACCACACTCTGTAAATACCTCTATTTCCATTCAGTGAAGACAAGTAAGAAAGAAAATCAATGTCTTAGATGAAAGAAAGGCACCCACTATCCTCCTTCTAACATGTCAGTATGGTTTTGCTGCTGCAAGGGACACTCAGGGAAAAAAAGGAGGAAAAAGGGTCAAAAATAGACTTAGAAGTACACTAAAGAACAAAGAAACACATATAAAAACACCAAACAGTTAAAGGGAAAGAATTGTAAAAGTGGGTAGGATGAACTGCTGCAGAAAATGACAATTTAGCCATAACAGTTGAAATTTTAAAAGCACTTTTTAAAGTTTACAAAGTACTTTACATAGCTTTGCTCATGCGATCCTTACTATAATTGCATTGGGAAGGTTCAGCAGATATTACTTTCCTAATTTTACATAGGAAGAAAATGAGATGCAGATGGGTTAAAGGCTCTTGCCCATGGTCAGAGCTCATAAGCATCCTAACTGGAATTCAAGTTTCTACTAACTTTGCAACTAGCACTTCTCACCTCCTTCTCCCCTAGATTAAGGGTAACCCACCCCCTACACACTGGGGAATAACACAGCAAGATTCATGTGTGTATTTTTAACTTTAATAACAAAGAGTTTGTCCAGACTCCAGGTATCAGGAATCCAAGGCAACCTGACCCTTAGAATCAGCTAGTCTTGACAGACGCCTTCTAGCTCTAATCTGTCATGCTATAGTCCCATGACCCACAGCAGCATCACCGGACACATCTGACTCCTTTGGGAACATGAAAAGGCCATCCTCCCCTTGTGTGAATTTCTCTCAGCTCCTCTCACCTGTCTGGAGTTCGCCTCTTTCCGTTTTCATTCACATCGAGAAGCAGCTCTGAGGAATCAACAGGTGAGGTGGTGTTGGCATCCAGGAGCAGCTGTTCATGTTGAGCGAGGTACTGGGCAGGGTTCTGTTTGGCCAGTCTTGCGCAATGCAGGAGCTCCCGTTGGAGAAGGGGGAGGTTGGCCTACAAAAGCATTTCAGAAAGAAGAAAAACATGGGCCAGGCTGTTCCATCTAGGACTAACCAACTGCATCCCACTGCAGACAATGGTTGAGGTGGCTGAGCTCGAGAAAACCACTTCCTCTTTTAAGCCTAAGTTTTCAAGATGCCAGGCATGAACACTTGTGCCTAAGACTATATGAAAACACAACCCAATGCATCTACCAGCTACATCTTCTATTTCCAATAATCAGCACTCCAAACTACACGTAAATCTATGATGGGAACTGGAAATAAGAAGAAAGGTCTAAGTTGAACAAGATTTTCAAGTTATTCAAGATTACAACACTGTCCTAGGTCAACTAATTACATGCCATGATAGCAGTAGATATATGAAGTACTCATGCCGTTATCTGAAATATAATTTCATTTTTTAAAAAAATCTTTTGTTAAAGTACCCACTACATGCCAAACACTGTTGTATGTACTGGGGATACAAATATAAAGAATGAAGCAATACATATTCTCAAAGAGCTTATGTTCTAATAATATCTATCTATCTATCTATCTATCTATCTATCTATCTATCTATCTATCTACCTACCTACCTACATACACAAAGAGAGAGAGCACAAATATAAAGAGAACAGATGCAAAGAAACACAAGGTAGGTAGAGAAGGAGGGAGGGGTATTACTAGTTGGGGAGAATCAGGTAAGGTTTCATACAGAAGATGATACTACAGCTGAACCTTACAGGAAGAAAGGGACATGATAAAAGGTAGAAATAAAGAGGGAGTACCTTCCAGGCATAAGAGATGACCAGTACAAAGGCATAGGACTAGGAGATTACAAGCAGTATTCTCTAAAACATTCAAATAATAAAATGAGGATTAGCTTTCCTTCAAGGGTCAACTAAAGGCTACCTCCTACAGGAAACCTTTCCAAATCCTCCTCGTTCTTTGTGGTCTCTCCTCCCAGCTTATCAGCCTATATGCCCTTTTCCCTCAGTAGCATGTATTCTCTTTCAGGACAGGGACTGTTTTCTATTCTATTTCTGTATTCTTGCACCTAACACACCACCTTGGTGGTTCATTAATACATGACAGTAAGAGTGGATGTATTGAACTGGATTTGTCACCTTCATTTTACTAGTACCTTTGGTATGTGTATAAATGTCTTCCTTATCAGAAATGTCTTAATATTTAAGTGATACCTGGGGGATAAAAGTCTGACAAAAATGGTTGTTTTCTGTACCAAACAATAAACGGATCTCTTGACAGATGAGACAGATAGATGGGGGAGGGGTGAAGAGGGAGAGAAAGAGAGAGAGACAGAGAAAGAGGGAGAGGGAGAGAGAGAGAGAGAAAGCAACATATCAAAAGGTCTAACAAACTCTAGAGAAAGTCTATCACTCAGACAGGTAACTGAACTGTTACAAAATTAAAGTTTTTTAAGTTCTACAAAAATGATGTACCAAGACATAGGTTATTCATGATCATGACATGTGCTAGTTTAAACCAGATTTAAAAGAGTTTTATTATTTTAAGGCAAAAAAAAAACTATATCAAAGTCATAGCTAAGGGGTAGAATGAAAAATCATTAGATGAAATGCTCCTGTTTATAATCTTGTTTCAGAGAGTTCGGGAAACTAGGCAAAAGTGTACAGTGAGTAGAGTTAAGGTTTCCTGATAGCTAAATCAATGACTCCTTTGCATCAGGTCCACTGCAGCATAGTGCTTCTTAACATGAAGTCACTCAAAACTTGTTCTAAAAGTTCTTTAATGCAGGTAAAAAAAATTGTTCCCAGACATCCTGGTTAAAAGATTTTTTTTAAAATAGCAAACAATCCATAAAGATAAAATTGCAATATTTTCACAGAATTTTAGAGCTGGAAGACAACTTAGAACTGTAATCCAACCTGTATCCGAAGAAGAAGCCACTCTTCCACATAGAGTCAGTCACACAGTCCCCACTTAAAGACAAGAATATGCCCACTCTGCCTTTGGATACAAACACTAATTCTCGGTCAGCTTTTCCAGGTATCAGACATAAATC